>CM066985.1:24070182-24670182 GCA_033977485.1 Hydrangea macrophylla
CTTGTAATTGATCAAACAAGTCATCAATTCGTGGTAGTGGATATTTGTTCTTGATCGTCAACTTGTTCAACTCCCTATAATCTATGCACATTCGCATTGTCTCGTCTTTCTTCTTAACAAACAATATCGGTGCTCCCCATGGTGAGACACTTGGATGTATAAATCCCTTCTCAAGTAGCTCCTGTAATTGGATTTTCATTTCTTTCAATTCTACTGGTGTCATTCGGTATGGTGCCTTCGATATTGGTTGCGTTCCAGGTATCGAATTGATGGTAAATTCAATCTCCCTTTCAATTAGAGTATCAGGTAACTCCTCAGGAAACACATCAAGAAATTCCCTCGCTATTGAAATGCTTTCAATCCCCGTTCCGATGACTCTTGTAGTAAGGATGCTACATAAGAATCCTTGACAATCCTTCCTCACTAATCGACAAGCTCGTGCAGCCGACACAATATACTGTGGTGATGTAAACCCTACCCCATGGAAATAAAACTCTTCCTAATCTGGTATTTGAAATACAACTCTTTTCCTTACACAGTCAATTGAAGCATAATTCGCCGATAGCCAATCCATTCCCAAAATTACATCAAAGTGATGAATAACTAATGGTACCAAATCAACAACTAAGGTCTTTTCATTTACCTTAATGTCACATTCTTTGTATACCAATGAGCTTATTATAGGATTTCCTAATGGTATTGAAATAGTCAAATCTAATCCAAACAGTTCTGATATCACATCCAAGCATTTAGCAAATTCATATGACACAAATGAGTGTGTGGATCCTGAATCCATAATTACACGTGCAGGGCATGAGCAAATAAGTAGTGTACCTAACACCACAGAGTCCGCATTGACCGTCTCTCCTGGCAAAAGGTTAAATGCATGTGCCTCCCTTTGTTCCTTCTTTCATTTGTCTGGTTATTGCACTGTTCTCGTTCCACTAGAAGCCACAAAACCTACCCCACATTTTCACTGGTTCGGGCAATCTCTCTCCCGATGACCCGGCATACCACATTCATAACATTTACCTCTCATATCCATATTCACACTTTGGGTCCTAGTTTGTGTACAATTCTTGGCAACATGTCCTGGTTGATTACAACTATAACAAATCGTATTTGCCATATAGCACGCACCCTAATCTACGGTTGCAAATAGTACACACCAGTTTATCTCCTCCAGCGAATGAACTTCCCCTTGATTTCCTGAATGAGCCCCAGGTGCCCTTGAATAGGATTTCTTAAAGTTACCCTAGTTCCTCCCGTGATTCTCATTCTTCCTCTTCCCTTGTTGGCTAAGTTTATAGTTCCCAATATATCTTTCTGCGATTAGGGCCACATTTAGAACTTCAACAAATGTTGGTAGATGAAATGTATCCACGCGTCTATGGATCTTTTCCCTCAGACCATCTTCGAACTGCCTGGCTCTATCCGTCTCTTCCAAAACTATACCAAGTGCAAATCGAGCCAACCCATTAAATGCAATCGCGTACTCGTTTATAGTCATTTCCCCTTGTCGTAGGTTCATGAACACTCATTTCTTTTGGGTCTTTACCGAATCCGAAATGTACCGCTTATCGAATTCCTCTATGAAACCTGCCCAAGTAGTCGGTGCTCTACTTGCGAGGATACTAACCCACCAATTCTGAGCTCCCTCTTTTAACGTATCAGTAGCATTGTCTATTTTCTTTCTATCAGTGCATGTCAGGTTTCAAAATATGTTTTCCATATCCATTTTCCAAAAATCTGCCACATTAGGATCTGATCCCCCAGTGAATGCTGTCGGGTTCTTCTTTGCGAACTTTTCAGTAATTGTTTGCCTAGTCCTTGGTAACAAATTTGGATTTTCTGGCTCCATTCCCCTTGGTGGTACTCCATCATCTACTACTCTAATAAACCCCTCAATAGCGGCTTCTATTTGTTCCATTCGCGCATTTGTTGCATTGTCACTATTTATATCCATACTTTCCACAACTTATTCATGATAACCATCAGATAATGATATCATGCATGTCACGACATATATCTCATAGTATGCATGTAAGATATTACGCATACAACCATTATTTATATGCATATGAAATGAACTAACACAAATTTCGCACACATTATTCAATGTCCAAACTCATGACGTCGCCTCTCATCCCCAAGGCTCTAAACCTAAACCTAAAGCTCAAGGTCTATAACCTTTTGCTCTGATACCACTACATGTCATGCCCCGGAACCAACAAGGTACTCCCAGGTCACGTGGCACGCCATCATGGCTTACCAACAATGATTAAAGTTCCCAAAAATGACCTTAATAAAAGTTTTGCTCCAAGATAACCAACTTTCACATAGTTTTTTAAAGGTTATATTAAACATGTGCCCAAACATCCCTTAAAAAGTTTCATTTTCAAAAGTAACAGTTTAGTAGGTCAAAGGGTCCCCAAAGGTACCCCATACCTAATTAGAAGTTGTTCCCAACATTGGAAGAAGGAGTTTAAAGTTTCTTACAGGGCATATTTCGACCGGTCGAACTGCCCTGTTCGACAGGTGGAATGGGGTCTGGGCAAAACCCAACCTCTAAAAGACCGTACTCACAATTATCGGCGTTTTTTGCAAATGCGGTTAATTACCGGCGTTTCTCTAATAAACATCATTAATTCTCAGCACTTCCCAACAAACACAGCTAATAAAATAATACTTATATTACAAAAAGAAACCAAATCAACAAAACCATTTCAATCCAACGCCTTTCAAACCAAACCATTTCAAACTAATGTGTTTCAAACCAAAACCATTTTAAAAGCTAGTTAAACATTCCAAAGACATGTAAAAACATATATATATCCATTTATACAACCACCATAAACCCCTCCCGGATTACAAGTATCAAAAGTACAAGCTTCACACGCCTCAGCAAATTAGGTCCTAAGGTGAACCAAGTGTCGTACTCGCATATATAACAAGTCTTGTTACAAGCCCCACAGTTAAACAACCAGCATAAGTTAAACACATATTACAAACATGATATAAGTTCTATAAACATAAGGAGCTCCCGGTCCTTCCTTGCCCCTGAATGGTTATTTATATAACCACAGATATATGGATGTGTTTAAGCTAATGCTTAGTAAATAATATAAATCAAGCATACGGATGAAAAATATGTTCCAATCTATCATAACACATAACTATTCGGTCTCTAGGGAATAAATGCGCATTCACCAATCCAAAGTCTTAAGACTCAATCATGACCCATGCCCCTTCGACATGTCGCATTAATGCCTTTCTTGGCAAGTGACCTTCGCCACTACTAATCCTCCCCCTTCGAGAGGACATCTCACAGTGAATTAGCGCAAATTTCCCTTTAACCCACATAGGCACATAAACATGCTCATCTAGCAATTCATCATGCTTTTCATTTCAACAAGTCTTGGGCCTACTTAACACATGCATTTTTCCCAATATGAACTACTCATGGTATCTATATAAAGTTTCTAGCATATCAAATGCATTAAACCATAGAATCATCCAAAAGATGAGATTAATATCAATCACCTCAAATGATTTGCTTAAGAACGTGAAATAGAAGTTCACTTCTACACTAGGTTCCAATCCTTCACAAAATTGGCCAATTTTGGTTATGGGTCCCACATGGTCCCACAAAGAACCTATCATTAAACTCAAAATAAAAGATAGATATACGTAAGCTTACCTCCACGAGTCCAAAACCGGTCTCGGAACGAAGATTGGAGGTCATTTGATACTCGGATCGTCGAGAAATCCGTCAAATCTCAAGGACTCTCAAGATCTCTCTCTCTATGTGATATATGGAAGATGAGAATAATGATTCATCTCTTTCTCTCTCCTCTATATAATATCTAACCATATTATGGGTATTTCTAGTGAAACCGCCACTAGTTTTGATTCATTTTAATTACACCCCCACTAGTTATTAAACTAACTAGTTAACTACCTAAAAGTATTTGAGTATTAAACCAAGTTCCATATGGGTCCCACACGTAGTCCCACATATAAATTTTATGAAGTTACTAATTAGCCTCCTTATTATGTAACATGTTCAATTTTGTCCTCACCAGGTATCTAATGACCCCAAAGAGTCGCTATTAACAATACAATAATCAATTATATTCACATATGCCTAAATAAACATTTAAGCACATAATTATGAGTTATTTTTCATTTTCCCAACCGTAGGGAATTTTCAAATGTCCAACTTCTGGACTGCTTTCAAAGCCAACCACTGGGTTAACAAAAGACACCCCCAAACAACTAGTGAGTCATCACTCACTTTCCACATGTTAATTAGCACAACAGTAAGCATACCATGCATGCTAAAATAATATAATTAAATGCCGCAAGAGCAGGTATGACACACATGTACTCGAAAAAGAAAGTTAGTGTAGTGTTAGTATGTAATAATCAATGATAATTAATGCTTATGATGGTTTAAAGTGGGGTTATGAACCCACAAGTGAAAAGGTGTTCAGATGCGAAAATAGATGAAAGTTTCAAATTAAGTGAAACTGGTATAAAAGTGGGACATGATGAAGGTCTAAATAATGTGAATTGCATTTAGATGTAATTATATGCTTAAATGAATACTTGTTTAGATGTTTAAGATTATATTAGGTCTTATGATAAGTAAAAGGGACCAGTTTGGGTAACCATGTGAGGGCGTATTTGAATATGGCTCACAATTGGTAGGTTTTATAGAAACCTCATAATTTATGTGGGACCATGTTTGGGACCCATACAGGACATAGTTTAAATCCATTCAGAAAATGTGGGTAGTTCATGTAATTAACTTAGGGGTTTCATAATAAAGCTTGAAGAATGTTGGGAGAGGTAAATGGGAATAGTGGAATATTGTGCCAAAACATATGCATGTGTACATATGTATCTCATGGTTACAATTTATAGCAGCATTTACAAAAAATAAAGAACCAAAAGCTCTCGAGTCAGTGACGGAGTTGCACATGACGTTTCCTTGCCGTTCCTTCACCGTTCGATGTCGTATTTACGATCCGAGACCGTTTTGGACTCGTGGAGGTAATAAGATCATATGCACATCTTTCATTTTCAGTCTTAGTAACATTTTTCTGGTCACTGTTCCTGATAGATAACTCTTGATGTATCAAAAACTAAGTACGATTTACTCTAAAACAACAGTACTTGGGTTAATTCTAGCTTGAAAGTAGAGTCTAGGAGCTTAATCGGTTAAGAATCGAAGAGCTGAATGTTCTAATTCCAAAATTGGGTGTTTAGATATGTTCATGTAATAATTGTTATCTTAGAATGCTTAATTCATGTTTGTGTAGCTATGATATGATGAATTTGAGTAAAACCATGTCAATGGTGGGAAAATTGATATGCTTATATGCTTATATGGATCAAAGGGAAGTCAAGTAGTAGTCACCATTTATAGGTCCCATATGTAAGGGATAGAAAGCGCTCAATGAGTGGGGCATGATGACGACCATAATGAAATGATGGTGACACCTTCGAGGTCACAAGTGTGAAAGAGATGCTATATGTGACAAAAGAATGAGGAAGATCCAGGATGAGAAGGACCCAGGGGTGGTGGCTGAAGTTACTTGACTTTTCAGAGATCATTTTGATGAAGTTAATGATAATTATTGTATCTACATGTTGAGCATTCCAATAGCATAACTAGTTCTCTCATTAAGCGAAAGCTTAAACGAAAAATTTATGTTCTGTTGTTATTAATTAACCATCGCAGGCATGTAACGGGAAGAGGTGAGAAGATGATTCGCGCGTTGGGTTGGTTTAGGAGTTGTGGATATGTCATTATATCCATATTTAGATGTGTTTGATTTCCTAATGTAAGTTTTGTTTTCGAAAATGTTATGAACAACTTGAGTTTTGGAAGGTTTGTAATTTATCAAGTTCAAGTATGGTGTTGGATATGTCTTTATGTGTGAGTTGCACTTGTAAGTCACTAATTGTAGTACCTGTAATTTTCTCTATGTAAATAAATCATTTTTATGAATTTCCATATTTGGCCTATTATTATATTATTTTATTTGTGTGACTGTATTAATGTGATATTATTACTAATTAGACTATAAGCACTGCACTGACTCGACCGTAATAAGACTTAACTTAGTCCCATACCTGAATCCGGACATTAGAAATAATACCAGTTGCACATAAATTGAGATTGACACGCATATTAAGGACTTATGCACATAAACCTAGAAAGATGCACGTAAACTAAGGTAGACCCCACATGGCCGGCCACATGGTAGTCCATACAACACCCTAGACACTTGTCCACATGTTAGACACATGTCCCACCATGCACACACATACAAGCATGCATGGTGACACATATCCCTCCACCACCTCTATATAACAATGCCTATATGCATGCATTACACTCTCTTGGTCATTTACAATCTACACATGCACTTAGAAAGAGAGCTAGGAGATGAGTTCCAATGAGAGATAGAATAATTAGGAAGAAATCTTGTGTTGATCCCCTTTACACACACTTCCATATATTTATACACACACAACATGGGGACTTAAAGACTGTTAGAAGAAGTTCTTAGAAGAAGAAGAGGTGCAAAAGCAAAGGGATTTGAAGAAGAAGAAGGAACTTCCACCATAGAAGCTTAAGCTCAAAGCTCCTTAAGCTTAAATCCTACATTTTAACCAAATTTCAAGTATTGGTGAGTTTTCTTACTCACTTTAGAACCTATATAGCATGTAGTAATGTTTAGTTATGTCTTAAGGTTGTTATTTTGAGGTTTCTATGCCATACAAGTAGATTTTTCAAGTAAGACCCGTAGTATAATAGTGTTGTAACAATCTATAGAAAGGTATGAGAAATCGGTTTGTGGGAGAAACCGGTTTCTGGGAATAGGCATGAGAAACTGGTTTGTGGGAGTAACAGGTTTCTTGGATCAGGTTTCTGTTATGTTAATTTCTATACTTTGTTTAGTTATATCTTACTTCTACCTACATGAGACCTTGTTATATGTGTATTAGAAACTGCATGTTAGCAACTTAGTCATATTAACAAACTCATGCATATGCTTTATGTATCAAACTTACGTTATGTGCTTTGAACTTACGGAACGTGCTTGATAAGTTGTACATTGAACCAAGAATGAATCTATATGGTCAGTAAGAACTTCTATGAGAATATCGTACTGTCTGTAGGAGTATTCATGTTTAGTACCTCGAGCTTTAAGTGTTGTACAATGCATGTAAAGTAGGATTCTAATAATAGTCACCAAAAACAAATTAGTGGGAGAAACCAATTTCTGGGAACAATTTTCTGTTACATTGATTTCTTAGCTTTATTTAGCTATGCCTCAACTTTATTAGTATAAAACCTTGTTATATGTATATTAGAGACTGCATGTATAGTACCCCATGCTTCAAGTGTTGTACATTGCATGTAAAGAAGGATTATAGTAATTGTCATTAGAAACCAATTAGTAGGAGTAACCAATTTGTGGGGGCTACTTCCGGTAAAGTTTCCTTAAGTCAAATTCGTACAGAAGAGCTGAATGTTTATGCCTATTTGGACTTCATTAGTATAACATGATGTAAAACAGATTGACATACGTATAAACGGGAGTTGACAGTTGTAATCGGAAATCATATAATGAACCTAAATTTATAATTAGTGAAGCGTGCATGGTCGGGGATACGTGAGATTCAATTGTGCTATGTTAGGAGCAATTTATGCTGAGAGTAAGTGTCGGTTAAAGTAAAATAGGTCTCGGAGGAAAAGAGGGTGTGAAAAAGGTATAATTATCAGGTTGGTGTCCATGAGGGTTTAGTGTGATGATGGTATGGTGAGTTGAGACTCCGTGTCAAACTCAGAATGGTAGGATAGGACATTGTGTCGGACTGGTGTTGAGATTTGGGACTTCGTATCAGACTCAGAATGGTTATGTTAAGACTTCGTGTCGGGTTGGTTGGTCAAGCTAGGACTCCATGTCAGGCTTATTTGTTAGGTTGAGTTGAACACTTCGGTATTTCGTGATGAAGTGAAGGGTTATGCGAACACTTTGGTTCTTCGTGACAAAGTAAAGGGTTGTGTGAACACTTCGGTTCTTCGTGACGAAGTGAAGGTTGAGATGAACATTTCGGTTCTTCGTGACGAAGTGAAGGTTGAGTTGAACACTTTGGATCTTCATGACAAGGGTTAGAATTTATACTTCAGCTCTCCGTGATGAAGTGAAGGTTAGTAAGAACACTTCAGTTCTTCGTGACGAAGTGAAAGTTAGTGTAAGGTGGGTAGACTCTCTATTATTGTTGTCTAGAGTTGAGATTTTGAGTCAGGCTCTGGTAGCAGATTGCTACAGTATCTTCGGGATGTTGAGATTGGTCGTGTTGATTGTCTGTATTCTCTTTGAATACTTAGTTGGGCACATTATTGGTTATAGTTCGATGGTGAGATCGTTAAAGGACTTTAAAATACGTAATAGAAGCAGTAAACTTGTTTTGTTGTGTGTGGCTATATAAGTTCCATTTGACTTAGTTTTCTCTCTCGGCTTTCATAAGCTGACGGCGTTGATGTCACGGGACATTCCCATGTCCAGCTTATCTAGGTAACAAGCACACGGGTGGTAATGCTGGTCAGAAGGAGTGTATGGAGGAAGAATACACCGAGTAGGATTATGGCTATACTAGTTAGAGAGAAGACTATTAGTTGAAATCTTGTAAATATTTTGGCTATAAACACTATCAGAAGACTTTATCTATCTTTTGTAATAGCTCCTGTAAGGCCTTAGAGCCATAAGACAATGTTATATCCATGGAGATATAATAGCTGAACTAGTATTTCCGTTCCCTTGTAATATAACCGTGAATGTCAAGGTTGGCTTTATCTTATGATTAGATATGTTGCTTTTATTATTGTTAAGTTATGGATAATTCGGTGATTCAACCAGTCACGTGCCTAAGGGTCAAAGATGGAAATTTTATTTTTCCCTAATTTTGCTACATCGGGGTGTGCCAGAGAATTTAGGTATCAAAGCCCTAGGTTTAGACGTGTACACCGATGTCCTACACACTTTAGTTATAAACCACTAGACTTCTTCCCCACTTATGAAGATATTAATCCTATGATAGTTATGGAGGGCACAGGGCCAGAGTTGGACGACGACTTTGAGGATAGGATTCCCAAGATCTAGAGTTTTACTTGTATTAGGGCTAGTAGCCCATTTTTGTGTATATAGTATGTACCCTGGCATGTAACGCGAATTAGTAGTAGTGTACGCCTTTCTATGTAAATATTTGAAGTTATCTATGAGGACTTGTTTCCTCTACTTGATGAAATGTATACTTGATGTGTTATGTGCTTATATTAGAATTGATATCTATACAGCCTATCGTTTATATATATCTCATAAGCGTGGTTAGGATTGGAGAGTGACAAAGAGATATTTATATAGGTACATAATCACACAAAGCATAATGGCAGGTAGACCAAGAAGAAATCGTAATAGAGGGCCACTAGATCCCATTCCTGAAGGAATAGATCCAACTGGAATCTTTGGGGCATTTCTAAAATGCATGGACCATCTAGGGAACAACCATGGCAGTGGTAACAATAATGATAATGCCCTAGACCACTAGCCCAGACAAGAGACAGATTACTTGAAGGATTCAAAGTCCTGTGCCCTGATAGGTTTGACGACACAGGTGAATCTCAGCGAGCAGAGCAATGGTTGAGGGATATGGATCGTATTTTTGAATTGATAGAATGCTCTGAAATAGAGAAGCATTGTCTCCCTACTTTCTAACTCACTTAAGCGGCGGCTGATTGGTGGTAAGCTGAGAGGGCAACTATCAGAGTAGAAGCTTTAAGAAGGATGACACGGACCACCTTCCGGGAGAAGTTTCTGGAAAAGTACTTTCCCGACGATGAAAAGGATCAGATAGAGAACAAATTTATCAAATTGACTCAAGGAAATAGGACTGTGAGAGATTACACAACACAATTCGAGCGCTTGTCTCGCTTTTCCCCTCACATTGTTGAGACCCATTAAAAGAATATCAAGAAGTTTCACCGAGGACTCAATCTGCACCTCCGGCATCTGACATTGGGACACTTGGATCAAACTTTCAAGGCACTGGTCAGGTTGCCAATAGGACTAGAAAAAGATTATTGCAAAGGCTCAAAGCCAATGGAACACCGGCCACCCCCTCTTAGGAATGAACCAAGAGGAAGACCACTGGCTCGTTTCCAAGGAAATAAATGTCCATGGAACAGTGGTAAGAAACCAAGTTGCACCCTTCCCTAGGATAAGAACGTTGTACCTCCTGTACCACAAGTATTAACCATAGCCACCGGGAATAATAAGGACGGATGTTTCAATTGTGGAATCCCCGGATATATGGCACGAGACTTCACAGCCCCAAGAACTAACAACCAAGTTAATGTTGTCTGCTACAACTGTGGCAAGAGAGGGCACATAAGTGATTTGACATATAAAGTGCATATTCATAACATGTTATATGGTTTTTTAAGCATACTTTTCTCCCCAAATCACTAGAGTCACACGCATTTCAATAACATAGCGCTTTCACGATGTTAATACTAAAACATGTGTTTTTGTATGGTCTTATAAGCTATTGAGTGCGTTTAGATGACGTGAATCTTGAATATTGGCAATGAATGTCTAACTTTTGGTCACACAACCCTTATATATTTTATTTACATCATTTACACAAGGTTTGTGAGTGCAAAGGTCAAAGGAAGCATTCGTTGCTTAAAAGGTGATTCTAGTGGAAGAGAATGATAGTAGCAGCTGAGAAAAGGGTATTTTTGACATTGAATACTTTGAACTTGTGAGTTTTCTCCAAAGATAAAAGTTGTAGTTCGTCGAGTTATGGTCGTGTGGCCATAAACAATGCATCAATTCGAGGTTCGAGCAAAGTGATATCGCAATTCTTCCATCGGTGCGCAAAGCAGTCAATTGCAGAAGACCAGGACTGATCCTGAAACATATGTGAGACCAGTCTTGGCCATGAGCGATCCTGATAGTGTAGTGCGACCGGTCCCACTCAACAGATTTGCCCCAGCAACTTCTTTTTAGGTTTAGGACTCCTATAATGATATATATATGACTTGTAAACGTAATATGTGCAACTTTTATTACACCTTACATATAGTAGGTGTTAGAGAGGCTATTGTAGCTCTCCTAAACCCCAGTTTAGGATCTCTAAGGCCATGTTTGGATGCTATTTCAAGATTTCAAGTCAATGAAATAGTTTTTCATTATTCTAGGTTATATTGCTCTCTATCATTTAATTTTTAGGCCATTAATCACTGTTTAATCATTATTTTCATTATCTTTATGCTATCTAGGATTGCTAGATTCAATTTTACTATGTTAGGCTAAATCCCTAGTTAGGGAAGAGCAATGAAACGGTTCACAACTTGATTTCCATGCATGTTTTCAATAGGCAGCCCTAGATCCAGAGATTAATGAATGTTTAAGTAGTGAATCATAAGATTTTATGCTTTCTATTATGAACAATGTTAACAAGCATGACGTTAATGACTCTCAACTTGGATTTTCAATGGTTTGTGAACTTGCTTCACGGTTTTAGTTTAGTTTAATTAATTCAATCATCGTAGAATAGTTTTCGCCATGAATCATGCTCATAAGCAATCTATCTGTACGTCATTAGTAAGGAATAATTGAACTAGTTCTATATCTTTAGGCCGCCTATATGGTATTTTATTATTTTAATGAAACCTATACATTAGAGGCATGACTTTGGTGTTGGAAAAACCGGTTTAAGTTCTAAGTTTAAACGCGCAGCGGAAAAATCAAGTTATAAAACTTAATTGGCATGCCCGGATCTACTACCCATCAACTCTATAGATGCGCACAAGAGGGGACAAGAGTTTATACCTTAGTGTCTTGAATCCAATTCTGAAATCTTCAACTTCCAGCAGCCTCCACTAGATGGCCTTCACTCTTATGACTCCTATGGATGCTCGCAGGAAGGACTAGGGTTGGTGGGAACCCTAATGGAGAGGATTGGAAGGTTTTGGGAAACCTAAACAGTTTCTGCAGCTTTTACGTATAAAAAACGACGAACCTCTTTTCCAGAATGCAGCTGCCCTATTTATAGATTCCCAGAACCGACCTAGACTTCGACCGATCGAAGTGACTTCGATCGATCGACACTTCGATCGATCGAACCATTCTCGATCGATCGAACCTGAAGACTTCAATCGATCGAACATACTTCAATCGATCGAACTTGTCTTGAAAGCTTCCTCATTTGCCTTCCCAAGCATTCTAGCGGAGCTAAGAGTGGGACCTCCTAGGCTCTTTATTGTTGGCTCAGATCAGTTGATTAACTCCCATGACCAAACTCTTTGATCAGCAAATTAATCGACTGATCAGTTAACGTTTACTCCACTATAAAACGATAACTGAACTCCAACGCAAAAGAACATATCCGAAGCGATAACTAGACTTGTATGTTGTACTAATGTCCCTCTACCATCAGCATTCGCAATCATATTCAGGTAGTCAGATAAACAGTTACTGTCAACCTGAATCATGATTACTTCTTATAATCCTTGAGTCCCATTCACCTCTCATGATTACCAAACATGTTGATAACTGTTATCAACAAGACTGCAGTACTCAGTAATCGACTTGGTGACATTCTCAAGGGAATGCTTACTCTGAAACAGAGGGTAGATTCTGTCTTGACAATATATGTTCACAACCCTATGAATATGACATACCCAAGATACCCAGGTGTTGATCTTCTATAGACCTCACTGATTGGTAAGTCAAAGCAGTCATATCCACAGTCTGTGTTCATAATCGTCTCAAGATTGAGAACACGTACCTTACACAAGTTATGAGTTCCTATCGACTGATTGACAGCCTTGAGCGTCAATAGGAAACTCAGGTCCGTCAATGCACTATAACCACTAGCATATTAACTAAGAGTTACACACTAGTGATCTGAGATTGATCACTCCATCCAATGGTAGTTAATCATGCTACAGTGTAAACCTGATGAGATATCCTAGTCTCAACATCCACTGTGACATGTTCTAAGTAACAAAGAATAGCAATTCATATCTCACTTGTATGTATCTCATACATACACGAATTACTTACTATGATACTTAAGGATAACAATCATCTCATGAAAGAAACATACATAACAAAATGTAAAGCTGATATCCATATATTAAAATGTCAATGTCTCCTATATAAAGTAATGGTTTGAGGGCACAAACCCAACATTTGGATGATTGGGAGTGTTGTATCTTTTCGTAGGCATGGGAGCTAAGAAGTTTACTATTGAATTGTGATTTCCTAATGTTTTTCTCATCTTTAGAAGTATTTTAATTAAAATTCGCTGCTTTAATTAATTCTTAGTTAGTCGTTAATTCACTTAGTTAAATCACTCTAGAACTTAAATTATAGTTATAATTAATTAGTAATTTCACTTAGTTAGTAAATTTCATTAGTTTTGTATTATTTCTAGCAATTTAATATTCACAAAAGCTTCTTTTCGTTAATAGTTTCACTTTCATAAAAAGAAGTAGTTAGAATAATTTTCCAAAGAAATCATCTTTTCTTTATTTTTAATATTAATAAATTAAGTATATTTAATCAATTTAAATCATATCCCTCCCTTGGGTTCGACCTAGGCTTACTACAAATTTATTACTTGAATGATCACCTATAATTGGGTGTACTTGTTCGTGTCAATGAGCAGAGAATGCAAAGCACCAAGAGGAAACTATCATGGACCTACTACTCAAGGTCAAGCTGAAGGTCCGACTCAATGCTATCATACCCGAGGCGGCTGGTTATGATGAAAAGGAACAGCAAAACTTGGAAGGTACACTCTCATTATATGCTAGTTGAGTTAAAGTGCTTTTTGATACTGGTGCTACAAATTCATTTATTACCATTGAAATCGCACAACGATTAGGTTTAGTACCTCAAGCATTCGAGATAGCTCTAAATGCGGTATCACCTCTGGGAGTGACCATGAAGCTAGGAAAGGTGTGCAAGGACTGCACTTTGACATTGGAGGATAGTAACCTACCCGCAGACTTAATTGTTTTGTCAATGAAGGAATTCGATGTGATCTTAGGATTTGACTGGCTTACTAAGTATTATGCGAAGTTAGATTGTGCTAGTAAGTCGATCATGTTTTCAGTACTAGGGAGTCTACCCTTTAATTTTCAATACAACCCTACTAGTGATGATTTTCTTACAAGTTCCATAGCTGCCATGGAAAGCACAAGCTCATAATTGACAGTCGCTAAGATTCTAATAGTTCGAGACTATGAAGATGTGTCATGCCCCGGAGTAAGCCAAAAATAGGGAAAATAAAAATTCTCCTTTATGGGTCCGTAGACACATGACTAGTTTGTTAACCGTCCTGCCCTTCTAACTCCGCACCATACAATCATAAGGGAAAATGCTAGAGTATAAGCATGGTCTAAACTTATCAGAGTATAAATACAGCATCGGAAATTAAACAAGGGTTACAGTAACTTCAATCTTAATACAAGAGGCCCTACTAAACAATTTGCATAATCTTAAAACTTGAGAAACTGTCTATCAGGTCTTTGGCAAGGCTTTATTCTTCTTGGCTCCACGGTACAGCATCCTGAACTCTTCTATCTATCTCCGAACCTGCAACACTCTGGGCATACGAATGCCCAGGGCGTAACATGCCGTCAGCCTTGGAACAAGGCTGAGTGAGAATCTCAACCGCACAATAATCAGTAAATACAGAACATCTCTCAACTCACGTCATAGTTTAGTACTTTAAAGTATGGATAATCTCTTATCAAAAGACGCATTCTCACCACGGGCATAGCAGAGGTTTCAACAAAACAGGTAAATAGATAATCATAACATCATAGAATACATTCTCCTTATTATAAACTCGTGCGTGCAAATGCATGACCAATAAGACTCACTCCCAACTCTTTTCAAAGACACTTGCTTTTTAAAACAGATACTTTTCAAAACCATTTCATTTTAAAACCAAAACTCTCCAACACCAAATCATTTCGAACTAAACTCTTTTTGCTCATCAATTCAATCTCATCATTCACTTTCTCTTTCTCATCCACTTGACAACACATGGTATATCAAGGATGATAACATGCTATCACAGCCAATTCATACTCATTCCCTTGATAGGCCACCGGACGTCTTCACGGCGCACACTATCTGTAAACAATGAAACTGGCACATGGGACGTCTTCAACCATGTGTATACTCTCACCGGTCATCTACACGGCTGAGAAGTATATTAGAGCACTAGCGGGACGTCTTCAATGATACATGGGACGTCTTCAACCACGTATGCGCATCACCGGACGTCTTCAACGACGAGAGGCGCGCTAGGAACCCTAACCGTTCATGTCCACCCGGCTCGTCAGCCGTTGATCCATAGGATCTAGAAATCACATCTCTTTCACATTCACGTATCTCATCTCATTCATATTCTCATCAAACACCTCTCTTTTTCAGACAATGCATGCTAACACATGTCATGAAATGCAAGTGAGTCCACTACCGATACCCATATGCAAAACCACTTTAATTCTCTTTATTATTATCATAGCATGCGTATTTATTCCAGTCAACAACATCGTAAATCGTGCATTTAACAATTTGCAGCAGAAACGTAACATATAGAGCATGGATCACATAACATGGATTTGATACCGATAAACATATAGATAAAACCCTTGACATGCTCACGTATGTGACAGCGACGCTGGTACCACCTCGAGCTCCATAAGGAACTTCTTGAGCCAAACAGCTTCCTTTGCGGCTTCACAAGCAGCCACATACTCAGCTTCTGTAGTTGAGTCTGCAATGCATTTCTGCTTAATGCTCCTCCAACTGACAGCACCACCTCCCAAGGTAAAGAGATGACCGGACGTCGACTTCCTCGAATCTTTATTGACATAAAGTCCGAGTCAGTGTATCCTACTGGAATTAACTCACTACCACCGTACATAAGCATGTAATCTTTAGTCCTTCTCAAGTACTTAAGAATGTGCTTGACGGTTGTCCAGTGCTCTGGACCTGGATTCGACTGATATCTGCTAACTATGCCAACGGCAAAACAAATATCTGGTCTAGTGCATAACATCGCATACATAAGACTTCCCACTGCTGAAGCATAGGGAACTCCTATCATGCGATTCCTCTCCTCCTGTGTCTTTGGACACTGGTCCTTGGAGAACGCTAAACCATGCCTGAAAGGTAACAAACCTTTCTTTGAATTATCCATTGAAAACTTAGTTAGCACCTTATCGATATAACCAGCTTGAGACAATCCCATTATCTTTCGCTTGCGATCCCGAAAGAGCTTTATCCCAAGAATATAGCTCGCCTCTCCTAGATCCTTCATATCGAAAGTACTAGCTAGCCAAACCTTGACCGTTGACAATGCCGCTACATCATTCCCAATGAGTAGAATATCGTTAATGTAAAGCACAAGAAAGGCCATCACTTTCCCTTCACACTTCTTGTATACACAAGGTTCATCCAGATTCTGTATGAAACCAAACGACTTGACCACTTGGTCAAATCGGATGTTCCAACTCCTGGATGCCTGCTTAAGCCCATAAATGGACTTTTGCAGCTTGCATACCAAGTTACCTTTCTGACCAGCTATGAACCCTTCTGGTTGTTGCATATAGATGTCCTCCTCAAGATTGCCATTCAAGAATGCAGTCTTGACGTCCATCTGCCAGATTTCATAATCTAGGCATGCAGCAATGGATAAGAGTATTCTGATGGACTTGAGCATGGCTACCGGTGAGAAGGTTTCCTCATAGTCAATGCCCTCCTTCTGAGTATAACCTTTCGCTACAAGCCTAGCCTTAAAGGTCTCAACCTTTCCATTAGATGCTCTTTTCCTCTTGTAGACCCACTTACAACCAATGGGTTTAATATTGGTTGGAAGTTCTACAAGATCCCAGACCTGATTAGAATCCATAGATTCTAATTCAGCCTTCATAGCTTTAGCCCAATGTTCTGAATCAACATCAGTCATTGCCTCTTCGTATGTGGCAGGATCAGATTCAGATTCTATGGAGACAGCTTCAAAAACTTCTCCTAAGAACATGTATCTATCAGGCTGGCTGATAATCCTCCCACTACGACGAGGTACCGGTGCGGAAATGGGTGAAGAAGTGGTATTTTCATGATTTATATCGTTATCAACTACGGGTTGGACTGAGGGCTCTCCTTCTATCTCTCTAAGATCTATCCTTCCCTTAGGTTTATGGTTCATGATATAGTCATCCTCCAAGAAAACAGCATTCGTACTAACAAACACTTTCTGCTCTCTTGGATCATAAAAATACCATCCATAAGTACCCTTTGGATATACCCTATGAAATAACATACTTCCGATCTAGAATCCAACTTGCTCATCTTTCCTTTCAGCACATGTGCCGGACACCCCCATATCCGGAGATGTTACAAAGAAGGCTTGCGCCCAATCCACATCTCTCGTGGTGTCCTGGGAACAGATTTGCTTGGTACTAGATTTAGTATGTACGCAGCAATTTCCAAAGCATAACCCCAAAGGAATAATGGCAACTCCGAGTAACTCATCATCGACCTAGTCATGTCTAAAAGAGTCCGATTCCTTCTCTCCGCTACACCGTTCTGCTGAGGCGTACCAGGTGCAGTTAACTGTGACAGAATCCCATTCTGTACGAGGTGATCAATAAACTCATTAGAGAGGTACTCGCCACCTCGATCAGATCGAATGGCCTTGATATGTGTGCCCAATTGCTTCTCCACTTCAGCCCTAAACTCTTTGAACTTTTCAAAGGCTTCAGACTTGTGCTGCATTAGGTACACATATCCATACCTGGAGTGGTCATCGGTAAATGTTATGAAATACTCATAACCACCCCTTGCTCTAATATTTATTGGTCCACACACATCAGTATGAACTAATTCCAACAATGCATTGGTTCTATTGCTCTTTGCGGTAAAGGGCCTTTTGGTCATCTTACCCTCTAAACAAGACTCACAGACTTCCATTGGTTCGAGAACCAAATCGCCTAAGATCCCTTCTTTGACTAGTCTGCCAATCCTATTTAGAATGATATGGCCAAGCCTCATGTGCCAAAGCCTTGTTGGATTAGTGGAAGGTTCTTTTCTTTTAGATGGTATAGTTACCATTGAGTTATTAAGTTCCAAGCAAGAATCTTTAGAAATATTGGGAGTAATCACATACAAACCATTTGATTTAACACCAGAACATATAAAAGAACTATTTCTTTTAATCACAACTTCAGTTCCAAAATGAAAAGAATAACCATTATTCGATAAATTAGAAACTGAAATTAAATTACGTCTCATTGAAGGGACGTAAAGTACATCTGATAAAATCAAAATTTTATTGTCTAGAAATTCTAAAACTACGACTCCTATAGCAACCGCAGAAATGGTTGCGCTAGAACCTAGAGTAAGTACGATTTCCCCATCACTGCACCTCCTGGTTGATCTGAACCCCTGCAATGAATTATAGATATGGTTAGTCGCACCAGAATCAATGCACCAAGTGTTTGAAGTATCCGTTATAAAACTTACTTCAATCACATGTGATTCAATCATACCTTGAACTCTTGTAGCTAAGAATTCTGGACAGTTCCTCTTCCAGTGGCCCTTATCACCGCATTGGAAACACTTTCCTTTGCCTTGGCCACCAACCTTCCCTTTGCCCTTACCTTTTCCCTTAGATTTTGCAATCTTAGGGACTGGTCCAACACTTGAACCACCAGTGCTAGCTTTCTTCTTCCCTTTCTTTCCTTTCGGCACAGATCGGGAGGAGGAAGCGTTTTTCTCAATGTTCAAAACGTTGACCCCATGTTTGATCACCCCTTCCGCTGCCAAAAGAGAACTCATCAATTCGCTCATTGAAAAATTCATTTGATTCATATTATAGTTAAGTTTAAATTGAGCGAATGAAGGCGACAGCGAATTAAGGATCATATCAACTTGGGTCTGTGCATCGATGTTGGCACCTAGGGTCTCCAGCTCGTTTAAATAACCAATCATTTTTAAAACATGTTCCTTGACAGGAGTCCCTTCCGACATCTTTGCACTCATTATCTTTTGCATAGCTACCTGCCTGGCAGGCCTGCCATGCTCCCCAAACATCTTTTTCAGGGATGTGATAATGTCACTGGCAGAATCATTCGATTGGAATTGGTGTTGCAACACACCAGCCATTGAGGCCAGAATATAGCAACGAGCCATTCCATTCGACTTCTTCCATTTGTCGAACTCGCGTCTGGCAGCTACCGAAGCATTTGCCACGGGTTCTTCGGGGCATGGGGTGGTGAGGACATATATGTGATCCTCCGCAGTTAACACGATGTCAAGGTTACATTTCCATTCAGTGTAGTTGTTTCCAGTTAACTTGTTTTGAGTGAGTATGGTGGCAAGTGGACTAAATGCAGATCCAGACATTATGATTACTGAAAATCAAACAAACAAAATAAATATGGATATCAGGATTTGACAGTTTGAAATAAAAGAATCCTTAAAACTCTTATTTTAAAACAAAGTCGCCGGAATATTGAAACAAAAGAATAAAGCCTCCGTATGGAGGTCAATTTTCTATTTTTCGATTAATCAAGACTTGTCCGCTATGCAACTCTTGCAAAAACAAGTTATGACTCCCGATCCCTTTTGATCTCTAAGTTTCTGAACAATGCCCCGTGTGGGATCCCTTATCCATAGCTTAGCTAGTGTGTACCATTAACTAGGATCCAATCACAACCGTCTCAAGTAGCGCCTCCGTGTGGTGGTCACCCTCTAACACGTCTGATTGATCCTATCATAAGAAGTTCACATCTAGTAACCAATGAGTAATGCACCCTCCGTATGGAATGATCACCCCTAACGAGGTGACACAGAATGCACCACTCATCTTACAGTGAACCGTTAATGGAAGATCGTGGGTGTAATTAATAAGACCCTCTCCCACTAGTTTTAGTAAAAAGGATTTTTGCTTTTTGAGAAAATCTGTTTCTACACACTTCCCATAAACATCTAATGTTTACTAATGTGTTGAAAACGGTTTTTGAATTTTATTTTAGAATGTTTTGCGTGCATGCAACAATGTATTATACGCCAATAACAAACCAAGCACATAAAACAAAAAACTAAAATGAAATATAGGCATTCAAACAATGCCTCTATCTCCCATGGCTCTATCTCCATAGAACCACCTCTTGGTTTGATCGCCTCCGACTCCATCTTCATGGATAACGGCTCCTTGCTCCATCTTCATGGAATTTCTAATTCTGTTATATTGGTCCTATGCTTCTTTCGAAGCATACAATTTATCTAGAAAACAGAAATTGCAACAACCAAAATAAAAAGGCTAGGGAAACCGGTGCGACTTTCCTTTTCGTAGGATTGAAGTCGCAGCGCCCTTTACATATGCCTTAAAACCAAACCAATTACAACATGCACCAATCTCAAACAATTTAAATACAAATATTCAAATGATTTGGTGCCATGGGAGATAGCGACTAATCTAGCTGCAAAAGGGTTAGTCGTACATGCATCCATACATACATAACAAATATATGTAACTGTTGAAACACTTAATTGATTCACATAGTATATAAACTATTTACATACTGAATTAGAACTTAAAACAGCATCTTACTTCTCTGTCACAGTTCGATCGATCGAAGACCGTTCGATCGCTCGAACCTTCGATCGATTGAACACTGTTCAATTGCTTGAACATTCTGTTTCACAGAATGATTTGAAAATTTTACAGAATATTTTAAAATTAAAGTTTTTAATTTCAAAACACTTTAAAACTGTGAAACAGAGAACCTGACAAAGTATCTATCTCGATCGATCGAACTTCATTCGATCGATCGAATACCAGAAGGTTCGATCGATCGAAGACTGTTCGATCGCTTGAGAACAGATGTTCGATCGATCGAAATATGTTCGATCGATCGAATCCTCCTTGCATCCTATGCAAATCAAAATAGTGTTCCAAAAACGCATCTATAGATCCAAACGAGCGTGGCTTTGATACCAATTGTTGGAAAAACCGGTTTAAGTTCTAAGTTTAAACACGCAGCGAAAAAATCAAGTTATAAAACTTAATTGGCATGCCCGGATCTACTACCCATCAACTCTATAGATGCGCACAAGAGGGGACAAGAGTTTATACCTTAGTGTCTTGAACCCAATTTTGAAATCTTCAACTTCCAGCAGCCTCCACTAGATGGCCTTCACTCTTATGACTCCTATGGATGCTCGCAAGAAGGACTAGGGTTGGTGGGAACCCTAATGGAGAGGATTGGAAGGTTTTGGGAAACCTAAACAGTTTCTGCAGCTTTTACGTATAAAAAACGACGAACCTCTTTTCCAGAATGCAGCTGCCCTATTTATAGATTCCCAGAACCGACCTAGACTTCGACCGATCGAAGTGACTTCGATCGATCGACACTTCGATCGATCGAACCATTCTCGATCGATCGAACCTGAAGACTTCAATCGATCGAACATACTTCAATCGATCGAACTTGTCTTGAAAGCTTCCTCATTTGCCTTCCCAAGCATTCTAGCGGAGCTAAGAGTGGGACCTCCTAGGCTCTTTATTGTTGGCTCAGATCAGTTGATTAACTCCCATGACCAAACTCTTTGATCAGCAAATTAATCGACTGATCAGTTAACGTTTACTCCACTATAAAACGATAACTGAACTCCAACGCAAAAGAACATATCCGAAGCGATAACTAGACTTGTATGTTGTACTAATGTCCCTCTACCATCAGCATTCGCAATCATATTCAGGTAGTCAGATAAACAGTTACTGTCAACCTGAATCATGATTACTTCTTATAATCCTTGAGTCCTATTCACCTCTCATGATTACCAAACATGTTGATAACTGTTATCAACAAGACTGCAGTACTCAGTAATCGACTTGGTGACATTCTCAAGGGAATGCTTACTCTGAAACAGAGGGTAGATTCTGTCTTGACAATATATGTTCACAACCCTATGAATATGACATACCCAAGATACCCAGGTGTTGATCTTCTATAGACCTCACTGATTGGTAAGTCAAAGCAGTCATATCCACAGTCTGTGTTCATAATCGTCTCAAGATTGAGAACACGCACCTTACACAAGTTATGAGTTCCTATCGACTGATTGACAGCCTTGAGCGTCAATAGAAAACTCAGGTCCGTCAATGCACTATAAGCACTAGCATATTAACTAAGAGTTACACACTAGTGATCTGAGATTGATCACTCCATCCAATGGTAGTTAATCATGCTACAGTGTAAACCTAATGAGATATCCTAGTCTCAACATCCACTGTGACATGTTCTAAGTAACAAAGAATAGCAATTCGTATCTCACTTGTATGTATCTCATACATACACGAATTACTTACTATGATACTTAAGGATAACAATCATCTCATGAAAGAAACATACATAACAAAATGTAAAGCTGATATCCATATATTAAAATGTCAATGTCTCCTATATAAAGTAATGGTTTGAGGGCACAAACCCAACATTTGGATGATTGGGAGTGTTGTATCTTTTCGTAGGCATGGGAGCTAAGAAGTTTACTATTGAATTGTGATTTCCTAATGTTTTTCTCATCTTTAGAAGTATTTTAATTAAAATTCGCTGCTTTAATTAATTCTTAGTTAGTCGTTAATTCACTTAGTTAAATCACTCTAGAACTTAAATTATAGTTATAATTAATTAGTAATTTCACTTAGTTAGTAAATTTCATTAGTTTTGTATTATTTCTAGCAATTTAATATTCACAAAAGCTTCTTTTCGTTAATAGTTTCACTTTCATAAAAAGAAGTAGTTAGAATAATTTTCCAAAGAAATCATCTTTTCTTTATTTTTAATATTAATAAATTAAGTATATTTAATCAATTTAAATCATATCCCTCCCTTGGGTTCGACCTAGGCTTACTACAAATTTATTACTTGAATGATCACCTATAATTGGGTGTACTTGTTCGTGTCAATGAGCAGAGAATGCAAAGCACCAAGAGGAAACTATCATGGACCTACTACTCAAGGTCAAGCTGAAGGTCCGACTCAATGCTATCATACCCGAGGCGGCTGGTTATGATGAAAAGGAACAGCAAAACTTGGAAGGTACACTCTCATTATATGCTAGTTGAGTTAAAGTGCTTTTTGATACTGGTGCTACAAATTCATTTATTACCATTGAAATCGTACAACGATTAGGTTTAGTACCTCAAGCATTCGAGATAGCTCTAAATGCGGTATCACCCTGGGAGTGACCATGAAGCTAGGAAAGGTGTGCAAGGACTGCACTTTGACATTGGAGGATAGTAACCTACCCGCAGACTTAATTGTTTTGTCAATGAAGGAATTCGATGTGATCTTAGGATTTGACTGGCTTACTAAGTATTATGCGAAGTTAGATTGTGCTAGTAAGTCGATCATGTTTTCAGTACTAGGGAGTCTACCCTTTAATTTTCAATACAACCCTACTAGTGATGATTTTCTTACAAGTTCCATAGCTGCCATGGAAAGCACAAGCTCATAATTGACAGTCGCTAAGATTCTAATAGTTCGAGACTATGAAGATGTGTCATGCCCCGGAGTAAGCCAAAAATAGGGAAAATAAAAATTCTCCTTTATGGGTCCGTAGACACGTGACTAGTTTGTTAACCGTCCTGCCCTTCTAACTCCGCACCATACAATCATAAGGGAAAATGCTAGAGTATAAGCATGGTCTAAACTTATCAGAGTATAAATACAGCAGCGGAAATTAAACAAGGGTTACAGTAACTTCAATCTTAATACAAGAGGCCCTACTAAACAATTTGCATAATCTTAAAACTTGAGAAACTGTCTATCAGGTCTTTGGTAAGGCTTTATTCTTCTTGGCTCCACGGTACAGCATCCTGAACTCTTCTATCTATCTCCGAACCTGCAACACTCTGGGCATACGAATGCCCAGGGCGTAACATGCCGTCAGCCTTGGAACAAGGCTGAGTGAGAATCTCAACCGCACAATAATCAGTAAATACAGAACATCTCTCAACTCACGTCATAGTTTAGTACTTTAAAGTATGGATAATCTCTTATCAAAAGACGCATTCTCACCACGGGCATAGCAGAGGTTTCAACAAAACAGGTAAATAGATAATCATAACATCATAGAATACATTCTCCTTATTATAAACTCGTGCGTGCAAATGCATGACCAATAAGACTCACTCCCAACTCTTTTCAAAGACACTTGCTTTTTAAAACAGATACTTTTCAAAACCATTTCATTTTAAAACCAAAACTCTCCAACACCAAATCATTTCGAACTAAACTCTTTTTGCTCATCAATTCAATCTCATCATTCACTTTCTCTTTCTCATCCACTTGACAACACACGGTATATCAAGGATGATAACATGCTATCACAGCCAATTCATACTCATTCCCTTGATAGGCCACCAGACGTCTTCACGGCGCACACTATCTGTAAACAATGAAACTGGCACATGGGACGTCTTCAACCATGTGTATACTCTCACCGGTCATCTTCAACGACGAGAGGCGCGCTAGGAACCCTAACCGTTCATGTCCACCCGGCTCGTCAGCCGTTGATCCATAGGATCTAGAAATCGCATCTCTTTCACATTCACGTATCTCATCTCATTCATATTCTCATCAAACACCTCTCTTTTTCAGACAATGCATGCTAACACATGTCATGAAATACAAGTGAGTCCACTACCGATACCCATATGCAAAACCACTTTAATTCTCTTTATTATTATCATAGCATGCGTATTTATTCCAGTCAACAACATCGTAAATCGTGCATTTAACAATTTGCAGCAGAAACGTAACATATAGAGCATGGATCACATAACATGGATTTGATACCGATAAACATATAGATAAAACCCTTGACATGCTCACGTATGTGATAGCACTACCATAACATGCTTTGTATAGTCTTACAATTATTGAAAATACACGTGACATCATAAATCAGCATATCACTTATACAAAATATCATACAGGTAGATTTTAAACATCTTATATTAATCTTATTAGGATTAGAGTGAGGTTAGGAAACTCACCTCGAGTCACCGATCCTCGAAAAGCAGATGATCGTCGAGTTCTACAATAATAAACGGAATAAACAATAATAATGTATGAGTACAACTATAGAGGCAAAATGGTAATTTTACCAAATGAGGTCATAAACCTCAAGGTAGTGATCTACGTGTCATTCTAAGTCCAACGCCATTGACTAGACTCAAATCGGAGTCCATCGCATTTTACGAGGTAATATGTAGGGCTTACTACACTAATGCGGGTCCTAAAAGACAGGCTGTATTTTTGACCGAGTTAAAAAGTCTCCAAACTTTAAGGAAATGTTCTAGACATTATTCTAAGACTCTGGGAACTGACCGCGTAATTTTCGGAGTTCTAGATTATTTATTATGAATTTTTAAAGATAATATATACCCGAAAATACCCGAAATGGGATTTAAATACATAAGTATAATTATACAAAGAAATCAGTACTTAGAAGTATTTTTATTAAATACTAGATATTAAAATACACCACCAGTATTTATTTCATAATTTTCGGAGCTCGTTTGATATTTTTAATAATTAATATACTCATAAAATAGCTTCTTATTAATTATTAAAAATATTGGACTATAATATTATAACTTTATAACATACATTATGTAATTTGGGAGATGAACATAATATGAACAAGTAATAAAGAGTTACTATCCATAAGGATTCACTCACCTATTAAACATGTTTTTGAGGTCAAGAGTTACTATCCATAAGGATTCACTCACCTCAAACTTCATGTCATCATTTAGATGATGAAGAGCAAGTAAGTAAATAAAGAAAAAACAAAAAAAGAAATGAGATTAAGAAGAGATGAACATAATATGAACAAGCAAGTAAATAATAATCAATAGATGATAATCAATGTGATTTGGGAGTTGTAGCTTTGTGTTTCACTCATAGATATTGACATTTGGACATGGAAGTAGCTCTTTAACTCATGAATGCTTAGAGAAATGGTGGTTGGGTGTATTGATGATGAAGTATATAGAAGGATGAGGGAAGAACTTGAGTTTAGAACTCACTTTCTATAGAAAATTAGTGGGAGAAGCTCCCTTTCTCTCTTCTAAACTTATCTCTATCTCTACAACTTTCTAAAACTTTCTCAAGTTTTGCACTTGGCCTCCCCAAAATGAAGAGAAATGGGGGGTTTATATAGGCTAATTTGGGGTGTTTTGGGGTTTTAGAAGTACTCCCATTGGTTCCAAACAACTGTGAACATGAAACTGCATCGTTTTGGTTTTTAATTAATCAAATTGGACCCCCAAATAAATTATAAAAATGGACTCTGCGAGGGTTGAGTGCTGTCGTGGCACTGGAAATGTGTCGCCATGGCACTGGCCCAATGCCACCACGACACTGCTCCTCAGATGCCCAAAAAATTGTATTTAGACCCCCAGAGGTTCCAGTATTCGCGAAAAGGCCCTATTTCGTTCGAAATTCACAAAAAATGCGTACGAACTCCAAACTGAGCTTGTGATATACCGTTGGAAAGGTATCGGAATCTAATTTCTATATAAAATGTTTCAGAGTCAGGTCACTTTGAAAAGGTTTACGGTATTCGCGATAAAAGCCAATTTGCTCGCCTTTTTCACCTTCGAAAAATAATAAATACGTTTTAAATCCATAAATTATGTGCGATATACCGTTAGAAAGATATGGACCTCTAGAATCCATGAAAAATGTTCGAAAATTGTTATGGTGCTCCGGTTTCAAAGTCAACTTTTGGTCAAACTGGTCATATTTGGGATTCCCGGGAAGTTCTGGAAACCTCTGGGAGCTCCCAGGAGCTAACGTTTTTGTTCGATTTTCTTTTAAAACTCATTTTAATACTTTCCACATGATCCAGAATGATCTTAGAATTTTTTGGCAAATTCGGATGATTTTGGTCAACCCCTGGTCAAACTTGGTCAAACCTTGGGCAAACCGGTCAACGGGGACTTTCTGGGAACTTCCGGGGTCTCTGGGATCTGACGATTTTATCAGGTTTTACTTAAAAACTCATTTTCTTACTTTTCTTACGACATAGCATGTTTCCAGAACTTTTGGTCCAAATCTGGGAGTTTTCGGGCTTTCAGGGGCATTTTGGTCATTCTGAGCATTTTGAGAAATAGAACTAACTTCCAGGAGTCCTTTCGAGTCTTTTTCGATCATTGTGAACCACCAAGCTATGGGTCTCCTAAATCTGATAGCCGACAAAATGGGGTGTCTACAGTCATCATCTCAATTAATCCCTTTCGGGCATACAAAATTACCTAGCACGTAATCCTTATCAAGGATTAATTTCCTAAGATTGAAAGGTTCTATAGAAGCTATCATGCAAAGGTCCGATTTTGGTCAAATAAGGGACCCTTGACACACACCCGATAGGATGCTTCATATACCAACACTTGGTACGAGATCAAGGGTGATCACACGGCCCCATGATGGCTTGACCGACCGGGTTGCCCCAAGCCTCCAAGGTCATAGTTCCTTGCAATCGACTGGCTAGACATGCAAGTGCAATGCAACGGGCACACAAAAATTGATTAATTCGATTAAAAGGATGCTTTCAAGTCTAATCCTTGAGTGAACCCAAAATCATAAATTTTGATCTGCGAAACCAGAGATTCTGGGTTCGATCCCCAGCAGAATCGCCAGATTGTGGATACCGGCATTTGGGCCTACTTTTAATTTTAAAAAACAATTTCTTTCAAATTCAAATTCAAAATCAAAGAGTCGCCACTTAATTTTTAAAGGGAAATTAAGAAACCATTTTAAAAGCAAACCGATCTTTTCCGAAACTAGAAATTCTAGGTCTGGGGATTATGGAATGAGAGTGGAAGGAGCCCGATAGACTAAAACACCCCCTCTCATCCTATCTCATGATAGGCCTCTACTCAAAATCCTTTTAATCGAATTAATAATCTAAGCATGCCCTCAACTAAATACATAGATATAAGTATACATATCACAAGCATGTCAAAAAGGGTGCAAAAATTGCTAACGGTAAAATATCATTCATAAGCCACATAATTCAAGTAGTAAGCAAAATGATGTGCAAGTAGGGAACTAGAGAACTTACCCGGGATCTAGCCGCGAAATGGGAAACGTGCAATGCATACAAAGAATAGAAATCCTAGGAAAAATGTCTCCAATCACATATACACATAAGGCAAGACCTAAGCTAAGGTGTCGCGCATGGAGTCGAAAATCAATAAAATCAACAAATGAAATTAACTAGAGAAGAGATGAGAAGTCATACCTCCAAAGTGCTACAAAAACAAGGGTTAGTCCACATGCTTCAGACAATAATATGACATCAAATAATCAATCCTAAATCTCTAGCTTAGATCTATCAAGTAGAGGAATAATTGATAAAACAATGAATTCCTTTTGATTAGTTGGAGCCATAGCATCTCTATAGATATACATATCTCAAATAAGAGCCAATGTGATGTCCATATAGGGGTGCTATAATCCCGACATGATCATAAGGAATCCATGGTTATGTTCAATTAGGATCAACTAAGTCCAACTTTATCCAATAACTAGTTATAATCATCCGCATCAATGTACATAAATAAATGAATGAATATGAACAAGAATGAGATATGAATTTATTCACTAATTTGGATCACTTAGCCTCTGGATTTAAACCAAATTATCATTATTCAAAACATGATTTGGGTCCAAAGACATTAGGAAACCATTTAAGTTAAAACGATGAGACTAGACAAAACAGTGACTGTTTTACAGCAGCTTGGTTGACTTTCAACTTGTTTTACAGAACATTTTTCCAAAAAGACTAGTCCCAACTTATTTTTCACTTTACCTTCAATGTCTTAGGGAACATTCTGTATAATATGGGCCTCTAGATCTTTTGTTTTCATTTTCTAAGATTTTCTAACATTTCGGTCGATAGTACGGACTCTGTTTTTGAATAACCTCTATTGTTTATATGATTTCTCTCAATATGTGATAGTTATTAAAGATTGGCTTTTTGGGCTGTGCTCTATACACAATAAGGAAGATCTCCATAAAAAATCATGCATTGAAAACATTCCTAACCCCTCTTTTCAATTTCTAAAAGATCATGTTACTATTCTGTCCACTATTCACAGCAAACACACTTTGACTTCCATCCTATGATTTGGTGCTTACATGCACTCCAAATTAGCTCATGTCATAGGAAGTAGTTCATACTACATTTGTACATATCCCATGATGATTTCCTTCATTCATACACATTCTAGATTCTAAGCCACTTTAGAAAGTTCGTGTACATAAAACAAACAACAACCTTGGCACATTCTAGATACATACATTGCATCCATGCAAAGATTTGGGGCTTTTGTGACTCCTAATCTAAGAAGATTATAAGGAATGATCATAATCACACGCTCATGCTTCCCCTCGATCTAATCCTCCTTTCTCATCCATCCCTAGGATTGAGAGATCTTCTTTTCTCAAAGACTAACATGCATCATTCTAGCTTGCTAAGCATCCTTGTTTTATTTGATTATTTGTTTTAAGAACAATTCATTTCCCCTTTATATTATGAAAACTTTGTTACTTGATATATGATTAGATGATTTTTCTTAGGTTTGTTTGTGTGATCTTTCACTTTGCATTGCGTGATATTTGGCTTAGATCTTATGAATGATATCTTATCTTTTGATCTTCCATTTCAAAATTCTTGTGTGATGTAATATACTATCATAGTATTAATTATCGAACTATACATAGTATAAGATGATTATTTGGATGCTAATTGAGGCCCGTCGAAAGATGGGTTCCTTAAAGACCAAGTGGCGACTCTGTATCTGTTTTCAACAGACCATCCTTTTCTTTTCCTTTTAAAACGATTTCAAACAAGCAAGAGCCGCAATTTTAACTCATCATCAGTTAGATTTTGGATTTCAAAGTAGAGCATATATCCTGAAAATCTCCTAAGTGTTGATATGGATCTTCATTTAGACGGCCATGGAAAGAAGGAAGTAGCGAGATCGTAGACGATTTTATCTCAAAGTGAGATGCTATCGCCTCCGGTAATTCGATACCGGCTTGTGGTGTGTAAGTCGTAGGAATAAAATAATTTATAAGTGGAGGAGGTGGCGAGATATAAGGATTATTTCCATTATTTCCGTTGTTTCTGTCGTCGGCCATTGGAATAGGTTTTATGTCAATAAATCGAGTTTTTCTTAACCTTTTAAGTGTACTTTGAGTTTCGGCCTGAAACAACAACGACGATTGAGCAGTCCGATTAACTCTAAGGGTACGTTCAAGTTCAAGATCGAAAGAAAATAATTCTTGTTTACTAGAACGTGTACCAAACATAAACTTAAAAAGGAAAACTAAACTAAAATAAGAACTGACTCAAATAATAACACAAAACAAATAGCAATCACGCAACTAAAATAACAAGCACTCAACTACAGTGATACATGAATATTATCCTGTAATGCAATGACCGCGTCAAGCCCAGCGCCCCGGGTTTCCTAGCTAATGCAGTGCAATTAACCCTAAACTAATGCAAATAGTGTGTCACAGCGCCCTGACTTACAGTGGTTTAAAGGGAATTTCAAAAGAAGCAATTTATTTAAATTTTTTTTTTTCGCGTAAGCTCCTTTGATGCGCTAAGCTATTCCTCCCGAAAACGTTAGAATTTTGACGACTCAAGAAACTACAAAATAAAAAGAAAAGTTAGTAACTCAAGATAAAACGAAAAATAAGAAAGAAAACCTAATCTAATATTTACGAATTAACTAAACTAAGATTCTAAAACTAAAGGTAGTAATTTGCAATCCTCGGCAACGGCGCCAAAAATTGATGTTGTCAAAATCAAGATATCAAAAATATACTTTACTTTCTTGGGATTTGTAGTGTGGAAGTAAAGGTCGAACCCACAGAGGTTGAAATACTACAGTGCTTTAATTTTGAAACCTAAATCTAATTAATTAAGAAAACGATTTTGATTTGACTTTTAATTAAATTAATGTAACTAATGAAATTAAATCTAAATTATGAAAGCAATTTAAAAGTGTTTTTATGAGTATGTTTAAGGAACCTAGGATTACAAATCCACCACTAGCTTCATAATAGGGGTATTTATGAATTACTTTAGCTTATTAAGTTGGATGATAATGGAGAATTGTAGCTACAAGCCCAATTCCTCCGTCAAGAAAATAACTATGGTTCAAGCACCAACATAATCCATCTTCGGTTAGCACAAATTATCCCACACTAAACTAGGGTTGTGGTTTAATTCGTCTAATCTAAGCATGGACTATTCGGATACTTGATAGCACAATTCAATGTAAGCACCATTACATGTAAATAATCTAAACAAGCACAGCAAGCATAGATCATTGAGCACACTACAGTCAAAACAGATCTAAGACAAGAATAAACTTTGAAAGTAATGATTTTAATCAATAGAAGCACGATTTATTTATAAAAATCCTCTAAACATGTAACTGTCATCCATACATAATAAAACTAAAATAAAAACATAAATAAGACCCTATTACTTGGCTAGGGTTTCATCGAAACCCTAGATCTAGAGTTTAGTTGTCCATAGAATTGATGAACGGCAAGAGGTTGATGGAGGAGGCCATGGGAATCCTTGGTCTTCTTCTTCTTCTCCTTCTTTCCCTCCCTTCAATGGCTGAAAGTATGGTTGTATATTGTGTGTATAATATTTGTCAACCCTTTAATTGAAGTAAAATAGGGTATATATAGATTTACAACAAGTTTTGGAAGCTTTCCTAACCCGAATTGCACTAAAATTGCTATATTTTGCAATCAGGACGTAATTAGGAAGTTTCTTTCGCGTAGGAATCATCAGTATACTGAAATACGCAAGTTCCATTTTTACACATGTCGCGCGAGCGCGATGTTGGGAAGTCGCGCGAGCGATATTATGGATTTCCGCGCGAGCGGGTCGCGCACGCGATGTGGATTTTTCAGCTTCTTTTTGCTTGCTTTTTCACCCTGTTTAGCCTGGTTTACTTGATTTCTTTCAAAACCTGTCAGAAAATAGATAGTAAAGTAAAAATATACAAAAACAGGATAAAAAGGTACTAACAAACGCAAGTTAAGGCATATAATTAGGATCTGTTCTCTCCCGATCACACCCCCAAACCTACATTTTGCTAGTCCTCGAGCAAAACTAAAATAAAAATAAAACTTCTAATAAAAATCTATTCCATTTTCGCATGGATCGCGATTTCATTTAGCATATGCAACAAGCCTTTTAAACCCCTAGGTGTCCCTAGTCGGACGAGTGAAGTCTCGTGAGGGTTCTCATCAACAAGTCACCCACAACTATCTTTATTAACTTGTAAATTTAAAAACTTTTATTAAAAACAAAGAACATAACAACCAATACTCCTTATCATAGAACAATGATTTGAAATAGAATAACGAACAAGAAGAAACGGAATCAAACGTCTACCTACGTCCTGAAAAACAATCTCAAGCACATGCATCGTATAAATCAATAGAGTTTCTCATAAAATTGCACGTGTGTGATGTGGTAGTCAAATGAACACGTGCATGTCATGAACTTGGAATATAACTCGGATAACCATTTAACTATGTCTCGACTACGAATCTCACAATGTCAATTACACTCTAAAATGAAACACTCAGAAACAGGTGTAATTTTTCTAAAGTATGTGAGTAAAGGAAATATATTTTCAAAACGAGAAATGCTCACATATGACTCGAACAAGACGCATGACACGAAAGAACAATAGTCTCATGGATAGGATGTCAATAATCAAGATAAATTAATCATTACCATGTTTTAATCCTCCTCCCATCTTTTACATATCCAAACCATATTTTCTAGGATCAGATAGGACTTTTCAAAGGTTGTAATGTGGCTCAGGTAATGAAAAAGGATAGAAATGATTCATTAGGTAGTTTTAGAATGGCATTGTAAGGCATGTTCGATTTCTTTCATTCGTCTCTTCTACCCACTTTCATCTTCTCATTCTTTTCTTTTCATTCCTTTCAATTTTTTCTCCTTCTGTTTCTTTTTTTCAACCTTATTCTTTTTTTTCTTTTCTTTTTCTCTATTCTTTTCCTCCTTGTTGCTTTTGAAACGAATATTCAATAAATAACAAGGCAACCACCCCAAACATCATCTTATTTTCTTCTTCTTCTCAAACGATACATCGCCTTACCACCACTAAAAGTTGATCAGTCTTTTAGTGATGAACTCCAAGTTGGCCAAATTGGAGCAAAAATAGGATAATGGCAATGAAAGAAAAAAAACGGCATTTTAATGGCTCAAAGGGTAAACTAAAGAAATTTTTATCATTTTTCTGGATAGTGGTAAACAAAGAGGGCCTATTATCATGTCCTATGGTTATATGATTCTTCAACTTTTACGACGGAAGATTATTTAGCATGGTAACAAATATTTTAACTTGACTATCAACCAAAACAAGAATAATGAGACTAAACAACAAGTTAATACGCTATTCCAAATGAAATTCGACAAACACAATGTATTTATAGCCCTCTATAAAGAAAAGATAGGCTCAAAAGCTCACCGGGTTTAGTCTCCACCATGTGTTATCTAGAAATTCGAATCATATTATAGTTCACATCAAACATGTATTCAAGCGACTACGTGCAGTGCATAGATTTGTGTGCAAATCTATGATATAAAACTACGATTCAAACGATACATGACCTAAAACATCATATCATGACTTCAGCAAATGTTTAGTCACATCTTCTCTTGTTTACCATTCTATAACAATCAAAGTTATTTAACAAGATGTATCAAATCAAGATTGCAAAAACGTCGGTAACATCGTTTATTTAAGCACAAGAATCGAAGAATTTTTTAAAAAAAGTAGTGCATAATAATGTGCATGTGAATATGTGAATGCATACCCCCAAACCTAAACATTTCATTGTCCCCAATGAAACAGTAAAACGAAAGAAAGGAAAGTATGTAAAAAAAAACGATAATACCTCGATCTCGGCAATCACAAACAAGTGAACATATAAGAATACGGAATGAAAGTGCGAATGTTTCACCTGTCAATACTTGACAATAGAAAATAAAAGAACAGAATACTAACAATGACAGCTAATATATATAAAAAAAATATTTAGATTTTTCTTTTTATTTTTATTTTTATTTTTATTATTTTTTATTTTTTTAATAGAATAATAGAATCTAAACTATAATCAAGAGACTCAATAAAAATAAAAGAAACAAACAGAACTTATAAAAAACAAAGACAGACGAACCTAAACAGGTCTAAAAGAACAAACAGAAAGTATAAAAACCACTGACCAGGTATGGAGAGAGGAGGTAAGAGAACAAAAGAAAAAAACCAGAAAACCCTACCTCGCGCGAGCGGGCCGCGCGAGCGAGCCTCGCGCGCGCGAATCCCTCCGCGAGTTTAAGCAGAAGTATGTTTTACGTTTTATAAAAGAAAAATTTCTAAGTCCTCAGATCGCGCGAGCAGGCCGCTCGAGCGAACCCCCTCGCGTGCGCGAATTGTGGCGCTAGGTGACACTGAGGCTATATATCATAAAAGTTTTTAAAAAATTTCTCTAAGGGGGAGGCTCGCGCGAGCGGGCCGCGCGCGCGAAATGCCATTTTTCCTCTTTTTCTGTACTTTTTTGTAAATAAGCCGAAAATAACTTTACTCCGACCCCCAAACCTGTTCAGAAAGACCACAACTGAATCAAAAAGACCCAAAAACAACCAAAAACAAGAGAAACGGATGAAATAAAGCTTGGGTTGCCTCCCAAGAAGCGCTAATTTTTACGTCTTTAGCTAGACCATTCTAGCTCAAGACTCAAGGAGGTCGTAAATCAGAGTTTATACCCTTTAAGGCATTAGGGAGATGTTGGTGGAAAGCAGAAACAAGGTCGTTATGCATTAATTCATTCAACGAATCTCTCTTATCATGTTCAATTCGATTTCTAACCTTTCGAGTAAATTCGTCATTAGGGTCCAGGTTATTCAAATCCATCCGCTTATTTTCTACTATATTATTCTCCTCACTCATATTTATTTCTTTATTAAGTTCAACGGTTCTTCTAACCTCACTACCTTCCATATGTTGGAAATCATCATCTTTAGGAGGTTGATCAACAGCGTTAAAAACGTTTAGTTTGAGGTTCATGTTCCCGAACGACACTTTCATTACCCCCGTTCGACAATTGACACACGCATTAGCCGTGGCTAAGAACAGACGACCTAGAATGATCGGGGTGTGCTTCCTAGCATCTAGGATAGGTTTAGTGTCAAGGACCATAAAATCAACGGGATAAAAACATTGATCAACTTTAACTAAGACGTTCTCGATGATTCCTCTAGGGATTTTCACAGAACGATCCGCTAATTGAATAGTAGCGGTCATAGGTTTAAGTTCACCTAAACCTAGTTGTTTATAGACGTGATAAGGTAAGAGATTAACACTCGCACCTAAGTCAAGGAGAGCCCTATGGATGATAGTGTCACCTATGACACATGAAATCGTTGAAGTACCAGGATCCTTATACTTTGGAGGTGAGTGTTGAAAAATAGAACTTACTTTTTCCGTGAGAAAGACCTTTTTAGGAGTATGACTACGCAATTTACGCTTTTGAGTGCATAGGTCTTTAAGACATTTAGCGTAAGCGGGAATTTGTTTAATAGCATCGAGGAATAGAATATTGATTTTTACTTGTTTAAACACCTCGAGTATATCTTCCATTTTTGACCCTTTCTTAGACAAATGTGATGGTCCCTCAACATTAGGTGGAAAAGGTAACTTTGGAACATAGTTGGTTGGGACCGATTCTTTATCTTTCTTATTCCTATTAGTTTCCCCACCCTCCTTATTCGAGTTACTATTTATATTTTTCTCACTCGTATCCGGAATTTCAACTTCCTCTTCTCTAGTAGTCGTCCTAGTCGAAACAACGTTCATGCTCTCACTCGACCCCCCTTTTTCGTATTGTCCCATAGGGTTTTGAACAGTTTGCGCAGGCAACTTCCCCTCGTTTCTACGACTCACCGCAGTAGCTATTTGTCCCATTTGGGACTCAAGCTTCGCAATGGATTGTGTATGAGAGTGCACTATTTGTGCTTGTGCTTGGACTTGAGTTTCTATGTTTTTAAGGGATGCCAACACCGTAGCCTCAAAAGTGTTATCCCTTGGAGGGTTTGGATTAGGAGGTGGGTGTGGGTATTGATTTTGTTGATATTGGGGTCGATAAGTATTAGAAAAATTGTTCGACATAGGATTATAATTATTTCGTGGGAATTGTTGCATAGAATTAACGTGTTGCTCAACAAATTCCGGATATTGAGATGCAGAAGGACATGCAAAGATATTATGTGATGGTTCAGAACATAATGCACATACTTCTGAAGAAGGTGGATTGGACCTAATTCCCATCCTCATAAGTTGGTCAAGTTTTCTATTTAATTCTTGTATTTCAATTGATTGACTCGACTCAACTTTCAACTCTCGCTTAGGATGAAGGTATCCCTCTGACCTACTGACACAGCTTGGTGCATCGAATTCTCGCTTAACGTTTCAAAAATTTTCCATGCCTCGTCGGCGCTTTTGTGTAGGAAGGTACCCGCACAAACGGCATCGACGGTATTCCAAATAGAGGGAATAAGCCCCTCATAGAAGACTTGAACTAATTGCCACTTAGGAACCTGATGATGTGGGCATGAGAGGAACAATTCTTTAAACTTTTCCCAAGTGTCATAAAGCATCTCCCCATCTTGCATTACAAATTTTGTTATGGATTTCCTTATCTGATTTGTACGCATAATAGGGAATAACTTTTGTAAAAATGCGGTGTGTAAGGCTTCTCATGTTTTAATTATGTTTGGCTCAAGTGATTGAAGCCAATGCTTCGCTTTGTCTCGTAAAGAGAATGGAAAGAGCCTCAATTTTAACTCATCATCAGTTAGATTTTGGATTTCAAGGTAGAGCATATATCCTGAAAATCTCCTAAGTGTTGATATGGATCTTCATTTAGACGGCCATGGAAAGAAGGAAGTAGCGAGATCGTAGACGATTTTATCTCAAAGTGAGATGCTATCGCCTCCGGTAATTCGATACCGGCTTGTGGTGTGTAAGTCGTAGGAATAAAATAATTTATAAGTGGAGGAGGTGGAGGGATATTAGGATTATTTCCATTATTTCCATTGTTTCTGTCGTCGGCCATTGGCATATGTTTTATGTCAATAAATCGAGTTTTTCTTAACCTTTTAAGTGTACTTTGAATTTCGGCCTGAAACAACGACGACGGTTGAGGAGTCCGATTAACTCTAAGGGAACGTTCAAGCTCAAGATCGAAAGAAAATAATTCTAGTTTACTAGAACGTGTACCAAACATAAACTTAAAAAGGAAAACTAAACTAAAATAAGAACTGACTCAAATAATAAAACAAAACAAATAGCAATCACGCAACTAAGATAACAAGCACTCAACTGCAGTGATGCATGAATATTATCCTATAATGCAATGACCGCGTCAATCCCAGCGCCCCGGGTTTCCTAGCTAATGCAGTGCAATTAACCTTAAACTAATGCAAATAGTGCGTCACAGCGCCCTGACTTACAGTGGTTTAAAGGGAATTTCAAAAGAAGCAATTTATCTAATTTTTTTTTTTCGCGTAAGCTCCTTTGATGCGCTAAGCTATTCCTCCCGAAAACGTTAGAATTTTGACGACTCAAGAAACTACAAAATAAAAAGAAAAGTTAGTAACTCAAGATAAAACGAAAAATAAGAAAAGAAAACCTAATATAATATTTACAAATTAACTAAACTAAGATTCTAAAACTAAAGGTAGTAATTTGCAATCCCCGGCAACGGCACCAAAAATTGATGTTGTCAAAATCAAGATATCAAAAATATACTTTACTTTCTAGGGATTTGTAGTGTGGAAGTAAAGGTCGAACCCACAGAGATTGAAATACTACAGTTCTTTAATTTTGAAACCTAAATCTAATGAATTAAGAAAACGATTTTGATTTCACTTTTAATTAAATTAATGCAACTAATGAAATTAAATCTAAATTATGAAAGTAATTTAAAAGTGTTTTTATGAGTATGTTTAAGGAACCTAGGATTACAAATCCACCACTAGCTTCATAATAGGGGTATTTATGAATTACTTTAGCTTATTAAGTTGGATGATAATGGGGAATTGTAGCTACAAGCCCAATTCCTCCGTCAAGAAAATAACTATGGTTCAAGCACCAACATAATCCATCTTCGGTTAACACAAATTATCCCACACTAAACTAGGGTTGTAGTTTAATTCGTCTAATCTAAGCATGGACTATTTGGATACTTGATAGCACAATTCAATGTATGCACCATTACATGTAAATAATCTAAACAAGCACAGCAAGCATAGATCATTGAGCACACTACAGTCAAAATAGATCTAAGACAAGAATAAACTTTGAAAGTAATGATTTTAATCAATAGAAGCACGATTTATTTATAAAAATCCTCTGAACATGTAACTGTCATCCATACATAATAAAACTAAAATAAAAACATAAATAAAACCCTATTACTTGGCTTGGGTTTCATCGAAACCCTATATCTAGAGTTTAGTTGTCCATAGAATTGATGAACGGCAAGAGGTTGATGGAGGAGGCCATGGGAATCCTTGGTCTTCTTCTTCTTCTCCTTCCTTCCCTCCCTTCAATGGCTGAAAGTATGGTTGTATATTGTGTGTATAATATTTGCCAACCCTTTAATTGAAGTAAAATAGGGTATATATAGATTTACAACAAGTTTTGGAAGCTTTCCTAACCTGAATTGCACTAAAACTACTATATTTTGCAATCTGGACGTAATTAGGCAGTTTCTTTCGCGTAGGAATCATCAGTATACTGAAATACGCAAGTTCCATTTTTACACATGTCGCGCGAGCGGGCCGCGCGAGTTCGATGTTGGGAAGTCGCGCGAGCAGATCGTGCGAGCGATATTATGGATTTTCGCGCGAGCGGGTTGCGCGCGCGATGTGGATTTTTCAGCTTCTTTTTGCTTGCTTTTTCACCCTGTTTAGCCTGGTTTACTTGATTTCTTCCAAAACCTGTCAGAAAATAGAAAATAAAGTAAAAATATACAAAAACAGGATAAAAAGGTACTAACAAACGCAAGTTAAGGCATATAATTAGGATCTGTTCTCTCCCGATCAGGCACCATGAGAAGATGTCAGCTCCATGCTCACAAAGATATACACCGCAAACCTTGTTTGTCGGTCCTAAGACATAGGAGTATAAAATCCTGCTAGACAGTATGATCACCATCATCACGTATCAACCAGTTTCTCCCAGAAACTCTGTCCAGATATCCCAGATGTAACCGTATCAACCAGTTTCTCCTAGAAACTCTGTCCAGATATCCCAGATATAACCGTATTAACCAATTTCTCCTAGAAACTCTGTCCAGATATCCCAGATATAACCATATTAACCAGTTTCTCCCAGAAACTCTGTCCAGATATCCCAGATGTAACCGTATCAACCTTTTTCTCCCAGAAACTTTGTCCGAATCAACCAGAAATGCCCGGTCTCTCCTAGAAGCCTTCATTAAACCCTCGAAACCCCTGTTATCCCTTGGTGATCATACTGGAAAGCAAAGTTGGCACACTCTATATGATTAGGGCCTTACTTGCTTAACTGTTATCTGTTAGAAGTAGTGGCATCGTATCGATTAGGGCTTGCATCCGCATGCTTGTCTCATATGCATACACAATTCATGTCAGTATGCATGCATACACATGTCAGTCTCTATACATCAAATGCATACGTATCATCATCCTCACCCATCTCAATCATTGTAAAAAAGTCGTATACTTAATGCAACCGTCCCCGATTCGCATCGTTAAATCCTTCAAAATTTTGATCATCTCCTCCCGCTAGGAGTCCATAAGAAGTATTTTTGCACCTCTGCTAATTTGGGCGTTTACTTCTATTTACAAAAAACATAGTCCCGGGAGAGGACACTATTGCACCTCCCCAAATTCATTGTCGTGATCGCAGGCTAGCCCAGGTTATCACAAGCCTACCAATGGCCTACAAAGCTCTAGAAGAGAAAGTGAACAAGCTACAAACCACTGTTGAACAGCTAAGTTTAAGGATAAGCCGATTTGAGAAGATGGTGCAGAGCATCAATAAAGGGAAGTATGGTGTCACGCCCCGAATTTTGCCAAACCCGGAGCGCGAGGGTCGACCGGTCAATACTCAAAGTTGTGGTCCAACTTGGACGCACAGATAAGACATGACAGTCTAATTTAAAAAATATATATATAACAATAAAAAAAATTCCATTAATTTCATTTATTATAAAAGAAAAGGAATTACAACTGTTACTTTTCCCCACCATTAAATACAAGTACACCTATTCCCCACTCTTAATCATGGTTAGTTGATAAAAGGTCCAACTATGCTACCCAGCTCAACTGCTGCTTCCCTCTCACCTAAAAAAAATATTAATAAAATAATAATGAGACAGAAGCTCAGTGAGTAAAACACATTTTATATAAAAATAGATTTTTGATCTCAAATCTATGATATAATACTTTATTATATCATCATCCGTAGTCCCAATTAATTAGTGTATGTAAATATATGGTTTCTCAAATATCTTTTATTTGCACCCAGTTGCTATCTGCAACACAAATTACATATCACACATTTACTTCACGCATATACATATTAATATTTACATAGTCCAATACGTGCATATAAAATAATTAATGCATTAATTTTTCTTTGATATTGGTTCTTATCAAATTCACAATAAGTTACCAAAACAATTGCATACACCAGCCCAGCTCGAAATGTATACAATCACATGTCCACAGCACCCCAGCCCAGCTCGAAAGGTGTATACTATCCACCAGCCCAACTCGAAATGGAATAGTATATTAGTGCACTAACTGTAGGACTATCTCAATCCCAGCCACCTCAACATAGACTACCTCAGTCCTTTAATTATCACAAGGCCTTGACCTTAACCAGTATCACCTTTAATATCATAATTAATGCATGCTTGCACATGGTATCACAATGCAATTTAAAAGAGTAATATCAAATGTTTAATTTTAAAGTATATACGGTACTGAATAATCAACGTTGGCTTTTGGACCTTTTTTCTTTTTTTTTTTTAACTAAAACAAATATTTGTAAAGATCCAACACAAGGGACATATTTAATAAATAAATAAAATAGAAGAGATTTACTCACCCATGTAAATACACAGCCCAATTTTAGCTTTGGCTCCCTTTCCTCTATTTTCTTTTCTTTTAATTCATTTTGTACTGAAGTCAGCAGATCCCAAAGGAAACTGTCTTTTCCCCCTTAATTTTTGTTGCATATATGATATATGTATGGAGATAAACTCTCTCTCTCGGCTTCCCTATTCCTCTTTTATCTGATTTTATTTTCTCTAGCTATCTAATTTTAACTCCTTTTCCCATCTTTTTTTTTTCTCTCTCTCTCCCTTTCTCTCTCTCACGTGCACACCCACGTGAGATTTCCCAAATTCTATCCTATCCTAACAGAGCTAGTCAGCTAGCTAGAGATAAGTTTCATTTACTGTATTTATTAACTTGGCTTCTTCTAGAATATATTGCATACACACTTATATATTGCACGTGACACACACATACTTTTGTGTTAGATCCAAATTTGGATCAATTGATTCAATTCATGTAAGCCACTCTTTGCCACACCATCTGAGATTGTGGTTAAAATATATTTACTTTTATGTATGGATACAAAAAAGGGTATTCATTATCTAAACAACTTTACTTCATATTGATATTTGGTTTTTAAACTGATGTTGGCACTATAAAGTGGTTCCTTGTACTCATTGGTTATTACCAAATGTCATTTTATTACTACCAAATGACATTTTATTACTATCAAATGGTACCTTAAAAATGTTATTGCCCAAATGGTACAAAAATAATGGCCCAATATTGTTACTACAATTTGGGACCTGAAATTTTGATGTATGATACTGCCGAAAGTATACAATAGTATTATAGAATTTTTCATAGATAAATATGTATTAGGTAGTTATCTATGTATTTATTTATTTTTAATTAGGTCATCACATTCTACCCTTCTTAAAGAGGATTTCGTCATCGAAATCAATTGCCATATGATAGGTACCATTTTCAAACTATATTATAGTGACTCTCTTGCGTCAACAAAATGATATAGTCAAAACAATAATACTTAAGTAACTCACTAAAAATATGCTAGTACTATGAGTAATTCCATATAGTATTATGATACCTTTATGATAATCAAATTTTTTATTTTATTTTATTTATTTTTTGCTATAAAGAAAATATCTCTATTTCCAGTGTCATTTTAGATTTTAGAATACACTTCTCCATGATTAAGTAATTTGTAGAAAATTTATTTTAAAAAAAAAATTCATAAGGTTGTCAAAATAAACAAGTAAATTAACTATAGTTTCCTACACAAATAATCAAATTATACTCGTAATAGATTACACCTCACTTCTAAGTTCTAACAATTAGCACAGAAAATAAAACACATCAAGTGTATGGCATATAAGTTATGACCTAATAATAAAACGACCACTAAGCCTCTTCCCAAAGTGGCAGCTTTCACTTTATACCATCATTATCTCATTCCTGCTATTCATTTATTTAATTTTTATTATTATTATTTTTTTTCTTTATACACAACTAACAACACTTTTGTACTACTCATGTATAGTATACATATAATCCCACGGGTAAAAGCATTTCAAGGAAAGAAGTAAGAAAGGCTGGCTCAATTTGAAGCCTAATGCAATTACCCTTACCCAAAAAAACTAGATGGTTAGTCTGACCAACAAAACCTACCACCAGTTTATCTCATTTATTAGGGACATGTATAACCTCGAAGCTATGAATTGAAAAAGAAAAAAAAACGTACAAGGTTTTTTTTTTTTAATATATATATACAATACACAAGCAACTCGCTGGAAGACATGCAAGCATTTTGAGTAATTTCATCTGCTAGTATTAATTGATCATAACGTTTATGAGATTCAAAATCTGATTCTTATACAAAAGGAAAGAGATCTCTATTGAGTGCCAATTACTTTAGATTCTCAAATACACCTTGCCATAATTAAGTTATTTGTAGAAAAATGCCAACAATCTGTTAGATTCTAAAATGAAATAGTAAAGTGATTTCTTGGTATAATTTTATAAAAGAAAATTAGAGAATTCATGTTAACTATACCTACTATCATTCGTCACTCAATCATCTTTTAATTTACTCAAAATACTTCAATCCTCCAATGAAAGACTCAAAGACTTGTAATATCTAATTATTTTAAGATCTATATACACAAGCAAGTTATCATTTGAAGATTTATTTATCCCAAAATAAAATTAAGCTTGCACCTTATACCATAATTATTATTATTATTTTTTTAAACATTCTCATGGGTCAAAATCCACCACCAGGAAAAATAAGTTTATCTTGTTCTACTTAATGCTCATACCATCTCACCTAGTTTACCAATCGTAGGAATAAAATTGTCTTCGCACAATCCATAGTACTATACTACTTCTCATTTTAGTTATTTATTTTTAACAAACACCCATGAGATTCCCAATATCAATCTTACAACTCGGATCCCATTACCTATCTCTTGATACAAATTACTAAACTTCAGTATATTAGATATAAATTATAATTCAGTATTTACTATGGACCTAACTCCCCCCTAAATTGTTCAACAAGTGTGTCGCCTCTATAAATCCTATAAGACATATTAGATTAAAAGTTATTGCATACAAATAGATTAGCATGTATGACATAACACAGTTTTAACATAATCTAGTAGGTTATGATCCAAAATTAAAATAACAACTAGACCTCCTCTCAAGTCCCTAGGTTCGAACTTTTGCTCTGATACCACTTTTTCACGCCCCGAATTTCGCCAAACCCGGAGCGCGAGGGTCGACCGGTCAATACTCAAAGTTGTGGTCCAACTTGGACGCACAGATAAGACATGACAGTCTAATTTAAAAAATATATATATAACAATAAAAAAAATTCCATTAATTTTATTTATTATAAAAGAAAAGGATTACAACTGTTACTTTTCCCCACCATTAAATACAAGTACACCTATTCCCCACTCTTAATCATGGTTAGTTGATAAAAGGTCCAACTATGCTACCCAGCTCAACTGCTGCTTCCCTCTCACCTAAAAAAAATATTAATAAAATAATAATGAGACAGAAGCTCAGTGAGTAAAACACATTTTATATAAAAATAGATTTTTGATCTCAAATCTATGATATAATACTTTATTATATCATCATCCGTAGTCCCAATTAATTAGTGTATGTAAATATATGGTTTCTCAAATATCTTTTATTTGCACCCAGTTGCTATCTGCAACACAAATTACATATCACACATTTACTTCACGCATATACATATTAATATTTACATAGTCTAATGCGTGCATATGAAATAATTAATGCATTAATTTTTCTTTGATATTGGCTCTTATCAAATTCACAATAGGTTACCAAAACAATTGCATACATCAGCCCAGCTCGAAATGTATACAATCACATGGCCACAGCACCCCAGCCCAGCTCGGAAGGTGTATACTATCCACCAGCCCAACTCGAAATGGAATAGTATATTAGTGCACTAACTGTAGGACTATCTCAATCCCAGCCACCTCAACATAGACTAACTCAGTCCTTTAATTATCACAAGGCCTTGACCTTAACCAGTATCACCTTTAATATCATAATTAATGCATGCTTGCACATGGTATCACAATGCAATTTAAAAGAGTAATATCAAATGTTTAATTTTAAAGTATATACGGTACTGGATAATCAACGTTGGCTTTTGGACCTTTTTTCTTTTTTTTTTAACTAAAACAAATATTTGTAAAGATCCAACACAAGGCACATATTTAATAAATAAATAAAATAGAAGAGATTTACTCACCCATGTAAATACACAGCCCAATTTTAGCTTTGGCTCCCTTTCCTCTATTTTCTTTTCTTTTAATTCATTTTGTACTGAAGTCAGCAGATCCCAAAGGAAACTGTCTTTTCCCCCTTAATTTTTGTTGCATATATGATATATGTATGGAGATAAACTCTCTCTCTCGGCTTCCCTATTCCTCTTTTATCTGATTTTATTTTCTCTAGCTATCTAATTTTAACTCCTTTTCCCATCTTTTTTTTTTATACTGATGCACGCTATATACATATATATACTATATATAGAGAAGTTGGCTTGGCAGCCAAGTTCTCTCTCTCTCCCTTTCTCTCTCTCACGTGCACACCCACGTGAGATTTCCCAAATTCTATCCTATCCTAATAGAGCTAGTCAGCTAGCTAGAGATAAGTTTCATTTACTGTATTTATTAACTTGGCTTCTTCTAGAATATATTGCATACACACTTATATATTGCACGTGACACACACATACTTTTGTGTTAGATCCAAATTTGGATCAATTGATTCAATTCATGTAAGCCACTCTTTGCCACACCATCTGAGATTGTGGTTAAAATATTTTTACTTTTATGTATGGATACAAAAAAGGGTATTCATTATCTAAACAACTTTACTTCATATTGATATTTGGTTTTTAAACTGATGTTGGCACTATAAAGTGGTTCCTTGTACTCATTGGTTATTACCAAATGTCATTTTATTACTACCAAATGACATTTTATTACTATCAAATGGTACCTTAAAAATGTTATTGCCCAAATGGTACAAAAATAATGGCCCAATATTGTTACTACAATTTGGGACCTGAAATTTTGATGTATGATACTGCCGAAAGTATACAATAGTATTATAGAATTTTTCATAGATAAATATGTATTAGGTAGTTATCTATGTATTTATTTATTTTTAATTAGGTCATCACATATGGGTTGTCCGATGCAGTCTATCCAAGCCCATTTCCACATCTAAATCCCTACTTGTATCCAAGCCCATACCCTAGCCTTGGTAATCCTAGTCCATATCCAAACCTAAGAGCCACTCCAAGGACCCACTTGAACTCAAAGTTTCAAAAAGCCCGCAAACCAAGAACCTTTGCCAACCTGGGTATGCCGTTGTCCGTAATCCTTGATAACCTCATCAAAAAGGGGCACCTCCAACTTCTTCAGCCTCGTGCTAATATCCCTTCACCCAGCTGTGACCTGTCCAAATGTTGTGCCTACCACCAAGGCCCAAGCCATGACACCGACAACTGCACGCGCCTTCGCCTTGATATCCAAGACCTCATCGATCAGAAAATCATCGAGCCATCGCCCATCCAACCCTATGTCAACCAAAAAGCCCCTGGCTTTATCGAACCTAAAGCCCCTGGCTTCATCAAACCTAAAGCCCCTGGCTTCATCAAACCTAAAGCCCCTGGCTCATCTGTTCAAATGATACCCTTCGCTGAGGCCCTTGAGTGTTGAACTTATGCAAGTGAAGTAGTGGTGTTTGAAACTTTTTCTAGCAAAACAAATGAGGATGCTCTTTAAAAAAAAATAAATAAATAAATGAGTCACTGTGGCACTCCAATTGAGATCAAGTCGAGTCTGTCCTATGTTTTGAGTAAATTTCAAGTTTAGTCTTGTGGTCAAGTCTGTCTATCATCGAGTTGTTGTATTGAGTAATGTAATCCTTCTCTTCTGATGGAATGAAATCTCGTTTTGCTTAATCTGATGTGTATAGTCATAAGTGCATGAATCGCTGAACTGAAAATGTCACTTTTCAAATTACCATGGATATTATTACTCTGCTAATAAATTTTTGCATCAAACAAAAAAAAGAATCCTGAAAAGGTCAAAGTCAATTTCACGCTGGCACCGATGAAGAGTCGAGAATTGAATAGTCTTACTTTAAGAATTTAAAAGATGCTTTTGCTCAAATCTCAGAAAGACATACTTGAAACTGACTTGGGGCTTGTCCAACACCCTTTTTCCACCATTTCGAAGTCTTAAGCCCAATCTAATTTGGAGCCATGCAATCTTTCCAATTGGAAGTAATGCAGACTTAGTCCTTGATGGTATCCAAACATTTCAGTGAGTTTCATCTCCACTTTAAAAAAAAAAAGAAAAAAAAAAAGAAAGGAAGAAAAGGAAGACAAAAAAAAGAAAAGCTCGCTAGGTTAAAAACCCGAAAGGGCGCCTAGGCAAAAGTTAGAGCTGAAAAGGTATTGACTTCCAAGATCCGACCCTAGCCAGTCAAAATGATTTTACAAATTAGAGAATTGTACGCTTCAAGGTACATCATAAAAACGTGCCTAGATCACATTGCAAAAGGCTCGGAATGACCATAAATAAATCCTGAGAGCTGACGTGCATATTCTGGAATTTCAAAATTGTGGTCAAAAGATCTCACAAAAATCAACTACATGAAAAGTAAAATTGACTGGCTAGGCGAAAGTGAAAAGGATCAATCCTCAGAAAGAAAAGAAAAGAAAATAAAAGAAAAGAAAGGGAGATCGAAACTGAATCTTCTTATTCAAGGCTACCACAAGTGACCTAAGTTTGAACTTCTTTGACGATTGGTTAGAAAAACCATCAACCAATTTCCTTCAAACGTTGCCTTGAACTACGCTTGACATAATTCCCACTCGGGGATACGTAGGCAACCACATCGATTCAGTCAATGCCATCATAATCAAACCAATTTCTTTCAAGACCTTACCTTGAACTACACACGACCTGATTCCCACTCAGGGATACGTAGGCAACCACATCGGTTCGGTCAACACCATCATAATCAAACCAATTTCTTTCAAGACCTTGCCTTGAACTACGCTCGTCCTGATTCCTATTTGGGGATACGTAGCCAACCTCATTGGTTTGGTCGACACCTTCATAATCAACCCCCCATTCTTTAAAAGACCTTGGCCTGAACTACGTTGGACCTGATCCCAGCTCGGGGGTACGTAGGCAGATTTTCAAAAAAAAAGAAAAAAAAAGAAAAGAAGGATGGCTCACTAGGTCGAAAATCCGAAAGGATGCCTAGGCAAAAATTAGAGTTAAATCCAAGGTGAGCAATAACAAAAGAGAGAAAAGAGCTCGCTAGGTCACCACACTAGTGCCTAGGCAAAAGTTATGAGTATTTGAGAGATTGAAGTAACGGTCCTTGTCTCAAGCCTGAAATCACCTTCCACACTAGGGGCAAACTTCAGCTACCCGCCTCGTTTGCCTGAATTTACTATGTACCCTTTATACAAGGGGAAAACTTTGGTCACCAACCTCGTTTGCCCAAAACCTTCAAAGAACCATCGTCTAAACAAGGGGCAAATTTCGGTCACCTACCTCGTTTGCCCAAAACCTTCAAAGAATCATCATCCAAACTAGGGGCAAACTTCGGTCACCTACCTCGTTTGCCTATGAGTTCTACTTCCTACACCTCAAACTAGGGACAAACTCCATTTGCCAAACACGACCCCTTCACACCAAGGGAGAGTTTCCAATTCACTCATTTGTTTTGAAATTTTTTAAAATGGAGTATCTTTTATTCTATAAGCTAAGGCACTAATTCAAAGCACATCCTGGGAAAAGCAGAGAATCGACTAGATCAACATGGAGGAAATAACAAAAATTAGATTTATCAGCAAAGTGCTACCATGTTAAGATAAGGAGTGAAATGGTATCATCTATGATAAATGCACATCAAATCTTGGCAAAGTCGAGTTTCTTCCAATTTGGTGTCAAATGTGTCGCCCTGATACGTGCGTCGATGTTTGTCAGTCTTTGAGTCTATCGTAGTCTCAAATGTGTAAGTCAATAGTGACTAATGATAAATTTTTCAAATCAAATTATAAATTTTTAAGAGCATTCCAAGGACAATACAAGCAGGGGAACCAAACACTATCACTGCACCAGTCAAGGCGTCAGCATGAGATGTGTTATTGAGATAGTTTAGGGCTCAGATCTTAGATATATCGAGGAGCATCAGATGTGTTGAGGAGCATCAGATGTGTCGAGGAGCATCAGATGTGAAGAGTTGAGGAGCATCAAATGTGTTGAAAAGTTGTGGATCATCATTTGAGAAACGCTGTTGAGAATCTGAGAGTCACCAAGTCCATGAGTGGTTGTTGATCATCATCCTCCATCAATGTCAAATCCATAGCTGCCATAGATCATCTATGAATAGAATCATACCTTTACTCCCATCAGCGGGCGTATTGCCTTCTTCCCTAGTGGTGTGTATCTTATCCATTCCTCCCCAGTAGAGTCGCTTCATTCCCAGCAGTCTTATTGATTAGTACATCGTCAGTCCAATCCATGACAGTAGTTCACTGTCGACTCGTCATCTCAATTTGTACATCATCATCCCTTCTAATCACGGTTAGTCCAACTGTTGATCCAATCTATGACAGTCATAGTAGTTCACTATTGACTCGTCATCTCGATTCATACATCGTCAGTCCAATCCATGACAGTAGTTCACTATCGACTCGTCATCTCGATTTGTACATCATCATCTCTTCTAATCACGGTTAGTCCAACTGTTGATCCAATCCATGACAGTCACAGTAGTTCACTGTTGACTCGTCATCTCAATTCATACATCATCAGTTCGTTAATCATCATTAGTTTACCATAACTCTTATTCAAAATATGTCATGTTCATTGTCAGCCCTCTAGATTGAGGCAAATCCTTTGTTGTTGTCAGCCATCTAGATTGAGGCAAATCTATCGTTGTCAGCCCTCTAGATTAGGCAAATCCTTCATTGTCAGCCCTCTAGATTGAGGCAAATCCTTCATTGTCAGCCCTCTAGATTGAGGCAAATCCTTCATTGTCAGCCCTCTAGATTGAGGCAAATCCTTTATCATCAGCCCTCTAGATTGGGGCAAATCTATCATTGTCAGCCCTCTAGATTGAGGCAAATCCTTTCTTATCAGCCCTCTAGATTGAGGCAAATCCTTTATTGTCAGCCCTCTAGATTGAAGCAAATCCTTCGTTGTCAGCCCTCTAGATTGAGGCAATTCTATTATCAGCCCTCTAGATTGAGGCAAATCCTTCATTGCCAGCCCTCTAGATTGAGGCAAATCCTTTGTCATCAGCCCTCTAGATTAAGGAAAATCTATCATTGTCAGCCCTCTAGATTAAGGCAAATCCTTTGTTATTAGCCCTCCAGATTGAGGTAAATTCTTTGTTGTCAGCCCTCTAGATTGAGGCAAATCATTCATTGCCAGCCCTCTTGATTGAGGCAAATCCATTATCAGTCCTCTAGATTGAGGCAAATCCTTCATCGTCAGCCCTCTCGATCGAGGCAAATCTATTGTCATCAGCCCTCTAGATTAAGGCAAATCCTTCATCGTCAACCCTCTAGATTGAGGCAAATCCTTCATCGTCAATGCTCTAGATTGAGGTAAATCTATTATCGTCAGCCCTCTAGATTGAGGTAAATCCTTTGTTGTCAGCCCTCTAGACTGAGGCAAATCTGTCGTCGTCAGCCCTCGAGATTGAGGCAAATCCTTCGTTTTGTCATCCCTCTAGTTTGAGGCAAATCTTTCATTGTCAGCCCTCTAGATTGAGGCAAATCCTTCATTGTCAGCCCTCTAGATTGAGGCAAATCCTTTGTTGTCAGCCCTCTAGATTGAGGCAAATCTATCATTGTCAGCCCTCTAGATTGAGGCAAATCCTTCATTGTTAGCTCTCTAGATTGAGGCAAATCCTTTGTTATCAGCCTTCTGGATTGAGGCAAATCCTTTGTTGTCAGCCCTCTAGATTGAGGCAAATCTATCGTTCTCAGCCCTCTAGATTGAGGCAAATCCTTCATCGTCAGCCCTCTAGATCGAGGCAAATCTATTGTCATCAGCCCTCTAGATTGAGGCAAATCCTTCATTGTCAGCCCTCTAGATTGAGGCAAATCCTTCATTGTCAGCCCTCTAGATTGAGGCAAATTTGTTATCAGCCCTCTGGATTGAGGCAAAACCTTCATTGTCAGCCCTCTAGATTAAGGCAAATCCTTCATCGTCAGCCCTCTAGATCGAGGCAAATCTATTGTCATCGGCCCTCTAGATTGAGGCAAATCCTTCATCGCCAGCCCTCTAGATTGAGGCAAATCCTTCATCGACAGCCCTCTAGATTGAGGCAAATCCTTCATCGTCAGCCCTCTAGATGAAGGCAAATCCTTCATTGTGAACCCTCTAGATTGAGGCAAATCTATTGTCATCAGCCCTCTATATTGAGGGAAATCCTTCATTGTCAGCACTCTAGATTGAGGCAAACCTAACGTTGTCATCCCTCTGGATTGAGGCAAATCTGTCGTCATCAGCCCTCTAGATTGAGGCAAATCCTTCATTTTGTCAGCCCTCTAGTTTGAGGCAAATCGTTCATTGTCAGCCCTCTAAATTGAAGCAAATCTTTCATCTTAGACCCTTTTGATTAAGGTAGGACTTTCGCGTCCACCAGTTATCTCAGGCTACCCCGTTTACTCTTTGATATCTAGGACTGGCATGTCCGTCAATCATCTTAGGGATTTCATGTCCATTATTAGTGCTTCCACGTCTCTGAATCATCTTGGAGGCCTGAATAGGCTTTTCGGACCAACCATTGCAAGATTAAATTAACCGTGAGAGATTCAAATTTGAATCCTGGTTCTCAGTCAAGAATTTAAAACAGTTAAGAGAGATTCTCAGAGAATCCCCTACCATCCCCAGCAGAACCTGAACCAAATTTTCGGATTGGACATCATAAAAATCGGCTGACAATTGAAAAACACTACCGCAGTCAAAAGACGCCGACTCCTAGGGCAAGCATTGTCTATTTACAATCCAAGGATTCGTGTCTATTGGTATCGTGAGCTTCCTCATTCCTTGGTCCAAAATCATGAGCTTTATCACTTATCGTGAGCTTCTTCACTTATTATGAGCTTTCTCGCTTATCGTGAGGTTTCTCATTTATCTTGAGCTTTCTTACTCCTTTGTTAAAAAATGTGAGCTTTCTCACTTATCATGAGATTCCTCACTCCTTTGTCCAGAATCGTGAGCTTTCTCACTTATTGTGAGCTTCCTCACTCCTTCGTCTAAAATTATGAGTTTCCTCACTTGTCGTGAGCTTCCTCACTCCTCTATCCAAAATCACGAGCTTCCTCAACACTCGGTTATCGTGAGCTTCCTCACTCCTTCCTCCGAAATCATGAGCTTCTTCACTTGTCATGAGCTTCCTCACCACTCTGTTATCGTGAGCTTCCTCACTCCTTCGTCCAAAATAGTGAACTTTCTCACTTATCGTGAGCTTCCTCACTCCTTTGTCTAAAATTATGAGCTTCCTCACTTGTCGTGAGCTTCCTCACTCCTCTGTCCAAAATCATGAGCTTCCTCACCACTCGGTTATCGTGAGCTTCCTCACTCCTTCCTCCGAAACCGTGAGCTTTCTCACTTATCGTGAGCTTCATCACTCCTTTGTCCAAAATCATGAGCTTCTTGCCAGCTCAATTTTCGTGAGCTTCCTTACTCATTATGAGCTTTCTCACATGTCAATTATCATGAGCTCCTCACTTATCGTGAGCTTTCTTACTCATTTGTCCAAAATCGTGAGTCCCCCTCACCTACCTATTGATCATTGTGAGCTTCCTTGCCTGTCGCTTATCGTGAGCTTTCTCACTTATCATGAGCTTCTTCACTTATTATGAGCTTTATCACTTGTCGCTCCTGAGTTTCCTCACTCTGGTTTCCTCAAACTATCAGTTATCGTGAGCTCCCTCACTTGTCAGTTATCTTTAGTTATCATCCTCGAGGACCCCACGTCCGATCCGTTTTGCTTATAAAGCACACTTCCCAAATTTCAAAAGTTTGCCCCTAGACCCAGAGTCTTCTAAACCTTAATGTCTTTATCCGAGTCATCCACCACATCACAGTCGCAAACACTAGCACAATACCAGCCCACTCGGAGTGGCACAACTCACAACATCCTGCTCATACTAAGATCAGAACACTAGACATGATAAGACTCAGGACACAATTCATGTCACATCCATGCATTGCATATCACTCTTATAGCATAGCATCCGCCTGATTGTTGTGTATGTGCATGTGTGATTTATTCCTTTGTGCCCCGAACTATGTCCTGGTCTGATTCCACTTGGGATACATAGGCAGCTCACGCAGAGCGTGACCAGCACTAGCCTCAGCATCATTGCATCTTTTGCAACACTTTTTATCCTAAATCTATAGCCTCCAAAAGACCTGTCTCTTCAAAGCTTTGGCACTCGCTTGCGACATGCGTTGCCTCGCAAGTTCATGCCAACGAGGGGCAAACTGTAGACACCCCATTTTGTCGGCTATCAGATTTAGGAGTCCCATAGCTTGGTGGTTCACAATGATCGAAAAAGACTTGAAAGGACTCCTGGAAGTTAGTTCTATTTCTCAAAATGCTCAGAATGACCAAAATGCCCCTAAAAGCCCGAAAACTCCCAGATTTGGACCAAAAGTTCTGGAAACATGCTATGTTATAAGAAAAGTAAGAAAATGAGTTTTTAAGTAAAATCAAATGAAATCGTCAGCTGCCAGAGACCCCAGAAGTCCCGGAAGTTCCCAGAAAGTCCCCATTGACCGGTTTGACCAAGGTTTGACCAAGTTTGACCAAAATCATCCAAATTCGTCAAAAAATTCCAAGATCATTCTAGATCATGTGGAATGTATTAAAATGAGTTTTAAAAGTAATTGAATGAAAACGTCAGCTCCTGGGAGCTCCCAGAGGTTTCTAGAACTTCCCGGGAATCCCAAGTTTGACCAGTTTGACCAAAAGTTGACTTTGAAACCAGAGCACCGTAACAATTTTCGGACATTTTTCATGGATTCTAGAGGTCAATTGCTTTCCAACGGTATATCGCACATAATTTATGGATTTAAAACATGTTTATTATGAATTTTTTAAGGCGAAAAAGGCGAGCAAATTGGCTTTTACCGTGAATACCGTAAACCTTTTCAAAGTGACCTCACTCTGAAATATTTTATATAGAAATTAGACTCTGATACCTTTCGAACGGTATATCACAAGCTCAGTTTGGAGTTCGTACGCATTTTTTGTGAATTTCGGACAAAATAGGGCCTTTTCACGAATACCGGAACCTCTGAGGGTCTAAATACAATTTTCTAGGCATCTGAGGAGCAGTGCCGCGGCGGCACTTGGCCAGTGCCGTGGAGGCACTCAACCCTCGCAGAGTACAATTTTGTAATTTATTTGAGGGTCCAATTTGATTAATTAAAAACCAAAACGATGTAGTTTTATGTTCACAGTTGTTTGGGACCAATGGGAGTACTTCTAAAACCCCAAAACCACCCCCAAATTAGCCTATATAAACCCCCCATTGCTCTTCATTTTGGGGGGGGGGGGCAAGTGCAAAACTTGAGAAAGTTTTAGAATGTTGTAGAGATAGAGATAGGTTTAGAAAAGAGAAAGGGAGCTTCTCCCACTAATTTTCAATAGAAAGTGAGTTCTAAACTCAAGTTCTTCCATCATTCTTCTATGTACTTCATCATCAGTACACCAAACCACCATTTCTCTAAGCATTCATGAGTTAGGGAGCTACTTCCATGTCCAAATGTCAATATCTATGAGTGAAACACCAAGCTACAAGTCCAAAATCACATTGATTATCATCTATTGATTGTTATTTACTTGCTTGTTCATATTATGTTCATCTCTTCTTAATCTCATTTCTTTTTTTATTTTTTTTCTTTATTAACTTACTTGCTCTTCATCATCTAAATGATGACATGAAGTTTGAGATGAGTGAATCCTTATGGATAGTAGCACTTGACCTCAAAAACATGTTTAATAGATGATGATTATACTTTCAATACCTCCAAGGTATCCTTAAAGTTATGCTGAGATATGCGGCCAATGTCTGCAAGAGAGGCTAGGTACCCCAGGTTGATTCTATCCCCCTTGGTGCTCATCAGTGAACAACCCAGCACATACATGATAAAGGCCCTAGCCATCTGGTCATCGGTAAAGACCTGACCCTTGAAGGTATCCAGAAACCATTTTGCGGGCACTATGAACTCTCCTGGGTGAGCCCCGAGCAAGTTAATAATCTCTTCATGGAGATTTTGGAGATCGTCATAGCGAGCAACCAGGAGGCCGCCAAAGGGGATGCCAGTAATCATAGCAAAATCCAGAGGAGTCATCGTCATCTCTCCAAATGGTATCTGGAATGTATTTGTTGTATCCCACCATCTCTCTGCTAAAGCCTGAATATGGGTCCTATCGTTCGAACTCTTCTCTAAGAGCAATGCAAAAAGCCCAAACCCAGCATTGTTGACCATAGTTCTAACCTCATTAGAAAGCTCCTCGTACCACCTCCGACTATGAGCCACGCTCCCATGGCCTTTAAGGACAAATTCCGGAGTCTGCAAGAAAAAGACGGAAGAAAAATAAGAGAAAAAAATAAATAGATGAGTTTCAGAATCTAAGCAACTTGATTCTTTGAAGAAATATAGGTGTAGATTTCCAAGTCCGAGTGACTCGTTGTTTTCAAGCAAAAAATAAGAAGAAGTTCTTTCGAGTCTAAGCGACTCGTTTGTTTTGAAGAAAAAATAATAAAATTCTTGAGTCTAAGCGACTCTTTGATTTGAAAATAAGAAAATCCTTGAGTCTAAGCGACTCATTGTTTTGAAAATATGAAAAATTCTTTCGAGTCAAAGTGACTCGTTGTTTTCAAGCAAAAAATAAGAAGTTCTTTCGAGTCTAAGCGACTCGTTTGTTTTTAAGAAAAAATAAGATAATTCTTAAGTCTAAGCCACTCTTTGATTTGAAAATAAGAAAATCCTTGAGTCTAAGCGACTCGTTGTTTTGAAAATAAAAAAATTCTTTCGAGTCTAAGAGACTCGTTATTTTCAAGCAAAAAAATAAGAAGAAGTTCTTTCGAGTCTAAGCGACTCATTTGTTTTCAAGAAAAAATAAGAAAATTCTTGAGTCTAAGCGACTCGTTGTTTTGAAAACAAGAAAAATTCTTTCAAGTCTAAGCGACTCGTTGTATTCAATCAAAAAATAAGAAGAAGTTCTTTCGAGTCTAAGCGACTCGTTTGTTTCCAACAAAAAAATAAGAAAATTCTTGAGTCTAAGCGACTCTTTGATTTGAAAATAAGAAAATCCTTGAGTCTAAGTGACTCGTTGTTTTGAAAATAAGAAAAATTCTTTCGAGTCTAAGCGACTCGTTATTTTCAAGAAAAATAAGAAGACGTTCTTTTGAGTCTAAGCGACTCGTTTGTTTTCAAGAAAAAAAAAATAAGAAAAAGTTCTTGCGAGTCTAAGCGACTCATTTATAATAGGTTTTAAGTTCAGTAAGAGCATGGTCTACGTAAAATTTGAGTACTTCATGGGGTTAGTGCAACCCTCATTAGCAATGGGCAAACGGGATAGAGGAATACATGAGCATGGGAAATCAATGAATCCAAATAAGGGCAATAAACAAAAAGCACAATACCAAGCATTGAACCCCAAATCATGGCAAGAAAATCAATTCAAAAAAAGAGGGGGGTATCATAAATAAGTTTAAATACATTCGGATGAACAAAGTCATAGGGGCATCCATACATGCATTACTCATCATACATTGCATAAATGAGCACAAAAGGGTTTGGGAGTATACCAATCTGTTGAAGGCTCGTGCCGAGATATGCGCCCCGGGGTCGGCAAGTAAAACCGATTAGTTATGGCCAGGGTGGGGCTTATACTTCTTCTTGGGGGGGCCATGGGATCCTGAACCACTAGCCATTGTAGAATCTACAAGCAATGGAGGAGAAAAGCTAAGATTCATGTGGAATTTGTGGGGGAAACATGAAGATGATCATGATTTTAAGTGTAAAAATCAAAGAAAGTTGTGATCTTGATGAACATACCTTGTTGATTGTTGGATTCTTGAGTGAAGAATCAAAGGAAGAGAGTCTGAGAGGGAAATTCGAAGAATAAAAGCAATAGAATGAAAAGGAAGAAGAAGAATCTAGCTTTAAACAAACTGCAGACCAGACCGGCACTCGATGGAAAGTCGTCGGCACTCAGTGAGTGCCGCGCGGCATTTGACGAAGTGCCGGCCGGCACTCAGTGAGTGCCCTGGCACTCAGTGAGTGCCGGTGTGGAACATTGAGTGCCGCCGCGTGTGCCAGGTGGCCCTCTTCCTCCTAATTTTTCATATTTATGATGAGTACCACCGAACTTTGCTCCCATGTCCCTAAAGATTTTCCCTCGTTTTGAAAGGACCCTCGGAGTTTGAAAAATGAGTTCTTAAACCCTTTTGCAAATCAAAATGAGCCCTGATTGTAAGGAATTTTTGTCAAAAAACACCCAGTTTCGGAAAATAAACTAATTTGAGTCAAATCAAGTCCGGATATTGAAAATTTGATGTGATTGGAGTCTGATTGACTCCAGAATTTTGAAATTTTGGTTTTAATTGGAGTCTAATTGACTCCAAATTTTGGGACATTGAATAAATTGGAGTCTAATCAAGCTCCGGATTTTTGAAAACAAATTTGATTAGGACTCTAATCGACCCCGATTTTGGGAAGTTGAACAGATTGGAGTCTAATCAGGCTCTGGATTTTTGGCAATTCAATTTGATTGGAGACTGATTGACTCCAGATTTTGAAAGATTTGATTTAAATTGGAGTCTGATTGACTCCAGATTTTTAGAAAAATTTATTTGATTGGAGTCTGATTGACTCCAAATTTTTTGAAAAAATTGATTTGATTTAAGCTCAGTTGTCTCTTGATTCCGCAAAATTGAAAAATTGGAACCTGACCGATTCCGGATATTGAAAATTTGATGTGAATGAAGTCTGGTTGACTCCAGAATTTTGACATTTTGATTTTAATTGGAGTCTAATTGACTCCGGATTTTGAGAAGTGAATAAATTAGAGTATGATCGGCTCCAGATTTTTGTCTAATTGACTCCAAAATTTTGAAAATTGAGTTAATTTGGATTTTGAAAGATTGATTTGTTGGGGTCTGATTAGCTCCAAATTTGGAAATTTGATTTGATAAGAGCCTGATTGACTCCGAATCTTGAAAAAATAAATGAATTGGAGCTTGGATGGTTCCAGATTTTGAAATTTTGACGTGATTTGGATCTGAATAACTCCGGATTTTGAAAATTTGAATAAAGTTGAGTCTAATTGATTCCGGATTTTGAAATAATTTGGATTTGATCAAAGTATAATTGACTCCCGATTTTGGAATTCAATTTGATAGACTCTAGATTTTGGGAGGATTGAGCCGATTTAGATCCTCAATTTCAGAAGATGAAAGCAGATACGAATCCAAGTGCTTCCAGATTTAGGAAAAATAATTCGAAATTGAATCTCGAAAAAAGGTAACCCCTAAAAGAAAACTAAAACTAGGAATCGACATGAAATGGCCCAGTTGATTAGATGATTTTGGAGGATTACGAAGTGTAAGGCGTGAAGCGACTCAATCTTTCAGCGTGCTACCTGATTCGACTATGGAGTGTAAGGCGTGAAGCGGCTCAGTTAATCAGATGACTTTTGGAGGATTATGGGGTGTGATCTTGTCAGAATCAAGATATAAAAGTATACTTTACTTTTCTAAAGATTTGTAGTAGTGAAAGTAAAGGTCGAACCGACAGAGATTGATTAACTACCGCGACTTAATCTGAAAACCTAAATCTAATTAATTATAAAAACGGGATTTTGATTTTGAATTTAATTAAACTAAGAACAATAAAATAAATCTAAATTATGAAAGCGATTTAAAAGTATTTTTATAAATATGTTTAAAGGAACCTAGGATTGCAAATCCACCACTAGCTTCATAATAGGAATATTTATGAATTACTTTAGCCTATTAAGTTGGATGATAATGGAGAATTGTAGCTACAAGCCCAATTCCTCCGTCAAGAAAATAACTATGGTTTAAGCACCAACATAATCCATCTTTGGTTAGCATGACTTATCCCACACTAAACTAGGGTTGTGGTATAATCCGTCTAATCTAGGCATGGACTATTCGGATACTTGATAGCACAATTCAATTTAAGCACCATTACATGTAAAATCCTCGGAACATGTAACTGTCATCCATACATAATAAAACTAAAATAAAAACATAAATAACTCCCTATTACTCGACTAGGGTTTCATTGAAACCCTAGATCTTTGTCTAGGCTGCCATAGAAGTGGTAGATGGCAAGAGGTTGATGGAGGAGGCCATGGAAATCCTTGGTCTTCTTCTTCTTCTCCTTGCTTCCCTCTCTTCAATGGCTGAAAGTATGGTTGTATATTGTGTGTATAATATTTGCCCCCAACCCCTAAAATGAAGTAAAATAGGGTATATGTAGATTTACAACAAGTTTTGGAATCTTTCCTAACCCGAAACGCACTAAAACAGCTATATTTTACAATCTGGACGCAATTAGGCAGTTTCTTTCGCGTTGGAATCATTAGTAGACTGAAATACGCAAGTTCCATTTTTACACAGGTCGCGCGCGCGGGCCGCGCGAGCGCGATATAGGGACCTCGCGCGAGCGATTTTCGGGGTTTCGCGCGAGCAGGTCGCGCGCGCAAAATGGTTTTTTCAGCTTCTTTTTGCTTGCTTTTTCACCCCATTTAGCTTGGTATACTTGATTTCTTCCAAATCCTATCAGAAAATAGAAAACAAAGTAAAAATATACAAAAACAGGATAAAAAAGTACTAACAAACGCATGTTAAGGCGTAGAAATAGGCTCTGTTCTCTCCCGATCGGGGTGTAAGGCGTGAAGCGACTCAATCTTTCAGCGTGCTACCTGATTCGACTATGGAGTGTAAGGCGTGAAGCGGCTCAGTCAATCAGATGACTTTTGGAGGATTACAGAGTGTAAGGCGTGAAGCGACTCAATCTTTCAGCGTGCTACCTGATTCGACTATGGAGTGTAAGGCGTGAAGCGGCTCAGTCGATCAGATGATTTTTGGAGGATTATGGAGTATAAGGCGTGAAGCGACTCAATCTTTCAGAGTGCTACCTAATTCGACTATGGAGTGTAAGGCGTGAAGCGGCTTAGTCAATCAGATGATTTTTGGAGGATTATAGAGTGTAAGACATGAAGCGACTCAATCTTTTAGCGTGCTACCTGATTCGACTATGGAGTATAAGGCGTGAAGTGGCTCAGTCAATCAGATGATTCCTCGAAACACATGTTCCCAAGAATAAAACTATAACATAACTGGAGAATTTGGAGCATAAGGCGCATTTCTAATCATAAGAAAATCCACATGACTCTGGGTCATCACATTTAGGAGCATGAGACATGAAATTTGAGCATATGCATCACGATAAGATAGGAGTACATCTGTGTGGTTGTTTACGTTTACATGTTGTCCTTTGCCCGAACTACGTCCTGGTCTGATTCCTGATGGGATACGTAGGCAGCTCACCATTGAGCACGACCAGCTTTTGGCTCTCTGCGCACCCGACTTTTGCAACGCACTTTTTGTTTTTACCTGGATTTGATCGCTTGGTCAAAGACTTGTCTTTCACACAGGCTTCGACATTCACTTGTGATACGTGTTGCTTTACAAGCTCTGTCGAAGAGGGGCAAACTGTAGACACCCCGATTTTGACCAATCGTCAAATCCAGGGATTGGTTACCTCTTAAGACCGATGATGACGATGACCGGTAAAATTTGGAGATTTTCCAAAAAAAGTCAAACCCTTCAAAGATTCTTCAAATAAAATTTCGAAATTCAAAATAAAACAAAGAGAAATTGGGTATTGGAGAGAAACCTAAACGTTGAAGAACGTGTGAGGAAATCAGTCTGAGAATACATTCAAAAAAAAAATATATATATATATATATATAGTAATGATAATGAGATATGAAAAAAGAGAAGAAAAGAAAGAGTTCTGAAAAGAAAAAAAATAGAAGGAGCGAGTGAAAAGGAATTTTGAAAAAGAAGTCTTGAAAAGAAAAGATAAAAAAAAAAGAAAAAAAGAGAAAAAAGAATTAAAATGATATATGGGAATATATACCATGCATATGGGTATATTCTAATAAAGTACATTACAAATATAAGTACATTAGTATATACTTTACTAGATAAATTAAGTTTATGTTAATATATATATTGAAAATTAAAAAGAAGGCAAAATTTTGTTAGCCGTGGCACTCGGCGAAGCCGGCGACACTCACTGAGTGCCGCCCGGCACTCAGTGAGTGCTGCAGACGAGTCATCGAGTGCCACGGACTGTAACAGACTGCTTTTCTCATATGTTCTAAAAGAAAACTTTGCACATGGGTTTTCACCCAAATTTACCCATTTAACCTTGTCATGTTGGTCTATATAAACAGACCTTCATCTCTATTATAGGGACTTTTGAACTTTTCACTTAATCTTAGAGTGATACAAAGTTATACATACAATAGAGAGAATTGAGAGAAGAGGAAGAGAGTTTTCTTGAAGAATTTGAAGAATTGGACAAGAACTTGAAGATTTTTGGAAGAGCTTCCCAAGAAATAGAAGAAATCCTTGAGGTCACAGAGGTAACCTCTCAATCCTTGGTAGAATTAGGAAAATTCAACCACAAGTTCATAGTTCTAGGAACTTTACACATTTTCAAAACCTCTCTTCCTTCCTCATTTCATCACACGCCACTTAGAGCTTGTGATTGAATCTCATAACATTTCATTAATTTGGATCCAATTGATGCCTTGGGTTTAAGATAAGTTTGATTTTGAAGAACTTGTGTTCCAATTTTTCTAAGTAAAACTTTGATTCTTTATTTCTATTTTTTTTTCTCTTAAGATTCATGAGATTTTATATATCTTATTGAGTCTCTTTGACTTTGATTCTTTAGTTTCCTATGATCATATGATCCATATGGAGATTAAAGTGAATCATGGTCATATCTACACATGGTTGGTTGAATTCAAGTCTCAACTCATGATTTGAATCCCCTTACTAAGAATCTTATGAGATTCATGCTATATCCCATAGAGGTTTATGTAGATTTGGATCTCATTTAGTCTCCAAGAACCATTAATTTGAGAGGGGATTAGGATGTCATGACTCTATATTCCTCAAGGATCATATGTTTGAGAGAAGAATTAGATGTAGATTTTCATAGTTTATATTCAAAATTCATGAGATTAAGTAAGACCTTATGATTCTCTTGCTATGAGATCCATGATGGAAATCCATTAAGGCTAAATCCATGAACATCTTCATATTTCATTATTTACTCCATTGATCATAATCATACTTGATCCTATTTCTCTCTAGAATCATGGATCAAGTTTGATTTGAAATATGAACATCAATTTAACAAAGATGTAGTGAATCCATAAACCAACTGTGATCGAAGATTTTTATAAAATCATGGTTCATTGGAAATTGGATGAGACCAGTTGGAGGAGGTTCATAACTCATTTAAGCAGCTCTGTAAATTTTTTTTTTTTTTTGATGAAATTCCATGTCTAAGATGGTTTGGTATTATGATTTCAAAACAAGCAACTCTCTGTCCAAAATTTCAGAACAGTAAGTTCGTTTTAAAATTAATAAATCAGAACATTAATTAAACTTCCTTGGCCACTAATAATTGTTTCGAAGTACCATAATGTGTTAGAAATATACCCTAAAATGATCTAAGTGTTTCTCATTTTTTTACTATTTTTAGAAAATCATACAAGATCTCTGGATAGAGAGTTGCAGATTCCTGAGTGATGTCTAGTGTTTTCCATATTCCCAGAGATCTAACAATTCAAACCTTGATTTTCTTTTTGCATTCTCAACTAGCCTCATTGAGGCATATCATATCCAAAAATCATTAAGATCCAACCATTGGAAGTATGGTTTTTCTACCTTTTAAAATATGGTCTGCTCTCTGTAATTTAGAAAAATTAGTCACTATTTTGTCTAGTCTCATTGATTTTAACTTAAATGGTTTCCTAATGTCTTGGGACCCAAATTATGTTTTGAATAATGATAATTTAGCTTAAATCCAGAGGCTAAGTGATCCAAATTAGTGAGTAAATTCATATCTCATTCTTGTTTATATTCATTCATTCATTGATGTACATTGATGCTTATGATTAGAACTAGTTATTGGATAAAGTTGGACTTAGTTGAACCTAATTGAACATAACGATAGATTCCTTATGATCATGTCGGGATTATAGCATCCCTATATGGACATCACATTGGCTCTTAGTTAAGACTTGTATATCTATAGAGATGCTATGGCTCCAACTAATCAAAAGGAATTCATGGTTTTATCAATTCTTCCTTTACTTGATAGATCTAAGCTAGAGATTTAGGATTGATTAATTGATGTCATATTATTGTGTGAAGCATGTGGTCTAACCCTTGTTTTTGTAGCGCTTTGGAGGTATGACTTCTCATCTCTTCTCTAGTTTATTTCATTTGGAGACATTTTTCCTAGGATTTCTATTCTTTGTATGCATTGCACATTTCCCATTTCGCGGCTAGATTCCGGGTAAGTTCTCTAGTTTCCTACTTGCACATTATTTTGCTTGCTACTTGAATTATGTGGCTTATGAATGATATTTTACCGTTAGCAATTTTGCACCCTTTTTGACATGCTTGTGATATGTATACTTATATCTATGTATTAGTTAAGGGCATGCGTAGATTATTAATTCGATTAAAAAGGATTTTGAGTAGAGGCCTCAGGGGGTGTTTTAATCTGTCGGGCTCCTTCCACTCTCATTCCATAATCCCCGGACCTAGAATTTCTGGTTTCGCAAAAGATCGGTTTGCTTTTAAAATGGTTTCTTAATTTCCCTTTAAAAATTAAGTAGAGACTCTTTGATTTTGAATTTGAATTTGAAAGAAATTGTTTTTTAAAAGTGGGCCCAAAGGCCGGTATCCACACTAGTTAGTTTTGTTTTCGGGGACGAAATCCTGTAATAGATGGTAGAAGATGTAGTACTTGTAAATTTCTCTATGTATAATAAATCAATTTTCTGAATTTCCATATTTAGCCTATTATTATATTATTATTTTATTTGTGTGACTGTATCAATGTGATGTTATTACTAATTAGACTATAAGCACCACACTGACTCGACCGTAATAAGACTTAACGTAGTCCCATACCCAAACATGGACATTACAAATAATACTAGTTGTATGTAAATCGAGACTGACACGTATATCGAGGACTTGTGCACGAAAACTGAGAAAGAGGCATGTAAACTGAGGTGGACCCTACATGGTCGGCCACATGGCAGTCCATGCAACACCCTAGTCACTTGTCATCACTACCCTTGCCACTTGTCCACATGTTGGACACATGTCCCTCCATTCACACACATGCAAGCATGCATGGTGACACATATCCCTTCACCACCTCTATATAAGCATGCCTATATGCATGCATTACACTCTCTTGGTCATTTACAATCTGCACATGCACTTAGAGAGAGAGATAGCTAGGAGATGAGTTCCATAAAGAGATAGAAGAATTAGGAAGAAATCTTGTGCTCATCCCCTGTCGTTGTGTACACTCCCATACATACTTCCATATATTTACACACACATAACCATGGGGACTTAGAGCCTTCTAGAAGAAGTTCTTAGAAGAATAAAAGGTGTAGAATCAAGAGGATTTGAAGAAGAAGAAGCTTCCACCATAGAAGCTTAAGCTCAAAGCACCTTAAGTTCAAATCCTACATTCAAACCTAATTTCAAGTATTCGTAAGTTTTCTAACTCACTTTAGAACCTATATAGCATGTAGGAATGTTTAGTTATGTTTTAAGGTTGTTATTTTGAGGTTTCCATGACATGCAAGTAGATTTTTGAAGTAAAATACGAAGTATAACAGTGCTATGAAAAGCTACAGAAAGGCATGAGAAACCGGTTGGTGGGAGAAATCGGTTTTTGAGAATAGGCATGAGAAACTGGTTTGTTGGAGTAACTGATTTCTGGTAGCAAATTTTTGTTATGTTGATTTCGATGCTTTATTTAGTTGTACCTTGCTTCTACCTATATGAGACCTTGTTATATGTTTATTAGAAACTGTATGTTAGCAACTTACTCATATTAACAAAATCATGCATATGTTTTATGTATCAAACATACGTTATGTGCTTTGAACTTACGAAATGTGCTTGATAAGTTGTACACTGACTCAAGAATGAATCCATATGGTCTATAAGAACTGCTATGAGAATGTCGTACTGCCCGTAGGAGTATTTATGTTTAGTATCTTGAGCTTTAAGTGTTGTACATTGCATGTTAAGAAGGATTCTAGCTAATAATAGTCACCAAAAACAAATTAGTGGGACAAACTAATTTCTGGGAATAGTTTTCTGTTACATTGATTTCTTAGCTTTGTTTAGCTGTACCTCGACTTTATTAGTATAAAACCTTGTTATATGAATGATATGTACAAAAATATCTAGTTAAAGTCAACCTCCGCCACCTCATCAAGGGGTACCGTAGTCATCCAGTAATTGCGCTCATCATGTAACCATCCCGAGCTGTCCATCTAGGACCGCTCAAGTTCAACCCACAGGTCGAGTGCACGATGCGGGTGTACCCCGCGGTGGGCGTAGCCCGGGCGCATCCCATGAGGTGCTCCAGAAGGTTCCAGGTAGTTTACAATCTCAGCTAGAAGACTAACGGAAGTTTAGATAGTTTTCTAACGACATTAGGGAACTCCTATGATTTGAGCTAATCTATCTGTATTTGATTATATTGCCATATCAGCTTACTTACCTTGTACGAGTGGACTCTTGTACCTATAAAAGAGCACACTCACCCCCTTCAAATGGATATTGTATTCTTATTCTACAGAATAGCAATACACAACATTCATACGCATATACCCGGCCGGTCTCTGGTAGTACCACCCTCCTTGTTAGTTCACCAAAGGCTGCCGGTGATTTGTTAGTGCAAGTGCTCTGACGCACGCATGGACGTAGTTCTCCAAATTAACAAGGTCGAACCACACTCAAATCCCTCTTGTTTAATTCTTCTCAATTCTAACCAAATTTTGGCATCATCAGTTTGGCGCCATGTGTGGGAAAAGTGACAGTTTTCTCCCAAAAACAAATCTAACTAATTATCATGCCACCAAAGAAGGGTAAGAAGACTACTGCCCCGACAAGTCAGGTGGATTCACAAGCCGGGCAACCGGCTGCCTTCATGACCTCTGAGCAGATCACTGCAACTCTCGTGCAACTCCTGGAGGGCCAGCATCAAACTCAATAGCAAATTAAAGCATTGCTAGCCCGATAGGATAAACTCCCTCAAGCCAGGGACAAGTTCAGGAAAGATGCACACAATCGTGTGCCTATGAGAAATCGACAATGTGCCCATATTGCACCTGTATCCCCTCCGGCTTTGGCGCGGTCCGGGAAAGATGAGCGTAGCCGAGGCCCCGAGCATACTTGGCAACGTGCCTAGGACAACCCACACTGGAAGGGGGATGTTAGAGAGAATATCAACAATAGGCTCGCTGCCAGAAGGGAGATGCAAGAGCAAACAGCCTGGGAATCAGCCCATGAATGCCCGGTCAGGAGCTGTGGAGATCTTAGGCACACAATTACCCGGAGTCAAAGCCATGCCCCATCCTTGAGGATAATGGACTTTGAAGAAGAGGCTTCGTCGTCCGACCTAACCTACCGGTCAAATATAGAACGGAAGACCGATCGGGAGGACGTTAAGACCTGTATCAGCGATCTATAGAAACAGATTGAGAAGTTGAGTTACAGGCCGGGGCACGATTACACCAACACTGAAATCGAGTCTCCCTTTACATTCCGGATCACAGGATTCCCCGTTCCTCGTAAGTTCAGACAACAGCATCTTGATTCTTATGACGGTTGGGGGAGTCTGGTCAATTATGTTCGAACTTACAAGGCTCAGATGGCATTAGCTTCTTTTTATTCCAATTTCTTACTAACATCGATGAACTGCTCTACCTAGCCTTTTCCAGCACCGTCAAAGGTCTGACCGCACAGTTGTTCCATGCGCTCAAACCCTGAATGGTCAACACGATTTCAAGGTGCTCAACAAGCTTTTCGTCAGCCAGTTCGTGGGGATGCTCGATCGATCATAGCTAGACACCCAATTATTGGCCGTCAAGTAGCACAAGGGAGAATCCTTGAAAGATTATGTTGACCATTTCAATCAGCAAAAGCTTCAGATCAGTAACCTGAATGAAACGATCGTGATCACAACCTTCTACTTGGGTTAGCACACTAAGGTTACCACATCGTTCCACCATGACCGACCAGCCACCCTGGTTGAACTCTCGGAGAGGGTTAGGAAATACATTGACATGAAAGAGTTCCTAAAGTCTAATCGTACCAACCTTACGAGAGATGAGTCCCCAAAACCCAAACAGAAACACGAAGGTTCTGAGAAGGGCTCGGGAAAGAAGCCGAAGTAGGATCAGTAATGAGGCGGTCGGGATTAGTCCCCGATCTCCTTCACACCTCTTTCCCGGTCCATCCAGGAAGTCATGGTTGCCGCCGAGGCTCAGAGGTTGCTCAAACAACCTACAAAAGCTGAAGAGCCCTCCCAAGAAGAGAAACCGAGACAAGTAGTTCTGGTACCACAAAGATCATGGTTACGACATAGAGGACTACTTTAAGCTAAAGATTGCCATTGAGAAGCTAATTGAATAGGGTCACCTCTCGGAGTTTGTCACCGTGCATAGACGATCTTGGCCAGATGCTCAAGCTCCCGAGCAGCCACAACCTCTCGGTCATGTCAACGTGATCTCTGGAGGAACATTGGGCAGAGGGGACTTACAGTCGGCCAGAAAGAGGCATGCTCAGGCATCCCAACCGGATGACCTGCATGTCCAATCAGCCAACTCCCCACCGACTAATGTGATGACGTTCTCATCCGATGATGTAAAGGACCTGCATTGCCCCCACGACAATCCGCTGGTATTGACGCTCTCCATAGCCACTTACATAGTAAAAAGGGTGTTGGTGGACACAGGCAGCTCCTCAGATATTCTGTTGCGTCAGACTTTGATCAGTTCGGGATATCAAGGGATCAGCTTCGACCAGTGGCCACTCCCCTAGTCGGGTTCAACGGTTCAAGTACACAACTACTATGAATGATTGAATTGCCAGTTCTTATAGGGACCTACCCACAGTAGGTCTCTGTACTCATAAATATTTTTGTAGTAGAAGCCCCATCTACTTATGATTTCATCCTCGGAAGGCTCACGCTCAACAAAGCCAAAGCTGTTGTGTCAACTTACAGCCTGGTAATCATGTTCCCAACCCCGTGGTCCAGGAAGTCTGCATAGAGATCAATCAACTGCTCGGTGCTATTATATCAGTTCTTTATGTAAGGAGGCGATCGCGAAAATGCTAAACGTTCAAGAGATAGACCCGAGGGATGCTCGGGATAGGGTCAACCCGATTGAAGACATAGATTAGGTGATGCTGGACCTGAAGGAAAAACAGGTTTAAATGGAAAGTTTAAACGCGCAGCGGAAAAATCAAGTTATGAAACTTTATTGGCATGCCCGGATCTACTACTCGTCAATTCTACAGATGCGTACAAGAGGGGACACGAGTTATACCTTAGTGTCTTGAACCCAATTCTGATCTTCAACTTCCAGCAGCCTCCACTAGATGATCTTCACCCTTATGACTCCTGCGGATGCCTGCCAGAAAGACTAGGGTTGGTGGGAACCCTAATGGAGAGGATAGAGAAGGTTTTGGGACTCCAAAACAGTTTCTGCAGCTTCTGACGTTCAAAACGACGAACAACTTTTTCCAGAACGCAGCTGCCCTATTTATAGATTCCCAGAACCGACCTAGACTTCGAGCGATCGAAGTGCCTTCGATCGATCGAACATTCGATCGATCGAACCATCTTCGATCGATCGAACCTGCAGACTTCAATCGATCGAGATATCTTCGATCGATCGAACCTGTCTGGACATCATCCTCAAGCATCTTTCCAAGCATCCTGGCGGAGCTAAGAGTGGGACCTCCTAGGCTCTTTATTGTTGGCTCAGACCAGTTTATTAATTACCATGACCAAACTCTTTGATCAGCAAACTAACCAACTGGTCAGTTAACGTTTACTCCACTATAAAACGATAACTGAACTCCAACGTAAAAGAACATATCCGAAGCGATAACTAGACTTGTATGTTGTACTAATGTCCCTCTACCGTCAGCATTCGTAATCATATTCAGGTAGTCGGATAACTGTTACTGTCAACCTGAATCATGATTACTTCTTGTATTCCTTGAGTCCCATTCACTACTCATGATTACCAAACATGTTGATAACTCTTATCAACAAGACTGCAGTACTCAGTAATCGACATGGTGACATTCTCAAGGGAATGCTTACTCTGAAACAGAGGGTAGATTCTATCTTGACAATATATGTTCACAACCCTATGAATATGACATACCCAAGATACCCAGGTGTTGATCTTTTATAGACCTCACTGATTGGTAAGTCAAAGCAGCCATATCCACAGTCTGTGTTCATAATCGTCTCAAGATTGAGAACACATACCTTATACAAGTTATGAGTTCCTATTGACTGTTGACAGCATTGAGCGTCAATAGGAAACTCAGGTCCGTCAATGCACTATAAGCACTAGCATATTAACCAAGAGTCACACTCTAGTGATTGAGATTTATCACTCCATCCAATGGTAGTTAATGATGCTACAGTGTATACCTGATGAGATATCCAGTCTCATCATCCACTGTGACAAGCTTTAAGTATCAAAGAATAGTAATTCGTATCTCATTGTATGTATCTCATACACACACGAAATACTTACTATGATACTTATGGAATAAACAATCATCTCATGAAAGAAACATACATAATGAAATGTAAAGCTGATATCCATATATTAAAAAGTCAATGTCTAATACATAAAGTAATGGTTTGAGGGCACAAACCCAACAAACTCCCACTTGCACTCATAACCATTCAGAACTACATCTAAGACCTAGACTATCTAGATGACGATCAAAGACCTTCTGTGGTAAGGCCTTTGTAAACGGATCAGCAAGATTGTCAGCGGTGGCAATCTTGGTGACAGTCACATCTCCACGTTGAACTATATCTCGGATTAGGTGATATTTCCGCTCTACGTGCTTTCCCTTTCCGTGGTTCCTTGGCTCCTTGGACTGAGCCACTGCCCCACTATTATCACAATAAAGCGTAATAGGCGACAGCGACGCTGGTACCACCTCGAGTTCCATAAGGAACTTCTTGAGCCAAACAGCTTCCTTTGCGGCTTCACAAGCAGCCACATACTCAGCTTCTGTAGTTGAGTCTGCAATGCATTTCTGCTTAATGCTCCTCCAACTGACAACACCACCTCCCAAGGTAAAGAGATGACCGGACGTCGACTTCCTCGAATCTTTATCTGACATAAAGTCCGAGTCAGTGTATCCCACTGGAATTAACTCACTACCACCGTACATAAGCATGTAATCTTTAGTTCTTCTCAAGTACTTAAGAATGTGCTTAACGGCTGTCCAGTGCTCTGGACCCGGATTCGACTGATATCTGCTAACCATGCCAACGGCAAAGCAGATATCTGGTCTAGTGCATAACATCGCATACATGAAACTTCCCACTGCAGAAGCATAGGGAACTCCTGTCATGCGATTCCTCTCCTCCTGTGTCTTTGGACACTGGTCCTTGGAGAACGCTAAACCATGCCTGAAAGGTAACAAACCTTTCTTCGAATTATCCATTGAAAACCTAGTTAGCACCTTATCGATATAACCAGCTTGAGATAATCCCATTATCTTTTGCTTGCGATCCCGAAAGAGCTTTATCCCAAGAATATAGCTCGCCTCTCCTAGATCCTTCATATCGAAAGTACTAGCTAGCCAAACCTTGACCGTTGACAATGCCGCTACATCATTTCCAATGAGTAGAATGTCGTCAACGTAAAGCACAAGAAAAGCCACCACTTTTCCTTCACTCTTCTTGTATACACAAGGTTCATCCAGATTCTGTATGAAACCAAACGATTTGACCGCTTGGTCAAATTGGATGTTCCAACTTCTGGATGCCTGCTTAAGTCCATAAATGGAGCCATGATGACATGCCAGGAATTGATCCCCAGGTCATATCCCACTAGTTCAACATTGATCTGGGCTGCCGTCGGATTAAGCAAAAAAGGAGGGGCATGGTCCCCGAAAGGCAGGAAGCGATTCGCGATGTGCTCAGAAACTTCTCAGGGCAAAGTCTGTTCGGGAAGTGCAATACCCCGATTGGCTAGCCAATGTGGTTTTGGTCAAAAAGAGCAACAGAAACTAGAGGATGTGCGTAGACTTCACTGACCACAACACGGCGTGTCCCAAGGATTGCTATTGACTACCTAGGATAGACCTACTCGTAGACTCCACGGCCGGTCATTCACTTCTCTCTTTCATGGATGCCTACTCGGGATACAACTAGATCAGCATGTATCCCAGAGACAAAGAAAAGACCTCTTTCATCATCAACCAAGGAACGTATTGCTACAAAGTGGTGCCTTTTAGCCTTAAAAACGCCGGGGCACCTTACCAATGCCTGGTCAACCATATGTTTAAAGATCTGATCAAGAGAACGATGGAGGTATATGTTGATGATCTCCTAGTCAAAAGCCGAGACGTGTCTGACCATCTCGAGCACATGGCCGGGGCCTTTAGCATCTTAAGAAAATTCCGGATGAGGTTGACCCGGGCCAAGTGCACATTTGGAATTTCGTCCAGGAAGTTCTTGGGACATATGGTGAGCCGGCGAGGAATAGAGGCAAACCCTGAAAAATACAAGCCAACATAAATATGCGGTCACCCGGTCAATAAAGGAAGTACAAAGTTTGGTCGAGCAGGTGGCTGCCTTGATTAGATTTGTCTCCTAAGCAACCGATCAGTGCCTGTCGTTCTATAAAGTCCTTCACAATGTATTTTAGGAGTTCAAGAGGTACATGACATCACCTCCTCTGCTCTCAACGCTCGTACCGGAGAAGGAATTTTTGCTTTACTTGGCAGTGTCACCCTTGGCAGTGAGTTTAGCATTAATCAGAGAGGAGCACGGGATACAATACCCAGTCTACTACACGAGCCGGGCACTATAGGGCGTACAAAGCAGATACTCAAGGATAGAGAAGCTCGCCTTCACCCTCATTACCTCAGCCCGACGACTCTGCTCGTACTTCCAACCTCATGTCATTGTGGTACTCAATGACCAACCTTTACGAAAGATCCTATCCTGACTTGAAACATCTGAGAGGCTCACAAAGTGGGCATTGGAGTTGGAAGAATTTAAGTGGTGTATAGACCCTAAACAACAATCAAGGGACAAGCAGTGGCAGACTTCCTAGTAGAATTCACGTACTTGGAAGATCCAACAGAGGAGTTCAACCCGCCTGAGCTACCACCCGATCCACATCCTGATGCCCTGACATGGATACTCTATTTGGATGGATGCTCCAACAGACAGGGTAGCGGGGCATGGATCATCCTGACCACATCTAATGGGATCTAGCTAGAGTACGCACTAAGGTTTGGGTTCCAGGCCTCCTATAATGAAGCCGAGTACGAAGCCTTGTTGGTCGTGTTACAATTGGCAACCTCCATGGGTGCACAGCAAATTCAAGGATATACCGACTCCCAGTTAGTTGTCAACTAAGTCAATCAGAAGTGTGAAGTGTGGAAAGATAACATGCTGGCCAACTGGCTCTAGTCAGGGCGGTTACTAAACAACTCAAAGGTTTCTTAATCAAATAGATCTCGATAGAGGAGAACACAAGGGCCAACCGATTAGTGCATTTGGGATCGTCTTCCGAGTCGGACCTACCCGGGATAAGAGTAGAGTATCTGCACCAACCCAGTGTCTCCAACTCTAAAGTCATGAGCATTGACTCGATCAATGTAGGGCCCAGCTGGATGGATCCTATCATGAAGTTCCTCACCACGGATGTCTGCCAAACTAGAAGGCTAAAGCCCGCCAGGTCAAATACTGGGCGGCTCGATACCATCTCATTGACGGTGACCTCTACAAAAGGGGATTCTCCATCCCCTATCTTCGGTACATCCACCCTACTCAGGTCCAAGGAATACTATACGAAATCCATGAAGGAGTGTGTGGAAGCCATATTAGAGGTCGGACACTCTCCTGCAAGGCCCTGCTTCAAGGCTATTACTGGCCAATTATGACCTGGGATTCCCAAGAATATGTCCAACGGTGTGACACATGTCAGAGACATGCACCTATGATCAACTACCCAGGAGAACTCCTCACCCCAATCCTCAGCCCCTGGCCATTTTCCCAATAGGGCATCGACATAGTCGGACCCCTTCCCATGGCTAAAGGCCAGGTTAAGTTCACCATCATCGCTTTAGACTATTTCACTAAGTGGGCAGAAGTCGAGCCCTTGGCAACAATAACTGAGAAAAAGACAGAAAGCTTTATTGAACGGAACATCCTCAATAGGTTTGGCATACCACGGGTACTAGTCAGCGACAATGGAAGACTGTTTGACACACCGGTATTCAGACAGTTCTACTCAAGTTACGAAATATCAAATCACTACTCTTCCCCCGAGCATCCTCAAGCCAATGGCCAAGCCGAAGTAATGAACTAAACAATTCTGCAATCCATCAAAACTAGGCATTAAAATGCTAAAGGACTATAGGCGAAGGAACTACCGACACTTCTGTGGGCTTATCGTACTATACCCCGAGCAGCAACAAGTGAGACCCCGTTCTCGCTTACCTATGGATTCAGGGTAGTGGTCCCCATAGAACTTGGACTTCCAACATATTGGGAGGCCAAATTTAGTGAGCAAGGCAATGAGGAAGCCCTCCGAGGAGAACTCGACCTCAAAGAAGAGAAAAGGGACCAGGCGTATCTGAAAGTAGCAGCCTATAAGTAGCGGGTCTCACGTTATTTTAATAGCAATGTCAAGCACCATAATTTCCAAGTGGGAGACTAGTCCTCAAGTGACAAACCAGTCTACAAAAGTCCCGAGCTATAGAAAATTATGGCCAAACTAGGAAGGACCCTACAGAGTTACCTAGGTCAATAGGCCAGGCACTTACTAGTTACAGACTCTAAACGGACTAGATCTGTACCACCCGTGGAACGTGCAACATCTCCGTAAGTACTTTCAGTAGCGCATGGATAAGCACGGAGCGGCATTGGTTAGGAACTTATTTTCCAATGCACTATAGCTCATACCGAGCAATTATCATAAGATTCGAAAGAAATAAAGATTTTATTTTTACTACGAATAATGTTCCCTCCCAGTACTGAGTAGAAGAAGACCTCGGGATCTCACCCGAGGCAAAAGACCTCGGGATCACACTTGAGACACAATAAGACCTCGATCACACCTGAGGCACAATAAGATCTCGGGATCACACCTGAGGCACCGGTTTTGCTTAGGTCCATAATCTATAATGGGGGCAAATCCCCCTAGGTGGCTGATGATAGCAAACTTAAAAAGACCCTAGAACTACCAACGTTCTAGGTCGGTTCCCTACAGTCACTACCTCTACCGGCGCCTGCCTTAGCAAAAGCTTGGGGGCAGGGGGAATATTGGACTAAAACAGGAAATCACACCGAGTACTTACAGGACTTGGAATTAACCCTAAAACATTCCTAAGTACCTACAATGCTCTGAGTTTACTGGGCAATAAAAGGATTAAAACCCTACATTATCCCAGACCGGACCTATAACCCTTCAAGTCATCAACGGGTTAGGAAGTTTGTAAGTATAGGTCTCCCAAAGACCAAGTGTTCCCTACCGATCTTAACACTATTGCTGCAAAAAGGTGACCTCGGAGGGCCTTTTCATTTCTTGTTCAAAATGTACAATGCCTGGGGGGGCAATTATAGCAGCCTCCCCCCAAAAATAATAAAATAAAATAAAAATACATATAAAAGATGTTTACAGACCAAGAACTAAGGATCATCTAAGGTAATCACCTCCTCAGTCTACCCGACCTCCCAGCTCGGGGCAGCATCCTCGGCCTGTTCATCCTCGACAGTGGTACCATCAAGCAGTGGGCTCCACATCTGTAGACACCCCATTTTGTCGGCTATCAGATTTAGGAGACCCATAGCTTGGTGGTTCACAATGATCGTAAAAGACTCAAAAGGACTCCTGGAAGTCAGCTCTATCTCTCAAAATGCTCAAAATGACCAAAATGCCCCTAAAAGCCCGAAAACTCCCAGATTTGGTCCCAAAGTTCTGAAAACATGCTATATCGTAAGAAAAGCGATAAAATGAGTTTCAAAGAGAAATCGGGTGAAATCGTCAGCTCCCAGAGACCCCCGGAAGTCCCGGAATTTCCCGGAAAGTCCCCGTTGACCGGTTTGACCAAGGTTTGACTAGGTTTGACCAGGTTTGACCAAGTTTGACCAAGTTTGACCAAAATCATTCGAATTCACCAGAATCATTTTAAATCATGAGATAAGTGTTAAAACAAGTTCCAAAAGAAAATCGAGCGAGAACGTCAGCTCCTGGGAACTCTCGGAGGTTTCCAGAACTTCCCGGGAATCCCATGTTTGACCAGTTTGACCAGAATTTGACTTTGGAACCGGGACACCAAAACAATTTTCAAACATTTTTCATGGATACTAGAGGTCAATAGCTTTCCAACGGTATATCGCACGTAATTTCTGGATTTAAAACGAATTTATTATGAATTTTCAAAGGCGAAAAAGGCGATCAAATCAGCTTTTATCGCGAATACCGCAAAACTTTTCAGGGTGACCTATCCCCGAACTATTTTTTATGTAAAGTAGACTTCATTACCTTTCTAACGGTATATCATAACCTCAATTTGGAGTTCGTACGCATTTTCTGTGAATTTTGGACGAAATAGGGCCTTTTCGCGAATACCGGAACTTCAGGGGGGCTAAACAGCATTTTCTGGACGAAGGGAGGAGCAGTGCCGCCGCGGCACTGGCCCACTGCCGCCGCGGCACTGGCCCAGTGCCGCCGAGGCACTCCCCTCCAGAACAGTGAGTTTTTGTAATTTCTTTTGGGGTCCCATTTTGATTAATTAAAAACCAAAACGACGTAGTTTTGATTCCCAGCTTATTTTGGACCAATGGGAGACCATTTTAAACTTTTTAAAACTCCATTTACCACCCCTCCTTTGCCTATAAAAGAAGCCATTTACTTCCATTTAGGGGGGAGACATGGAAGCTTAGAGAAAGCTTAGGAAGAAACTCTAGGGAAATATAGAGAGAGAAAGAGAAGAAGTAGTCTTCTTCTTCCATTTTTTCCAATCAAAGTGAGTTCTAATCTTGTTTTCCTCCACCATTTTTCTATATACTTCATCATCAATATACCCAATCACCATTCTTGAGCATTCTTGAGTTAGGAAGCTACTTCCATGTCCAAATGTCAAAATCTATGAGTGAAACACCAAGCTACAAGTCCAAAATCATATTGATTATCATCTATTGATCATTATTTACTTGCTTGTTTATACAATGTTCATCTCTTCTTACCTCATTTCTTTTTAACTTTTCTTTATTTACTTACTAGTTCATCATCATCTAAATGATGACATGAAGTTTGAGGTGAGTGAATCCTTATGGATAGTAGCTCTTGACCTCAAAAACATGTTTGATAGATGATGATCATAACTTCAATACCTTCAAGGTATTCTTGAAGTTATGTTCAAAATAAAAATGAATCTCTCCAATAATATTGGGAGTTCTTTGATGATTCAAGGTTGAATGAGGTTCTAAGTGGTCACATGGTCATCTCAAGAGTTTAAGTTCATGCTTTGAACATCTATTTCAAAACCCCCAATCAAGAACTCAAACTCTATTTCAAACCCAAATCCATTTTCTTCAAGAATGATCCAAAACAGTGAGCTGTTCAGATTCAAAGATTTGTTTTGAATTAAATACTTGAGTTATGATGATGAAACCACTTGGAAAATCTTCCTAAGACATCATAGTTTGTCCCCAATTTTTCCCATCAATTATAGAAATGTGAAAGTATTTGTTTTGGATGTGAGAAGTTCATATTCATAATCTGCCTCTGTTCTCACAGAATGTTCACCCAACTTCTTGCACTTATTCTGGATATTTTCGTCACTGTACATATATCTTTTCTATTTTTTTTATAAACCTTGGGTGTCTTAGGAAACTTTTGGTATATAATGGGTCATCATAAACCTTTTATTTGATTTATGAAAAATCATACAAAATCAGTCAACAGTGCAGCTTTTGTTTCTGAGTCATGTGTACATTCTGATTTATTTCTTTTAATCTGTGATAGCTATTGATGTTTGGCTTTTTGGGTTATTTTCTAGACACAATAAGGATGATCTCTGATTTTTGTCACATTTTTATAGGCACGTTTGACCTCCCATTATAATGTTACAAAGTAATGCATACAGTCTGTCCACTATTCACAGCATTTTACTTTTTGGCTTTCACACTTTGATGCAACACTCTCTTGTATCTAGATGAACCCATATCCCATGCACATGTTCTTTACCACTTTTAGCATGCTATATCATATCATGTATCATCTATCCTCTCATGTATCATACTCCCATAGATTCTTGAGTTTGATTTCCAAATAAAACCATGGTTTGCAAATACTTGGGAAGTTCTTGAAATAAGTTAGGAATTGATATTCCAAGTGGTTAGAATATTCATCCAAGATCTGGAAGTATACTTTCAAAACCCTCATTTCAAACCCCCCCCCCCCCCCCCTCTTAAACCCCTCATTTTGATTCCAAGAAATAAACCTTGTTTTTCTCAAAACCCTCAAAACAGTGAGTCATTTAACTTCAAGGAATTATTTTGAGTTCAATACTCAATGTATGAATGTAAGACCACTTGGAAAGTCTTCCTAACTCATTAGAGAACACCCATGATTTTTGGTTTGACTTGGAAATACTTGAAAGTGGTCCATTTGGGTCCCAACATTCCTTCTAAACATTCTGTTTTTTGCTGTCACAGCAGCTAGGTCAACTTACGACCTCTTTTCCAGAAAACTTTTCCAAACGGGGTGATCCTAACTTATTTTTTCCTTAAAATTCAATGTCTTAGGAAACTTTCTGTATAAAATGGGCCTCTAGATCATTCGTTTTCAGTTTCTAAGATTTTCTAACATTTCAGTCGACAGTACGAACTCTATTTCGGAGTGACCTCTATTGTTTATATAATTTCTCTCAATCTGTGATAGCTATTCAAGATTGGCCTTTTGGGTTGTGTTCTAGACACAATAAGGAACATCTCCATAAAAAATCATGCATTGAAAACATTCCTAACCTCTCTTTTCAAATTCCAAAAGATCATGCTACTGTTCTGTCCACTATTCACAGCAAGTACATTTCAACTTTCATTCTTTGATTTGATGCTCATATGTATTCCAAATTAGTTCATATCTTAGGAAGTAGTCCATACTACATTTGTACACATCCCATGTTAATTTCATTCATTCATTCATACACATGTTAGACTTCTAAGTCATTCTAGAAATCCATGTACACAAAAACACACTACAACCTTTGCACATTTTAGATACATACATTGCATTCATGCAAGATTTGGGGTTTTTGTAACTCTTAATCTAAGGAGATTATAAGGAATGAACTCGATCACCCGTTCATGCTTCCCCTTGATCTAATCATCCTTTCTCATCCGTCCCGGGGATTGAGAGGTCTTCTTTTATCAAAGAATAACATGCACCATACTAGCTTGCTAAGCATATTTTGATTTCTTTGTTTATTTGTTTCAATAACGATTCATGTCCCCTTTAGATTAAGGAAACTTAATTACTTGATACGTGATTAGACGATTTTTCCTAGGTTTATTTGTGTGATCTTTCACTTTACATTGCATGATATTTGATTTAGATCTTATGAATGATATTTTATCTTTAGATCTTCCATTTTCAAGTTTCTTATGTAATGTAATATACTATCATAGTATTAATTGCCGAACCATACATAGTATAAGATGATTATTTGGATGCTAATTGAGGCCCGTCGAAAGATGGGGCGAGTTGAGGGTGTTTTAGTCGCGACAAAGGCTCCTTCCTCTCTCGTACCAAAACCCCGAACCAAGTTCTTTGGTTATGAAGGGCCGGTGCCCTTTATCCATTTGGGTGAGTCAAAATTAGGTTTCTTGGTTCCTTAAAGACCAAGTGGCGACTCTGTATCTGTTTTCAACAGACCATTTTCTTTTCTTTGATCCAAGTCAAATTCCTTTTCAAAACAATCTCAAACAAGAGAAGTGGTCCACTTCCGGTATCCACAATCTGGCGACTCTGCTGGGGATTTTTATTTTAAAACAAAATAATACATAGGTTTGACTCATAAGAAGCATCCTTAAAATCATCTTTTTACTGTGTTTGGATCACCGCATTGCACTCTTGCATTCCCCCCTTCCGACTGTGTCTGAAACGCGGCGCTGACATTGTTCAGGTCTTGCTGTGCCAGGGCACAAGTCACCGTTGATACTGTACCTTCCAAGGTATATCAAAAAGAGTAAACACTTCCGTACTGTCTCTCTGACGGTATATTGGAACTCTCGTCAACGGACCCTCTTTGACTAAACCCAGCCTTTGCATATAGATTCCTGTAGAACCTTTCATAGGGCTGTTGATTTATCTTTTCAGATAGGACAATATGATATAACTGCTGTATGTCCTGGTGGGATTACTTGCGCGGTGTAGACACTTATGTGGCATAGAACAGAACCTCTTTCTTATGATTCCCAAGGCAATTACTCACATGTGATCACATTGAGTTGACCTGCCTAGGCACCATGACAAGAATGTCTGCTCCATGCTCACAAAGATATACACTGCAAACCTTGTTTGTTGGTCCTAAGATATAGGAGTATGAAAACTCGCTAGACAGTATGATCACCATCATCACCTGTTCCCGTCATATATCCCTATTTCTTCCAGAAACTCTGCCCAACTCATCAGGATATCCCTGTTTTCCTAGAAACTCTGTCCGAATCACCTAGATTTCCTAGAAATCCCTATTTTCCCCCAAATTACCCAGAAATCTCAGTTTCTTCCAGAAACCCCCCAGATACCCTGTCCGAATTACCCAAATCTTCCTGCTTCTCCCAGAAATCCTATTCGAACTCCCCAGGTATCCTTGTTATAACCAAAATCCCAGAAAATCCATGTTTCTCCTAAAACTCTACCCAAGCTTCCCATAAATCCAAATTTCCCATAAATACCCAAGGTACTTGTTTCTCCCAGAAACTCTGTCCAAATCTCCAGATTACCCAGAAATCTCAATTTCTCCCAAAAACTCCGGTATACTTGTTTCTCCTGGAAACTCTGTCCAACTTACCCGAGTTTTCATGTTTTCCCATAAGCTCTATCCAAATCTCCAAGATTTTCCAAAATTTCCAACAACTCCATCCAAACTTCCCAAAAATGCCTAGATGTACCAATTTCTCCCAGAAATTCTGATTTCCCAATTTCTCCTAGAAGCTCAGTCCAAATCAACCAGAAATCCCTATTTCTCCTAAAAAACTCAAATGACTTCTAGAAATTTCTCCAGATCTTTCAAATCCCTATTTCTCCCAGAAACTCTGTCCAAAATTTCTGAAGTATCCCGGAAATCCCTGTTATCCCTTGGTGATCATACTGGAAAGTAAGGTTAGCACACTCTGTATGCCTAGGACCTTATTTGTTTAGCTACTATCTGTTAGAAATAGGAGCACCGTATAGATTAGGGCTTGCATCCGCATGCTTGTCTCATATACATACACAATTCGTGTCAGTCTACATGCACGTACATCTCGTCAGTCTCACATGTGTCAGTCTCTACACATCAAATGCATACATGTCATCATCTTCACTCATGTCAATCGTTATATAGGGGTCATATACATACTACGACCGTCATCGATTCACATCGATGAATCCTTCAAAACTTTGATCATCTCTCCCTGATAGGAGTCCATAAGAAGTGTTTCGCGCCTCCGCTAATTTGGACTTTTACTTCTATTTGCAGAGAAAAACATAGCCCCGGGTAAGCGCACCTTTATACCTCCCAGAATTCACTATCTTAATCGACGGCTAGACCATCATCGATCCACCAATGGCCTACAAAGCTCTGGAAGAGAAAGTGAACAAGCTACAAACCACTGTTGAGCAGTTGAGTTCAAGGGTTAGTCGATTTGATAAAATGGCACGGAGCATTAGCAAAGAACTGCTTGAAATGGGGACCAGAATTGAGGATGCCATCATAGAAGAAAAGTTCAAGAATGATGAACCCCAACACCAGTCCAAGAGGCCTAAGTACTCCCGACACTCCCCGGATGTCGACGCCCTGCGCAGCCAACCCATGGCATACCCTCATCGGCCATACCGATCCTCTAACCAAACCACTAGTTGCCCTTTCCAGAAGAAGCAATCCCGTACCTTTACCAAACTAGATATCTCCCCCTCCATAGCCTTAGGCCGCCTGCTAAAAAAGGGACACCTCCAACTCCTTCAGCCTCGTGCCGATCCCCCACCACCTAACTGTGACCTGTCCAAACGATGTGCCTACCACCAAGGCCCAGGCCATGACACCGACCAATGCATACGTCTCCGCCACGATATCCAGGACCTCATCGACCAAAACATCATTGAGCCACCACCCATTCAACCCCGTGTCATCTAAGCCCCTGGCTTACCTATTCGAATGATCCCCTTCGCCGAGGACCATGAATGTTGAACCTGTGCTAGTAAAGTGATGGTGTTTTGGGACTCTTGCTAGAAAACCAAATGAAGATGCTCTTTAGAAAAAAGAAAGAAAAAGAATAAGTGAGTCACTGTGACATTCCATTTGAGACCGGGTCGAGTCCAGTCGAGTTTGTTGTGTGTTTGTCTATTTCAAGTTTAGTCTTGTGATCGAGTCTGTCTGTCACCGAGTTGTTAATGAGTCTGTAATCCTTCTCTACTGATGGAATGAAGTCTCATTTTGCCTAATCTGATGTGCCTAGTCATAGATGCATGAATCACTAGACTGAAGTGTCACTTTTCAAATTACCATGGATATTACTCTGGTAATAATTTTTCTACGACAAAACAAAAAGAATCCTGAAAGGTTAAAATCGATTTCACGCTGACACTGATGAAGAGCTGGAATTGAATAGTCTTACTTTAAGAATTTAAAGATTCTCTTGCCTCAATCTTGAAAAGACATGCTTGGAACTGACTTGGGGCTTGCCCAACACCCTTTCCACCATTTCTACCATTTCAAAGCCTTGGGCCCAACCCAATTGATAGCCATGCGAACCTGTGCAGACTTGGTCCTTGATGGTAGCCAAACATTTCAATGAGTTTCATCTCCACTTTCAAAAAAAAAAAAAAAAAAAAAAAAAAAAAAAAGAAAAGCTCGCTAGGTTGAAAACCCGAAAGGGCACCCAAGCAAAAGTTAGAGCTGAAAAAGGTGTTGATTTCCAAAATCTGACCCTAGCCAGTCAAAATGTTGGAGAAAATTTTGATGAAACAAATAAGAGAATCATACGCTTCAAGATATATCTTAAGAACGTGCCAAGATCACAATTCAAAAGGCACGGAATGACCACAAATAAATTCCGAGAGCTGACATGCACATTCTGGAATTCTGAGATTGCAATTGAAAGATCTCACAAGAATCGACTACATTAAAAAGCAAAATTGACTGGCTAGGCGAAAGTGAAAAGGATCAATCCTCAAAACAAAACAAAAAGAAAAAGAAAAAGAAAAGAAAGGGAGATTGAAACTAAATCCTTTATTCAAAGCTACCATAAGTGGCTCAAGTTTGAACTTCTTTGACGATTGGTTTGAAAAACCCTCATACCTCAAACCCCTTCTTTCAAGACCTTGCCTTGAACTACGCTCGACCTGATTCCCACTCGGGGATACGTAGGCAACCACATCGGTTCGGTCAACACCATCATAATCAAACCAATTTCCTTCAAGCTTTGCCTTGAACTACGCTCGACCTGATTCCCACTCGGGGATACGTAGGCAACCGCATCGGTTCGGTCACCCCACCTACCCAAAAATCAACCCGCTTCTTCCCAACCATGCCCAAACTACGTTGGACCTGATCCCCACTTGGGGGTACATAGGCAGACTTTCAAAAAAGAAAAAAGAAGGATGGCTCGCTAGGTCGAAAATCCGAAAGGACGCCTAGGAAAAAATTAGAGTTAAATCCAAGGTGAGCAATAACAAAAGAGAGAAAAGAGCTTGCTAGGTCACCTCACTGGTGCCTAGGCAAAAGTTATGAGCATTTGAGAGATTAAAGTCACGGTCCATGCCTCAAGCCAGAAAATCACCTTCCACACTAGGGGCAAACTTCGGCTACCCGCCTCGTTTGCCTGACTTTTACTATCTACCCTTCACACAAGGGGCAAACTTCGGTCACCTACCTCGTTTGCCCAAAACCTCCAATGAACATTTCTCCAAACTAGGGGCAAACTTCGGTCATTTACCTCGTTTGCCTACCGATCCCACTTCATGGCCTTCAAACTAGGGGCAAACTTCGTTTGCCACCCGATCCCTGTACACCAATGGTAAGCCTTCAAGTCACAAGCATTGTCTTGAACAGATGGAAATAGAGCATCTTTTATTCCATAAGCTAAGGCACTAATTCAAAGCACATCTTGGGAGAAGCAAAGGAATTGATTAGATCAGTAGGGAAAATTTTTCAAAATAAGATTCACCATCAAAGTGATGCCACGTTAAGGTGAGAAGTAAACACAAAAGAGAAATGGTACATCATTTATGACAAGAGCACATTAAGTTTTGGCAAGTCGACCTTGTTTCATTTTGGTATCAAATGTGTCGTCCTCGTCCATCAATGTTTGTCAAGTTTTTGAGTCTGTTGTAGTCTCAAATGTGTAAGTCAATAGTGACTAATAAAATTTTCAAATCAAGTTATAAAGAGCATGCCAATACAAGCAGGAGTACCAAACATCATTACTGCACCAGACAAGGCGTCAGCATGAGAAGCGTCCAAACTTGGGGAGAATTTCATCCCTTTCCAAACCGTCAAAAGTTAACCATCTTCGTTCATGCAACATAAGTCCATGAGTGGCTGTTGATGATCTTCCTTCGTCCAAGCAACATAAGTCCATGAGTGGCGGTTGACCATCTTTCTTCGATCATGCAACATAAGTCCATGAGTGGCTGTTGACGATCTTCCTTCGTTCATGCAACATAAGTCCATGAGTGGCTGTTGATGATCTTCCTTTCTCCTAGCAACATAAGTCCATGAGTGGCTGTTGATCTTTCATTTTTCTTCATGCAACATAAGTCCATGAGTGGCTGTTGATGACCTTCTTTCATCCTAAAGCAACATAAGTCCATCACTCTCCTCTTTCAAAATCAAAACCTTAACTGCCGCAGGCCATCTCCGTATCCCTCATCACAAATAGAATGATACCTTGACTCTCATTTAAAGGACATATTTCCTTCTTCCTAACAGAGTACATTATCCTTCAGCTCCCGGAGGCCCTAACCGGCCTCCTTGGATTGAGCGTCAAAAGAGATTCTCTGAGAACCCTACATCATCCCCCGAGGACAAAAACCAATAGATACCAGCTCCCGGAGGCCCTGACCGGCCCCCTTGGATTGAGCGCCAAAAGAGATTCTCCGAGAACCCTACATCATCCCCCGAGGACAGAAACCGATAGATACCAGCTCCCGGAGGCCCTGACCGGCCCCCTTAGATTGAGCGCCAAAAGAGATTCTCCGAGAACCCTACATCATCCCCCGAGAACAAAAACCGATAGATACCAGCTCCCGGAGGCCTTGACCGGCCCCCTTGGATTGAGCGCCAAAAGAGATTCTCCGAGAACCCTACATCATCCCCCGAGGACAGAAACCGATAGATACCAGCTCCCGGAGGCCCTGACCGGCCCCCTTGGATTGAGCGCCAAAAGAGATTCTCTGAGAACCCTAGATACCAGCTCTCGGAGGGCCTAACCGGCCCCCTTGGATTGAGCGCCAAAAGAGATTCTCCGAGAACCCTACATCATCCCCCGAGGACAGAAACCGATAGATACCAGCTCCCGGAGGCCCTAACCGGCCCCCTTGGATTGAGCGCCAAAAGAGATTCTCTGAGAACCCTACATCATCCCCCGAGGACAAAAACCGATAGATACCAGCTCCCGGAGGCCCTAACCGGCCCCCTTGGATTGAGCGCCAAAAGAGATTCTCCGAGAACCCTACATCATCCCCCGAGGACAGAAACCGATAGATACCAGCTCCCGGAGGCCCTAACCGGCCCCCTTGGATTGAGCGCCAAAAGAGATTCTCTGAGAACCCTACATCATCCCCCGAGGACAGAAACCGATAGATACCAGCTCCCGGAGGCCCTGACCGGCCCCTTGGATTGAGCGCCAAAAGAGATTCTCCGAGAACCCTACATCATCTCCCGAGGATAGAAACCGATAGATACCAGCTCCCGGAGGCCCTGACCGGCCCCCTTGGATTGAGCGCCAAAAGAGATTCTCCGAGAACCCTACATCATCCCCCGAGGACAAAAACCGATAGATACCAGCTCCCGGAGGCCCTGACCGGCCCTCTTGGATTGAGCGCCAAAAGAGATTCTCCGAGAACCCTACATCATCCCCCGAGGATAGAAACCGATAGACCCTAACCGGCTCTTTTGGATTGAGCATTACAAAACCTGACCAACTACGAGAGATTCAGAGATGGATCCTGGTTTTAGGTCAAGAATTGAAGAGAGATTCTCAGAGAGTCCCCTACCATCCCCAGCAGAAGATAACGGAATTCCGAACCGATTCTCCGGACTTGTCATCATAAGGATCGGCCAAAACATCACCCGCACTCAATTCACCCCGATTCCCAGGGCAAGCACTGTCTATTCCCAATTCAAGGATCCGTGTCTACTGATTATCATGAGCTTTCTCACCTGTGAGTCATTATGAGTTTCCTCACTTATCGTGAGCCTCTTCACTCCGGTTATCTCACCTATCCATTATCGTGAGCTACCCCACTTATCATGAGCCTCCTCACTTTGGTTATTATAAAACTGTCAATTATCTTGAACTCCATCGCCTATGGGTTATCCTTAGTTGTCATCCTCAGGGACCCCACATCTGACTACATTCTCTCGCAAAGCACACTTTCCAAATTCCAGAAGTTTGCCCCTAGACCCGGAGTCTTTAAAACCTCGATGTCCTTATCCGAGTCATCCACCACATCACAGTCGCACACACTAGCACAACACCAGCCCACTCGGAGTAGCACACCCCACAACACTTGCTCATACTAGGGTCATAACACTAGACATGATAGGACTCATGACACAATTCACATCACATCTATGCATTACATATCACTCTTATAGCATGGCATCCGTATGTCTTATTGAGCATATGTGATTCATTCCTTTGCGCCCCAAACTACGTCCTGGTCTGATTCCCCTTGGGATACGTAGGAAGCTCACGCAGAGCGCGACCAGCACTAGCCACAACATCATTGCATCTTTTGCAACGCTTTTATCCTAAATCTATAGCCTCCAAAAGACCTGTCTCTTCAAAACTTTGGCACTCGCTTGCGACATGTGTTGCCTCGCAAGTTCATGCCAAAGAGGGGCAAACTGTAGACACCCCATTTTGTCGGCTATCAGATTTAGGAGACCCATAGCTTGGTGGTTCACAATGATCGTAAAAGACTCAAAAGGACTCCTGGAAGTCAGCTCTATCTCTCAGAATGCTCAAAATGACCAAAATGCCCCTAAAAGCCCGAAAACTCCCAGATTTGGTCCCAAAGTTCTGAAAACATGCTATATCGTAAGAAAAGCGATAAAATGAGTTTCTAAGAGAAATTGGGTGAAATCGTCAGCTTCCAGAGACCCCCGGAAGTCCCGGAATTTCCCGGAAAGTCCCCGTTGACTGGTTTGACCAAGGTTTGACTAGGTTTGACCAGGTTTGACCAAATTTGACCAAGTTTGACCAAAATCGTTCGAATTCACCAGAATCATTTTAAATCATGAGATAAGTGTTAAAACAAGTTCCAAAAGAAAATCGAGCGAGAACGTCAGCTCCTGGGAACTCTCGGAGGTTTCCAGAACTTCCCGGGAATCCTATGTTTGACCAGTTTGACCAGAATTTGACTTTGGAACCGGGACACCAAAACAATTTTCAAACATTTTTCATGGATACTAGAGGTCAATAGCTTTCCAACGGTATATCGCACGTAATTTCTGGATTTAAAACGAATTTATTATGAATTTTCAAAGGCGAAAAAGGCGATCAAATCAGCTTTTATCGCGAATACCGCAAAACTTTTCAGGGTGACCTATCCCCGAACTATTTTTTATGTAAAGTAGACTCCATTAGCTTTCTAACGGTATATCATAACCTCAATTTGGAGTTCGTACGTATTTTCTGTGAATTTTGGACGAAATAGGGCCTTTTCGCGAATACCGGAACTTCAGGGGGGCTAAACAGTATTTTCTGGACGAAGGGAGGAGCAGTGCCGCCGCGGCACTGGCCCACTGCCGCCGCGGCACTGGCCCAGTGCCGCCGCGACACTCCCCTCCAGAACAGTGAGTTTTTGTAATTTCTTTTGGGGTCCCATTTTGATTAATTAAAAACCAAAACGACGTAGTTTTGATTCCCAGCTTATTTTGGACCAATGGGAGACCATTTTAAACTTTTTAAAACTCCATTTACCACCCCTCCTTTGCCTATAAAAGAAGCCATTTACTTCCATTTAGGGGGGAGACATGGAAGCTTAGAGAAAGCTTAGGAAGAAACTCTAGGGAAATATAGAGAGAGAAAGAGAAGAAGTAGTCTTCTTCTTCCATTTTTTCCAATCAAAGTGAGTTCTAATCTTGTTTTCCTCCACCATTTTTCTATATACTTCATCATCAATATACCCAATCACCATTCTTGAGCATTCTTGAGTTAGGAAGCTACTTCCATGTCCAAATGTCAAAATCTATGAGTGAAACACCAAGCTACAAGTCCAAAATCATATTGATTATCATCTATTGATCATTATTTACTTGCTTGTTTATACAATGTTCATCTCTTCTTACCTCATTTCTTTTTAACTTTTCTTTATTTACTTACTAGTTCATCATCATCTAAATGATGACATGAAGTTTGAGGTGAGTGAATCCTTATGGATAGTAGCTCTTGACCTCAAAAACATGTTTGATAGATGATGATCATAACTTCAATACCTTCAAGGTATTCTTGAAGTTATGTTCAAAATAAAAATGAATCTCTCCAATAATATTGGGAGTTCTTTGATGATTCAAGGTTGGATGAGGTTCTAAGTGGTCACATGGTCATCTCAAGAGTTTAAGTTCATGCTTTGAACATCTATTTCAAAACCCCCAATCAAGAACTCAAACTCTATTTCAAACCCAAATCCATTTTCTTCAAGAATGATCCAAAACAGTGAGCTGTTCAGATTCAAAGATTTGTTTTGAATTAAATACTTGAGTTATGATGATGAAACCACTTGGAAAATCTTCCTAAGACATCATAGTTTGTCCCCAATTTTTCCCATCAATTATAGAAATGTGAAAGTATTTGTTTTGGATGTGAGAAGTTCATATTCATAATCTGCCTCTGTTCTCACAGAATGTTCACCCAACTTCTTGCACTTATTCTGGATATTTTCGTCACTGTACATATATCTTTTCTATTTTTTTTATAAAACTTGGGTGTCTTAGGAAACTTTTGGTATATAATGGGTCATCATAAACCTTTTCTTTGATTTATGAAAAATCATACAAAATCAGTCAACAGTGCAGCTTTTGTTTCTGAGTCATGTGTACATTCTGATTTATTTCTTTTAATCTGTGATAGCTATTGATGTTTGGCTTTTTGGGTTATTTTCTAGACACAATAAGGATGATCTCTGATTTTTGTCACATTTTTATAGGCACGTTTGACCTCCCATTATAATATTACAAAGTAATGCATACAGTCTGTCCACTATTCACAGCATTTTACTTTTTGGCTTTCACACGTTGATGCAACACTCTCTTGTATCTAGATGAACCCATATCCCATGCACATGTTCTTTACCACTTTTAGCATGCTATATCATATCATGTATCATCTATCCTCTCATGTATCATACTCCCATAGATTCTTGAGTTTGATTTCCAAATAAAACCATGGTTTGCAAATACTTGGGAAGTTCTTGAAATAAGTTAGGAATTGATATTCCAAGTGGTTAGAATATTCATCCAAGATCTGGAAGTATACTTTCAAAACCCTCATTTCAAACCCCCCCCCCCCCCCCCCTCCCTTAAACCCCTCATTTTGATTCCAAGAAATAAACCTTGTTTTTCTCAAAACCCTCAAAACAGTGAGTCATTTAACTTCAAGGAATTATTTTGAGTTCAATACTCAATGTATGAATGTAAGACCACTTGGAAAGTCTTCCTAACTCATTAGAGAACACCCATGATTTTTGGTTTGACTTGGAAATACTTGAAAGTGGTCCATTTGGGTCCCAACATTCCTTCTAAACATTCTGTTTTTTGCTGTCACAGCAGCTAGGTCAACTTACGACCTCTTTTCCAGAAAACTTTTCCAAAAGGGGTGATCCTAACTTATTTTTTCCTTAAAATTCAATGTCTTAGGAAACTTTCTGTATAAAATGGGCCTCTAGATCATTCTTTTTCATTTTCTAAGATTTTCTAACATTTCAGTCGACAGTACGAACTCTGTTTCGGAGTGACCTCTATTGTTTATATAATTTCTCTCAATCTGTGATAGATATTCAAGATTGGCCTTTTGGGTTATGTTCTAGACACAATAAGGAACATCTCCATAAAAAATCATGCATTGAAAACATTCCTAACCCCTATTTTCGAATTCCAAAAGATCATGCTACTGTTCTGTCCACTATTCACAGCAAGTACATTTCAACTTTCATTCTTTGATTTGATGCTCATATGCATTCCAAATTAGTTCATATCTTAGGAAGTAGTCCATTCTATATTTGTACACATCCCATGTTAATTTCATTCATTCATTCATACACATTTTAGACTTCTAAGTCATTCTAGAAATCCATGTACACAAAAACACACTACAACCTTTGCACATTTTAGATACATACATTGTATTCATGCAAGATTTGGGGTTTTTGTAACTCTTAATCTAAGGAGATTATAAGGAATGAACTCGATCACCCGTTCATGCTTCTCCTTGATCTAATCATTCTTTCTCATCCGTCCCGGGGATTGAGAGGTCTTCTTTTATCAAAGAATAACATGCACCATACTAGCTTGCTAAGCATATTTTGATTTCTTTGTTTATTTGTTTCAATAACGATTCATGTCCCCTTTAGATTAAGGAAACTTAATTACTTGATACGTGATTAGACGATTTTTCCTAGGTTTATTTGTGTGATCTTTCACTTTACATTGCATGATATTAGATTTAGATCTTATGAATGATATTTTATCTTTAGATCTTCCATTTTCAAGTTTCTTATGTAATGTAATATACTATCATAGTATTAATTGCCGAACCATACATAGTATAAGATGATTATTTGGATGCTAATTGAGGCCCGTCGAAAGATGGGGCGAGTTGAGGGTGTTTTAGTCGCGACAAAGGCTCCTTCCTCTCTCGTACCAAAACCCCGAACCAAGTTCTTTGGTTATGAAGGGCCGGTGCCCTTTATCCATTTGGGTGAGTCAAAATTAGGTTTCTTGGTTCCTTAAAGACCAAGTGGCGACTCTGTATCTGTTTTCAACAGACCATTTTCTTTTCTTTGATCCAAGTCAAATTCCTTTTCAAAACAATCTCAAACAAGAGAAGTGGTCCACTTCCGGTATCCACAACATCCCAGAAGTCAAAATCCATCCCTTCATAAGATGAGATGTCCCACTCTGGGTGATCTCGGGTAAGCCTCCTCTTCAGGCCTTCGTAGCCCTAAAAGAAGCCATCATCGAGGGCCTCCTCAAAAGACCTTACGATAGCCACCTTGGATAAAGCGTTCTCCTGAGCCTCTGTCACCACCAGACTTACCCGGGCGGTATCTAGTTCCGCCAAAGTAGCCGCAAACTCTGCCTATGCCATGCCAAGGTCTAGAGCTAGGCCCTTTACCTAATCCTTCTCGATAGCTAGGGTGGTCTCCTTAGCCTCCAAAGTTGCCCTCTCCTTTGATAGGGCGGCCTCACTAGTGGCGACCCTCCCAGCAAAGGTGGGCAGGAAGGTCTCGGCTCCAATAGCCATGCAGCCGACCAATAAAAAAAAATATAAATCGATCGGTTATTACCGCGAACAAAAAGGCGAAAGAAGAAAGCAATAGGGCAGAGTTACTCACAAAGTGGGAAAGGCTATACAGCCATCCCTGGAAAGTCTACGGAGACATGTTGGCACACATCTCCATTTGGCTTAGGAGAAGGCCCGATCGGACCTTTTCCTGGATCTTCGAAGATTCTCCCAGCATTACCCCTGACGGTATGTTCGTGCCAGGAGTGGTGTCCTGCACCACCTCTACTCGAGGAGCCGATGTCTCCCCTGGCTCTTGCTGAACCACAATGCCATGCATTAGCCACTTGAATGACTAATCATCGCCCGTGGGTTCAGCGACTGGCCTCTTTCTTCTCTCCACCATTCAAGCGACAGTGGCGGTCTAATTGGCCCTCAACATCTCAGGGTCTCTCCTCGAGCCCATATCTGCGAAAAAAAATCATATAATGAGCGACCGAGAAAGTAGTAAAAATAACCAGGCAGATAAATTAACCCGAGCAGTTTAAACTCACCAGGAATGATCGGAGGGAAGAATGGTGCCTCAAATTGCTGGGCAGGTTCGTAGGTGACCTTTTGCTCACCAGTTCGGGTCAGCAAGTTGCTGATGTTTGTATGCTCCTCAACCAATGCTTGGATCCTGTCATGGCACTCGTTCGGATGCTCGGTGGATCAGCCGACCCCATTCAAGAACAAGGCAACCGATGGTTAGTTCATAATAATAGCAAAATTAAGGGAAAAAGACATAAATACACAGGTACTTACACCTTAGCTTCCCCACCCAGGCGGTCCTCAACTGTATCCCCGGGGCGTCGTCATAGAGCCCAGGGGTGGACACTTGGAAGAATTTCTTCTTCCACCCTTTATTGTTGCTCAACTAGACACAGAGGCCTACTAGGGGCTTCAGACCCGCCTCATCGTCCGATACCGAAATAGGAATCATGCCATTGCTATGTTGATCAGATGAGGTTACAGAAGGAGGATCTAAACTTGTGTCCGGGGTCCTCGATCGTGATTGCTCATGCTCCGACCGAGAAGACGAGTCAATACCTGAATGGCTCATCTCTAAGGCTCCTACGACTGGGTGAGGGAGTAACTGGCGACCTAGGTAAGGATCAGGGACTCCAAGTCTAAGATATAGGGGGGTAGTACTACAAGCCTATAGGGCAAGAGATATAAGGTTTTCAGTGTCAAGTAACACTCAGTTAGAGCAGCTGTTGGACACCCCTACCGATTAAACTGTTCAGTTGCACTGCTCGATCCAAGGAAAGAGCAGAACCTCAGGAAAAAAAAATACCATTCCCTCACGAGCCCTAGCAGATTTCTATCCTCGAGTACCACTCGGGAATGAAAAGAAATGAAGAAGACCAAACAAAAATAGTGAATTATAAGCTGAAGGGGTGAAGACTTACAAGAATTAAGCATAGAAGAGAGCTCAGGAAGTTTTACTGGATGCTTGTTCTCTACAACCGTTCGGTAAACTCTCTCAGTGGATAGCAAGAGTAGCAAAAATGCATAAGTGCTCTTTATAGAGGACACACGAATGGCTCAGTACATTTTAGATCCAACGGTGCATGATTGATCTCGCCTAAACTAACGCCAGCTGTCACCTCAGACAGACCAAGTGGTGCCTCAAAAGGTGCACACATTAAATGCATGATATTACAGTTCGGTTACATTCATACTGATCTTGTTGAATCCTGACCAGACCAACCACTCCTTGATACATGACAACTACCAATCCCAAATTCCTGAGGCTACCATTCGGTACAGCCCTTGGCTGACCAAGGCGAATGTCCGCCACTAAGTAATGTTCTGGGTAGGGTCCCGAATGGTTTACCAAGTTGAACTGATTTCCAACGATCATCTAGTGAAGCATCATATCAGCCTCAAAAAAGGGGGGCATCTAATATGTAGAAAAATATCCAATCAAAGTCAACCTTTGCCACTTCATCAAGGGGTGCCGAAGTCATCCAGTAATAGCGCTCATCATGCAACTATCCTGAGTTGTCCATCTAGGACCACCCGGGTTTGACCAACAGGTCAGGTGCACTATACGGGCTCACCCTGCAGTCGGCGCATCCCATGAGGTGCTCCAGAAGGTTCCAAGCAGTTTCCAATCTTAGCTAGAAGACTAATGGGAAGCCTAAATAGTTTCCTAACTACATTAGGGAACTCCCATGATTTGTACTAATCAATCCCTATTTGATTATATTGAAATATCAACTGACTTACCTTGTACGAGTGAACTCTTGTACCTATAAAAGAGCCCACTCACCCCTTCAAAGGGGGATCGCATTCTTATTCTACAGAATAGCAATACACAACATTCATATGTATATACCCAGTCGGTCTCTGGTAGTACCACACTCCTTGTTAGTTCACCAAAGGCCTCCGGTTATTTGTTAGTGCAAGTTCTCTAACACATGCGTGGATGTAGGTCTCCTAATTAATGGGGTCGAACCACACTCACATCACTCTTATTAATTCTTCTCACTTCTAGCCAAATTCTGGCATCATTAATGTATATTAGAGACTACATATATAGTACCCCAAGCTTCAAGTGTTGTACATTGCTTGTAAAGAAGGATTCTAGTAATTGTCACTAGAAACCATTTAGTGGGAGTAACCAATTTGTGGGTGCTGCTTCTAGTAAAGTTTCCTTACGTCAAATTAGTAGCAATGAGTTGAATGTTTATGCCTATTCGGACTTCATTAGTATAAAGTGACATAAAACAGATTGACAGATGTATAAACGGGAGTTGACAGTTGTAATAAAAAATCATGTAATGAACCTAAATTTGTAATGAGTAAAGCATGTATGGTCGGGGATAGGTGAGATTCAATTGTACTATGTCATGAGCAGTTTATGTTGAGAGTAGTGTCGGTTAAAGTAAACTAGGACGCGGAGGCCAAGAGGGTATGAAAAAGGTATAGTAATTGGTTGTGCTATGTGAGGGCCTAATGTGATGACAGTATGGTGTGTTGAGACTCCGTGTCAAACTCAGAATGGTAAGATAGGACTGGTGTTGTGAGTCAGGACTTCGTGTTAAACTCAGAATGGTTATGTTAAGACATCGTGTCGAGTTGGTTGGGATGTGAGTCAGGACTTCTTGTTGAACTCGGAATGGTTATGTTAAGACATCGTGTCGGGTTGGTTAGGAAAGATAGGACTCCGTATCAGGGTTATTTGTTAGGTTGAGTTGAACACTTCGGTTCTTCATGACAAAGCGAAGGGTTGTGTGAACACTTCGGCTCTTCGTGACGAAGTGAAGGGTTGTTTGAACACTTCGGTTCTTCGTGACAAAGTGAAGGTTGAGTTGAACACTTCAGTTCTTCATGACGAAGTGAAGGTTAGTTGAACCTTCAGTTCTTTATGATGAAGTAAGGTTTAGGATTAACACTTCAGTTCTCCTTGACGAAGTGAAGGTTAGTAAGAACACGTCGGTTCTTCGTGATGAAATGAAAATTAGTATAAAGTGTGTAGACTCTCTGTTGTTATTGTCTAGAGTTAAGATTTCGAGTCAGGCTCTGGTAGCAGGTTGCTATAGTATCTTCGGGATGTTGAGATTAGTCGTGTTGATTGTCTGTATTCTCTTCGAATACTTAGTCAGGCATGTTAGTGGTTATAGTTCGATGATGAGATCATGAAAGTAAAAAAAAAGGTTTAAAATTATTTTTAAATGCCCAGAGGAAATATTGAGTTACAAAAAACTTTATTGGTATGCTGGGGTCTACTACTCGTCGATTCCATAGATGCATACTAACAACATAGGATAAGAATTTATACCTCAGATCTTGAATCCAATTCTGATTGTCTTCTCCCTTGATGGTGCAGTAGCCTCCACTAGGTAGTCTTCACCCTTATGACTCCTACGGATGCCTGCCAGAAGGACTAGGGTTGGTGGGAACCCTAATAGAGAGGAAGGAGAAGGTTTGGGAGCTCTAAAATTAGTTTCTGCAGCCTCCCGCGTGTTAAAAGGACAAACTCCTTTTTTCTGGATGCAGCTGCCCTATTTATAGATTCCCATAATCGACCTAATGTTCGAGCGATCGAAGTGGCTTTGATCGATCTAAGCTTCGAGTGATCAAACCCGCCAAGACTTCAATCGATCGAGACACCTTTGATCGATCGAACCCACCTTGACAAGATCCTCATGTGCCTTTCCAAGCATCCTAGCGGAGCTAAGAGTGGGACCTCCTAAGCTCTTTATTGTTGGCTCAGACCAGTTGTTAATTCCCATGACCAAACTCTTTGATCAGCAAACTAACCAATTGATCAACAAATGTTTACTCCACTATAAAACGATAACTAAACTCCAACACAAAAGAACATATCCGAAGTGATAACTAGACTTGTATGGTGTACTAATGTCCCTCTACCTTCAGCATTCGTAATCATATTCAGGTAGTTGGGTAACTGTTACTGTCAACCTGAATCCTGATTACTTCTTATATTCTTTGAGTCTCATTCACGTCTCATGATTACCAAACATATTGATAACTATTTATCAACAAGACTGCAGTTCTCAGTAATCAACTTGGTGACATTCTCAAGGGAATGCTTACTCTGAATCAGAGGGTAGATTCTATCTCGACAATATATGTACACAACCTTGTGAACATGACATACCCAAGATACCAAGGTGTTGATCTTTTATAGACCTCACTGATTGGTAAGTCAAAGCAGCCATATCCACAGTTTGTGTCCATAATCGTGTCAAGATTGAGAACACGTACCTTATACAAGTTATGAGTTCCTATCAACTGTTGACAGTCTTGAGAGTCAATCAGAAAGCTCAGGTCCGTAAATGCACTATAAGCACTAGCATATTAACTAAGAGTTACACTCTAGTGATTGAGATTAATCACTCCATCCAATAGTAGTTAATCATGCTATAGTGTAAACCTGATGAGATATCCAGTCTCATCATCCACTGTGACAAGCTCTAAGTATCAAAGAATAATAATTCGTAACTCACTTGTAAGTATCTCATACACACACGAATTACATACTATGATACTTAAGGACTAAAAATCATCTCATGAAAGAAACATACACAATGAAATGTAAAGCTAATATCCATATATTAAAATGTCAATATCTCATACATAAAGTAATGGTTTGAGGACACAAACCCAACAAACTCCCACTTGCACTCACAGCCATACAGGATTACATCTGAGACCTATACTATCTAAATGACGATCAAAGACCTTCTATGGCAAGGCCTTTTTAAACGGATCAGCAAGATTGTCAGAGGTGTCAATCTTGCTGACAGTCACATCTCCACGTTGAACAATATCTCGGATTAGATGATATTTCTGCTCTACGTGCTTTCCCTTTCTGTGGTTCCTTGGCTCCTTTGACTGAGCCACTGTCCCACTATTATCACAATAAAGTGTAATAGGTGACAGCGATGCTGGTACCACCTCGAGCTCTATAAGGAACTTCTTGAGCCAAACAGCTTCCTTTGCGGTTTCACAAGTAGCCACATACTCAGCTTATGTAGTTGAGTCTGCAATGCATTTCTGCTTAATGCTCCTCCAACTGACAACACCACCTCCCAAGGTAAAGAGATGACCGGACGTCGACATCTTCGAATCTTTATCTGACATAAAGTCCGAGTCAATTTATCCCACTGGAATTAACTCACTACCACCGTACATAAGCATGCAATCTTTAGTCATTCTCAAGTACTTAAAAAATGTGCTTAACGGTTGTCCAGTGTTCTGGACCTAGATTCGATTGATATCTACTAACCATGACAATGGCAAAGCAGATGTCTGGTCTAGTGCATAACATTGCATGCATGAGACTTCCCACTGACAAAGCATAGGGAACTCCTGCCATGCGATTCTTCTCAACCTGTTTTTTTGGACACTAGTCTATGGAAAACGCTAAACCATGCCTGAAAGGTAACAAACATTTCTTTGAATTATCCATTGAAAACCTAGTTAGCACCTTATTGATATAACCAGCTTGAGATAATCCCATTATCTTTCGCTTACGATCCTGAAAGAGCTTTATTCCAAGAATATAGCTCGCCTCTCCTAGATCCTTCATATTGAAAGTACTAGCTAACCAAACCTTAACCGTTGATAATGCCGCTACATCATTCCCAATGAGTAGACTGTCGTCAACGTAGAGCACAAGAAAATCCATCACTTTCCATTCACACTTCTTGTATACACAATGTTCATCCAGATTCTGTATGAAACCAAATGATTTGACCGCTTAGTCAAAACGTATGTTCCAACTCTTGGATACCTACTTAAGCTCATAAATAGACTTTTGGAACTTGTATACCAAGTTACCTTTCCGACCAGCTATGACCCTTATGGTTACTGCATATAGATGTCCTCCTCAAGATTGCCATTCAAGAATGCAGTCTTGACGTCCATCTGCCAGATCTCATAATCTAGGCAAGTAGTAATAGATAAGAGTATTCTAATGGACTTGAGCATGGCTACCGGCGAGAAGGTTTCCTCATAGTCAATGCCCTCTCTCTGAGTATAACATTTCGCTACAAGCCTAGCTTTAAAGGTCTTAACCTTTCAATCAGATCAACTTTTCCTCTTGTCCACTTGCAGTCAATGAGTTTAATATTGGCTGGAAGTTCTACAAGATCCCAGACCTGATTGAAATCCATAGATTCCAATTCAGCCTTCATAGCTTTAACCCAATGAGCTGAGTCAATATCAGTCACTACCTCTTCGCATGTGGTATGATCAGATTCAGATTCTATGGAGACAGCTTCAAAAACTTCTCCTAAGAACATGTATCTATCAGGCTGGATGATAATGCTCCCACTATGACGAGCTACCGGTGCGAAAATGGGTAAAGAAGTGGTATTTCTTGATTTACATCGTTATCAACTGCGGGTTGGACTAAGGGCTCTCCTTCTGTCTCTCTAAGATCTATCCTTCCCTTAGGTTTATGGTTCATGATATAATCATCATCCAAGAAAATAGCATTTGTACTAACAAACACTTTCTATTCTCTTGGATCATAAAAATATCATCCATAAGTACCCCTTTGGATACCCTACAAAATAACATACTTCTGATCTAGAATCCAACTTGCTCATCTTTCCTTTCAGCACATGTGCCAGACACCCCCATATCCGGAGATGTTGCAAAGAAGGCTTGCACCCAATCCACATCTCCCGTGGTGTCCTGGGAACAGATTTACTTGGCATTAGATTTAGTATGTACACTGCGATTTCCAAAGCATAACCCCAAAGGAATAAAGGTAACTCCAAATAACTCATCATTGACCTAGTCATGACTAAAAGAGTTCGATTCCTTCTCTCAACTACACCGTTCTGCTGAGGCGTGCTAGGTGCAATTAACTGTGATAGAATCACATTCTCTACAAGGTGATCAATAAACTCATTAGAGAGGTACTCACCACCTCGATCAGATCGAATGGCCTTGATATATGTTCCTAATTGCTTCTCTACTTCAGCCCTAACCTCTTTAAACTTTTCAAATGCTTCAAACTTGTGCTGCATTAGGTACACATATCCATACCAGTGGTCATCAGTAAATGTTATAAAATACTCATAACCACCCCGTGCTCTAATATTTATTGGTTCACACACATCAGTATGAACTAATTCCAACAATGCATTAATCCTATTGCCCTTTGATGGAAAGGCCTTTTGGTCATCTTACCCTCTAAACAAAACTCGTAGACTTCCATTGGTTCGAGAATCAAATCACCTAAAATCCCTTCTTTGACTAGTCTGCCAATCCTATTTAGATTGATATGGCCAAGCCTCATATGCCAAAGCCTTGTTGGATTAGTGGAAGGTTCCTTTCTTTTAGATGGTACAGTTGCCACTGAGTTATTAAGTTCCATACACGAATCTTTAGAAATATTGGGAGTAATCACATACAAACCATTTGATTTATCACCAGAACAAATAAAAGAACCATTTCTTTTAATCACAAATTCAGTTCCAAAATGAAAAGAATAACCATTATTCGATAAATTTGAAACTGAAATTAAATTACGTCTCATTCAAGGGACGTAAAGCACATCTGATAAAATCAAAACTTTATTATCTAGAAATTCTAAAGCTACGACTACTATAGCAACTATAGATTTGGTTGCGCTAGATCCCAGAGTAAGTACGATCTCCCCATCACTGCACCTCCTGGTTGATCTGAACCCCTGCAATGAATTACAGATATGGTTAGTTGCACCAGAATCAATGCACCAACTGTTTGAAGTATCTGTTATAAACTTACTTCAATCGTATGTGATTCAATCATACCTTGAATTCTTGTAGCAAAGAATTTTGGACAGTTCCTCTTCCAGTGGCCCTTCTCACCGCATTGGAAACAATTTCCTTTGCCTTGGCCACCCACCTTCCTTTTGCCCTTACCTTTTCCCTCAGATTTTGTAATCTTAGAGACCGGTCCAACACTTGGATCACCAGTGCCAGCCTTCTTCTTTTCTTTCTTACCTTTCGGCATAGATCAGGTTCGATCGATCGAACGTGTCTCGATCGATTGAAGTCATGGTGAATTCGATTGATCTAAGTTGTTCGATCGATCGAAGTCTCGATCGATCAAAAGCACTTCAATCGCTTGAATGTTAGGTTGGTTCTAGAAATCTATAAATAGGGCAGCTGCGTACTGAATATTTTTAATCGTTGTTTTGAACGTCAGAAGCTGCAGAAACTGTTTTAGAGCTCCCAAACCCTCCTTATCCTCTCCATTAGAGATCCCACCATCTCTAGCCTATCCGGGAAGCATTCGTAGGAGACATAAGGGTGAAGACAACCAAATGGAGGCTGATGCACCATCCCAGAGAAAGAAAATCAGAATTGGGTTTAAGACCTGAGGTATATTTCTTCTCCCTCTTTAGTGTACGCCTCTATGGAATTAACGAGTAGTAGATCCTGGGATACCAAAAGTTTTTTTTTGAAACTCAATCTTTCCGCTGCGCGTTTAAATTTCACTTTAAACCCAATTTTTCCATCAAATCCTATAGGGAAAGTTAGAAACTACAAACTTAGATTAAAGTCTAAAAGGAAAAGAATATTCAAGATTTAAGTAAGGTGTAGAACACGAAGTTCCACAAAGTAACTACTATTAAAGCGATAAAATTAAACTAGTGATTAACTAAACAACTAAGGCGATATTTTAAAATGGGTTTTTACTTAATAAACGGGGACGTTGGGATTACACGAATCCACAATGACTTAACCATCTACCATGCAGTTTCATTGAAGCTCAATGGAGTACATCTTCTACAGTATCCTATATTTCTCTTAAAATAAAGAATCTATAGCCTTTTCATGACCGGGACTATATCATTACAGTTAATTTAAAACACGTGAAGTTGGTTTAAATCAATAGTTAAGACTTGCACCTACAATGCTGTAAGCATTGAGGGTGGTTTGCAAAAGATATTGAAGAAAAATACCTTAAGGCTTAAAGTTCAGAAACTGTTTTGACAAACTGAGCATTTAGGGACAGTTCGATAACAAATCTCAAAAACAGGAAGTCTAGGAATACTGCATAGAATGTTTTCAAGAATCTGAAAGCTTAATCGATCGACGCGCTCTCGATCGATCAAAAATCATCATCTCTCAATCGATCGAAATGTCTTCGATTGCTTGACTCTGTCCCTGGTCCGATCGATCAAACTAACTTCGATCGATCGAACACAGGTATTTTTCTGCTGCATGGCAGAGGCTGGAGATCACTATTTCATCATGATCTCCCAACCCTAGGACTACTCAGACATGGTCTGGAGTGTCGCAGATTCATTTTTAATGTAAATATTCATTAAGACTTTGTTTGGTTGTGATTTAAACCTGAAAAATTATGAAAACTATGGTTTAGCACTACGCTAGCATGCAAGACTATGATTCTGACGTATTGTACTACGAGAACTAATAGCAAAATGTGACTTAAACAATATATAAAAACCTAGAACAGAGAACTTTGATTACACAATAAGAATCCAAGCCAAAATGATAATAATCCTTGAGAAAACCTAAAAAATCAAGAACAACTCTCTCTATCTCTCTATGAACTATTCAAAAACAATGTGGGCGTCCTTATGGACGTCTTACAAACTGATATATATAGACAACCTATGAGCTAGGGTTAGAACCTGTGTTTCTGCTGCGTGCACGTAAGTTCTGATAAAAGGCATGTTCGATCGATCGAACATCACTCGATCGATTGAACATCTGGATTTCTCGATCGCTTGAACTGTCCTCAATAGATCGAAGTCTCGATCGCTTAAACCTCATCGATCGCTTGAACTTCATACTTCAGATTTGAATTCTCTTGTTCATAATCGAGCATTCCCTATATCCTGTAATCCACTTCTTCACACAGCAAAACAGTAATCTGCATAACTAATAGATAAAATAATGCAACTTATCATAGATTAATCACATTGTGTAAAACTAGCATTGTAATACGAATTGCAAATAAAGCAGGAAATTGTGAACTAAATCAATGTATTACTCTTATTTTAGCGCGGTTGTATTTTACAAATACCCCCGCTTGTCACAACCCCCAACTAGCTTATTTCAAGTCCCTAGCGATAAAGCAAAAAATAAAAACAAGCTAAACTATTACTACAATGACTACACTAAAACAAAATAAACTAAAGCAAACTAATTTAAATAGAAAGAGATACTACCTAACTCACTTTCGCAGGAATCGCGGTTGCATTTAGCAAATGCAACAAACCGTTAAACCCCTAGGTTCCCCCTAGTGGACGAGTTTTGTCTCGTGATGGTTTATAGTGAATATACCCACAAAATTCACAATTGTAAGTTTAAAAAGATCTAGAAAATTTTTAAACACTCCCTTCCATTCAACTATTATTTTAGCTCTACAAAGACGTATTAACCTCAATAAACCATGAAAGAAATCCACATGCTCCTCATATCACCAAGACAAATATAGCATATGTATCACATTCATGTATCCGTGTGTGTGTGAAATTAACAGCTATGCGTCAAACCTTATTTAGAGTTATTTAGACCATCGTACTTCTAGAACTTGTAGTTTTAACTCAAATCTCACATAGGTTTACACTCAAAAATGAACATCTCACAGAAACTTGCTTAATAATTATCGCACATGGTATGAAAGCTTTGATAAGAGAGAATTGTTGGATTCTAATACTTCCATACTCGACTTCATGACAAATGGACATTTAGAGTGTATAGTCTCATGAATATGATATTACTCATTAGAGGAGTGAACTACCGTGGATAACTCAAGTCACACATTCATGTTCAAACTAATTCATTAAGAATCATTAAGACTTTAAATTTTTGGGTTTTATGTAGTAGAAAACAGATGATGAAAAAGAAATATTGTGCATCTTAACATATGACGGAGTTTATCATCTCTTTTTTTTCTTTTTTTTTACATCTCCAACCAACTTTCGTCCTTTCATATTCTCCCCTTTTCTTCTTTTTTTTTTTTTGTTAGCAGCAAAATGTCAGTTGCTCCTTTTTTTATCATGCTTCCAACTCCCACAACTACTCTTTTACAATCACATACTTTGACAGTTATTTATATTAGATGCGCCATGGGGTCCATTGGGGTCAAGGTAAAGGATTAAGAGTTTCATAATAGAATCAGCAGTATTGAATCGGTGTGGGGTTTGAAACGGAATGGTTTCTGTAGGTAATGGGATATAGATTATGGTAGGAAATGGGTAACGATAGCTTAAGTTATTTTCTTAATTACTCAGTTTTTTGCATTGTAGTGTTTATCAAGTTTAGTTGGTAGATCCTGAACGTTATCCTCTAATAAGCAGCCAAAAGGAAAGAATTGATTGAGACTAGTGCAACGAAATTTTTATAGGCATAATCAAGAAGAATAATTCAAATTTATGTGAAAATTCCCTCAAAAACAAAGATTGGATCAAAAGCTCACTAAGGGTCTTTAGTTTCCACTACTCGTTCTTTTAGCACAACAGTCGTATTAACTCATGTTTTTAGGTTTTCTACATAGCTATCAACATGTGCATATGGATGTTGGATACATGAAAGATCAACACATGCAATCATTCTAGTGATACTAGAAAAACGCGTGAACTTAATTCATAAAAGGATGAGAATAATATGAATGTGTCATTGCTTTGTAATAGCTAAGTGAAAGTGAATGTTCAAAGTTATTCTACCAATAAAGTTCAGAATAAAAATTTCAAAATTTTTCTAATTTCTTCAATTTTTAATTTTAATCCAATTTTAATTGAGATTGTAAGAATTGTGCATTAAAGTTATCTAGATTGCTAAGTGTGAAACATAGGCAGGTGATTATCTATCTACATCCCACCCCCAATTGAAAATAACAATGTCCTCAGAAGTTGATTTTCAAATGTAAATAGATGGATATCACCTAATAAAGCAAGGCAATAACCGCAAGTATAGCAACCTGTATCCTAAAAATACAATCTCCAAGCTGCCAAGATGAAAAGAAATAAAATATGAACTGATAGAGTATGATCCATATATAATACAATACCCAATCAGTGGAAAAGTAAAACAATAAAGCACCGAGCAGTGATTATAATGTCCAAAAAGATCCAACAGTCCCAACACACAAAACATCCAAAAGAATATTAAGAGGGAGGAGAGAGAAAATAGAAATAAAAGAAATACAACAAAAACTCTCAAACTCCTAGCTAGCAAAATAACTAATCATCAGCCACATCTGATAGAATCTCAATCGGCGCGGTAGGAGCAATAGTATCGCCACCATCAGGAACTGGAGGCAATGGAAGTGGAGTCTCGATAGTGGTGGCAGAAGGAATGGTTGAAGAAGGAATAATCCCTACCGGAGGTGGTGCGGAAGATGATGAAGGGGCGGAAGGATCAATAGATGGAGGTGCTGCAGAACATGAAGGATCAGTGGTGGGTGGTGCAGCGGGGGGTGGTGGATGTGAAGCTGTGTGTAATGACTGAGCCACCCCCAACTGGACCAGTAATGTATCAAGCTGAGTGACCAGGTGGTCAACCTTGCCCTCAAGTCGCATCCGGGCCTCACTCTCCTCAATAAACAATGTATGGAGAGTCTGGAGAGACACGAATGATGACTCTCCCTGGGCGGAAGCCTGAGACTGCTGTCTCAGCTCAAATTGATGTGTAGCAGAAAAGGGTTCCTCCTCATCTGAATCTAACTCCTCAGCCTCAGTCAGCATACCAGAAGCAACACTCTCAGTGTCGGTGCCTCCACCTGTCCTCCTCTTCGCTCTAACCTTTGCTTTACCTTTTAATTGTCTCTTCTTCTGCGCATCAGAACGGCGCGCCGCTGTCTTGCCAAATCGACTCGAGGCCTGTAAAATCGTGTTTGTGGTCAACAAGAGTAACCCAGCCTGCTCTATCACGTGATGGATGGGCCAAGCGCCCTTCAGATGGCGCTTGGCAGCAATGTACCGTGTCGGCTGAATAAAGAAATCGATATAAAGACGAGGCAGGCAGACACTCCGCCCTGTCCTTATGGCATAAAGAACCTAAGTGTACCATGGCGCCCCCTTCTCGTGGTAAAAAGTCATCAGAATGCAGTTGGCAAGCGCCAGGTGGAGGAGATGATACTGCTCGGTCAGAAACTGATCCTCGATCAGGGAAATGCCGTTCCAGATTTGAACAGCACCGCCGGTAATCTCACGGATGATAGTAGAGGGAAAAGTCTCCAGTGTACCTAGTATATGAGGGTAGAAATGGTCAGGGACCTCTGGTACTCCCAAAGCAGCGGCCACGATAGCTGGGCTAAAAATGATTTCATGCCCGCGGAAGAAATAATGGTATGTAAATGGGGCCGCAGGATCCTTGATCATAGTGGCACATGCTTCGCGCACCCAATTGATGTTAATTTTCTTTGACTGAGTCAACATCTCATACAAACTTGGCATTGCATGGAACCGTGCAAGAAACTACAGGGCGGAAAGCCACACAGCCTCAAGTGGCCGCTCCAACATAACCTTCCTTGCTTGAAACCAGCGGGTGAACCAAACTCGTTCCTCCTCGTTTCTAAGCCTATGTTCTGGTATTGGGTCAGGAATGGTGAGGTCAAGGGGCTTAGACTTATGGTAACCCATAATGGGGTTCATGATGAAGTCCCTAAAAAAGAAAAAGAAGGGAAACGACTAATTAAAATAGTAAACTGAAAAGAAAGGAAGAAACTGCCACTGCAACAGTTCGATCGATCGAACTTTTCTCGATCAATTGAACAAGGGCTGGGCTCAAGCGCTTGAGCCCATCTCTATCGATCGAGAACAGAAAAATCGCGGCAACAGAAAAAAGAAACAGAACAGAAAAGAACAAAAGACAAGGAGGACTATAACAAGAATAGAATGGCCTCAAATGCAATGGGAGGCACCCCCATAAGATTGGAATGAAAAGAACTTAGGGGGTTTAAAATTTACCCTTACCTCGGTGAGCGCAAAGGAGAGGATGAGATGATGGATGATTTGGGGATGCTTAGGGTCTCCAACCGGTGTGTGTGATTAGGGAGAAAACAAATTGCCCCGAGTTCTCTCTCTCTGTGCTAAGCGCTCGAAAGTGATAATGAGAGTGAGAGAGAGAAACTAAAGACGAGTGCTGGAGACGCCTCGTTTAAATACAACTCTCGATCGCTCGAGATCATTCGCTCGATCGAACATTCGATCGCTTAGGAGTATTTTAATCGCTTGAGAGTTGCAAATTCTCGATCGATCGAGAAAGATTCGATCGATCGAACATGAATTTCTCTAGAAACTATAAGCAGAGCATCTGTGTACCCCCAACTAATACAAATTGTTCTGGACATACAAGAAAATGATAAAAGCAGTTCACTCACAGGACATGTAAACCATAAATGATCATCATTGTACTATAAAGTTGTAAATTTTATAAATATAATTTTTAATAGTATCCATTTCACAAAATTATAATCTCCAAATTGGCACTTAAGACCTTATTACAAAGAAAAAAACTAAAATTAAAAAACAAAACTAATAATTCTCTGTCCAGCATTACACTTTAATTGAGAAAACATGAATCAAAAGACAAGACACAACTGAAGTGGGTCACTAATCTTCGAACATGAAAATTTCTTCTTCCACAATTGTTTCATACTCCGCCAAATCTTCGAAAGTGGGGTCCGAATTGGATAATTCATGATTCCAGAAAGATCTGAAAGCGTCCAGAATATCATCGAAAGTGTTTGAATTCTTCAAAGAATTGATTGCACAGGCAAGAGGTGATCCGGATTGAGACATTGATAGAGGAGTGTAATTCCTCAGCTGGTTGCTCTCTTGCGGTGGAGTACCAGGAGACCCTATGTAAGCTCCAGGTCTATGAAACAGTTGATGCGTAAGGAACACCGGTAGACCATTGTGAAGCATAGTGATAATCCTGGACAAAGACAACAAAAGAAAACAAAAAGGAAAGAAATTAAATAAAACAACCGCAAGAACTAACATAAAGGAATAAACAACGAAAGACGAAAAGAAAAAAAAAAAAAAAAAGTGTGACAATCAATTAACCTCGCTATTGGCGTGACAGAACCATGTGCACTAGCAGCTAGGGAGCATTGAAACCGGAACAACAAATAGCTCAACACATAAATATACGGAATCGATTCGATGACGATGAAATCATCCACATATGTGAAGACGGCGTTATGGCGTTCGGGCACCACATCCTATAAATCTTCTTCAACCTATGGTTCCCACATCGAGTCGTTCTCCCACTGTTCCAAGAGGGCATCATCAACTTCCCAGACGAAATACCCCTCTGGTTCTCCTTCCTCTGCTGGAAGATCCATATTTGCAAAAGGGTTAATGTTGAGGAGGGCAGGATTGTAAGGGATGTACCCTTGGGTCAGGTCAACTACATCATCCGCCCCGGGCAATTGATAAGGAGAAAGGCAGAATGCAATCTCCTCAGAAGTCCATGACGGGTTAGGATATTCTGAATCAGCCAATGACCCAATCGAGTGAACGTCAGCATCTCTCATTCTTACAGCCTGCAGGGGAGAGATTATATGGAATAGCATATTAGAAACAATGTCACACTCAAAAAGACAGAAAATGAATTAAACAAACAAAGTGCAGTAAAAGGAAAGAATACAAGAAGAAGTTGAGCAAATGCTCTAGCGTTCTAGATTGAGGAATAGTTGGGCTCATCCAGTTGGATGCGCTCAACCTCAGGTTCTATGTTTTCCAAGAACGTCTTCAATCTTTGGCCATTGACCTTGAAACTCTCATCGTTCTTTGGATTTGATAGCTCAACGGCCCCATGTGGAAAAACGAATTTAACGATGAATAGACCTATCCACCGGGAACGGAGTTTTCCTAGGAAAAGATGAAGGCGAGAGTCATACAACAAGACTTTCTGCCCTGGCTCGAATGATTTACGAAAGATCATTCTATCGTGGCAGGCCTTCAACCTTTTCTTATGCAACTTGGCAGAGTCATATGCATCTTTACGAATTTCCTCTAGCTCTGGAAGTTAAAGTTTTCTTAACTGCCCTCCTTCTTTGATATCGAAGTTTAATGAGCGCGTCGTCCAATATGCTTTATGTTCGATTTCAATAAGGAGGTGGCATGCCTTTCCGTACACCAACCTATATAAGGACACTCCCAGGTTTATTTTGTAAGCAGTACAGTACGCCCATAGAGCATCGGTCAACTTGTATGCCCAGTCTTTTTTGTTTGAACAAATCGTTTTTTTTAGAATATGTTTGATTTCTTGGTTATACAATTCTGCCTGCCTGTTAGTTTGTGGGTGGCAGGCTTAGGCAATTTTATGGTTAACCCCATACTTTTTGAGAAGTAACTCTAAGGGTCTATTAAAGAAGTGCTTTCCTTGGTCACTAATTAATGCCTTAGGGGTTCCAAAATGCGAAAGAATGTTATCTTTTAAGAAGGAAACAACTATTCGATGATCATTTCGCCTTGTTGGGATTGCCTCTACCCATTTCGAGATATACTCCACAACAAGGAGTATGTACTCGCAGTTGTTTGACTTCAGGAATGGGCCCATGAAGTCTATGCCCCAACAATCAAAAATTTCAATTGTAATTATTGGAGTCAGAGGCATAGAGCTTCATTTTGAAATTGTACCAAGCTTTTGATAGCATTGACACGATTTACAAAAAGAATAGGCATCATTAAATATGGTTGGTCAATAGAATCCGCTATGTAAGATTTTTTGTGCGGTCTTCTGTGAAGTAAAATGGCAACCACAGGCTTCCGAATGACATGAGGCCAGAATTACAGTGATATCCTCATTCGGGACGCAACGTCAGATGACCTGATCAGCGTAATATTTGAATAAGTACGGGTCATCGAAAAAGAAATGACGTGCAAATGAGAGGAACAGTTTTCTATCTTGATTTGACCAATGTTCGGGGGTTTCTCCCGTGACTAGGTAATTTACTATATCGGCATACCAGGGCAAACTAGAAACAGTCATCAATTGCTCATCTGGGAATTCATCTTTGATAGGCAGCGATTCAGTATTGTTAATAAACGTTAACCGAGATAAATGGCCAGCGACTACATTCTCTACTCCCATTTTATCTTTGATTGTAATATCAAACTCTTGGAGTAGAAGTATACAATGGATAAGCCTTTGTTTCGCATCTTTCTTGGACAACAGGTATTTGAGGGCCGAGTGGTCTATAAAGCAGACAATTGGTGACCCTATCAGATATGATCTGAATTTATCCAAAGCGAATACTATGGCCAGTAACTCTTTTTCAGTAGTTGTATAATTCATTTGAGCTTCATTCAGTGTTCGACTGGCATAATAGATTACGTAAGGCTTATTATCCTTCCTCTGTCCTAGAACTGCACGATAGCGTAGTCGCTAGCATCGTACATTAATTCGAATGACAAACCCCAATCAGGTGCCTATATTATTGGTGCGGAGGTAAGGTGTTCTTTTAGTGTATCAAACGATGTTGGGCAATTTTCTGACCACTCGAATGGTGCGTCTTTAACGAGCAGTTGACAGAGTGGTCAGGATATTGCACTAAAATTCTGGATAAATCGACAATAAAATCCCGCATGTCCCAAAAAAGATTGAATGTCTTTAATTGTACGAGGGACAGGTAGGTTCGAGATTATGTCGATTTTAGCTTTATCTACTTGGATACCTTTATCAGAAATAATGTGGCCGAGCACTATTCCCTTGGTCACCATGAAGTGACACTTTTCCCAGTTTAGTAATAAGTGTTTATCCTCGCATCCTGCTAGCATACGTTCCAGATTGTCTAAGCAATTTTCAAAATTATGGCCGAACACCGAAAAATCATCCATAAATACTTCAAGTATTTGTTCGACCATATCACTGAATATACTTAACATGTACCGCTGAAAAGTAGCAGGTGCATTGCATAAGCCAAAGGGCATACGACGGTAAGGGAAAGTACCGAACGGACATATGAAAGTTGTTTTCTCCTGATCTTCAGGAGCAATTTCGATTTGGTTATACTCACTGTATCCGTGCAAAAAGCAATAGTACTTATGACCCGCCATTCCTTCTAGCATTTGATCCATGAACGGTGAAGGAAAGTGGTCTTTTCGAGTCACGGTGTTCAGTTTTCGGTAATCGATACACATCCTCCATCCAGTGGGGATGCGTGTTGGTACTAATTCGCCGTCTTTATTTGGAATAACCGTTATACCAGCCTTCTTTGGCACCACTTGAGTTGGACTAACCCAAGGGCTGTTAGAAATAGGATATATGATCCCAACATCAAGCAGTTTTAAAACTTCCTTTTTGACTACTTCTTGGATGTTAGGATTCAGACGCCTTTGCATTTGTCACGAAGATTTAACGTCTTTCTCCAAATATATTTTATGGGTACAGACAGACGGGCTTATACCTTTGAAATCGACAATAGTCCATCCTAATACTCCTTTATTTTGTTTCAGCATTTGAATTAATTTACCCTCTTGTTCAAGACTTAGAGTTGATGATATGATAACAGGGTAAGTCTTTTTAGTCCCTAGGAAAGCGTATTTGAGCTTCTTTGTAAGCTAATTTAACTCCAAATTGGGAAACTAAAAATTGGAGGGCATGACTAACTTTGTTTTTGTAGGCAGTGGTTTATATGGTGCTACCCACATGCACTCAGCTCTATCCTCCTCTTTTGTTTCCATCATGAGGCAGGTTAGATTTAGGTCGATGTCCAATGGAGTAGAGTTTTTAGGTTGGTAGACAGCATCAAATTGTGACACCACTACCTCCAAAGGATCCTTATAATCGACCAAATCAGCCTCATCTTCAATGACCGTTTCGATGTAATTAACTTCTTACTCATCTTCGTATTCTTCAGGTCGGGGATTTGAAAAGATTTTGACATTAAAAGTCATGTTCCCGAATACGATGGTCATTATACCACTTCTTATCTTTATTGTGGCATCTATTGTGTTGGGGGATGGACGTCCAAAAATACCAGAATATGTGCACATGGATTGGGCTCAGGTTCAGTGTCCAGGATCACAAAATCGACCGAAAAGACAAACTTATCTATTTGTACCAGGATAACTTCCAGTTTTCCTCTAGGGTAATTCACAGACCTGTCTGTCGGTTATAGTGCAACTCGGGTAGGTTTGAGTTCACTCAACCCTAATTGTTTATAAACTGAATATGGCAGGAGATTTACGCTTACTCCTAGATCGAGGAGTGCATTGTCTATTCTTTGACTCCCAATCTGACATGAGACAATGGGAGTACCGGGGTCTTTGAGTTTCAGAGGCAATTCGTTTTGGATGATTGCGCTTATTTGGCAAGCGACATAAGCATGTTTCTTCACACTTTACCTCCTCATAACCGTGCATAAATCTTTAAGATACTTAGCATAGGCTGGCACTTGTTTGATTGCATCAAGGAGTGGAAGTTTTATTTTGACTTGTTTAAACAATTCCAAGAACTCCTGATTCTTTATCTCATTTTTGGGTTTCTTTAGCCTTTGAGGATGGGGCGCGGGGAAAGGGCATTTAGGTAATTCATCGTTGACAGGTTCATTTCTGGGCCTTCTCTCAACTTCTTCTACTTCTATAGGAGCGTCATCATTTGATTCTGATGTTTCATTATTAGTAGACGACTCCTCTTCCTGAGTAGAAGGTTTGTTCTTGTTTACCACTTCGTCCTCCTCATACTCTTTAGGGGTGGAGAGAGGTATATTGCACCTGATAATCTTGCCGCTTCTCAGAGTAGTCACGGCTTTAGCATACTCTTGATTATTGGGACCGTTGTTGTATTCCTTAGGGTTTTGAAGTGATTGGGCAGGAAACGTTCCACTCGACCCCTCTTGTCGTGCATCCATTTTCTCTAATGTTGCGGACATTTTACTCATCATTTGAATTAACTGTTGTGTCAAATTCGTATTAGAGAGTGGATCTTCCTCTTGCACTTTTTTGTGTGGTGGCATGTACACATTTGACTGTTAAGTATTAGAGGGTTGAGCTTGGTTGTAGTTATTAGATCTATTTGATTGAATGGCTGAGATTGCCTATTGTGTTGCCCTTGATATTGGTTATTGTTGTTGTAGGGCTGTTGTTGTTGGTATTGATTTTGGGTTCCAGCGTCATTTTTCCAATCAAAATCGGGGTGATTTCATCGATTGTTATTATTTTGAAAGTTATTGCTATTATAGGAATTCCCCGCCCCTCTATACCCTTGCATGGCGTTCATTTCTATGGGGGCTTGTTCTTGAAAGTACAGCACATTGGGATAGTATTGAGTAGCGTGTCCTAACATATTGCATGTGCCGCATGGTTCTTCTATTAAGACCTGCCTAGAACTCTCTCGTTTCATTCCTAACTCTTCCACTTTCTTTGCTAGTTCTTCATATTTGGTCATTAGATGATATTCGCTTTCTAATTGGTAGATACTTTTCTCCTCTACACATGATATTTGTGCGCGTGAGACATTTTCAGAGTTTGACCATTCATGAGCATGCTCGGCTAACCACTCGAAGTGGGTTTCAGCCTCTTTGGTGTTTTTGCGAAGAAATGGACCAGAGCTCATGGTTTCGACCAGCTTAATAGTTTCACCATTTAACTCTTCCTAAAAGTAGCTAATGGTTCGCCAATTCTCATACCCGTGATGTGGGCATGAGAGAAGCAAATCCTTGAAACGCTCCCAAGTTTGTGTGAACATTTCATAGCTCTTTTGTTTGTAGGAGTTTATTTGCCATTTAAGTTCAGTGGTCATGCGAGGTGGAAAGAATTTCTTTAAAAATGCAGTGTTTATCGCATGCCATGTGAAGATTGAATTTGGCTTGAGGGTGAGCAGCCACGCTTTTGCTTTATCCTTCAAGGTGAAGGGAAATAGCATTAAGCGTGTTACATCTACAGGACAATTTTGTGAGAATGTTTTACAAACATTCTCGAAATCTTTGACATGTCGATATACCTTCTCGCTTTCCATTCCATGAAATATAGGAAGGAGTTGAATCATTTCGTTGCGAAATTGGAATTCGCCCGCATGGGGTGGAATGAGAACACAAGAGGGCGTAGGTGCGTGTTTGGAATGAGAACACAAGAGGGCGTAGGTGTGTGTTTGGGTTGCAAAAGATCGCACAGAGGATGCAACACGTCGTCAATAGGTACAACCATAATCTCACCATTCTCACTTTGATTATCAGCCATTGAATCGGTAGGTGTGACTACAGGATTTATAGAACTAGAAGATTCAGCTAGGTAGAACGGATTTCCGTAAATTCCTTCGATGGAATTATCGGACATGAAAGGGAAGAAATCCTAAAAGGTTTTAAAACGAAAGAGAAAGAAAATGAAAAACAAAAATAGGTAAAGATAAAATGAGGTAATCTAAGCGTTAGTTTGTTGCTTTCCCCGGCAACGGCGCCAAAAACTTGACACGAAAATATTTGTGCGCTCTTGTATGTAATACCCAATTATAGGTAGACGTGCAAGTAGTACTGGTTAAGACCAGGTCGATCCCAGAGGGAAAGTTAGAAACTAGAAAATTAGATTAGACTCTAAAAGGAAAAGAAAATTCAAGATTTAAGTAAGTGTAGAACACGAAGTTCCACAAAGTAACTACTACTAAAGCGATAAAATTAAACTAATGATTAACTAAATAACTAAGCCGATATTTTAAAACGGGTTTTTACTTAATAAAAGGGGATGTTGGGATTACACGAATCCACAATGACTTAACCATCTACCATGCAACTTCATTGAAGCTCAATGGAGTACATCTTCTACAGTATCCCGTATTTCTCTTATAATAAAGAATCCATAACCCTTTCATGACCGGAACTATATTATCACAGTTAATTTGAAACACGTGAAGGTGGTTTAAATCAATAGTTAAGACTTGCACCTACAATGGTATTAGCATGGAGGGTGATTTGCAAAAGATATTGAAGAAAAATGCCTTAAGGCTTAAAGTTCAGAAACTGTTTTGACAAACTGAGCATTTAGGGACAATTTGATAACAAATCTCAAAAACAGGAAGTCTAGAAATACTGGATAAAATGTTCTCCAGAATCTGAAAGCTCGATCGATCGACGCGCTCTCGATCGATCAAAAATTGTCATCTCTCAATCGATCGAAATGTCTTCGATCGCTTGACTCTGTCCCTGGTCCGATCGATCGAACTAACTTCGATCGAACACAGGTACTTTTCTGCTGCATGGCAGAGGTTGGAGATCACTGTTTCATCGTGATCTCCCAACCCTAATACTACTCAGACATGGTCTGGAGTGTCAAAGATTCGTTTTTAACATAAATATTCATTTGGAGTGTCAAAGATTCGTTTTTAACATAAATATTCATTAAGACATGAAAAACTATGAAAACTATGGTTTAACACTACACTAGCATGCAAGACTATGATTCTGACAGGTTGTACTACGAGAACTAATAGCAGAATGTGATTTAAACAATATATAAAAACTTGGAACAGAGAACTTTGATTACACACTAAGAAACCAAGTCAAAATGATAATAATCCTTGAGAAAACCTACAAAAATCAAGAACAACTCTCTCTATCTCTCTATAAACTGTTCAAAAACATTGTGGGTATCCTTATGGACGTCTTACAGACTGATATATATAGACAACCTACGAGCTAGGGTTACAACCTAGGTTTCTGCTGTGTGCGCGTAAGTTTTGATAAAAGGCATGTTCGATCGATCGAATATCACTCGATCGATTGAACATCTGGATTTGTCGAGCACTTGAACTGTTCTCAATCGATCAAAGTCTCGATCGCTTGAACTTCATATTTCAGCTTTGAATTCTCTTGTTCATAATCCAGCATTCCCTTTATCTTGTAATCCACTTCTTCACACAGCAAAACAGTAATTTGCACAAGTAATAGCTAAAACAATGTAACTTATCATAGATTAATCACATTGTGTATAAACTAGTATTGTAATACGAATTGCAGATAAAGCAGAGAATTGTGAACTAAATCAATGCATTACTCTTATTTTAGCGCGATTGTATTTTACAAATACCTCCACTTGTCAACTAGTAGACCACTTTTTCTTCAAATAGCTTGCACCCAAAAATGAATCTTAGACTTCCAAAATGGAGCTTGAAGTCATAGTAAACATGGTGAGTATTGGTTCTTCCAAAATAGAAGAGAGAAGGAGGAGTAGTATAGAGAGAGAGAGAGAGAGAGAGAGAGAGAGAGATGAAAGGAAAAAAGAAAATAAAAAAGGAAGGGAGAAGGAAGGAAGGAAGCTTCCTAGGAAAGGTTTAGTGGTTGGGGTGGTTGAGAGTGGTTAGGAGGTGACTTGTGGGTCTCGTCCTTGTCTCCCACACCCACACACAAATATGTAACATACATATGCACACATGTGCCATAATAAATACAAAAGTGATACCACAAGACTAAATGCTAGGCTTTAAAAATGTATAAGTCCAAAATTGGTCGACACATTGACCACCAAAATTACCACAATGCCCATAATAAAATTCTGGATTTCTACAGTCCCTCTCTCTAATTTTGCTGGTTGTGTGGGCTAATTTATAGAGATGGTGGTGAGGATGTGAAGAGTCATGATCATATGAAAGGTCGTCGAAAATATGACGGGTCATACACCGTTTGGATGAAGCGACAGGATATGCACATGAAGAGTCATGTGTCTCTCTCTTTCTTTAGAACCAACTCTAGTCTTGCCAACGGGTGCGTAAGCTGAAGAGATGCCTGTTGGTTTTAGCAGCCAAGCCATGAACTCTCGAGATCCCAGATATGTGTGGGGTACCCTTTACTCCAGCCCCTGAGCAAGGGTAGTAGTGTGCTAAGTGTTAGGAAGCACAAATTAAGTATAGTGATTACTTCTCTGAGTTAATGGAGATTTCCTTGTAGTCTGTAGAGCTTGGAGTTGTCTCATGGAGATGGAGTGCTTGGAGATCATACCATATAGAAATATTGTGGAGCCCGTTGAAGCAAATGGAGAAAGAGGCATTTACTCCTATCATGGAGATCTTGGAGAAAGAGCGCAATTGGGGGCTTAGGGAAATAGATAGTTGGGATATTCACGAGATCTTGAATTACATAAAGAAGCATTTTGAATGTTTTGGAAGATAATGTGTGGCTATTCTGTGCTCGATCTGGAAATATTTCTTAGTTCAATCTTGTAGAAATTGAGTTTTGAGAGTTTATTCTTGTACAATAAATAATTTGGGAACTTATTCTTGTACAAGGTTGAGTTCTAGAAATGTTTGGGAACTCATTCTTGTACGAGGTTGAGTTCCAGAAGCCCATTTTGGGCCTTTGTAGTTTTGAAATATGGAGTTTGTGGAGATACGAAAATCTGGCGAGCTTCATGCTTCTTATTTGTAGACTATTCTAGTATTTTGCTTTGATGGAGTAACGAGCTTTACAGTTGTACATGTGACTAGGAGTCACATTTCTGAGCCAAAAAAAAAAAGACTAGGAGTCACATTGGAGACACCTCGAGATGGTGATGATGTGGTGTTTGCTGTAATTTGCGCGGGCGTGCTAGAACCAACAGTGGTTCGGTGTGTGTGTGTGTGTGTGTGTGTGTGTGTGTGTGTGCGTGCAAACTAATTTTCTATCTGCTTGTGTGAGTGATACACAAGGCTTGATGAATCTAACTTCTAAACAGGGTGACTGTGTATAGTGAGTAGGAAAGTACCCTCACTGTAAATTCTTTAGCAGTACTGAAGCGCACAAGCTAAAAAGTGTCAAAGTTTAACAAGTAAACAATCACAAACGGTTTAATAAAACGAAGATTTTATTAAGTGTTTGGAAAAAATAAACAGAACTAAAGAACAAACCAGAACAGGCTGATTATTCAAAAGAACAAAGAGAAATAACAAAAAAGCAGACATATTTGCTATGAAGGCTGAAAAACATAAAGACTTAAGAGTGCTTTGATTGCTTCGAATGCAGTGTGTATGCTGTTTCGAGGTGACGCAGAGTCCTTTGCTTGGTTGGCTTGCCTGAATATATATAGCGGCCTTAGATGATTCCTAATTGGACAAAAATTCCTTAGCTTGCGCTCCAAGCTGCTTGATTGATTGGTTGATTGGAAAAGACCTTCCTTATCTCTTCTCCTACCTTACTCAGATACTGATTGAATCAATCTCTTTAATTTAGGGATTACACGCCTAAATCCAGCTGGACATGATCAGATCCTTTCCTGAACGGACTCTTGTTTCCAGAACTCCGAGGTTGCGTCATCTTGACAGCTGTGGATAGCATCGTCTTCCCCTTTCAGTCCATCGGCCTCGTCACTTATCCTCCTAAAGGAATCGGGCTCTATCTGTTTCCATGCTTCTCTTCATGCCCGATTATCTTTCTTCCAACGCCCATGGCCAATGGGACTGTAACTCTCATCTCTCATTACACGGTGTCCGATTGAGCTTCATGTTGCTTCATTCCACCATCGGGCCATCAACGTATTGGGTTATATTTTTCCATAGCCAGATAATCCTCACCCATGTTCAATTTTTTTTCATCGGGCTCTCCTTACCACACCCAACAGCCTTGTACCTATCATCGGTCTTACGTCTATTCTTGAGTCCGATGAGTCATTCATTCCTTAGCCCGGCCTCCCCTCTATTCAGTTCCACACAACTCGGGCTCAAAAACCATTGACGGTTTTTTAGTGCAAACAATTGCCCCCCAAAAGGTCATATCAAACATCCCGCCTTGATTGATGTGACGTTTTGAATTTTAAAATTGCCACGCGTCAAGCATTCAGCAAATGTCAGATTATGGAGAATCCCACCAGTCATTCCACATTTAATGCACCATGATTACGGCATCGTGGTATTTAAACAGCAAGATTTTCAAAAGCCCTTACCACACATTTGCATTCTTACTCTCTCTCTCTCTAAGCAGTTCAAGCGAAACAGAGCCTTTTCTCTCTAAACCTCCATTTTCTCCGGCGAACTCTTCTCCCCTGCATACATGGCTCCTAAGACTGCTCCGGCCACTTCTAAAGGAAAGAAGACCTTTATTGATGCTCCACTGCCGCAAAATCGATGCAGGGAGGTTAGGACTCTAGCCAAAGCTCATGCCGCTGAGATCTCCACTGACTATCTAACCCCCTACAGCTCCTATGATGGCTCTCCAGTAGCATCAGGCCTGGGAGCGGCGTTTCTTGGCCATCCTCTGGCGGCTTTTCTTCCTTTTTTCCCACCAGTTGAAAATGAAGCGTTCCTACAGGTCCCTGCTCATTGGAACAAGGTTCAGACTGCTAATCAGCCTATTCGAGGCTGGCCGAGCTGCAGACTGGGAGAAGTGGATAACCAGGGTATCGGCCTCTAAGGCCACAGTCTGGAGACAAACGGGCATTTATGATGCCATAATGCTTAGTCGGTCTAGAATTGAGATAGACCGACCTCTTCTTCTCTCTGCCTTGCTATTTTGGTCCTTGTCCTGTAACGGCTTTTTTTTCCGCTGCGGACCAATGGCTCCCACTGTTAAGGACGTCAGCTATCTGCTCGGCCTTTGCCCCCATGGGCAAGAAATCATTCCCGGGCTCGATGTCGGAACGGCCAGCTTTGCCTATCCTCAGTAAGAAATTATCAGGGACGGGGCCGTTTCGCCCAGACCGATCACAGCCTATGGAGGCTTTCTGACTGCCTGCATTGGTGCAGATGAGACGGAGGTGTCCGATGCTGAACATACCGCCTTCCTCATTTACTGGCTCAACAAGTACCTCTTCTGCTCGGCCAGCCAAGCCATCACCAAAGAATACACCACCTTGGCCTTGGCTCTTGCATCAGGGAAGCCCTTGGCCATGGCTACGCTTGTTTGGGCACACTTGGTCCGAGGCATAACTGATTTTGTCCATTCGGGCTTTGGAGCTGGTGGGAGCCCGATATGGGTACTTCAATTGTGGCTGCACTCTTACTTTCCTAAGTTCCAACCAGCCAATCGCCAATTGGCCGATGTTCCTATCTGTGCCGTCCAATTCATGGACATAGCACCTTCTTCACAATCCTTTGAGGAGTGTTTTACTTTCTTCTATCAGGGTTGCTCCCCTCGGGATGTAAACATCTTTACCCCTTTCTTCTCACTTCAATTTTCTTCTTTTCTTCAACTCTCCAATAACCCTTCCAATTGGGGGTCGGGCACCCAGTCCACTTACAATGAGATTTTCTCTAACTATTTAGTAGCTAGAGACATTATTTTTGGCCCGAGTATTCCATCGGCCAATAATAAGTGCGGGGCCGAATATTACTTCGCTACTCTATACGCCCGCCAATTCGGACTTACCCAACTCGTGCCCGTTCCCCCTGGCATCACTGTCAATGTTGACTGGGTAGAACGCGACCTTATTGTCAATGACGGGCAGGTGAAAAAGATAAAAGAGCAGTCAGACCGGCTCAAAGCAGCATTCAACTTCACGCCCTTCTCTGCCCGGCCTGTAGTATCAGAAGAATTCACCCAATGGTGGGGTGACCGGGCAAGCAATATATTTAAAGATGACACGACTAAATAGTTGTGCGCCTTGTGCAACACCCAAGTGTAGGTGATCGTGCAAGTAGTAATCTGGTTAAGTCTAGGTCGATCCCACAGGGAAGGTGTTAAACTAAAGACTTAGATTAATCTCAAAAAGGAAAAATAAAATTCAATATTTTAAAGCAATGTAGAACACAAAATCCCACAATTTATCAACTACTAAAAATAATTAAACTAAATTAAACTGATTACTAACTAATTAATTAAAGCGATAATTTAAATTGTGTTTTTCTTAATTAAAAATGAATGTTGGGATTACACGAATCCACCGCAACCTAGCCATCTACCATGCAGTCACATTGAAGCTCAGTGGAGTACACTCTCTACAGTATTCCGTATTTTTTCTTAGAATAAAGAATCCATAGCCCTTTCATGTCCGGGACTATGTCATCACATTTAAATTTGAAATACACAAAAGCAGTTTGGTTCAATAGTTAGGACTCGCACCTACAATGGTATTAGCATTGAGGGTGGTTTGCAAAAGTTATTGAAGAAAAATGCCTCAAGGCTTAAAATTCACAGATTGTTTTGACAAACTGAGCGTTTGGGGACAGTTTGATAACAATCCAGTAAAATAGAAAGTCTAGGAATACTGCATAGAAGATCCTCAAGAAAAAGGGTGTTCGATCGATCGACGCGCTTTCGATCGATCGAACATCTTCATCTCTCGAGCGATCGAACTGTATTCGATGGCTCGACTGTGTCTCTGGTTCGATCGATCGAATTATCTCGATCGATCGAACACAGGGATTATTCTGCTGCATGGCAGAGGCCTGAGATCACGGTTTCATTGTGATCTCCCAACCCGGGAAAAACTCAAACATCGTCTGGAGTGTCACAGATTTATTCTTAACGTAAAAATTCATTAAGGTTGTGTTTGGATAAGATTTAAACATTAAAACTATGAAAAACCTATGGTTTGTCAACTACTAACAAGTAAAACTATGATCTATGCAGATTTAAACTATGTAAACTACTAAAAGAGTGCAACAAAACTGATTTAATCAAAACCTGGAACAAACAAGCTATGTATAACCTTTAAACTTCACTTGAATGCAATATTCAATCACCAAAACCTACAAGAAACAAAGTAAAACCCTCTCTCTATGTAAAAACTGATAAAATGTAAAGTGGGCGTCCTTTTGGACGTCAATAATACGAGTATATAAAGCAAAAACCTAATGCTAGGGTTTTACATCCCTTCTGCTGCGTGCGCGTAAAATCTGATAAAAGGCATGTTCGATCGATCGAACAATTCTCGATCGCTTGAACTCTTGGGGGACTTCGATAGCTTGAACTTATCTCGATCGATCGAACCTTCGATCGATCGAATGGTCTTCAATCGATCGAACTCTACATTTCAGCTTTGACATTTCTTCTTTAGAATTCAGCATTCCCCTTTATCATTGTCTTTCAATTCTTCACACAGCAACTGCAGTCTGCACAAATTACAGCTAAAACACACAACTTATCATAGTTTAATCAATATGTGCATGAACCATCATTGTAATTCAAATTGCAGATAAATTGAGGAATTGTAAACTAAATCCATACTTTTTCTTCTTTTAGCGCGGTTGTATTTTACAAATACCCCCACTTGTCACAACCCCCAACTAGCGAGTTGCTAGTCCCTAGCAATAGAGCGAAAATAAAAACAAGCTAAACTAATACTACAGAAGAAAACTAAAATAACTCAATCCAGATTAACTACACTGAAATAACAAGAACGAAAACTACCTAACTCACTTTCGCAGGAATCGCGGTTGCATTTAGCTAATGCAACAAGCCGTTAAATCCCTAGGTTTCCCCTAGTGGATGAGTGTTGTCTCTTGAGGGTTTGCAGTAAATATACCCACAAAATTCTCTGATTAAGCTCAACAAGATATAGAATAATCTTTTAAACCTTCCCTTTTTATTCAACTATTAATTTAGCTCCACAAATCATATCATCCTCATTCAAACCATGAAAGAAATACACATGCTCCTCATGCCACCAAGATAAAAATAATATATGCACCACATCCATGTATCCGTGTGTGTGTGAAATCAACAGCTATACATCGAACTTTATTTAGAGTTGTTTAGACTATCACACCTTTCAGAACTTGTAGTTTCAACTCAAGCCTCACATGGTTATTACCCTCAAAAATGAACATCCCTCAGGAACTTGGTTAATAATGATCGCACAGGACATGGAAGCTTTGATAAGAGTGATTTTTCGGATACTAATGCTTCCATACTCGACTCTATAAAAGACGAACATTTTAGAGTGTATAGTCTCAAGACAGGAATACTACTTACTAGAGGAGCGAAATACCGTGGATAACTCAAATTACACTTTCATGTTTAAACTAAGTTGTAGAGAATCATTAAGGCTTTGACTTTTCGGGTTTTTATTTAGTGGGGTAGAGATTAGAGGGTAAGAACTTGCACATCTTTTCAGCATGTGGCTGTATTCAGTAACTTCTTCACTTTAGTCCAACCATCCTCTCCATACATATCATTATTTGTTTTTTTTTTTTTTATAACTTCTTCTCCTTTCCTCATTTTTTTTTTTTATTTTTTTTTAATCAACACCTTTGTATATGCAGTCATTCTTACCACTATTCCCTCCTTATATTGCAATAATTCAATCACATTGGGTATGTAATGGGGTATATTTAGGTCAGGGTATAAAGTCAGGAATTTCGAACTTCATAATGGATTCGGCACGATTTATTAGGTGTGGGGTTAAGGACAACACATATTCAGAGATGTCAACATGGGTAAGTAGAGAAGGTAAAGAATAAATACGATGGCTTAAATCATTTTCTCAACTTCTTAATTTTAACACTTAAATGTTCATTGAGTCTAATTGGTAAATCCTGAACGTTCTCCTCTAATAAGCAGCCAAAATAAAGAAATAGAGACTAGTCAACGAATTTTTAATCAGCATTTTCAATGAAAACAATTCGAACATGATGTGATAATTCCCTCAGAAATGAAGATCAGATTCAAAAGCTCACTAAGGGTGACTAGTTTTCACTACTTCATTCTTTAAAGTATAAAAGTCGTATTTACTCTTATTTTAAGTTTTCTGCATAGCATTTAATACGTGCAAATGATTTGGATACAAGAATGGTCAACATATGCATTCATCCTAGAGAACTAGAAAAACGTATGAACTTAATTCATAAAAGGATGAGAATAAAATGATCGTGTCATTGCTGATAACAGCTAAATAGAAGTGAAAATTCAAAATTATTCTACCCATTTAATTCAAAGACTTGGTTAATAGTTTGAAAATTTTACAATTTTGTATTTTTTGTATTTTTTGAACTTTTAATAATAATGGAGATTGTATGTTGTTTGCCAATAGATAAAGTGGTCCAAATTGCTACGTAGAAAATATGCACAGGTGATTATCTATCTATAACCCACCCCTAACTGAAAATTGCAATGTCCTCAGGAGGCAATTTTTAAAAAACAGATAAAGAGATATCACCTGGTACGTCAGTGTAAGAAACGTAAATGTAACAACCTGTACAGAGAACATACAAACTCCAAGCAGCAAAGCTCAAGAAGATAGGAAATATAAAGCATCAGATCCAAAACATACAATAGAACGCAACACTGGACAGATAATAAGATGAAAGAACAGAACAGTGATAATATGCGCCATACAAACTAAAATACAAAATATACACCAACCAACACTACAGAATATCAAAAAATATATCCAATCAACCAACACATCCAACGCCATCCACAAGAACCAAAATACACAAACAATCAATAACACCCATGCCCCAGAAACTAGACATCATCGGCTACGTCCGATAATATCTCAACAAAAATATCAGGAGCATCTCCACTGCTACCCTCAGCAACAGTCAGTGCGGCTGGGTCACTCGTGGTCATGGCAGCTGGAATAGATAAGGGTGCGTCGGCCACAACAAGAGGAGGTGGAAGTGGTATCTCCGTAACAAGTGGTGACGCTGATGATGTAGAAGCAGCAGGATCAATCGTGTAAGATGGATCGGTAGATGATGGACCGGTGGTGGATGGTGGAACATCAGATGTAGTCGGTGGGATGGTGGAAACGATAGGAGCAGCTGCAGGTAGCTGGGTGGTGGTGTAGCAGCTGCATGAGCTGCCTGGTCGACGCCGATCTGTATCAAGATCGCCTCCAGCAGAGTAGTCATCACATCCACCTTACCCTCAAGTCTAATCCTGGCCTCTCGCTCCTCCAATAATAACTCATGAATAGTCGGTAGAGGCGCAGAAGAAGACTCTCCCTGGGTACGAGCCTGAAATCTCTGTCTCAACTCAAATCTAGCAACCTCCTCTACAGGATCAATCTCCTCCTCCTCCGAATCACGCTCCTCAATCTCTGTGGGCGTCCCTGAAGCAGCACCCTCAGTATCGGTGCCTCCTCCTCTCCTCTCCAACTTTTTCCTTGCCTTGCCCTTGCCCCTCCTCTTTCTCTTATGCGCCTCAGACCTACGGGAAGCAGTCTCGCCAAAACGGCTGCGAGACTGAGCAGTCGCATCACCCGCCAAAGGAATGAGACCGGCATGCTCTATCACCCTATGAATAGCCCAAGCACCCTTCAGATGCTTCTTGGCCTGAATGTAGCGAGTAGGGTGCCGCATGAAATCAATGTAGAGACGAGGCAAACAGACGGGCTGCCTGGTCCCAATCGCATATAATACCCGAGCATACCACGCTGCAATCTTCTCCCGATAGGATGTCACTAGGAGGCAGTTACTGAGGGCGAGGTGCAGCATATGGTAATTAGCTGTAAGGAAAATATCAGGAATAAGAGCCTCGCCATCCCAGCTCGGAAGAGCACCTCCAGTGATCTCTCTGATAATAATGGTCGGGGAGAGTAACGGCGTGTCAGGGCGATGCGGACAAACACAATCAGGTACCTCGGGTACCAATAGCAGCAGCGACGGTGGCCGGACTAAAAAATATCTCCCGGCCACGGAAAAAGGAACGGAGGGTGAACGGCGCAACTGGATCCCTGATCATCGTAGCACACGCCTCCCGGATCCAGGACAGATTAACGAGCTTAGGCTGAGAGAAAAGCGTGTACCACTGTGGCATGGCACGTATCCGTGCAAAGTACCACGGAGTAGCCAGCCAGGCAGTCTCAAGGGGACGCTCGATCATGACCTTCAGTGACTGGAAATAACGTGTGAACCAAATACGATCTTCCTCGTTTCTAAACCCGTGATCTGGAACTGGATCGGGTATAGCGAGGTCGAATGGCTTAGATTTGTGGTAGCCAGTGATCGGATTCATGATAAAGCCCTGAAAAGGAAGAAGCAACGAGAGAACATATTAGAACAGGGCAAATAGAAAAGAGAAAGAAACTGCCACACTTCGATCGATCGAATCCTGTTCGATCGATTGGACATATTGAAGGTTCGATCGCTCGAGAGTGTTCGATCGATCGAACTGATGCTGGGTTCGATCGATCGAAATCCGTTCGATCGATCGAGAACAGCGAAATATCAGTGGCAACGATGGAGAATGGGGATAGCCCGAAAACAACAAAAACGTTAATAACACTAAGAAAAAGAGTTAATGAACAAATGGGGGGCACTCCCATATAAATTTGAAATGGAACGAAATACGAGGGGTGACTCGGGGGCTCACCTCGAGAGACGCACTGTATGGACGGTGCTGGCGATGCCACTGATGATCCGAGAGGACCCGGAGCTTCTGAATTGATGGGTTAAGAAGGGGGGGGGGGGCAAAATCGAGGGGGCGACCTCTGTGCTCGATCGCTTGAGTAAGGGAGAGAGAGAGAGGAAACTGACGAAGTGTCTCGGCGACGCCTCGTTTAAATGAAGGGTTCGATCGCTCGAGATGTTTCGATCGATCGAACATTCGATCGATTGAGCCTGACTCAAGCGCTCGAGGTTCCAAAATTCTCGATCGATCGATATTCTTTCGATCGATCGAACATAGAAATTCTACAATAATCCTGATTTGAGAAATTAACTACCCCCAACTAACTAACACTGGTCTGGACATACAGAATAGTGATAAAACAGTGCATTACCAGAATATGTGAGCCAAAAACGTCAACCACATAATAGAACATTATAAATTTTATAGAAATAAATCCTTAAAATATCATCCACTTATAATATTCCTGCCCCCAACTTGGTGTTTAAAACCTTATTGAAAAAGAAAAACGAAAAGAACACTGAAATTACTAAAACTCTGTCTAGGAATACACTTCAATTGATGAAATAAAGTAGAAATGACAGAAAACAATTGAAGTTAAACACTATGCTTCGAGAATGAAAATTTCTTCTTCCACAACTTCTTTCTCCACCAGAACTGCAAATGTAGAGTCTGAACTTGATGATTCCCTTTCCTAGAACAAGCGGAAAGTAGTGAGGACATCATCGAGCAAGGCTGAACTCTCTAAGAAACTAATATTACCGACAACAGGAGATCCAGATGGAGACAAAGATAATGGAGTGTAATTGCGCATTGGACTGTCCTCTTGCGACGGGGTGTCTGCGGACCTTATGTATGGTCCAAATCCATGGAAAAGTTGATGTGGAAGGATTAGCGGTGGGAATGGTAGATTCATAGTGATATTCCTGACAAAGGGAAACAAAAACGAAAACGGAGAAAATACGTTAACAAGAGCAAAAGAAAAATCAACAGGAAGAATTAAACAAAACAAGCTGAAAAGACAAATAAAGGAATGTGACCCAGAGTTAACCTCACTATTGGCTGGATTTCCCCAGGTGCACTAGCAGGGAGAGGGCATTGAAGCCGGAACAACAAATAGCTCAAATGGACATAAATATAAGGAACCACTTGGACGACCAGGAAGTCGTCAACATATGTGAAAACAGCATTGTGGCGTTCAGGCACCACATCTTGTAAGTCCTCTTCTTCCGATGGCTCTCACATTGAGTCATTTTCCCATTGTTCCATTAGAGCGTCATCGACCTCCCACACAGCATATCCGTCCGGTTCTCCCTCCTCTTCAGGGAGTTCCATGTGCGCAAATGAGTTGATTTAAAGGAGCGAAGGATCATACGGGATATATCCGTGGGATAAGTCAACGATGTCGTCGGCTCCTGGCTCTTGGTATGGAGATAAGCAAAATGCTATTTCATCTGCAGTCCACTGTGGATTCTGATACTCTGAATCAGCCCATGACCCTATCGAGTGAATATCGTCATCTCTCATGGTGGACAGCCTGCACGAGATAAAAGTAGAATAGCAAATTAGGATCAAGATCACATTAAAAAAGACAGACAAAAGATAAAACAAAACGAAAAACAGGAAAAGAAACAATACAACAACATTGGGAGAACGCACTTAGGCGTTTTAGTTTGACGTATAGTCGGGCTCATCCAGTTGGATGTGCTCGAGCTCAGGTTGGAAATCGTCCAAGAACGGTTTTATCCTCTGGCCATTGACCTTGAAACTTCCATCGTTCTTAAGATTAAATAACTCCACGGCCCCATGTGGAAAGACAGATTTAACTGTGAAAGGTCCTGTCCACCTAGATCGGAGTTTTCCTGAGAAGAGATGAAGGCGTGAATCATATAATAAAACTTTCTGTACAGGCTTGAAAGATTTTCGAAAAATCGTTCGGTCATGGCGAGCCTTCAACCGTTCCTTGTGGAGTTTGGCATTGTCATATGCATCTCGTCGGATTTCTTCCAGTTTTGCCAACTGCAGTTTCCAAAGATGTCCTCCCTCTTTAATGTCAAAATTTAATGAGCGTGTTGCCCAATAAGCTTTGTGTTCTATTTCGACAGGAAAGTGACACGTCTTACCATACACTAGCCTATATGGAGACATTCCCAAATTTGTCTTAAAGGCTGTGCGGTATGCCCATAAAGCATCAGTCAGTTTGTAAGCCCAATCTTTTCTATTGAAACTAACCGTTTTTTCAAGTATATGTTTAATTTCACGGTTAGCCAACTCCGCCTGCCCGTTTGTTTGTGGGTGGTATGCTAGCGCGATTTTATGGTGTACCCCATATTTCTTGAGGAGTGCTTCCAAAGGCCTGTTGCAGAAATGCTTGCCTTGGTCACTTACTAATGCTTTTGGGGTTCCGAAACGCGATAAAATGTTTTCCTTAAGAAAAGACATGACTGTTTTGTGGTCATTGCGTCTCGTCGATATTGCTTCCACCCATTTTGATACGTACTCCACAGCTAGGATTATGTATTCACAGTTGTTTGATTTAGGGAACGGGCCCATGAAGTCAATGCCCCAACAATCGAATATTTCAATTGTTATAATAGGGGTTAAGGGCATAGAATTTCTTTTTGAAATAGTACCTAGCTTTTGACAGCGTTGGCACGATTTACAGAAAGAATAAGCGTCCTTAAATATGGTGGGCCAATAGAATCCGCTGTGTAGGACTTTTTGTGCGGTCTTTTGGGAAGAAAAGTGGCCACCACACGCTTCAGAGTGGCATGAGGCTAGAATTACGGTTATATCCTCATTAGGGACGCAACGCCTGATGACCTGATCCGCACAATACTTGAATAAATAAAGGTCATCGAAAAAGAAATGGCGTGCAAACGAGAGGAACCGCTTCCTGTCTTGATTCGACCAGTGTCTAGGAGTTTCTCATGTGGCTAGGTAGTTTACTATATCTGCATACCAGAGTAAACCCGAGACTGCCATAATTTGCTCGTTTGGGAATTCGTCTTTGATTGGTATGGGCTCAGTATTGTCCGTGAATGTTAACCGAGATAAGTGGTCAGCAACCACATTCTCTACTCCATTTTTATCCTTGATAGTGATATCAAATTCCTGGAGTAGAAGTTTCCAACGGATAAGCCTCTGTTTCGCGTCTTTCTTAGATAATAGGTACTTGAGGGTCGAGTGGTCTGTAAAACAGACTATTGGGGACCCAACGCGAAGACTATTGCCAGTAACTCTTTTTCAGTAGTTGTATAGTTCCTTTGGGCTTCGTTGAGTGTTCTGCTGGCATAGTATATAACATAAGGCTTGTCGTCCTTCCTCTGTTCTAGGACTGCACCAATGGCGTAGTCACTAGCATCGCACATTAGTTCGAATGGCAAACCCCAGTTGGGTGCCTGTATTATCGGTGCGGAGGTAAGGTGTTCTTTTAGTGCATCGAAGGATATTTGACAGTTTTCCGACCATTTGAAAGGTGCATCTTTGACGAGTAGTTGGCACAGTGGTCGAGAGATCGCACTAAAGTTTTGGATAAAGCGTCGATAAAATCCAGCATGTCCCAGAAAAGAACGGATGTCTCGGACTGTTCGAGGGACAGGTAAATTCGAAATTATATCGATTTTTGCTTTATCAACTTGGATACCTTTGTCTGAGATAATGTGGCCGAGGACAATCCCTTTGGTCACCATAAAGTGGCATTTTTCCCAGTTTAGTACTAGGTGTTTGTCCTCGCATCTTGCCAATACATTTTCAAGGTTTTCTAGGCAGTTATCGAAACTATGGCCAAACACCGAGAAATCGTCCATAAAAACCTCGAGTGTCTGTTCAACCATATCGCTGAAAATGCTTAACATACACCTCTGAAAAGTAGCAGGTGCATTGCATAATCCAAACGGCATACGGCGGTAAGCGAACGTACTGAACGGACATGTGAATGTTGTTTTCTCCTAATCTTCGGGAACAATTTCAATTTGATTGTACCCACTGTATCCGTCCAAGAAACAATAATACTTATGACCCGCCACTTGTTCTAGCATCTGATCCATAAATGGCAGTGGGAAGTGATCTTTCCGGGTCACAGTATTCAACTTTCGACAGTCAATACACATCCGCCATCCAGTGGGGACGCGTGTTGGTACTAACTCGCTGTCTTTATTTGGGATTACTGTTATACCGGCTTTTTTGGGCACCACTTGGGTTGGGCTAACCCAAGGGCTGTCAGAGATAGGGTATATTATTCCAATGTCTAGAAGTTTTAAGACTTCTTTCTTTACTACTTCTTGCATATTTGGATTCAAACGCCTCTGCATTTGTCGCGTAGGTTTGGCGTCTTCATCCAAATATATCTTATGGGTGCAAATAGATGGGCTTATGCCTTTTAGGTCGGCAATAATCCATCCTACTGCTCCCTTGTGCAGTTTGAGCATTTGAATCAACTTATCCTCTTGTTCTGAATTCAACATGGCTGAAATTATAACGAGATAAGTCTTTTCAGTTCCCTGAAAGACATATTTGAGCTCTTTTGGAAGCTCCTTTAATTCCAAATCGGGAAACTGAAAGTTTGAAGGCATAGTTAACTTCGTTTTTGGAGGTAAGGGCTCGTATGGTGTGACCCACATGCATTCAGCTCTATCTTCCTCTTTGGTTTCCATCATGAGGCAGGCATGATTTAGGGCAGCATCCAACGGGGTAGAATCAACAGGTTGATAGGTAGTGTCGAATTGCGACACAACTACTTCCTAAGGGTCTTTGTATTCTACAAAATCCGCCTCATCTTCGATGATCGTTTCGATGAAGTTAACTTCTCCTTCGTCCTCGTATTCTGCTGGTCGGGGATTTGAGAAAATCTTGACATTCAAAGTCATGTTCCCAAATACGATGGTCATGATACCACTTCTTATCTTGATTGTGGCATCAATGGTGTTGAGGAATGGACGTCCAAAAATCACCGGGATTTGTGAACCTGGATTAGACACGGGTTCAGTATCCAATATCACAAAATCTACCGGAAAGACAAAAGTGTCTATTTGCACCAGAACGTCTTCCAGTACTCCTCTAGGATATTTGACTGACCTGTCTGCCAATTGCAATGCAACTCGGGTGGGTATGAGTTCACCTAACCCTAGTTGTTTATATACTGAGTATGGCAACAGGTTTACGCTTGCTCCTAAATCAAGGAGTGCGTTGTCTATCCTTTGATTACCAATTCTACACGAGACAGTTGGGGTGCCAGGATCCTTAAGCTTTGGAGGCAATTCATTTTGAATGATTGCACTTGCTTGGCAAGCGACATAAGCATGTTTTTTCACACTTTGCCTCCTTTTAACCGTGCATAAGTCTTTTAGATACTTAGCTTAGGCTGGCACCTGTTTGATTGCATCAAGGAGTGGAAGATTGATTTTAACTTGTTTGAACAACTCCAAGAACTCCTGATTCTTAGCCTCGTTTTGGGGTTTCTTAAGCCTTTGAGGGTAAGGTGCAAGGAAAGGGCACTTAGGTAATTCGTCAATGACTGGCTCCTTTCCAGGCCTTCTCTCAACTTCTTCTACTTCTTTAGGAGTGTCTTCAATTGATTCTATTGGTTTATCATTAGTAGACGACTCCTCTTCTTGAGTGGGTGGTTTGTTCTTGATTACCACTTCCTCCTCTTCATATTCCTCGGGAATAGAATGAGGCATGTTTTGCCCTATGACTTTGCCGCTTCTTAGTATAGTCACGGCTTTAGCTTGTTCATGGTTAGGGAGACCATTGTTGTATCCCTTGGGGTTTGGAAGTGGTTGAGCGGAAAATGTACCACTCGAACCCTCTTGACGTGCATCCATTCTCTCTAAGGTTGCAGACATTTTACTCATCATTTGAATTAACTGTTGTGTTAAGTTTGAATTAGAGAGTGGATCTTCCTCCTGCACCTTCTTGTGAGGTGGCACGTAAATATTTGCTTGTTGGTTGTTAGAGGGTTGAGCTTGGTTGTAGTTATGTGCTCTATTCTGAATGAATGGCTGGGACTGCCTGTTGTATTGCCCTTGATATTGATTATTGTTATTGTAGGGCTGTTGCTGAAATTGGTTTTGGGTCCTAGCATTGTTTTTCCAGTCGAATCCGGGGTGATTCCATCTATTGTTATTATTTTGTGAATTATAGTTATTGTAGGAATTCCCCGCCCCCCTATACCCTTGCATGGCATTCAGTTCCATGGGGGGTTGTTCTTGAAAATATGGCACATTTGGACAATATTGAGTAGTGTGTCCCAGCATGTTACATGTGCCACATGGTTCTTCAAGCAAAAACTGCCTAGAACTCTCTCCTTTCATCCCCAATTCTTCCACTTTTTTTACTAGTTCTTCATACTTATTCATCAGATGATCCTCACTTTTTAGTTGATATAAACTTTTTCACTTCTACGCGGGATATCTGTGATCGTGGGATATCATCTGAATTTGACCACTCATGGGCGTGTTCAGCTAGCCACTCAAAATGAGCTTCAGCTTCCTCCGTGTTTTTACGAAGAAATAGCCCCGAACTCATGGTCTCGACCAACTTTTTCGTTTCACCATTTAGCCCTTCATAAAAGTAGCTGATGGTTCGCCATTTTTCATACCCATGATGTGGGCATGAGAGTAGCAAATCCTTAAAACGCTCCCAAGTTTGGGTGAACATTTCATTGCTCTTTTGTTTGTAAGAGTTTATTTGTCGTTTAAGCTCGGTGGTCATGCGAGGTGGGAAGAATTTCTTCAAGAAAGCGGTATTCATCGCATGCCAAGTGTAGATAGAGTTTGGCTTCAAGGTGAGTAACCACGCTTTTGCTTTATCCTTCAGAGTGAAAGGAAATAGCATTAAACGTGTCACATCTACAGGACAATTCTGTGAGAAAGTTTTACAAACATCCTCAAAGTCCTTGACATGTAGATATGCCTCCTCGCTCTCCATTCCATGAAAGGTAGGAAGGAGTTGAATCATTCAATTGCGAAATTGAAATTCGCCTGCATGGGGTGGAATGAGAATGCAAGAAGGTGTGGGCGCATGTTCAGGTGTCATGAGATCGCACAACGGACGAAGTTAATCGTCGATTGGTACAACCACATTATCACCATTTTCGCTTTGATTGTCGGCCATTGAGTCGATTGGTGTAACTATTGGATTAATAGAACTAGATGAACTGGATGAATAGAGTGGATTTCCAAAAATTCCTTCGATGAAACTATCGGACATAAAGGGAAAGACCCTAAGTAGTTTTTAATTGAAAGAAAAAGAAAAAGAAACAGAAAGAGATAAGGATAGATTGAGGTAATCGCAGCGTTAGCTTGTCGCCTTCCCCGGCAACGACACCAAAAACTTGACACGACTAAATAGTTGTGCGCTCTTGTGCAACACCCAAGTGTAGGTGATCGTGCAAGTAGTAATCTGGTTAAGTCCAGGTCGATCCCACAGGGAAGGTGTTAAACTAAAGACTTAGATTAATCTCAAAAAGGGAAAATAAAATTCAATATTTTAAAGCAATGTAGAACACAAAATCCCACAATTTATCAACTACTAAAAATAATTAAACTAAATTAAACTGATTACTAACTAATTAATTAAAGCGATAATTTAAATTGTGTTTTTCTTAATTAAAAAGGAATGTTGGGATTACACGAATCCACCGCAACCTAGCCATCTACCATGCAGTTACATTGAAGCTCAGTGGAGTACACTCTCTACAGTATTCCGTATTTTTTCTTAGAATAAAGAATCCATAGCCCTTTCATGTCCGGGACTATGTCATCACATTTAAATTTGAAATACACAAAAGCAGTTTGGTTCAATAGTTAGAACTCGCACCTACAATGGTATTAGCATTGAGGGTGGTTTGCAAAAGTTATTGAAGAAAAATGCCTCAAGGCTTAAAATTCACAGACTGTTTTGACAAACTGAGCGTTTGGGGACAGTTTGATAACAATCCAGTAATACAGAAAGTTTAGGAATACTGCATAGAATGTCCTTAAGAAAAAGGGTGTTCGATCGATCGACGCGCTTTCGATCAATCGAACATCTTCATCTCTCGATCGATCGAACTGTATTCGATCGCTCGACTGTGTCTCTGGTTCAATCGATCGAATTATCTCGATCGATCGAACACAGGGATTATTCTGCTGCATGGCAGAGGCCTGAGATCACGGTTTCATTGTGATCTCCCAACCCGGGGACTACTCAGACATCGTCTGGAGTGTCACAGATTTATTCTTAACGTAAAAATTCATTAAGGTTGTGTTTGGATAAGATTTAAACATTAAAACTATGAAAAACCTATGGTTTGTCAACTACTAACAAGTAAAACTATGATCTATGCAGATTTAAACTATGTAAACTACTAAAAGAGTGCAACAAAACTGATATAATCAAAACCTGGAACAAACAAGCTATGTATAACCTTTAAACTTCACTTGAATGCAATATTCAATCACCAAAACCTACAAGAAACAAAGTAAAACCCTCTCTCTCTCTATGTAAAAACTGATAAAATGTAAAGTGGGCGTCCTTTTGGACGTCAATTATACGAGTATATAAAGCAAAAACCTAATGCTAGGGTTTTACATCCCTTCTGCTGCGTGCGCGTAAAATCTGATAAAAGGCATGTTCGATCGATCAAACAATTCTCGATCGCTTGAACTCTTGGGGGACTTCGATCGCTTGAACTTATCTCGATCGATCGAACCTTCGATCGATCGAAGATCGATCGAATGGTCTTCAATCGATCGAACTCTACATTTCAGCTTTGACATTTCTTCTTTAGAATTCAGCATTCCCCTTTTATCATTGTCTTTCAATTCTTCACACAGCAACTGCAGTCTGCACAAATTACAGCTAAAACACACAACTTATCATAGTTTAATCAATATGTGCATGAACCATCATTGTAATTCAAATTGCAGATAAATGGAGGAATTGTAAACTAAATCCATACTTTTTCTTCTTTTAGCGCGGTTGTATTTTACAAATACCCCCGCTTGTCAAAAGACACTGTTGCTGAGGCCCTGGTACCTTTCGCTGCATCATCGATAACTGAGGCCGATGCTCCTGCCCCAGCAGCAGCTCAAGTCCGGCGCAAACAAGTGGCCAAAAGACCAGCCCGCCAGCCAGCTCCGGGCAAGGGCCCTTCTCAAAAGAAACAAAAAACAACACCGGCCTCTACTCAGGTTAGCTTTCCCACATTTTTAGCTCTTAAGCCCGATTTTACCTGTTCAATATTAATCCTTTTCTTCTGTTTTGCAGCTTGTTGATGAGGACTCTGGAGAGGACCTCCCACCCCCGAGTCAGCCTCAGACTCTTCCTCCAACTCTTCCTACATCATCGGCGTCCGCGGCGGCCTATCTGGAACGGGTCGCCGTAAGAGTAATGCCACTTCACATCGTGCCCCCGCTAACTTCTTCTAGTGGAGATGAAGACATTGCTCCTTCCAGCCAAGCTCCTGAGCAAGTCGTCCTCTCTTCCAGCACTGAGGGCATGGCCGATGCTGGAGTCATTACGGAGGCAGCTGGGGAAGAAGTTGACCAGGCCGTCCCCACTGAAGTTGGAGCTCTCTTCGGGCAATGGGAACCTCCTTCAGCCACCGGATCTTCCGTTCCTGTAACAGTGGAACCGGTAGTGGCCGAGGCTAACCCTCCTGAAGATTCTGCAATTTTACAAGTTGAAGCCGGTGCTTATGAATCGGGCTCAGTCCCAGAGACTGAAGTTTTACAAGCGACAGGCGGCCTCAACCAGTCCAGGGGTAGAGACCGGCCATGCTTCTTCTTTTTTGCGCTGGCTCAATCTTCCTCTCTACCAACTTCTCAACCCAGTGAGGCCGATGTTCGTGAAGAGATCTCGGCCTCACTTGGTTCTCATACCCAGGTATTGCTATGTATACTTCATTCATAAAATTTTAGAGCCCATTTCTGACTGCTCATTCTCTTGAACAGGCCGATCCCATAGGTCCAGTGCCACACATTCCCTTCAACGACTTCCTCTCTGGCCTGGACCTAGGAGCTTTTGACCTTGGCCCTCTGGAGCCCGAAGCCGTCTCACCGTCACGCCTCCAACAAGCCAAGGATCTATTCTTCGGGTTTGCTGACCAGGAGCTGTCTAACCTTCCTGCTGCTGCTGACGTTGAAGCAGCCTTGAACACTCTCATGGTCGATCCTTCACTTTCTGTCGGGCAGCTATCCTTACTCCACGAGATACAAGAAAAACTCCCCAGCGCCCGTCTTGTGGATCTATCGGCCTTGAAGATTCAGACTGATGCTGAACTTCACTTAGGCTCGCGGCAGAAGGCCTTGAAGTTTCTGGAAGGGGCCAAAGCTGAGTTTGAAGCGGGGAAGGCCTCTCGAGCTCAAGTACTAACAAGGGACTCCTGGTTGCAGTCCCGTATTACTGCACTAAAAGCTCAGCTTGCCCAATGTGAGGCCGAGGTGGCCACCAACAACGCCGCCCTTGGGAAAATTGACGAAACACTATCCTTACTTGGTGGCGACGCCCAAAAGTGCAGTGATCAACAGCAAGCCAGTGTTCCGATATCCCGGGCATGGGCCCAAAAGTTAGAAAAAGTCAAACGAGATCGGTCTGGAGCCATCAAGACTTGGGAGGACCTGAAGGCTAAGCTTAGGAATTTTGGATCGGCCTAGAGACCGACTCCTATTTTGTATTCTGTATAGAAAATTTTTATTTTTTCATCATTCCTGTAAGTAAGCTGTGCTCATCCTATCAATACAAAACGATGTTCTTTTAAATCACTCGAGCTCAGGTTCATAATTGATCAATTGATCATATTCCAACCCAGGATTTGGTTTATAGTCCAGGTCAATGACCTCCCATAACGTAGAATAATAGGACTTTAAATACTGACCATTGATTAATCGGACATGAACCATTCCATCTAAATCACGTAGCCTGTAGGCACCACCTCTCTTGACTTGATGGACGATGAACGGGCCCTCCCAGTTAACCGACCATTTACCGTAACGGTTATCTTTATCTCCAATAGGTAGCACGGCCTTCCATACCAAATCCTCTGTGCAAAAAGACTTCTCCTTCACCCTCTTGTTATAAGCTCGGGCAGCCCGTTGCTTTTGCACTTTTAATGAATCTAAGGCGTTGAGCCTCATTTCATCAAGCCCTTCCAATTCAGCTATCATAGCCTCTGTGTACTCAGCAGGCTCTAGCTGATTTTGTAAAGCTCTTCTGGCCGATCGGACTGTTACTTCCATGGGTAGCATAGAGTCATGCCCATAAGTCAGCATGAACGGTGTAACCCCAGTACTTGACCTTTTAGATGTCTGATAGGCCCATAACGCTTCGGACAAAAGCTTGTCCCATTCCCTAGGATTTTCCACAATCATCTTCTCAATAATTCACTTGAGGATCGTGTTCGTGGACTCGGCCTGTCCGTTAGCTTGTGCATAATAGGGTGTAGAATTGAGAATTTTGATCCCCCTACTTTCTGCAAAGGCCGATGTTTCCGTTCCTGTAAACACGGATCCTTGGTCGGCCATGATTGTTTCTGGAAGGCCGAACCTATAGATAATGTGTTCTTCAATGAATTTTATGACGGTGGTCTGAGTCACCGTTCTATAAGGTATGGCCTCAGCCCACTTAGTAAAGTAGTCTGTAGCCACTATAATGAAACAATGCTGGCCCGATGATGGCGGTAGGACTTTGCCAATTAAATCCATCGTCCATCCTCTAAACGGCCATGGTTTGATTACAGGTTATAGCTCTTTAGCTGGCACATGCTGGATTGGACCATACTTCTGGCAAGCTTGACACCCCTTAGCATAACTGATACAATCTTTCAACATACCGGGCCAGTAATAATTGTACCTTCTCAATAACCACTTCATCTTTGTGCCGGCCTGATGTGCCCCACAAATCCCTTCATGTACCTCGGCCATAACCTGCATAGCCTGCTTCCTCCCTAGACATCTCAGGATCACATCGTCACCGATTGGTTTCTTGAATAATACACCATCGAGCACCACGAATTGGACAGCAAATAGCCTGACTCTTCGGTCTACCCTGACATTTGGATGAATCAGGTATTCAATAATGGGGATTCTCCAATCGTCATCCGACATCAAGACCGAATTGGTAGTAGCATACCAACCTCTCTTTGCAACGGACGGTAATGACCGGACATGAACAGTGATGAGTTGGTCTTCTACGTTCTTTTGAGAAGATGAGGTTGATCCTGTTTTTGTCAACTTATCGGCCTCAGTATTTGTGGTTCTTGGAATGTAACTCACGCTAATATCATCAAATGCCTCCATGAGTTGAGTGGCTACAGCGTGGAACGGGCAGAGCTCCCAACTTCGTATCTGAAACTCTGCAGCAATCTGTCCGATAACCAGTCCTGATTCTCTGGGATCGGCATTAGATGGCAAATTCCATCAAGGCCAGGGTCCATTTTCCAATTCGGTCTCTCATGATCGGTCTTGACAACATATATTTTATCACATCAGTTTGACATATTATGTAAGTGCAAACAGGCAGCATATATATTCTTAACTTTTGTGAGGAAAAATACAATGCCAAGCATAACTTCTCAATCGGCGCATAGCGCTGCTCGATTGGAGTCAAAATTCTACTTAACTAATAAACGATCTGCTCGTTTCCTTGCTCGTTATCTTGAGCTAACATACTTCCTATAGAGCAGTCAGAGGCCGATATATATAACTTTAAATACCTACCCTTCTTGGGTGGCATTAATACTGGAGGACTTGACAAATACTGTTTGATTCCTTCAAAGGCTTGTTGATGGCTGTCTTCCCATTTAAAGTCTTCGTCGATCTTGATCTTCAACAATGGGGTCCATACTTGGGTCTTCCCTGCACAATTTGATATGAATCTTCTTAAGAAATTGATCTGTCCGAGCAATCTCTAAAGCTCTTTCTTATTAGTTGGTGGCTTTGCTGCCTGGATAGCGCGAGCCTTATTTTTGTCAATCTCTATCCCCCTTTGATGTGCTAGGAAAGCTAGAAAGTTCCCTGCTGTAACGCCGAATGCACATTTGAGAGGATTCATCTTTAGTCGGTGAGCCCGCATTCTTTCAAATGCTTTCTCCAAATCCCTCAAATGATCGGCATTACCTCCTGATTTTACCACCACATCATCTATGTAAACTTCCATGAATTGTCCGATCATATCATGGAAGATTGAATTCATTGCCCGTTGATAGGTAGCTCCAGCGTTCTTAAGCCCGAAAGGCATGACAACCCATTCAAAGGTTCCAATTGCCCCCGGGCACCGAAAGGTAGTATTCGAGACATCCTCTTCGGCGATGTAGATCTGGTTATATCCCGAATGCCCGTCCATGAAGGACAAAATTTTATATTTAGCGGCCGAATCGATTAACTGGTCGGCCATGGGCATGGGATATTCACCTTTCGGGGTAGCCAAGTTTAAATTTCTGAAGTCAATGCAGACCCTCAGCTTCCCATTCTTCTTTACCACTTGGATCACATTCGAGACCCATTCAACATATCGGGCTGTCCGAATGAATCCAGCGTCCAGTTGTCTCTCAATCTCTTCTTTCACCTTCAGTGTTACTTCTGGTGACATGCGCCGAGGTAGCTGCTTGAACGGCCTGAACCCCGATTTAATTGGCAATCGGTGTTCCACCAATTCTCTAGATAAACCAGGCATTTCGTCATATTCCTAGGCAAAACAATCTTTGTACTTGTGAAGGAGTGCAATCAACTCGGCCTGACACTGAGGATCCAGCATCTGACTTACATAAGTAGGTTTGTGTTCTCCTTCTCTGCCTAGGTTGACTTCCAAGAGAGGGTCTTGGACATCGGCCTTTAAATCATCAAGCTTCGCCGTGGCCGTTTCCAACTCGTCTATTTGAATCTCTTCCTCCCTTGGCGCTTCCTCTTCGTAGATACAATCGGCCAGATTGATTATTCCGTCAATAGGGCTGATTTCCAATCTTCTATCGGCCAGGTATGCACACCATCTGGCCATCCTGGCCCTCAAGGCCAGCAGCTTCTGCTCTTCAATTATCGGAGTCTCCATGGACATCTTCCTGTTCGATGATCTCAATCGGCCTTGATTCTTCTGTCCGACTGAGATTATGGAAATACGCTTTAATGTTCGACGAATTTCCTTTGAGGAAAGTCGCTGTATTCGGTCTTCCCATTTTATTGCAACCCAGCAACTTAGCTGGCCCGATGTCATCTTCATACAAGACTGCATCGGCCGTTTGCACACGGGCAACGAATGGCTTCGTGTCTGCCCCAACCACTTCCACCTCATCACCTCTCCAGAAAATTAGCAACTGATGGAGTGTGGAGGGAATGCAGTAGTTTGGGTGCATCCAATCTCGACCGAGTAAAGCATTATAGGCCGTCGAGGTTTCCACAATGAAAAAAACAGTCATGACCGTTTTACTGCCAACGGTCAGTTCAAGGGGTAGGATACCCTTGGTTCTTGAAGGTGCCTCAGTGAAGCTTTGGACATTCATTTCGATCGGAATTAGCTCCGACTCGGACTTTTGAAGGATCCTCGACATTATTTGAGGCATGATGTTGATGGTAGACCCACCATCAACAAGGATCCTGTTTATTGGGACACCCTCAATATGACCTTTCACGTACAAGGGCTTCAGATGCTGTGACATCTGGTATGTTGGCTTTTCAAACACCACTTTGACTGGTCCGGTGTAACACCCGTACCCGGAGAACGGGTTAATTACTATGTTAATATGCATTAATTAATATAATTAGTGTCTAAAATGGATTAAGGGGAGGCTTGGACTCGCCCGTGGAAAAAGTGTTCAGAAGAGGAACACTAGTTGGAAAAGTCCCCAGTGAGGAGGGACAGGTTCGGGAGTGGGACCCAGTGAAGGGCCTGAATAAAAATATGTGTATTTTATGTGATTAAATGCATTTATATGATTATGTAATTATTTGTTTAAATGCTTTCATATTATATGATGATATATGTTTAGCATTTAGTATTAGTTTAGACATCTAAATAAGGGTATAATTGAAAAAGATTTATAATTGGTAGGTTTGATAGCAACTTCACAAAATATATGAGACCCGCGTTGGGACCCATGCGGAACTTAGAAAAACACTCAATTGATAATTGGGTAGTTAATGGAATGTTTGGGAGATTTCATAAGAAGAACTTAAGAAATTCCGGGAGTGTAAACAGAAAATGGCTAAACTTGAGATCAAGACACCTCATGCCTTGGCATGTATAGGTGTTAAGACTCTCATTATACAGCAAATCAAAAGAAAAGAAAGGGAAAGCTCCGAGAGAGAAGACGGAATCGTCACCGACGACGTTTTTCGCCGTTCCGTCGCCGACGTTTGCCGGATTTACGATCCGAGACCACTTTTGGACTCGTGGAGATAAGAGGATCACATGCACGTAATTTGTTTTCATTTTCGGCAACGTTTTTCTGGTAACCGTTCTTGATAAATGATATTTGTTGAACCAATACCATGTAGGATTTACTTTGGGTAAGAATTGAGCAAGATTTGTGAAGGAATTCTTCATTTCTAGCTTGAATTTGGGTAGATCTTGCTAAGGTGAGTTTTCTAGCCTAAGGAATGGTTGTGTTTAACTATGTTCAAGGCATCAATGATGTAGAGATGTAGAGAATGATCTCATTGTGTTGATTATTCATGTTTAGAAAGCATGTAGTTACTAAATTGTGAATTGCATGTTAGCTTTATGAAGAATTTATGTGCCTACATGTTTATGTGCTTATATGTTTATGTGGTATTCAATGAGCACCGGAAAAATGATTCATTAGTTGGGAGTAATAAGGGTGGTAAAGAGGAAGAATCCGAGAAATACGGAAGTCCAAGGAATAGAAGTGGCCACGGGACCAAGGGAGGTCCCGGGTCTGAATGAATCATTGAACTGATGACTCGGCGATTACAAAGATATGATGTATGTGTTATTGTTGCATTGCCCATGTTAAACATTCAACTATGTTTAGATTACTCACTAAGCGTAATGCTTAAGAAAACCGTTTTCTGTTTCTGTTGTGGTAAATAACAACCACCGCAGGTACGGAGCAATATCCGGAGAGGAAATAGCGTGCTCGGGAGTGGGGGAGAGATGTGGGACTTGTAGTTATGTTTATAACTTGTAATATAATGTAACTTGTGGGTTAGTATCCTTGACTTGTGAATTTAAGACCTGACTCATGGTTGTATCCATGGAGTGAGTTTTGGAGTCCCATGACTCATATGGTGACTTGTGCTATTCTCTATGTTGATAGTTAGTTTGAGTAAGAATTTGGAAGATTTGAAGTTGCCTTGTAAATTCTACATATGTCCTTAAGTTTCAACTATGAATATGTGTGAGATGGATTGGAAATGAACCTTTCCGGCATATTCGAATATGCGTCGCAACTCTTTTGTGTAAGTTCCTTTTTGTAACTATAAGGTTTGAATGGTTTTGGAAATGCTATTTGGAAAGATTCATGCTTATGGTTGTTCTTGAAAGAATTTGGTTGTAATCACTTGTTTTGATCCAAATGAGGTCATGATAGTGTTTTGGATGTTTGAAAGAACTTGGATTTGTGGTTGGAAATGTTTAAACGTATTTATAAATGGTTTTGGAAATGATTTCTTGAGAATTCCATGAGGTTTGATGATGATTTGGGTGAGTTTGGGCTGATTTAGCAGAGGTTTTGCTGTCAAAAATGGGTTCTGCAGGAACCGGATCGATCTGGGCCTTGAGCGGATCGATCCGGAGCTTCTTGAGGAGCCAGAGATGGCAATCTGCTAGATCCGGATCGATCCGGTCTTGGGCGGATCGATCCGCTGGTCTAGATTCAGCACTGTCGACTTTTACGGAAACGGGTATAACTCACTCTAGAAAACTCGAATTTGCGCGTCGTTTTTTGCGTTGGAACCGAGACTCAAAGACCTATCTTTTGGTATAAAATTTGCTACACCTTATTAATTACCATTTTACCCTTGGGGGCTGTTTTGTAACAATAAAGTTGTTTGATGTTGCTAAACACATGCGATTCTTAGTAATTCAAATGTTTCCTTGCAAATTAATGTACGTGGACTCTTGTAGCATTGTTACACGTGTCCTAATCCGCACGAGGCGGGTTGGGGTGTGACAGTTTTTGGTATCAGAGCATTAGACTAGAGCCTTTGAGGACGAGAGACGTATACGACGCGTAGTGTGCACACAACGACACGTAGTTGCATAAACATGCATACACGTTTACTTAATATGCTTTTAAATATTGATTAGCATGTCGTGTGTTTCTTAAAAGTAACGTGCATGTGTGTACTACATGTGGGTGCCAGGCATAATGTCTGGAGGTGACACCTCAAACCGAATGGAACGGGTTGAAAGAGCAATCGAAGGGTTGGTACGAGTAGCTGAAACTCATGTGGTAGAGGAAAGACCGGGACAACCGAACCCAAATCCGAGAGAAGAAATTGTTACTATTTCGAAATTTCATAAACAAAAGCCGACTATATTTCGCGGGGAAGCCGATCCGATGAAGGCAAATTTTTGGATCTCAGATATGGAGAAAATCTTCAGGGTATTACCGTGTACAGAGGAACAAAAGGTATTGTTTGCAGCCGATACACTGAAGGACGAAGCACAATATTGTGGCGTACTAAGCTGGGTCTGAATCAACCGACTACTTGGGATCAATTCCTTGAAAGCTTCAATGAACAATATTTTCCGGAATCGTTTGGGGATCAAAAGGCTCAAGAATTCATGGAGTTAGTGCAAGGGGGAAAGACGGTTCGGGAGTACTCAACGCAATTTACTAGTTTGGCCAGGTTTGCTGGGGACATTGTAACGACAGAAAAAGTAAAAGCAAGGAAGTTTGTAGCAGGACTCAGAGGTGACATTCGAGGGCGAGTGACCGTATTCCGTCCAGAGACGTATGCTAAGGCATTGGATATTGCTTCTATTGCTGAGAGAGACCTTGGGTATACCTCAAATATGCCACCACCACCAAATCAACAAGGTAAACGGCTGGGATCGAGTCAGTTCAGTGGTCAAGGGAGCGCAAAAAGGCAGAGTTCAGGAGGATCATCAGTTAGCATTGGTAGTGGTTCTGGTGGAAGTAAACCGAGGTGTCAGACTTGTCAGAAATTTCATTGGGGCCGATTCAATCAACTTCCAAATCCAATCATTTGTAATATTTGCCGACAACCAGGACACATTGCCAGGAGCTGTCCGAATCAGAATTTAGATATGAGGGGTCGATGCTTCACTTGTAAGGAATTGGGACATCAAGCTAAGGATTGTCCAACCAAGCGACAGGGAACTTCCGGTTCCGGTTCATACGCAGCTAATGCTATTACACCAAGACCTACTCAACAACCTCCGAGGAGAGAGCAGCGGGAGGCAAGATCATATCAGCTCAGGCCGGGAGAGACCGCTTCTGCCGATACTGTTGTTTCAGGTATGGTTCCCATTTGCTCACACCTAGCAAATGTACTTATAGATTTGGGATCCACACACTCGTTCGTATCACGTCACTTTGCTAAGTATCTAGATAAGCCATTAGAGTTTTTGGATTATGATTTATCTGTTGCAATACCATTAGGGGTTCCGTTGATTAGTTCAGGGGAGTTTAGAAACTGTGAGATAAATATAGGTGGTAAAAGTTTAACAGTCGATTTGGTACCGTTAATCGTTCAGCACTTTGATGTTATATTGGGTATGGATTGGTTAGCGGCAAACTATGCAAATATCGATTGTAATAACAAAGGGGTCATATTCCGTATTCCGAATCAAGATACGTTCTATTTCCAAGGCAAGGGTGTTGTGTCAACGCCGTATCTAGTGTCGGCTATTGAAGCATGTCGTTTGTTGAAGAAAGGTTGTCAAGGGTTCTTGTGTAGTATCCTGGATACTAGGGGTAATGATTTGAAACTTGAAGATATTTCGATAGTTAGAGAATTTCCGGATGTGTTTCCAGAAGAATTACCCAGTGTGTTAATTGATCGAGAAATTGAGTTTAGTATCGATATTATGCCGGGAACTCAACCAATTTCGCGAGCACCATATCGAATGGCACCGGTTGAGTTGAAAGAGTTGAAGATACAGTTGCAAGAGTTGCTAGACAAGGGTTTTATCCGACCTAGTGTATCCCCGTTGGGTGCACCGGTATTATTTGTGAAAAAGAAGGATGGTACAATGCGAATGTGCATTGACTACCGGGAGATCAACAAGGTAACCATCAAGAATAAATACCCATTGCCACGCATTGACGACTTATTTGATCAACTTCAAGGGGCTCAGGTATTTTCGAAGGTAGACTTGAGATCGAGATACCACCAATTGAAAGTCAAAGTAGAGGATGTAGAGAAGACTGCCTTTAGGACTCGCTACGGGCACTATGAATTTCTAGTGATGCCGTTTGGGGTTACTAATGCGCCTGCCGCCTTCATGGATTTAATGAACCGTGTGTTCAAGTCGTACTTGGATGAATTCGTGATAGTATTCATTGATGACATTCTCATTTACTCGAAGAATTCAGAGGAGCATGAACAACATTTGAGACTAGTCTTACAGCGACTTCGAGAGAAACAGTTATTTGAGAAATTGAAGAAGAGTGAGTTTTGGTTAACAAGTGTCACTTTTCTAGGGCACGTGATTTCTAAAGAGGGTATTTCTGTTGACCCACAGAAGATTGAAGCCGTTATGAATTGGTCAAGACCGACAAATGTATCCGAGATTCGAAGTTTCTTGGGGTTAGCCGGATATTATAGAAGATTTGTTAAAGACTTCTCTAGAATCGCAACTCCAATGACGAAGCTGATGAGAAAAGATGTACCGTTTGAGTGGAACAAGGAATGTGAAGATTGTTTTGTCGCATTGAAGAAAAAGTTGACTACGGCACCAATACTTACAATTCCAACAGGTACTGGGAATTTCAGAATTTATAGCGATGCTTCGCACCAAGGCTTGGGATGTGTGCTAACACAAGATGACAAGGTAATAGCCTATGCTTCACGACAGTTGAGGTCTCATGAAAAGAACTATCCAACTCACGATTTGGAATTAGCAGCGGTAATCTTCGCCCTGAAAATTTGGAGACATTATCTATACGGGGAAACTTGTGAAATCTTCACCGATCACAAAAGTTTGAAATATCTGTTCACTCAAAGAGATCTTAACATGAGACAAAGAAGGTGGTTGAAACTTATGAAAGACTATGATTTGAAGATTCAATATCACCCGGGAAAAGCAAATGTAGTTGCTGATGCTTTGAGCCGGAAATCGTCAGAAAACTTAGCTTATGCCTTAACCGGACAGAAAAGGTTGGTGAAAGAATTTGAACAACTAAAACTTGAAGTGGTTCCCAGAATTGAAGGTGGGTTAATGGCTGCAATTATGGCACAGCCAAGTCTTGTTGGTGAGATAAAGTCTAATCAACTACTGGATCCAGATTTCAAGAAGATTGTGGATGAATTACCTGAAGGTAAAAGGCCAAAATTTAGTTTCCACGATGGTATCTTAAAGTATATCAATCGTTTATGTGTACCTAAAGTTGGGAATCTGAGAGATAAAATTATGGAGGAAGCTCACAATACCAGGTATTCAGTACACCCGGGAAGTACCAAAATGTACCGAGACTTGCGAGAAATTTACTGGTGGAGTGATATGAAGCGAGAAGTCGCAGAATTTGTGTCTAAATGCATGACTTGTCAAAAGGTAAAACTGGAACATCAACGACCCGGGGGAAAACTACGCCCGTTAGAGATACCGGAGTGGAAATGGGAACATATTACAATGGATTTCGTATCGGGATTTCCAAAATCTACAAAATCGAATTATAGCATTTGGGTTATTGTCGACCGGTTGACTAAGTTAGCCCATTTCTTATCCATCAAGACCAAAGATCCATCAAAACTTGCAGAGATTTATATTAGAGAGATTGTACGGCTTCATGGAGCACCGGTTTCGATAGTATCGGACCGTGATACTCGATTTGTGTCAAGATTTTGGGAGAGCTTACAAAGGGCTATGGGAACATCTTTACATTTCAGTACTGCGTTTCATCCCCAGACTGATGGTCAATCCGAGAGGGTGATTCAGATTTTAGAAGATATGTTAAGGGTCTGTGTTATGGATTTTAAAGCTGATTGGAAATCTCATTTGCCGTTGATTGAATTTTCTTACAACAGCAGCTTTCAAACTAGTATTGGAATGGCGCCTTATGAGGCACTGTACGGAAGAAAGTGTAGATCGCCAGTTTGTTGGACAGAAGTTGGTGAAAAACAACTTTTGGGGCCAGAGATAGTTCAAATCACTACTGATAAGATTCGATTGATTAAACAGCAGTTACAAACGGCTCAGAGTCGTTATAAAAGTTATGCGGATACGGGTAGAAGACCGTTAGAGTTTGAGGTGGGAGATTATGTATTTTTGAAAGTATCGCCTTCGAAAGGCATAACACGTTTTGGTAAGCGAGGTAAGCTTAGTCCGAGATATGTTGGGCCGTATTTGATTCTTAATCGGGTGGGACCGTTAGCTTATCGGTTGGAATTACCACAAGAGTTAGTGAACGTTCATAATGTGTTCCACGTGTCAATGCTTCGACGATATGTGCCAGATTCGAAACATGTAATCGTTCCGGAACCATTAGAGATTCGGGAAGATTTAACTTATGTGAAGCATCCAGTGCAAATTCTTGATTGAAAAGATCAAGTGTTGAGAACCAAGGTGATTCCACTTGTTATGGTTCAATTGCGAAGCCATTCAATCGAGGAGGCTACTTGGGAGCGAGAGGATGAGATTCGAGCAAAGTACCCGCACTTATTCGATTCTTGAGGTAAGAGTAAGTTTGGGGACCAAACTCCCTTTTAGGGAGAGAGAAATGTAACACCCGTACCCGGAGAACGGGTTAATTACTATGTTAATATGCATTAATTAATATAATTAGTGTATAAAATGGATTAAGGGGAGGCTTGGACTCGCCCGTGAAAAAAGTGTTCAGAAGAGGGACACTAGTTGAAAAAGTCCCGAGTGAGGAGGGACATGTTTGGGAGTGGGACCCAGTGAAGGGCCTGAATAAAAATGTGTATTTTATATGATTAAATGCATTTATATGATTATGTGATTATTTGTTTAAATGCTTTCATATTATATGATGATATATGTTTAGCATTTAGTATTAGTTTAGACATCTAAATAAGGGTATAATTGAAAAAGATTTATAATTGGTAGATACGATAGAAACTTCACAAAATATATGGGACCCACGTTGGGACCCATGCGGAACTTAGACAAACACTCAATTGATAATTGGGTAGTTAATGGAATGTTTGGGAGATTTCATAATAAGAACTTAAGAAATTCCGGGGGTGTAAACAAAAAATGGCTAAACTTGAGATCAAGACACCTCATGCCTTGGCATGTATAGGTGTTAAGACTCTCATTATACAGCAAATCAAAAGAAAAGAAAGAGAGAGCTCCGAGAGAGAAGACGGAATCGTCACCGACGACGTTTTTCGCCGTTCCGTCGCCGCCGTTTGTCGGATTTACGATCCGAGACCACTTTTGGACTCGTGGAGGTAAGAGGATCACATGCACGTAATTTGTTTTCATTTTCGGCAACGTTTTTCCGGTAACCGTTCTTGATAAATGATATTTGTTGAACCAATACCATGTAGGATTTACTTTGGGTAAGAATTGAGCAAGATTTGTGAAGGAATTCTTCATTTCTAACTTGAATTTGGGTAGATCTTGCTAAGGTGAGTTTTCAAGCCTAAGGAATGGTTGTGTTTAACTATGTTCAAGGCATCAATGATGTAGAGATGTAGAGAATGATCTCATTGTGTTGATTATTCATGTTTAGAAAGCATGTAGTTACTAAATTGTGAATTGCATGTTAGCTTTATGAAGAATTTATGTGCCTACATGTTTATGTGGCTTATATGTTTATGTGGTATTCAATGAGCACCGGAAAAATGATTCATTAGTTGGGAGTAATAAGGGTGGTGAAGAGGAAGAATCCGAGAAATACGGAAGTCCAAGGAATAGAAGTGGCCACGGGACCAAGGGAGGTCCCGGGTCTGAATAAATCATTGAACTGGTGACTCGGCGATTACAAAGATATGATGTATGTGTTATTGCTGCATTGCACATGTTAAACATTCAGCCATGTTTAGATTACTCACTAAGCGTAATGCTTAAGAAAACCGTTTTATGTTTCTGTTGTGGTAAATAACAACCACCGCAGGTACGGAGCAATATCCGGAGAGGAAATAGCGTGCTCGGGAGTGGGGGAGAGATGTGGGACTTGTAGTTATGTTTATAACTTGTAATATAATGTAACTTGTGGGTTAGTATCCTTGACTTGTGAATTTAAGACTTGACTCATGGTTGTATCCATGAAGTGAGTTTTGGAGTCCCATGACTCATATGGTGACTTGTGTTATTCTCTATGTTGATAGTTAGTTTGAGTAAGAATTTGGAAGATTTGAAGTTGCCTTGTAAATTCTACATATGTCCTTAAGTTTCAACTATGAATATGTGTGAGATGGATTGGAAATGAACCTTTCCGGCAAATCCGAATATGCATCGCAACTCTTTTGTGTAAGTTCCTTTTTGTAACTATATGGTTTGTATGGTTTTGGAAATGCTATTTGGAAAGGTTCATGCTTATGGTTGTTCTTGAAAGAATTTGGTTGTAATCACTTGTTTTGATCCAAATGAGGTTATGATAGTGTTTTGGATGTTTGAAAGAACTTGGATTTGTGGTTGGAAATGTTTAAACGTATTTATAAATGGTTTTGAAAATGATTTCTTGAGGATTCCATGAGGTTTGATGATGATTTGGGTGAGTTTGGGCTGATTTAGCAGAGATTTTGCTGTCAAAAATGGGTTCTGTAGGAACCGGATCGATCCGGGCCTTGAGCGGATCGACCCGGAGCTTCTGGAGGAGCCAGAGATGGCAATCTGCTAGATCCGGATCGATCCGGTCTTGGGCGGATCGATCCGCTGGTCCAAATTCAGCACTGTCGGCTTTTACGAAAACGGGCATAACTCACTCTAGAAAACTCGGATTTGCGCATCGTTTTTTGCGTTGGAACCGGGACTCAAAGACCTATCTTTTGGTATAAAATTTGCTATACCTTATTAATTACCATTTTACCCTTGGGGGCTGTTTTGTAACAATAAAGTTGTTTGATGTTGCTAAACACATGCGATTCTTAGTAATTCAAATGTTTCCTTGCAAATTAATGTACGTGGACTCTTGTAGCATTGTTACACGTGTCCTAATCCGCACGAGGCGAGTTGGGGTGTGACATCCAGTCTTTGATCCTTCCTCAGTCTGATGGCCTTTCGGCCTCAAGATAGTGATCTTAGGCCGGTCGGTCTGTGAGTCGGTGGCGTCCACATTTTTGCTTGTGGCTTCCACCACTTTAGGTTTGACGGTCTCTCCTCCGTTCCAAAAAACGTCTTCTATCACGGCCGAGTCCTTGGTTAGACCCTCTACAACATCTCCTTCCATGGCCGATGGCTGGTCTGGCTTGGCCATGAAAAACATAGGTAGTGTGAACACCATGTTGGATGACAGGCCTACCGGAATAGTTCCGAATTGAATTGGCGACGCGCTTGAATCTGACAAATCTCCATCGGACTCCATACTCATCTGATCCGATGTTCCTCCACATCCTTCCTGTGATTTTCCTCGTCCGACCCTTTCCCTTGGGCGCTTAGTGGCAATGTGCATCGCCCTAGTTGAGAGTCCTTGCTCATCGGGCACGTTATGCTTTCTGGGTGTAGGAAGGTTTCCAGCCCGGTTCTTCCACTATTGGCATTTCGCTCGGCCTGTCTCATTCGCTGATATCTCCTTTTTTGGGATTTGCTATATTGTGGTCGGGCAGGGAATTTGGAGTGTTCAACTCTATGCCACTTATGATCTTCCACCCGGGGTGGTAGCACCATCCTTGGGCTCCTGTTAGAGGTTGATGCTTGCATCTGAGGCCTTGGGATTGTTTGGGAACTTCTTGCCTCCAAACGGCCGGATTCACCATGGCCGATATGCTAAACCACCGCAGGTTTTGCCCGCCACTCGGGCTTGGCCTGACTTTGCCACGGTATTGACAATCTCTCGTAAACCGACCTTCTCGGACTTGATTCCCGATATTCATGGCTTCTCGGGCTCGAGACTTCCTTCTTGACATCAGCCTTGCACCTCGGGCAAAGGCCTTGTTCGATGAACTCCAGCTGTCGTCGGAGATCAGCTATCAAATTGTTGGTGCTGGACCTAGCCGTTTCTTCCTCGGCCTTGTGGTTTTTCTCTTTACGCTCTTGATAGCTCTTCTGGAGGTCATGTATCGTCACCTTCGGCCCATCAGTAGCCGAAATAGCGACTTGTTTCCCTTCCTTGTGTTTTGGCACCAGCACTCTGTCAGTCAGGTCTATCTTCGGTCTCGGCCTTGAAAGCTTGGTTAGATCGAGCATAACCATGTTAGTGCCGGTAATCTGAGGAAAAGGATTTGTATCAATCCCTATAACCTTGTCCGAGAATTTGAAAACTCTTCTCTCCACGTTTTCCTGTATAAAATTACGAAAAACAACGCAATTATTAGTGGAGTGCTTCTAGGAATTGTGCCATTTATAATACTCTTTATTCTTTAGGTCATCAGATCCCTAAGATCCGATGACCTTCACTCAGCTTGATCACTTTATCGGCCAACAAGGCATCATCGAATATTTTATCAGCCATGGTTATATCGAAGGTATAATTTTTTCCCGCCTCGAACGCCATTTTCTTTGCAGCGGCGTTGTTATTAACAGGCTTATTCAAGGCGTTGCATACGATTGGCCGTTTGCAGATCAACTCGGCCATATCGCTTTCTGTTTCAAGATCACACTCTGCTAAGTGGACCTCATAATTAGGGTCTTTATAATATGTCCCTTCGGTGGAGTTCTTCTTCTCCAGCTCGTCCAAAAGGATACGCTAGTAACGACCAGCCCGTGTAGCCAGCTCGAATAAGTCACGGAAGTCAGTTCCCTCAAACCTCTTGCGAAGTTTAAAGGACATGCCCCCCATAGCCATTTTAGCATACTCTTCCTCGGGCAAAACTGTCTTGCACCGATACTTTGCCTTGCAAAAAGGGGCTATGTAGGTTTCTACGGTCTCTCCTACTAGTTGCGCCATTCTGGACAGGTCGGCCAGCGATGTTTCGGGCTCAGTCCTATAGAACTGGTCGTGAAATAGTTCTTCCATCCCTTGCCAAGTTAACACCGAATTGGCGGGGAGATTAACATACCACAAAAACGCCATGCCCGTTAGCGAGTTTGGGAATAGTCTTAACTTTAATGGGTCGCTGTGACCCACATGGCCGCATTGAACAATAAAACGGCCAATGTACTCAACTGAAGATTGTTCACTCTCTCCAGAAAATAGAGTGAAATTTGAGACTTTATATACCCCTGAGGAAATATGATTTGGTCAATTTCAGGAGGGTACGGCCGTCTGTATGTCGGCCTTTCCAGTCTTCGCATAAACGGGCCATACTCTTCATGTATGGCCGCTACCAACTCCTCCCTATTGATGGGTTGTGGAGCTAAGGGCTGAACATTCCTCATCGGGGGTACCAACGGCGGCGGTCCCTGCGGTTGATTGTTATTGGCCTGATGGGGCCAAAATCCACCGTTGTTCCTTTGCCCCCGTTTGCGTGACCTAGGGTTTGTCCGACAGAACTTTCAGTATGGCCTGTGAACCGGCCAAAACTTGGTGTCGTCGAGCTCTCCTTACCACACTCAACAGCCTTGTACCTATCATCGGTCTCACGTCTATTCTTGAGTCCGATGAGTCATTCATTCCTTAGCCCGACCTCCCCTCTATTCAGTTCCACGCAACTCGGGCTCAAAAACCATTGACGGTTTTTGGGTGCAAACATGTGGCCACAGTAAACGTAGCGTGTCAAATATATTTACCTACAGTTTTCAACAGAACCGGTTCATTGTTTCTCCAAAAAAAAAAACACTTCAGCAACGAGTGGGAAGAGTCCCAATAAAACAAAATTAATCAAAAGATACACGCATGAAGGAGAGATAATGGACAAGACAGCACTCTTACCCTCCTTAATTACTGTTGATGAATATATCCTTATGGGTAATTCTTTGGTGACAACTTTCACACAACTTTCATACAACTTTCTTAAAAATGTCTCTATCTCTCTCCTGTGTCACTGTGGGGTCCAATGACATCACATGAGAGAGATAGACACGTCATTTTAAGAAGTTGTATGAAAGTTGTCTGAAAGTTATCACCAAAGAATTACGCTATCTTTATATTCTTCCCTTGTAACTTGTAAGGACAACAAAATTAAAGATGACTACGTACAAACAATAGGTCGGACCATATTTGTTTTAGACAACCAAATTTCCAGTATTTCAGTAGTAAGCGGATTAAGGCTTAGTTTGGCTTTTATGTGGCTTTTCAAAAGGAGTTTATAATATTTATTACTAAGTTGTTTGATAATTTTATCCAAGTGACACACCACTCTTTAAAAAGACATCAGAAAATCAAAAAACAATCTTGAGTTTTTAGGCTTAATTTGGCCCCCACGTGACTTTTTAAAAAGAACTTATGAAATTTATTACTATGTTATTTGATAATTTTATACAAGTGACACACTACAAAAAGACATCATGAAATCAAAAAGCAACCTTGAACTTTTAGAATCTCCATTTTAGAGCTTTTAAAAGCTCTCCCCAAAAAAACCCTTAGTTCAATTTTTGCAAAGCACATAAACTAGTTACCAAATGAATTAACATGAAATTGTGCTTTAAAAAAATAGAAGCACCAAATGGGGGCCAAACTAAGCCTTAAAAGCTCAATTCTAGAACTTTTAAAAGCTCCCCAAAAAAAGCCCTAAGTTCAATTTTTGCAAACCTCATCAACTAGTTGCCAAATGAATTGACATGAAATTGCGCTTTAAAAAAGGAGAAGCACCAAAATGGGGGTCAAACTAAGCCTAAGACAAGTGTTGTTCTACCTGTTTGGTCATGGGTTCAAAATTTCATGAGTAAATACAAGAGATTTGGCTAGGGTCTTTAACCTCCCTAAGGGAGATCAATGGCTTGAAACTCCTGAGAAGTCGCGTAAGTTAGTTGAAGGGATGAATTTTAAGATAGATAATTTTCAACAATTAGTGTGGGTTCAGATCCTACTGTTAGCTTGCCGCAATGATTAACCTAGTGGGTGTATTCTGGGTCAGTGCACGTACTCAGGGTTTGCCCTCTCCCCTATTCTACTCCGATAAAAGGATAATAAGTACTAATCTCGAAGTCAGGGAGGGCAAACTGGGGCTTTCTGTACTCGTATCCGAAAAAAATACTCCTTCTGTCCCATATTAAGAGTCTTTAATGCCATTTTTTGATGTCTCATTTTAAGAATCTTCTTTGAAAAGTCAAAGTACTTTAATGCACACTTTTTAAATTTACCCTTCATTATATTCAACTCTTCTCTTTTTTTTTTTTTTTTTTTTATGTGACACTAATTTTGAATTTTAAAAAGGCCAATATTGAAAAATAGAAAATCTCACTAAAATCAACATTGTTCCCTTAATAAATTAGAATTCCAAAAAGAGACTTTTAATATGAAACGGAGAGAGTATCTATGGATCAAAGGGAGTATCTATTTAGACAAATTATATGACATAATCTTATTGTCTAAATCTCATAGAAAAGAGATTCCCAACCGTATTTAAATAATTTTGAATTTGCAATAAAATTTTGAATTTGCAATAACATCTCTTCAGTTATATAAAAAATCATTTTTGACTTAAAAATATTCAAAAGAACTGAAAATAATCCAACATATATATAAATAAATAAATAAAGGGTGATGTTATTACCACTCCCTTATTGAACTAATGCACTCTATAGTACCACTCTTAAATTATGTGGTACCATGCATGCCATGTATTATATACATAGTACCACATGCTCTAAGAGTGGTACTAAAGAGTGTTTTAGTTCAATAATGGAGTAAAAATAACAATTCCCTGAATAAATACTCCACCATTTTTTCATAGACTTCCCTAAGATTTGTTCTTTTCGGGTTTTCCGAAGGAATTCCTAGTCATTTCATTCCTTTCGGAATTTTTGGGGTTATATACTCGTTTGAAACATGCATGAAGCTTACTACTAATTAAGACTAATTAAGCCCAGACATCCTTAACACTGATTAGTCTCGACTTGATATAATATATTTAGACTCTGATATATAAAATTAGGTAAAAAAAAATGATAAAAAAATACTGGACACCGATCTTTATTTGAACAAAAGAAATAAAAGTAAAAGAACAATTAAATGCATAGCATGGAAGTGGGGCAATAAGTTTATGAAACAATAAGTAAGGATACTTAATTGTTTGTATTCTTAAGATAAGTCAATTGGGAGAAATTTCTCATATAAGAAAATGAATTTTAATTGTTAGATGAACATCTAGTTATAAGATTCCCAAAAATTTAGACATGCATTTATTACCAGATTCTCATCCGACGGCTAAAACTCGCTTTCTCATTTGAGAAACTGCTCACTATAAGAAAATGAATTTCACAGTTTTGTCATTACACGGTTTTCAAACACGATTTGACAGTCAAAACAGACATCTTCTCTATATTAAAGAGAGGGCAACTCTTTAAAGAATTTTCGTATAAATATATATACATTAAAAGTTTCACTAATGAGATGGTTACTCTCTCTCTCTCTCGCAAAGAGCCAGAGAGATTCAGAAAATAGAAGTACAGAACAACCATTTACAATGTTTAATATCCTCCAAGCAATCAACATTAATCCCAAAAACACCGAGGAAAACGAAAAGTATTACTACTACTCAGTAAACAAAATCAACACAAACAATCTATGAGGTGAAAAACATCGGTAATTAATTAATTAATTAACACATGAGCATATCAACAACAGAAACAAAATAAACAAAAATCAAAATTCTCTATTAACCAACGTCTCCATTGTTAACCTCAGGTCCTCAACAAAGCGACCACTACTCACTAATTAACTAACAAAAAAAGAAAAGAAAGAGTACTTACTAATTAAGATCATGAAGATCAAGGAGAGCGATTAGTTGCAACAACATGTGGACTAACAATACTATTGTCATTGTGGTTGTGGTGGTGGTCGACGGTGGCATGAAGACCAATATTATTACTGTCATTAGCACTACCATTGCTGCTGTTAATTTCTTTCCTCCCAAACAGGGCCTTATTATTATGCATCCAAACCTTCAGAACATTTCTTTCAACACCCACTTCGTTGCAGAAATCTGAGATTTGATCTTCGTCTCTCTTCTGGAATTTCCACCTGATTTTCTCTGAAAATTTATGCATTTTCTCTTTCTGATCTGCCGTGAATTTTGACCTGAATCTTTTTCGCCCATTTGAGTTCCCCGCCATAGCGTTTAATGATGGGTTATTTTTGGGCTGGGGTCCCGATAGGCCGCCGGAGCTGAGAGCTAAGAGCATATGGGGCGCGTACGAGGAGGAGATCGGCGGCGGAGAGGGTGAATTTGGGCTGATATCTCCGCCGCCGTGAAGAGCCGGTGGTGGTGGGTGGTGGCGGTGGTGAGGTCGGTACTCGATTAAAGGGGTGGGCGGTGGGAATGGTTGCTCCTCAGGGTCACGGCGGTGAAAGTTGCGGTGGCAGCCGCAGGCGGCGCATTTTAGCGAGGTGGGGTCGGTGGGTGTGGCGTTGGGGGACGGCATGAACTCGCCGCAGCCGTCGACGGCGTGGACGCCGAGGCTGGCGGCGTGATTCTTGAGACACTCTTTGTAAGTGATGACCTCCAGCGGAGGGTGGTGGTGGTGGTGACGCTTTAGTACCCCGTTGGTGAAGGATAAGGGCTTTCCAGGTTGGATCCGTGAAGGTGTCTCGGTTTCGGGTTCTGGGGTTTTAACACCGCCGGTTGCGGCGGTGGAGGTGGGGCTTATGTCCATGGATGGAACATATAAACAGTAAAAGGAAAAGTTCTTAAAAGTTGATTAATTTAGTGATAGGGTTTTGTACAAAATAGGGATTCACATCTCTGTACATTGATGAGGGAAAATAACAGAGGAAGGGAGCTTAGAGAGTGTGAGAGAGAGAAAAGATGAATGTTTTGGAGGTTATGATGGTGAAAGAAAGTGGACTGACTGTAGATAATGAAAATCTGGGCTCTGTGGTTGTCCTTTCTTAACCACTTGGTTTAATTTAACTCTGGTTATAATCTCTGTAAACCTGCTGACCCCACTGAGACTTAGCAGAAAATTTTGTTGTCATTTTTCAAAGTTATAATTTAACACTGTTACAGTACCAAAAAGTTATATTTTGATAATATTGCTCTAATGGTAAATTTCATCCAAACTACTAAATTTTGGGTCAATTACCATTCTCCTAGTCAACTTGCACCTACGATTCTCAACTTTCACCTACAATACTGCTAAATGCTAGTATGAATGTTTGTAATAAAATGTTAATCTATGAATCTCTAAGGCTTAATGAACAAAACAAAACAAAAACTTAACATTTTCATTAATCATAAAACAAAAAAAATACATAATCATGGAGATGGAGACACTCAATTATTTTGTGACTGCAAGATACCAATAATTGGATCTTGGGTGACACTCAATCAACCAATGTAAGGAAAAAATAAATAAATAATAAAATTGGACAAGAGACTACAATATAAAAATTGGGTTCAAGTTTTTTACTTATAGACATTTGGGAGGGTATAAAAGTATAAGCACAAAATATATCCATTGGTATTGCAAATATTCGAGGGGCCCACTCATTTGACAAAAGTCATTTGAGCTCTCAAATTTGACAATGTAAATGACTTTGTCATTTTTGGGTAGAGCATTTGGCCTAGCATTGGAGAAGGTTAAATTTAATGAGCTATCATTTTATGACTTTGGTAGTGGATTTGGTAGCCCGATTGGAGATGCTCTTACGTGTCATTCTTACGTGGTAGCTTTTGGTTGGTACTACCTCCGTCCCATTTTATGTGTCCATCTTGGGAAATCCAACTATTTAAGGGGACAAAAAAAATTTACACCTACTTTCCACAATTGCCCATAATCATTGTACTTTCTTTTTTTTATTTTGTTTTGGTGTTGATTGCAAAGAATGGTAGTTGGGGAAACTATGTAAAATTTATAAACTAATTTAAGAAAGTGGACAACAATTTTGGGACATCCCAAAAAGGAAAGATGGACACATAAAATGAGACGGAGGGAGTAACTTGGTATCTTTGCCACGGGATTCCCAAATAGTGTGACTCCTATGTGTGACCAAGTCGGTCAATTTACACTAAAGAATTTATGAGTAAAAATAGAATTGAACCGAATGGAATCGTTGTGTAAAAACCTATTGAATTGAACCAATTACACCCCTACTTAATGGAACCCCCAAAAAATTCGGGGATTAAACATTATGTCATGTGCGATAAGAATAATACTATACTTATCACATATCTAAATGTTTTAACAGTTGTACCATATAATATAACTAATAATAGTTAGTGATACAATGTATCACTAAATGTGATACAATTGACAAACCATTTGAGATCCACATTTGGAAAGTATAACACTACTCGTGTAATAAATAGCAAGCCTATTTTTCCTTTGGCTTAATTACACTTTACAAGTTTATACCCATGGTTGCAATTGGATATATATACTTTATTTTTTTGGTTCAATCAAACCATTGAATTTCAAAAATTCATCTAATCATACCCAAAGCATGTCGCCGCCGGCTTAAATTAACAAAAATTGTCACGTGAGTTACACGTAATGCTTATGTAATACTAGCCCATTTATATGTATTTATCTATATATAGATGTACTTTCGTATTTCCGTATCTGTATATATAAGATGCGAATGTTTATGGATGACGTTGATGAAAGTTAGTATGGATGTTTGTTTCCTTAACCTATGAATCCTTAAAAGCATCACAAGGAATTCTGAACCAAGAAGCCTGAGCGCTCAAGCTCGCGAGAGCACTCGAGCCAGGTACGAGCGCTTGAGTTAAAAATATAAGAAATGACTATTTTGCCCATGGGCATTGGAAACACTATATATACCTGAGCTCCTCCAGCATTTTGTACGTTTATAAACTCTGTGATACAGAGTGTATTCTAGAGAGAGATAGAGATTCTTGAGAGTTATACAAATTCATACACACATCCATGCTTACATAGCTTTCAATTCATGATCCATATTCTCATACACACACAAACACCTACATAACAATTGAAGTGAAGTTTTAGAGCTGAATCCATGTGTAACAACCTGCATTTGCATTTAATTTTAATCTGACGTTTCCATAATTAATCTGTATTTGCATTGTCATATTCTTAATCAATGTGTATTGCCCGCTTTTATTTCAATTACAAATCCTTATGTTCTAGAACCTTGTTATTTATATCATTTCATATTAAAATTCTTTTGGGGTCTAACTGCAATTTCTGTAAATATTAATAACACCTGTGTTAGATTTCAAAACTGTATTTCAAAACGGTGGAAATGTTTTCTTTTAACTCAATCAGTATTTTTATAAAACCAGAAAATTATTTCCAACGTTAAAATCAATTTTCTGTATTTTTGTGGTGATCACCGCACCATGAAAATACCAGTTCACTTCCAAAACTGTCCGCGCTGCGCTAAACTTCCACAGATTTTGGAAGTGATGTAAAGCAAGGACATGACATTTGCTTTATTGCTATTTATGGCAAGTAATCATTGGATATGCTTTGTTTGGATATTGCAATTTTGTGTGTGTATTCTTATGCCATAAGCTCTATTTCCCAAACACTTCTAGCTTATAACCCCTAAAACCTATGGTTACCCCTTCAAAATCAGTGGAGTTAACAATCTGATAGTACATATACGTATGTATATCAACACACACATCTGTGGTCTTGAATTAGCTAATTAAAACTAAATGAATTGTTGAGTGAAGCTCACAATACTTGGTCCCCAAGTTATGAAGATTGGTGTCTATATAACTCTCACTCTTCCCTCATTATACACACTCTGTGCTTCACAAGTTGAGAGAGTGAGAGAGAGACACAGAGAGTTTAAGTTCAGGTATTTTCTAGAGAAGAGGAAGAACAAACTCCATAGCTCAAAAGCTTGCAATTGGATTCTTATTTGGTCTTTCTTTCTCAACAATTACTTCACCTCTTAATCTCAGTGAGTATTCTAAACTCACTCTAGAATGCAAATTCATGCTTAGTTACTGAGTTTGTGTATGTATTAATGATCCTCCATTGCTAAATTTGTCCATGGAAGCTTGAGCTTCAAAATCACAATTTTCCAAACTCAACCAAAATCCGTTTTTAAAATGAAATATGAAAGATTATACATCCTACATGCCATGTTTAAAGTATTAAAGTTTAATTTGATCACATGAGAAAGTATATTGAAAATGAAGTTTTGTCATGTTTTAAAATTTCATAAAATGGGAGAGCTATAGATTGAATCATGTTAAATTGGTTTTGGATTCTTAATCCTTGTTGAAAAACAAAGAGAATCATATATAATAAGGCCTAGGAGGTTCTAGAATTGAAAATGGGTCAAATTAGACCCTGAAATCTGAAACAGAGCAGTTTCTGCGAGGAAGAAGAAGCCTCAGTAAAAGTTCGCGCCACGATCCTCGTTTCCCCAGGCAAACAGAAGAGTTTATATATATATAATGGAATTTAGGCAGGTCGCGCGAGCGAGGGTCGCGCGAGGGACCTTTCACGCAAGCGATACGCGCGCGCGACCTTGGCTTTTTCAGGCAGACAGAAAAGTTTATATTGAAAAAGGAAAAGAGGCAGATCGCGCGAGTGGCCCGCGCGAGCGACCTTTCGCGCCAGCGGTCCGCGCGCGCGATCTGCCAGATTCTGGTTTTTGTCTGTTTTGTATTTAGGGACTGGTTGGTTCATTTTTTTAAGTACTGTTAAGGTTCTGTTTGGGAATTTTATTAATACAGAATGCTATTAGTTATGTTTGAAATGATTAAGGTAATGAATTACAAGCTATCAATCCCCGTACGTACATTGTTTCCTTAATTCAGCGATTTACCTTGTGTTTAAGTTCATGGCATTCATGTGGGGTCAGTGGTACATGCATGTGGGTGTTAGTCTGTGTGGAAAAGAGTAATGGTCAGTGTGGAAAGAGAATTGAGATTGAGATTGTGTGGTGGACACTCCCTGGTTATGGTGTACCAAAGTGTGACGTGATGAGATTGCGGTTGTGGTTGTGGTTGAGGTTTCGGTGAGGGTATCTTTGAAATGCGACGGTGGCAAATATGGACACTCCCTGACTGTAATACCAGTAATTTCTCTACGTGCAATAATACGAGTTTTATGAATTTCTATATCTGGTCTATTATTATATTATTATTTTATTTGTGTGACTGTGTCAGTGTAATGTAATTACTAATTAGACTATAATCACTGCACCGACTCGACCGTAATTAGAATTAACTTAGTCCCGTAACCGGACCCGGACATTAGAAACAACACCCGTTTGCACGTAAATTAAGACCGACACGTATATCGAGGAACTTATGCACGTAAACCGAGAAAGTGGCACACAACCCAAGGTGGGCCCCACATGGTCGGCCACATGGCAGCCCATGCACCACATGGCACTACCTCCCTTGCCACTTGTCCACCTCTAGGACACTTGTCCATGCATGTACACTCTAGCACATGCATGGTGACACATATCCCACCACCATCTCTATATAAACATGCCTATACTCATGCATTACACTCTTGGCCATTTACAATCTGCATATAGAGTTAGAGAGAGCTAGGAGATGAACTCCATGGAGAGATAAGAGATACATGGAGATGGAGAAGAAGAACTAGGAAGAAGTCTCCACCATTGAAGTTGTGTTCAAACTTCCTAAGCTCAAATCCAAAGCCCAAGCTCAATTTCAAGTTTAAGTGAGTATTCTAACTCACTTTAGAACCTATATAGTATGTAGTAATGTTTAGCAAGAGTTTGATGTTGTACTTTGAGGTTCTATGCAACATGCAAGTCAAATTTTCAAATCTGGGAAGCTGAAACTTCTAACAGAATGTTGTTTAGTAAAATGAATGTTTTGAGCAGTTCCAAAATGGGAATGAGGCTAGGTTTTTTTGAGGATAAAGCTAACTCATTTATCTACAAATAACTCTTCTATAGCTCAGTCTGAAAATCACTTCTTCATAGGTGAAATGTACATGCAACGAAGTACTTTAAATCTGAGAAACAGAAACCTCCAGCAGAATGTAGTTTAGTAAAATGAGTGTTTCAAGCAGCTCCGAAATCTGAATTAAGCTAGGTTTTTTTGTGGATAAAGCTAACTCATTTATCTACAAATAACGCTTCTATAGCCTGGTCTAAAAATGACTTCTTAATAGGTGAAATGCACATGCAACGCAGTACTATAAATCTGGGACAGAGCAGTCCAAAAATGTAGAAATGTCTAAGTAAAATAAATATTTGGAGAAGTTCAAAAATGTAATTGAAGCTAGATTTTTTGTACATGAAGCTAATCCAATTATCTACAATGTTTTAGTTTTGAGTTTGATCTACAAATCAATTTATCATGCCCAAATAAATCATATCAATTCAGTCGATATAGTAAAATTAAATCCTGGCAGATTGTATAACTACTTGTATGATGTGTTTATTGATGATGCTGGCTTTCCGGTACCTGTGTGGTTATGAATATCTTGTGCTATGGTAGTGCTATCGAGTAGATGAGTATGTTAGGGGCTTCATCTATATATATTATTGGTATTAAATCCATAAGCTACACGCTAGGTTTCCGTTGTTATGAATATAGTGTGATGACCATAGAGAGTTCCTACTCAAGCTATAAGTATGTTGTACGGCACGATTATTGCGTTGATAGTGATTGGATAAGCTTCCATTGTAAGTATATTACGACATAAAATAGGATGACGAATGTATAAACGTAACTTCAAAAGTATATTCGGAAGTCCGTTAATGAACTAAATTCCGAAATGAGTGACGAATGCGTGGTTGGGAAAACGTAAGGGTCAATTGTGCTATGTTATAAGCAGATTATGGTAAGGATAATTGTTGGATAGGTAATCTGGGCAGTGGAGATCAGGATAGTAAGAAAAAGGGATGTGTTATTGAGTTGTGACGCGGTGATTCTTTGAGTAAAGACTCCTTTCGGTTCTTCGTGATGAAATGGATGTTCTTGTACTCCGTAACGCTTTCGGTTCTTCGTGACGAAGCGGTGATTCTTTGAGTAAAGACTCCTTTCGGTTCTTCGTGACGAAATGGATGTTCTTGTACTCCGTAACGCTTTCGGTTCTTCGTGACGAAGCGGTGATTCTTTGAGTAAAGACTCCTTTCGGTTCTTCGTGACGAAATGGTTGTTCTTGTACTCCGTAACGCTTTCGGTTCTTCGTGACGAAGCGGTGATTCTTTAAGTAAAGACTCCTTTCGGTTCTTCGTGACGAAATGGATGTTCTTGTACTCGGTAACACTTTCGGTTCTTCGTGACGAAGCGGTGATTCTTTGAGTAAAGACTCCTTTCGGTTCTTCGTGACGAAATGGATGTTCTTGTACTCCGTAACGCTTTCGGTTCTTCGTGACGCAGCGGTGATTCTTTGAGTAAAGACTCCTTTCGGTTCTTCGTGATGAAATGGTTGTTCTTGTACTCCGTAACGCTTTCGGTTCTTCGTGACGAAGCGGTGATTCCTTGAGTGAAGACTCCTTTCGGTTCTTCGTGACGAAATGGATGTTCTTGCACTCCTTAACACTTCGGTTCTTCGTGACGAAGTGGTTGATGAAAGATGTTTTGGTTGATGAAAGATGCATTGGTTGATGAAAGATGTTTTAGTTGATGAAAGATAGTTTGGTTAGAAAGAGACACTTTGGGTTTGTAAATGATGTCGAATGTTATAAATGAATGGTAGTGGCATTAAGAATGTCTAGACGAGTCTCCTGAATTTTTTGTATTCCTATCGAATACGTAGTCGGGTACGCTACTAGATATAATTTGACGGTGAAAACGTAAAGATCCTAAAAGACATGTTGAAAGGTAGTAAATGTATTCCTATTGTGTTTTACTATATACGTTCCATTTGATTTAGCTTACTCACTCAGCTTTCATAAGCTGACGACGTTCATGTCGCTGGACATTTCCATGTCCAGCTTATCCAGGTAACGAGTACACGGGTTATGACGCTACGCAAGCAGAGAACGTGGAGGAAGAGTACACCGAAGATGGCTATGGTTATGCTAGTTAGAGAGAAGACTAGCAGTTATCCTCTGTAAATGTTTTTGCCTATAACCAGAAGACTTAGCATATATTTCATAATAGTTTTGTAAGGCCAAGAGCCATAAAGACTCTGATGTATTTATTATGATGTATTAACTAGCTAAGTACTTTGACTTCTCATTGTAATATATTCCAGAAAGTAAATGATGGTTTTATTCTTTTATTATATTGTTTAAATATTATTATTTGGTCATGGACAATTCGGTACTGCAACCAGTCACGTGCCTCAGGGTCCAAGATGAAAATTTTAAATTTTTCCATATTTTGGCTACGCCGGGGCGTGAGAGGGATTTTTGGTATCAGAGCCTTAGGTTAAGACATGCACACCGATTGTCCTACACACTTAAGATATGAACCTTAAGATAGTTTTGTGATTAGCATGGTACCTTATTACATCCCGGATGGATGTGGAGGACTTTTGGGATAGGATCCGCAATATCTAGAGCTTTACTTGTAATAGGGCTAGTAGCCCATCTTTTGTGTATATAGCTGTATTTTAGGCTTGTGACACGTATAAGTAGACATGTACGCCTTTTCTATGTATATGTTTTTGGTACCGTTGGTCGTACTATGTATTTTTAGCATGTGCGCTTTCTTATGTAAATATTTAGAGTTATTAATGAAGACTAGTTTCTTTTATCTGATAATATGAATACTTGATATATTATGTACTTATATTAGAATTGCCATCTATACTTTCAGCCGTTTATATCTCGTATCCCTATTTAGGATTGGAGAATAACCGATAGATATTCATGTAGGTACATAAGCACACAAGCACAATGGCGGGAAGACCAAGAAGAAATCATAATGGAGGACCACCAGATCCTATTCTTGAAGGAATCGATCCTACTGGAATCTTTGGTGCATTTCTGCAGCGTCTGGACCAGATAGGCAACAACCACGGCAATGGAAATGGCAACAACAACGACAATCACCAAAGACCACCACCTCAGACGCCCGACAGATTGATGGAAGGATTCAGAGCTTTGCGTCCTGATAGGTTCGACGGCACCGGTGAATCCTGGCGAGCAGAGCAATGGCTAAGGGATATGGATCGTATCTTTGAATCGATCAAATGCCCCGAGATAGAGAAGCTCCGTCTCGCCACTTTCCAACTCACTTATGCGGCAGCCGATTAGTGGGAAGCCGAGCGAGCAACTATTGGAGTAGAAGTTTCAAGGAGGATGACATGGACTACCTTCCGGGAGAAGTTTTTGGAGAAGTATTTCCCCGACGATGAAAAGGACCAGAAAGAGAAAGAATTCATCGATTTAACACAAGGAAATAGGAGTGTAAGAAGATCAAGAAGTTTCACCGAGGACTCAATCCGCACCTCCGGCATCTAACATTGGGACACCTGAATCAAACTTTTGAGGTTTTGGTCAGGTTAGCAGCAGGTTTGGAAAGAGATGGCTGCCAAGGCCCGAAGCAAATGGTATACCGACCACCCCCGCCAAGGAACGGACCACGAGGAAGACCTTTGACTCAGTTCCAAGGAAACAAGCGCCCATGGAACAGCAGCAAGAAACCAGGACCCACACTTTCCTGGGACAAGAATGTAGTACCTCCTGCACCACAAATATCGACCACTACTATCGAGAACAACAGGGATGGATGCTTTAAATGTGGGATCCCCGGACACATGGCTCGAGACTGCATAGTCCCCAGGGACAATTATCGAATTAATGTTGTCTGTTACAACTGTGGCAAGAGGGGACACATGAGCAGAGAATGTAAGGCACCAAAAGGAAACTATCATGGTCCTACTACTCATGGCCAAGCTGGTAAGGCTTGACTCAATGCGATCATACCTGAGGCAGCTGGCTATGATGAAAAGGAACAGCAGAACTTGGAAGGTACACTCTCATTATATGCTAGTAGAGTTAAAGTTCTTTTTGATACGGGTGCTACGAATTCGTTTATTGCCTTTGAGATTGTACGACGATTGGGTTTAGTACCCCAAGCACTTGAGGTAGCCCTGAACGCGGTATCACCTTTGGGAGTGACCGTGAAGCTAGGAAAGGTGTGCAAGGACTGTACTTTGACATTGGAGGATAGGAGCTTATATGCAGACTTAATTGTTCTGTCAATGAAGGAATTCGACGTAATCTTAGGATTTGACTGGCTTACTAAGTATCATGCAAAGTTAGATTGTGCTAGTAGGTCGATCACATTTTCAGTACCTGGAAGTGCACCCTTTAGTTTTCAATGCAACCCTACTAGTGACGCCTTTCTTACAAGTCATATAGCCGCTATGGAAACTACAGGCTCAGATTTGACGATCGCTCGGATTTCGATAGTCCGAGACTATGAGGATGTCTTTCAGGACGTTTCTGGATTACTACCAAAGCGCGAGATCGACTTTTGTATTGAGTTGATACCCGAAACGACACCGATATCCAAGGCTCCTTATCGTATGGCCCTAACGGAAATGCTGGAGTTGAAGAAGCAAGTACAAGAGTTAGAAGATCTTGGATTTATTAGACCAAGCACGTCACCTTGGGGAGCCCCGGTTCTATTTGTTAGGAAGAAGGATGGAAATCTTCGACTCTGTATCGACTATAGAGAGTTGAATAAGGTTACTATTAAGAACAAGTACCCGCTTCCCAGGATAGACGATTTGTTCGATCAACTACAAGGAGCGACGACCTTTTCGAAGATTGACTTGCGATCTGGGTACCATCAGTTACTTGTCAGGCCGGAAGATATACCGAAAACAGCTTTCAGAACAAGATATGGGCACTACGAGTTCTTAGTTATGCCTTTTGGATTAACTAATGCCCCGGCAGTATTCATGGATTTGATGAATCGAGTGTTCAGACCCTTCTTGGATCAATTCATCATCGTGTTTATCGACGACATCCTTATTTATTCGAAGAGTGATGAAGAACACGAGAAGCATGTAAAGATTGCACTTCAGACACTTAGAGAAAATTGTCTTTATGCTAAGTTCAGTAAGTGTGAGTTTTGGCTGAAAGAAGTCAAATTCTTGGGACATGTAGTCTCACAAAATGGAATTTCGGTGGACTCAACCAAGACGGACGCAGTTTCTAGTTGGAATAGACCAACCAACGCATCAGAAGTACGAAGTTTCCTTGGATTGGCTGGATACTATAGGAGATTCGTGGAAGGTTTCTCAAGGATCGCGTCTCCTTTAACCGGACTAACAAAGAAGGATTCAAAGTTTGAGTGGAAGGACAAGCACGAACGCGCCTTTCAGGAATTAAAGGAGAGGTTGACCTCAGCGCTAGTGCTAGCCATACCCAAGAGTGGTGAACAGTACACTATCTACAGTGACGCTTCATATCAAGGACTAGGATGTGTACTCATGCAGAATGGTCAGGTGATCGCTTATGGATCTAGGCAATTAAAGCCACATGAATTAAACTACCCTACGCACGATCTGGAATTGGCTGCAATTGTCTTTGCACTCAAAATTTGGAGGCACTATCTCTACGGAGAGAAGTTTGACTTGTTTAGCGATCACAAAAGCTTGAAATACCTGTTCTCTCAAAAGGATTTAAACATGAGACAACGACGTTGGATGGAGCTACTTAAGGACTACGACTTTAATTTGCAATACCACCCCGGTAAGGTAAATGTAGTTGCAGATGCTCTAAGCAGGAAACCCCAAAGGTTAATCGCCTCATTTTTAATCAGGGAATGGAAAGCCTTAGAAGCTTTAATAGAATTTGACTTCCAGACTACAAGACCAGGTATTGGAAGACCTTTTGGATGTCTTATGGTGCAGCCAACCCTCATTAACCGAATACTCGAAGCTCAAAAGAAGGACGAAGGATTGAGGAAATGGTTTGAGAAGGCGAAAGCAAAGGATCCAACTGAATGGAATATTGGAACAGACAGGGCATTCAGATGTAAGGACAGGTTATGTGTACCCAACACGGATAATTTGAGGAAAGACATTCTAAATGAAGCCCACAAGTCAAGGATGACTATACACCCCGGCGGAACCAAGATGTACAAAGACTTGAAAAGGAACTTTTGGTGGGAAGGCATGAAGAGAGAAGTCGCAGAATATGTAGCAAAATGCCCTACTTGCCAGCAAGTCAAGACGGAACACCAACGACCTCCAGGATTACTACAACCTCTACCAGTCCCAGAATGGAAATGGGAGCATATCACTATGGATTTTGTTATGGGATTGCCAAGATCCCAGCAGAACCATGATGCCATTTGGGTAGTTGTTGATCGACTGACCAAATCAGCCCATTTTATTGCATATAATATGACCTATCCTGTCGAGAAGATGAGTCGACTTTATCTACAATAGGTTGTGCTGTTACATGGGGTACCAGTGTCAATAGTATCAAATCGAGATTCGAGATTCACCGTTGGATTATGGGAGAGTCTTCAGAAAGCGATGGGAACATCTCTGAAGTTAAGTTCTGCATTTCATCCACAAACTGACGGACAAACAGAAAGGACGAATCAAGTAATGGAGGACATGCTTCGAGCCTGTGTAATCGATTTTGAAAGCTCGTGGGAAACACACTTACCGTTGGTTGAGTTTGCTTGTAACAACAGTTTTCATTCGAGCATAGGGATGGCACCATTTGAAGCACTATACGGAAGGCCGTGCCGATCACCTTTGTGTTGGGCTGAAATTGGAGATGGCAAATTATTGGGACCAGACTTAGTCCAGGAGACCAATAAAGGAATCAATACAGTAAAGGAAAGAATGAAGGCAGCACAAAGTAGATACAAGAGCTACGCGGATAAACGACGTCGAGACCTAGAATTTGAAGTGGGAGATCATGTTTACCTGAAAGTTTCCCCGGTTCGAGGCGTGGTAAGGTTTGGACAGAAGAAGGGAAAACTATCGCCACGCTACATTGGACCATTTGAAATTCTGGATCGCGTAGGAAAAGTCGCCTATAGATTGGCGTTACCACCCAAGATGTCGGGAGTTCATAACGTATTCCATGTAAGCATGCTAAGAAAATGTCTTCATAACCCGGCACATGAGATCGACTTCAAAGATATCGAAGTAAATGACAATGCTACATTCATTGAAGGACCTGTAAAGATTCTGGATCATGGAATCAAGAAGTTGAGAAACAAAGAGTTTCCGCTGGTAAAGATTCAGTGGAAACACCATGACGAAGGAGAAGCATCTTGGGAGCTGGAATCGGAAATGCGAGAGAAATTTCCTTTTCTTTTTAGTACCTAGATAGCTCAGATTTCGAGGACGAAATCCTATAATAGGTGATAGAAGATGTAATACCTGTAATTTCTCTACGTGCAATAATACGAGTTTTATGAATTTCTATATCTGGTCTATTATTATATTATTATTTTATTTATGTGACTGTGTCAGTGTAATGTAATTACTAATTAGACTATAATCACTGCACCGACTCGACCGTAATTAGAATTAACTTAGTCCCGTAACCGGACCCGGACATTAGAAACAACACCCGTTTGCACGTAAATTAAGACCGACACGTATATCGAGGAACTTATGCACGTAAACCGAGGAAGTGGCACACAACCCAAGGTGGGCCCCACATGGTCGGCCACATGGCATCCCATGCACCACATGGCACTACCTCCCTTGCCACTTGTCCACCTCTAGGACACTTGTCCATGCATGTACACTCTAGCACATGCATGGTGACACATATCCCACCACCATCTCTATATAAACATGCCTATACTCATGCATTACACTCTTGGCCATTTACAATCTGCATATAGAGTTAGAGAGAGCTAGGAGATGAACTCCATGGAGAGATAAGAGATACATGGAGATGGAGAAGAAGAACTAGGAAGAAGTCTCCACCATTGAAGTTGTGTTCAAACTTCCTAAGCTCAAATCCAAAGCCCAAGCTCAATTTCAAGTTTAAGTGAGTATTCTAACTCACTTTAGAACCTATATAGTATGTAGTAATGTTTATCAAGAGTTTGATGTTGTACTTTGAGGTTCTATGCAACATGCAAGTCAAATTTTCAAATCTGGGAAGCTGAAACTTCCAGCAGAATGTTGTTTAGTAAAACGAACATTTTGAGCAGTTAAAAAATGGAAATGAGGCTAAGTTTTTTTGAGGATAAAGCTAACTCATTTATCTACAAATAACTCTTCTATATCTCAGTCGGAAAATCACTTCTTCATAGGTGAAATGTACATGCAACGAAGTACTTTAAATCTGAGAAACAGAAACCTCCAGCAGAATGTAGTTTAGTAAAATGAGTGTTTCAAGCAGCTCCGAAATCTGAATTAAGCTAGGTTTTTTTGTGGATAAAGCTAACTCATTTATCTACAAATAACGCTTCTATAGCCTGGTCTAAAAATGACTCCTTAATAGGTGAAATGCACATGCAACGCAGTACTATAAATCTGGGACAGAGCAGTCCGAAAATATAGAAATGTCTAAGTAAAATAAAAATTTGGAGAAGTTCAAAAATGTAATTGAAGCTAGATTTTTTGTACATGAAGCTAATCCAATTATCTACAATGTTTTAGTTTTGAGTTTGATCTACAAATCAATTTATCATGCCCAAATAAATCATATCAATTCAGTCGATATAGTAAAATTAAATCCTGGCAGATTGTATAACTACTTGTATGATGTGTTTATTGATGATGCTGGCTTTCCGGTACCTGTGTGGTTATGAATATCTTGTGCTATGGTAGTGCTATCGAGTAGATGAGTATGTTAGGGGCTTCATCTATATATATTATTGGTATTAAATCCATAAGCTACACGCTAGGTTTCCGTTGTTATGAATATAGTGTGATGACCATAGAGAGTTCCTACTCAAGCTATAAGTATGTTGTACGGCATGATTATTGCGTTGATAGTGATTGGATAAGCTTCCATTGTAAGTATATTACGACATAAAATAGGATGACGAATGTATAAACGTAACTTCAAAAGTATATTCGAAAGTCCGTTAATGAACTAAATTCCGAAATGAGTGACGAATGCGCGGTCGGGAAAACGTAAGGGTCAATTGTGCTATGTTAGAAGCAGATTATGGTAAGGATAATTGTCGGATAGGTAATCTGGGCAGTGGAGATCAGGATAGTAAGAAAAAGGGATGTGTTATTGAGTTGTGACGCGGTGATTCTTTGAGTAAAGACTCCTTTCGGTTCTTCGTGACAAAATGGATGTTCTTGTACTCCGTAACGCTTTCGGTTCTTCGTGACGAAGCGGTGATTCTTTGAGTAAAGACTCCTTTCGGTTCTTCGTGACAAAATGGATGTTCTTGTACTCCGTAACGCTTTCAGTTCTTCGTGACGAAGCAGTGATTCTTTGAGTAAAGACTCCTTTCGGTTCTTCGTGACGAAATGGTTGTTCTTGTACTCCGTAACGCTTTCGGTTCTTCGTGACGAAGCGGTGATTCTTTAAGTAAAGACTCCTTTCGGTTCTTCGTGACGAAATGGATGTTCTTGTACTCCTTAACACTTCGGTTCTTCATGACTAAGTGGTTGATGAAAGATGTTTTGGTTGATGAAAGATGCATTGGTTGATGAAAGATGTTTTAGTTGATGAAAGATAGTTTGGTTAGAAAGAGACACTTTGGGTTTGTAAATGGTGTCGAATGTTATAAATGAATGGTAGTGGCATTAAGAATGTCTAGACGAGTCTCCTGAATTTTTTGTATTCCTATCGAATACGTAGTCGGGTACGCTACTAGATATAATTTGACGGTGAGAACGTAAAGATCCTAAAAGACATGTTGAAAGGTAGTAAATGTATTCCTATTGTGTTTTACTATATACATTCCATTTGATTTAGCTTACTCACTCAGCTTTCATAAGCTGACGACGTTCATGTCGCTGGACATTTCCATGTCCAGCTTATCCAGGTAACGAGTACACGGGTTATGACGCTACGCAAGCAGAGAACGTGGTGGAAGAGTACACCGAAGATGGCTATGGTTATGCTAGTTAGAGAGAAGACTAGCAGTTATCCTCTGTAAATGTGTTTGCCTATAACCAGAAGACTTAGCATATATTTCGTAATAGTTTTGTAAGGCCAAGAGCCATAAAGACTCTGATGTATTTATTATGATGTATTAACTAGCTAAGTACTTTGACTTCTCATTGTAATATATTCCAGAAAGTAAATGATGGTTTTATCCTTTTATTATATCGTTTAAATATTATTATTTGGTCATGGACAATTCGGTACTGCAACCAGTCACGTGCCTCAGGGTCCAAGATGAAAATTTTAAATTTTTCCATATTTTGGCTACGCCGGGGCGTGACACTGACGCCCATGGAAGCGTTAAAGTGTGTGAAGCCAAACTTGGACACTCACTGGCACCTATGGTAGTGCTAAAGTGTGGCCTACGGACACTCCCTGATACCCGAGTCTGGATACTGCGTGATGTTGCTCCGGTATTTGCATGGCGGTTTAGGTATTCAAAGTGTGAGGCAATGGACACTCCCTGGTACCCCGGACCAAAGTGTGAGGCAAACTGGACACTCCCTGGCGCCCCGTTGCTAAAGTGTGGCTATCTTAGTGTTTCAAAGATACCAGGAGTAAGATAGTGGGTTGTTGTGTCTGTCGAGAGAAAAGAGTCGGCAAGATGAGTATGGTGCATTGTCTCATACACAATTATATGTTTCATGAATGATCGACTTTTAATGTATTCCTTGTTGTTTTTATAAAATGAATTCTTTCTGTGGCCAAAAGATTGATTTTACAAAATTGAAAATGGAAAAAGGTAAATGGGTATGTTTTTACATTCAAAGCTATGTTTTTAATACTCACCAGCTTCTTGAAGCTGACGACGTTGATGTGTCCTGGACATTCGTGTTCAGGCTTTTCAGGTTATGAACAGGCTCACCAGTATGATTATGCTAATTGAGAACGGCGGCTTGAAGAGAATTTGTTATTGTCATTGCATATTTTAAGTTTTATGTTTAAGTTTTTAACTATTTGTATTAAGGATGACTATAATAGACTTTAAGTTATTGTTTTGTTTCAAGGCGGTCTGTGCCTTAGTTGACCCCGTATCATAAGATGCAATAAGTTAGAAAAATTTTATAAGCCTTGATTGTTCTGCTCTGATTATTGTTTATTGTTGTTCGACGTTTGGGACGGAATCGATCCTTCAAACTATCGCGACCTACGGGTCCATAAAGGAAATTGAACGCTTTCCTTATTTATGCTACGTCGGGGCGTGACAGGATTTAGTGGTATCAGAGCCAGATTATTATTTATCTCAAGATAGTTTAGCCAGGTTAGGGTTTACCAGTATAGACCCGATTCCACATTCCATTAAGTGTTACACACCCGATGATACGACAGGGAGGATAGACTCAGAACCCAAACGCCTAAGATTATCTGTGTCCTGACTTAAGTAGTACCTTTTTATCAGGTATGGATCCAGCTCATCAGCTATATGTACCAGACAGATTTGGAGGACACTTTGTGACACCTGGGGCAGTGATCCCAGCCTTTCTCGACTTATATCATGCGGCCGTTAAGCAGTTGGCCACAGCGACCGTAGTATCTGATTTATGGCACTAGGTTCATGTGGTAGGCTTAATCGACTTGACTCGTATCCGCCTAGAGCTTCGTTACTTTGCAGAGGCTCAGCGCTTGGTTTTGGTCGAGGTTTTGAGGTTGGTCAATAGCGATGCTTTCTACCTTCCTCTCGAGATCCAGATTGTGCATGCCCATTTGGCTCAGTTAGAGATGCCCCCACCAGTAGTTCCCATTGCTGAGGACGATGATGGGATTGTTCATGTGGTCCCAGTAGGTGGAGAGATTGTAGAGGACTGCATAGGTCTAGATGATCTCGCCGTTGAGTTCGAGGCTGAGCTAGCACTTGAGCTAGCCTTACCTGAGGAGATGCTAGTTAAGGCAGATGCCCCTGCGCCTGCTTCATCTTCGACCTCTCCAGGCTATGATGGGGTGGGCCCCTTTTAGGCTCAGCGATTTTGCCCCGTCGATTCGCTGGATCTCCTGATGGCTGCTTATGGAGACGACTGACTTTTTAGATATGACTTGGTACATATTAACTACTTTTGACTATTAGCTCTATCTCTTTTTGCAACTGTAATTACATGCATTAGAGTGTAGGGCAATGACCCCATTTTTGTAACATTAACTCTTGCATGCGTCCTAACCCATACAGGTAGGGTAGGCATTGATCTGACTATACATGCTTTTTGTATCAACTTGACAAGAAGTTATATATAAGATATACTCTTTTGAATATTGTCATCATTTAAATTACTTCATAGCACTGTTGCATACATGTTTCTCATCTACTATCACTATCATGCATAGAATGGATGGAGGACTAAGGAGGAACAGGAACTTGATCGAGGGAGCACCCGAGGCTGCCGATCCTACGGGGATGTTCGAAGCGTTTATCAGACGGTTGGAAAGAATCGGTAATACGAATGACAACCGACGAGACCGTCAAACTGGAGACAAATTGCTGGAGAGATTCCGTGCACTAAGGCCCGAGCAGTTTGCGGGTACCGCAGAACCCTGGAAAGAGGAACAGTGGTTAAGACAGATGGACCGCATGTTCGAAGCTGTCCAGTGCAACGAGATGGACAAGAGGAGGTTGGCTACATTTCAATTGACCAATGCTGCCGCAGATTGGTGGGATTCGGTCATAGCTACTATCGAGAATGGAGCTGTAATGGGGATGACGTGGACTGCGTTCAAGGGAAGATTTCTGGAAAAGTATTTCCCGGCTACGGAGAGGCATAGAAGAGAGAAGGAATTCATGGATCTGACACAAGGAACCAAGTCGGTGCAAGAGTACACCACACAGTTCGAAAGACTATCTCGGTTCGCTCCACACCTGGTTGATACTGAAGAGAAGAAGATCCGTAATTATAACCAAGGGCTGACACCGCAGATTCGTCGCCTGACTCTCGGACACTTAGATAAATCTTTTGAAGGACTTGTTGGTTTGGCTACCTATCTGGAAGAGGATGCTCGAGTAAACCGAAAGTAATTTGAATTTCGACCGCCTCAAAGGGGTAATTTTGGGAATAGACCACCAATGAATCGTACCCAAGGGCAGAAGAGGAATTTCAATGGGAGAAAGAAGACCCAGGCTATTACCTATCCGACTCAACCCCGAGTAGGAGAAGGAAGTAGTAGTGGAAAGTGCTTCAATTGTGGCAACCCTGGTCATCTGGCTCGAGATTGCAAGGCACCAAGGCGTGCTACTCAGCAAGGGATAGTCTCCTTCAACTGTGGTGAACCAGGTCACATCAGTAGGTTCTACACTGCTCCTAAGCAGGTGACTTATGGTCAACAGGGTTAGACTCGCTTGAATGTTGTTATTCCTGATGCCGCTGGATATGATGGAACTGTATACGAAGAAGGAGATTATGGAGAAGCTCAACCTGATCAGCAAGCAGTGTAAGGTACATTAACTCTGTTTAACTCCCATGTTAAAGTGTTATTTGATACGGGTGCTGCTCTTTCATTCATATCTGTTAATACAATTCAGAGATTAGGTATCTTACCTCATCGCTTAGAGAAAGTTTTGAAGGCTACATCACCATTAGGAGCCGCAGTCAGATTAGGACACGTGTGCAAGGATTGTCCTTTACGGCTGGGAGACCGTGAAATCCCTGCAAGGTTGATTGTCCTATCGATGAAAGAGTTCGACATAATCCTAGGGATGGATTGGCTCACTCAGAATCAAGCAACGTTGGATTGTGCGAGGAAGAGAATTACATTCTCCAACAATGGGAATCAATCATTCGATTTTCAATGTAATCCTTTGGGAGATATGTTCCTCACAAGATGTTTAGCCAACATCGAAGTCGTCAGTACAGAGGTGACAGCGTCATCAATACCTGTAGTCAAGGACTTCGAAGAAGTATTTCAAGATGTTTCTGGTTTGTCGCCCGAGAGAAGTATAGAGTTCTGTATTGAGCTTATACCGGGTACCGTACCGATCACCAAGGTTCCCTACAGAATGGCCCCCACAGAACTATTGGAATTGAAGGAACAAGTTCAAGAGCTCGAGAACCTAGGTTTTGTACGTCCAAGTACATCGCCTTGGGGAGCACCAGTGTTATTTGTGAAGAAGAAGGACGGGACGCTCAGACTATGTATCGACTACAGAGAACTGAACCGCGTGACTATCAAGAACAAGTATCCCTTGCCTCGGATCGACAATTTGTTTGATTAACTACAAGGAGCTACGACATTTTCCAAGATAAACCTAAGGTCGGGATATCATCAGTTGAGGGTACGAAAGAAAGACATACCTAAGACTGCTTTCAGAACCCGATATGGTCATTATGAATTTTTGGTGATGCCGTTTGGAATGACGAACGCCCCGGCAGTGTTTATGGATCTGATGAACAGAGTGTTCAAGCCTTATTTGGATCAGTTTGTCATCGTCTTTATAGATGATATTTTGATCTATTCTAAGTCAGGAGAAGAACACGAGCAACATCTACGGATTGCGATGCAGACGCTTAAAGATCACCAGTTGTATGCCAAGTTCAGTAAGTGTGAGTTCTGGTTGCAAGAAGTGAAATTTTGGGACACAAGGTGTCATCTCAAGGAATTTCAGTGGATTCGTCCAAGACCGATGCTGTGTCAAACTGGGTTAGACCGAGCAACCCTACAGAAGTTCGGAGTTTTCTTGGACTCGCAGGCTATTATCGGAGATTTGTTGAAGGATTCTCCAAGATAGCAGCACCTTTGACTGGGTTGACGAAGAAGAATTTGAAGTTCGAGTGGATAGAGAAGCATGAGCGAGCCTTTCTAGAGTTGAAAGAGAGACTCACTACTGCACCGGTACTAGTAATACCCAAGCGTGATGAGAAGTTCACTATGTTTAGTGACGCGTCATATCAAGGACTGGGGTGTGTACTTATGCAAGATGGAAGAGTTATAGCCTATGGATCCAGACAGCTGAAGCCAAATGAATTGAACTATCCCATTCATGATTTGGAGTTGGCGGCAGTGGTATTTGCACTCAAGATTTGCAGACATTATCTCTACGGTGAGAAGTTTGATTTGTTCTCCGATCACAAGAGCTTAAAATATTTGTTCACACAGAAAGAGTTGAACATGAGGCAGCGCAGATGGATGGAGTTGATCAAAGATTACGACTTCACATTGGAATACCACCTCGGTAAAGCTAATGTGGTCGCTGATGCTTTGAGTTGACAAACTCGTGAGACGATCGCCACCTTAATGGTGAGAGAGTGGCGAGTGTTGGAGACCTTGGTGGAGTTCGATGTATAGAGTGCTGAAGAAGGAGAAGGACAATTGTTCGGATGTCTTATCCTACAGCCTGTTCTTATCGACCGCATTATTGGAGCTCAGAAAGAAGATGAGAAATTTCAGACATGGTTCGTGAAGATGTCAGAAAAAGACCCGACGGAATGGAAGGTAGGAGTCGATGGAGGATATCGGTGCAGAGAGAGATTATGTGTGCCAGATTATGGTGAGCTAAGGAAGGATACTCTGGAAGAAGCACATAAGTCAAGATATACAGTTCACCTGGGAGGAACCAAGATGTACAAGGATTTGAAGAGAAATTTCTGCTGGGAAGGTATGAAGAAGGACGTGGCCGAATTCGTATCCAAGTGCTTGACATGTCAGCAAGTCAAAGCCGAACATCAGAGACCCTCGGGACTGTTGCAACCACTACCTATTCCTAGTTGGAAGTGGGAGCACATCACGATGGATTTTGTAGTGGGATTGCCTCGATCTCAGCAGAATCATGACGCTATTTGGGTAATTGTGGATCGATTGACGAAGTCAGCTCATTTCATTGCTTATAGTATGACATACCCGGTAGAAAAGATGAGCCGGATGTACATACAACAAGTTGTGCGACTTCACGGTGCACCAGTGTCAATCGTGTCAGACCGTGATGCACGTTTTACTTCTGGATTTTGGGAAAGTCTACAAGAAGCTATGGGAACCTCGCTCAAGATGAGCACTGCTTTTCACCCTCAGACAGTGGACAAACTGAGCGTGTTAACCAGATCATGGAGGATATGCTTAGGGCTTGTGTGATCGATTTTGAAGAATCTTGGGAAACACACTTGCCGTTGGTTGAATTTGCCTATAACAACAGTTATCACACGAGTATCGGGATGGCTCCGTTCGAAGCATTGTATGGACGACCATGCCGTTCTCCTTTGTGTTGGGCAGAGGTTGGTGACACGGAGTTGTTGGGACCAGATTTGGTTAGAGAAACCAACGAGAAGATTTCTTTGGTCAAGGAAAGAATGAGAACCGCTCAGAGCCGGTATAAGAGTTATGCTGATCGACGCCGGAAAGATTTGGAATTCAGTGCTGGAGATCACGTACTTCTTAAAGTTTCACCGACCCGAGGAGTAGTACGCTTCGGTCTCAAGAGAGGGAAGTTAGCTCCACGTTTCATTGGGCCGTTCGAGATTTTGGAACGTGTTGGAAAAGTAGCTTATCGACTGGCGCTACCACCAAAGATGTCTGGGGTTCACAACGTGTTTCACGTGAGTATGCTGAGAAAGTACATACGAGATCCCTCACATATGGTTAGTTATGACGACATTGAGATGAGTCATAACGTTTCTTACAAGGAGAGACCTGTGAAGATTCTAGATCAGAGTATCAAGAAGTTGAGGAATAAAGACATTCTGTTGGTGAAGGTTCAGTGGAATCACCATGACGAGAATGAAGCCTCGTGGGAAGTTGAAGCGGATATGAGGAAGAAGTACCCGGAGTTATTTCATGACCAGTTAGTCTTGATTTCGGAGACGAAATCCTGTTTAAGAGAGGAAGGATGTAACAACCTGCATTTGCATTTAATTTTAATCTGACGTTTCCATAATTAATCTGTATTTGCATTGTCATATTCTTAATCAATGTGTATTGCCCGCTTTTATTTCAATTACAAATCCTTATGTTCTAGAACCTTGTTATTTATATCATTTCATATTAAAATTCTTTTGGGGTCTAACTGCAATTTCTGTAAATATTAATAACACCTGTGTTAGATTTCATAACTGTATTTCAAAACGGTGAAAATGTTTTCTTTTAACTAGGGGTGAACAAAAAAACCGAAAAACCGAAAACCGACCGAAACCGACCGACCAAAAAACTGATTGGTCGGTTTATAAAATACATGTACAAGCTAAAACCGACCGAAACCGCAAAACCGACCGAAACCGAACCTATTGGTCGGTTTTAAAATACACAAAAAACCGACCGGAACCGACCGCGTACACCCCTACTTTTAACTCAATCAGTATTTTTATAAAACCAGAAAATTATTTCCTACGTTAAAATCAATTTTCTGTATTTTTGTGGTGATCACCGCGCCACGGAAATACCAGTTCACTTCCAAAACTGTACGCGCTGTGCTAAACTTCCACAGATTTTGGAAGTGATGTAAAGCAAGGACATGACATTTGCTTTATTGCTATTTATGGCAAGTAATCATTGGATATGCTTTGTTTGGATATTGCAATTTTGTGTGTGTATTCTTATGCCATAAGCTCTATTTCCCAAACACTTCTAGCTTATAACCCCTACAAACCTATGGTTACCCCTTCAAAATCTGTGGAGTTAACAATCTGATAGTACATATACGTATGTATAGCAACACACACATCTGTGGTCTTGAATTAGCTAATTAAAACTAAAGGAATTGTTGAGTGAAGCTCACAATACTTGGTCCCCAAGTTGTGAAGATTGGTGTCTATATAACTCTCACTCTTCCCTCATTATACACACTCTGTGCTTCACAAGTTGAGAGAGTGAGAGAGAGACACAGAGAGTTTAAGTTCAGGTATTTTCTAGAGAAGAGGAAGAACAAACTCCATAGCTCAAAAGCTTGCAATTGGATTCTTATTTGGTCTTTCTTTCTCAACAATTACTTCACCTCTTAATCTGAATGAGTATTCTAAACTCACTCTAGAATGCAAATTCATGCTTAGTTACTGAGTTTGTGTATGTATTAATGATCCTCCATTGCTAAATTTGTCCATGGAAGCTTGAGCTTCAAAATCACAATTTTCCAAACTCAACCAAAATCCGTTTTTAGAATGAAATATGAAAGATTATACATCCTACATGCCATGTTTAAAGTATTAGAGTTTAATTTGATCACATGAGAAAGTATATTGAAAATGAAGTTTTGTCATGTTTTAAAATTTCATAAAATGGGAGAGCTATAGATTAAATCATGTTAAATTGGTTTTGGATTCTTAATCCTTGTTGAAAAACAAAGAGAATCATATATAATAAGGCCTAGGAGGTTCTAGAATTGAAAATGGGTCAAATTAGACCCTGAAATCTGAAACAGAGCAGTTTCTGCGAGGAAGAAGAAGCCTCAGTAAAATCTCGCGCCACGATCGCGCGCGCGAAGATCGCGCGAACAGCCCGTGCGAGCGACCCCTCGCGCGAGCGGTCCGCGCGCGCAATCCTCGTTTCCCCAGGCAGACAGAAGAGTTTATATATATATAATGGAATTTAGGCAGGTTGCGCGAGCGAGGGTCGTGCGAGGGACCTATCGCGCAAGCGATCCGCGCGCGCGACCTTGACTTTTTCAGGCAGACAGAAAAGTTTATATTGAAAAAGGAAAAGAGGCAGATCGCGCGAGTGGCCCGCACGAGCGACCTTTCGCGCGCGATCTGGCAGATTCTGGTTTTTGTCTGTTTTGTATTTAGGGACTGGTTGGTTCAATTTTTAAGTACTGTTAAGGTTCTGTTTGGGAATTTTATTAATACAGAATGCTATTAGTTATGTTTGAAATGATTAAGGTAATGAATTACAAGTTATCAATCCCCGTACGTACATTGTTTCCTTAATTCAGCAATTTATCTTGTGTTTAAGTTCATGGCATTCATGTGGAGTCAGTGGTATATGCATGTGGATGTTAGTCTGTGTGGAAAAGAGTAATGGTCAGTGTGGAAAGAGTATTGAGATTGAGATTGTGTGGTGGACACTCCTTGGTTATGGTGTACCAAAGTGTGACGTGATAAGATTGCGGTTGTGGTTGTGGTTGAGGTTTCGGTGAGGGTATCTTTGAAATGCGACGGTGGCAAATATGGACACTCCCTGACGCCCATGGAAGCGTTAAAGTGTGTGAAGCCGAACTTGGACACTCACTAGCACCCATGGTAGTGCTAAAGTGTGGCCTACGGACACTCCCTGATACCCGAGTCTGGATACTGCGTGAGGTTGCTCCGGTATTTGCATGGCGGTTTAGGTATTCAAAGTGTGAGGCAATGGACACTCCCTGGTACCCCGGACCAAAGTGTGAGGCAAACTGGATACTCCCTGGCGCCCCGTTGCTAAAGTGTGGCTATCTTAGTGTTTCAAAGATACCAGGAGTAAGATAGTGGATTGTTGTGTCTGTCGAGAGAAAAGAGTCGGCAAGATGAGTGTGGTGCATTGTCTCATACACAATTATATGTTTCATGAATGATCGACTTTTAATGTATTCCTTGTTGTTTTTATAAAATGAATTCTTTCTATGGCCAAAAGATTGATTTTACAAAATTGAAAATGGAAAAAGGTAAATGGGTATGTTTTACATTCAAAGCTATGTTTTTAATACTCACCAGCTTCTTGAAGCTGACGACGTTGATGCGTCCTGGACATTCGTGTTCAGGCTTTTCAGGTTATGAACAGGCTCACCAGTATGATTATGCTAATTGAGAACGGCGGCTTGAAGAGAATTTGTTATTGTCATTGCATATTTTAAGTTATATGTTTAAGTTTTTAACTATTTGTATTAAGGATGACTGTAATAGACATTAAGTTATTGTTTTGTTTCAAGGCGGTCTGTGCCTTAGTTGACCCCGTATCATAAGATGTAATAAGTTAGAAAAATTTTATAAGCCTTGATTGTTCTGCTCTGATTATTGTTTATTGTTGTTCGACGTTTGGGACGGAATCGATCCTTCAAACTGTCGCGACCTACGGGTCCATAAAGGAAATTGAACGCTTTCCTTATTTATGCTACGTCGGGGCGTGACACCATGAAGATCAAAGTGCATAAGGAAGAGTTTTGAAGTCTTGGAGATTTCTAGAGTTGCATTGGAGCATGATCACCACACATACACACATATCTTCATCATTTTCATCATCTAGTCCACGTAGAATCTAGTGAGTACTCATACTCACTCTTAAATTGTGTTTTCTTAAGGTTATTTAATAATCTATGGCCATGCATGTGTTATACATGAAGTAAAAATGAAGTTATGTTGAAAAAATAACCAATCTGCTAGTAAACTGTCAAACCCTAGCACTCGGACCAAGCACGAGCGCTCAAACCCAACGAATAGGCCAGGCCAGGCGTAAGCGCTCGAGAAACCTGAGTGCGCAAGCTTAGCAGTACTTAAAGAATGAATTATTGCATGTTAAGTTTATGTTGATCCATGATATGTTCGTTGTACTATGAGCTGTAGAAGTTGTACCTTGGGTTGTTCTTTATATTTATGCTTGCATGTGCTATGTAGATGTTGTACATCATACTGTTTGAGTCGTACCCTAATAATGGATTGCTTATAATGTAAAGAAGAAGGATTCTGGAAATTTACAAAGGCGAGCGCTCGAGCTCACCCGAGCGCTCGAGCCTACTGATTTTGGTATGAACATGTTTTTTATAGTAAGTTAATGATGAACTAAATTGGTAAGACTATACGTACGAGGTACGTAAACCTCGATAATGATAACATGATAAGTACAAGAATATGATATCCCGGTAATAATGGGCATTAACGAGGTGATTGTATAAGCTGAGTTAACTCTGATCATGAGATCAATAACAATGTAGATATAATGAAAGCTATTAACGAGGTGATTGTATCCGTCGATTTGGTTCTTGTGTTTTGTTCATAAAAGATTAATGAGTTCCATAATGTCGATGAGATGTCACCGCAGCCTTATAAGGGCAACAGCGGCAAGAGTAATCGTACCTTGTCGGTACTGTTTATTGTGGATGCCATGGTGGCAAGTGTGGTAGTGACACGAATAAAATTCCGCGCTTTGAATGCTACACCCAAGTATAGGTAATCGTTCAAGTAATATTGTCACGACCCATCCCGCTAATGTAGATATATAACAATGTAGATCAATAACAATGTAGATATAATGAAAGCTATTAACAAGGTGATTGTATCCGTCGATTTGGTTCTTGTGTTCTGTTCCTAAAAGAGTAATGAGTTCCATAATGTCGATGAGATGTCACCGCAGCCTTATAAGGGCAACAGCGGCAAGAGTAATCGTACCTTGTCGGTACTGTTTATTGTGGATGCCATGGTGGCAAGTGTGGTAGTGACATGAATAAAATTCTGCGCTCTGAATGCTACACCCAAGTATAGGTAATCGTTCAAGTAATATTGTCACGACCCATCCCGCTAATGTGCGGAAACAGGACACGTGGCACGCCACTAAGGCTCAACAAATAACTATATGAAGCGGAAAAGAACTTTAAACAATCTTGACTATATAAAACTTTTGGAAACATTACCCTCCGAGTTGTAAAATTCGTATAAAATTGAAAACGTAATTATATTATTTCAAAACGAATGATTTTATGTTAAAAGGGATCCCAAAAGTACCCTAAGGACCAATCAAAAGCTTTAATAATTTTCGGAAAAAGGTAGAAAAAGAATTCTAGCAGGGGGTATTTCGACCAGTCGAACGACCCCCTTCGACCGGTCGAATGACCCTTTAGCAGAATTCACTCAATGCTGTAGAATTTCACTTAAGGCATCTAACCTTCACCATTTACACCACTCCAAACATGCATACTAATTCCAACTACACAAGCTATAACATGCTATCAAAACAAAGTTTAGGCTTACTAACCATGAACAAAAACAATAGTGGAACAAGCTAATGCTTGTTTGGCGCAATTCACAAAACTCTATCCATATCCTTTTAAACCTCAAATTTGACAAAGCAAGCATTCAAAACACGAATCCACGAGTTTGGATTCATTACCACATACCCTAAAAGAGTTTTAATACCTATTACAACATCATGAAATCCACACTAAAACCTCCAAGTTAAATCCATGGTTCTAGCTATTGAAAAGCTCATTATTATAATGATTGGCAAAGAAGATGAAACATATACAAGAGGATCCCCGGCATTTTCATAGGCCTCACTCTTCTCGATTCCTCTTGCCTTTCTTCATACCTGCAATGGAGTAAATCTCCATTGCTCAGCTATATGCTGAGTGCACAATTTCTAATATATGCATATATAACAAATCATGCTTTAATCTCATCATAACACATAACTATTGGTCTCTAGGGAATAAGTGCACATTCACCGATCCAAAGTCTTACGACTCAACCACGACCCATGCCCCTTCGACATGGCTCGTAAATGCTTTTCTCGACAAGTGACCGTCGTCACTACTAATCCTCCCCCTTCGAGAGGACGCCTCATGGTGAATTAGCATAAATCCCCCTTTAACCCACATAGGCACATAAACATACTCATTTAACACATATATGTGCTCGCATAAAATTATACATGCTTTTCACATTTAAGCGCGTGCATAATTAACGGGCCTAAGATTGACACATGGATTTTGCCCAGATAACAATTTTGTCATCGAAATATAAAACATGTATTTCACCTATATATCATAGGCTAGAAATTCATACCTCGAGCTATCGACGTATAACTTTGAGGGAACGACTAGAAGCCCGACTAAATGCCGAATCTCCGATCCTACGCAAAAACTACGAGTTTACACGTGTTTTCTCCAAATTCCTAGATTTAGAAATTTATAAAAACTTAGCCAAACGTGGCCTAAAGACAATCAAAATGTAGCCCTTACCTTGGGGAGTTCAAATATGAATTTTGGTTGAAAACAGACGAACGAAAGGTCGCCAATCGTCGTCGTAAAGTCCGTGGCAATAATCTTCCTTTTCTCTCTCCTCTCTAACGATATTTTGTAAAGTTTATGACAAATGAAACTCTCACCCTTTCTATTTATAGACAAGCTTTTCAAAAATCGCGTTTACTTTCCCGCGAGTTTCTCAAACATCTAATTAATCCCTAAAATGTCACACATGTCCATTTTATAACTTTACGGGTGAAAACTATAAATTACAAAAGTTTTAGACGAAGTCTCGTTTGGGTCCAAAATTACGTCCAAAAACTAAATTCTGTGGAATCTCTACACAACCTACCTTTTAAGCAATGTATCACTCACGTTCTCACCATAGTGTTCAAACGATCTAAAACTAGATCAAAACTATAAAAAATTATACTACACATATATAATTATAATTCATGAAAATGTCAGATAAGTCAAATCACATTTAAATCACATAAATGCCACTTAGCTATGCCAATGCAACATGATTTTCCATGTTCCCGTGTCCTCTTTTGACACCTTTCGTTGACCCATGGTCAACCTGTCACACCCCGATTTTTGGAAAGCCAAATAATCAGCATAAAACTAAATCTAGACTACTATTCGACTGCCCAACTATCGGAGTGAACACCACGAATCCCAACCTAATAAAACTTTTTAATGGAAATAGATGTGCTTCGAAACCTGGTTAAAACATTTGTAATAAATTTCCATTTATGTTTTTAAAACAAAACCACCACATTTCCATTTAAAAAAAAACACTCATACGGTTCCGAAAATACTCAAATATATTTGATTAAAGCTACAGCTACTAAATCACTTATATTGAAAAGCGGAAGCTGTATAAACATTTCTAAATTCTCATTAAGAATAAAAATATTTTCATTTACAATTAAAGCTTTGAAAGAATAACCTCTATTACAACCTTTGGTCAGAGCTACTAAACGTCCCAATACCAACTACAATAATGGCCCATAATGCCAAATAAATGAAAATAGCAAATGAATAGAAAAAGGTCTTCATGCCCTCAAGCAAATCCATGCAATCCAATAGTCATACCGGTCTACTCCTTAATCTGGAAAACGGCTACGTTTCCCGAGAAACGCCCCTGCATGATAAACATCGCACGGGTCAGTATTGTATAACAACACTGGTATGAGTAAACACGCCCCAGTCTCAAGGATCACTCGTGGTCCCCTCGACTCCAACCCAACAATAGTCAATTAACATAATAATACCCAATAAATTTCTCTGAGGTTGGGAATCCGCTGGATTCCCTCCCTTTCTTGACCACAAACACATACAATGTTGTAGGCATAACTGTAGTTCCACACGTGAGTGAGGACAAGCGGTAGTTTCCTCAAGTCACGGCGGCAGTTTGTTCCACCCACAAAGTAAAAGAAACAGTTACTCTTAAATAACATGGTGAGCCAAAGCCTACATACAATGGTTAGTGGGCCCACCATCCTGCAACTCGAGAGTTAGCACAAATCCTTAGTATTAGAATAAGAAATTCTCCAATATCGAATCATTATATCAATTTTCTTCGCATTTGTCACGCCCCGGAGTAAGCCAAAAATAGGGAAAATAAAAAATTTCCTTTATGGGTCCGTAGACACGTGACTAGTTTGTTAACTGTCCTGTCCTTCTAACTCCGCACTATGCAATCATAAGGGAAAAGCTAGGGCATAAGCATGATCTAAACTTATCAGAGAATAAATACAGGAGCGGAAATTAAACAAGGGTTACAATAACTTCAATCTTAATACAAGAGGCCATACTAAATAATTTACATAATCTTAACACTTGAGAAAATGTCTATCAGGTCTTGGGCAAGGCTTTATTCTCCTTGGCTCCACAGCACTGCATCCTGAACTCTTCTATCTATCTCCCAACCTGCAACACTCTGGGCATAGGAATGCCCAGGGCGTAACATGCCGTCAGCCTTGGAACAAGGCTGAGTGAGAGTCTCAACCGCACCATAATCAATAAATACAACACATCTCTCGACTCACGTTATAGTTTAATACTTTAAGATATGGTTAATCTCTTATCAAAAGACGCATTCTCACCACGGGCATAGCAGAGGTCTCAACAAGACAGGTAAACAGATAAACATAACATCATAGAATACATTCTCCTTATTATAACCTTGTGCGTGCAAATGCATGACCAATGTAACTCACTCCCGACTCTTTTCATAGACACTTGCTTTTTTAAAACGGATACTTTTCAAAACCATTTTTATTTTAAAACCAAAACTTTCCAAACCAAATCATTTTGAACTAAATCATTTTTACTCATCAACTCAATCTCATCATTCACCTTTTTTTTCTCATCCACTTGACAACACGCGGTATATCAAGGATGATAACATGCTATCACAGCCAATTCATACTCATTCCCTTGATAGGCCACCGGACGTCTTCACGGCGCACACTATCTATAAATGATGAAACTGGCACATGGGACGTCTTCAACCATGTGTATATTCCCACCGGTCGTCTACACGGCTGAGAAGTATATTAGAGCACTAGCCGGATGTCTTCAACGATATATGGGACGTCTTCAACCACGTATGCGCATCACCAGACGTCTTCAACAGCGAGAGGTGCGCTAGGAACCCTAACCGTTCATGTCCACCCGGCTCGTCAACCGTTGATCCATAGGATCCAGAAATCACATCTCTTTCACATTCGCGTATCTCATCTCATTCATATTCTCATCAAACGCCTCTCTTTTCTCACACAATGCATGCTAACACAGGTCATGAAATGCAAGTGAATCCATTCCCAATACCCATATGCAAATCCACTTTCATTCTCTTTATTATTATCCTAGCATGCGTATTTATTCTAGTCATTAACATCGTAAATCGTGCATTTAACAATATGCAACAGAAACGTACATATAACAACATGGATTGATACCAATAATCATATAGATAAAACCCTTGACATGCTCACGCATACGATAGCACTACCATAACATGCTTCACATAGCCTTACAATTATTGGAGTACATGTAACATCATAATTCAGCTTATCACTTATACAAAATATCATACAGGTAGCTTTTAAACATCTTATATTAGTCTTATTAAGATTAGAGTGAGGTTAGGAAACTCACCTCGAGTCACCGATCCTCGAAAAGCGGATAACCGTCAAGTTCTACAACAATAAACGGAATAAACAATAATAATGTATGAGTACAACTATAAGGGCAAAATGGTAATTTTACCAAATGAGGTCATAAACCTCAAGGTATTGATCTACGTGTCATTCTAAGTCCAACGCCATTGACTAGACTCAAATCGGAGTCCGTAGCGTTTTACGAGGTAATATGCAGGGCTTACTACACTAATGCAGGCCCTAAAAGACAGGCTGTATTTTCGACCGAGTCAAAAAGTCACCAAACTTTACGGGAATGTTTTAGACATTATTCTAAGACTCTGGGTACTGACCGCGTAATTTTCGGAGTCCTAGATTATTTATTATGAATTATTGAAGATAATATATACCAGAAAATACCCGAAGCGGGATTTAAAAACATAAGTATAATTATACAAAGAAATCAGTGCTTAGAAGTATTTTTATTAAATACTAGATATTAAAATACACCACCAGTATTTATTTCATAATTTTCGGAGCTCATTTGGTATTTTTAATAATTAATATACTCATAAAATAGCTCCTTATTAATTATTAAAAATACTGGACTATAATATTATAGCTTTATAACTTACATCATGTAATAAAATAGTTCCAGGGTTATTACCCTAATTTTCTAGAATTTATAAATACACATAGGTATTTATTAACTATTTAAAACTATTTAATACTGATATTTATTATTTATATTATCCATATAAATAATAAATATATAATATATATAATATAATAATGATATATAGAATATAAAAATAATATTCTATAGTATTAAACCTTAATGGTATTAATTATAAACCATATACAATTATTAAAATAATTTAAATCATAATAATAATAATAATAATAATAATAATAATAATAATAATAATAATAATAATAATAACAATTATAATAATAATAATAATAAATTGTTATGATATTTGGTATCAGAGCCATGTGTGGCTAATACTCTGAGGCTACCATGGTATATACTATGCTTATTATGATAATATGATATAAATTGTTATGATATTTCTTTGAAAGTTGGATATTCTATTAGTCGCAGACTGAATGGCCTGTGAAATGCCAAGGAGTGGCTGTCTTGGTCGATGTTCTGTTGACCGGAATAGACTTGATAAGGATTATCATAAGAATTTATTAATATGATTCATAGTAAGATTGTATTGTATATACCAAGGTTGCCTCATCTTGGTCATGTTCAAAAGAACATCCAAGTCTGAGACTGGATCTACTTCAAGATCCAGATCTAACATAATTAATACAGAACTTGTTGCGTTTGACCAAACGGAACAACTTAATCAATGGACGATTCCGTCCATCTCTAAAAAACAAATTTATAAAAGTGGTAATTTCACTTTTTACTCTCAAGATCATATCAAAACTGTTGAGCAGGATATTGTTCTTGAAAATAATGAACAAACTCTTAGACTTTTATGTCTTAAGGACATTGAAAAAAGTTTAGAAAAATACAATTACATTCACATAGGATGTATTCAAGTTGCATTTAAACCCCTTACACTTCTGGGTCTTAATGCATCTATATTAGCATATTTAAGAGATGCTAGATGTACAGATTTTGTACCATCTCTTATGGGTATTATACAGACAAGTTTGTGTCATGGTCCGGTATACTTTGATGTTTATCCAAATCTGACACTTTCTTTAAAAGATAAAAACCTGTTTGAAGCCTCTACTTTAAAGATTCAAACAGATGGATATAATTATCTTCCTGGTACTAGTACTGTTAATACTACATACAGGATTTATTATAAAGTTATGAATACTTTATGTCCTAATGCCATATTAAAAAGTATTCCAGGGAAAACAGTTGCAATAGATAGTAATTGCCTTACTACTAATATTGCTACTCCCAGACTTATTAAATGGGATGAAATAAATTTCCCAACTGACTGGAACTTACCTAATGCTGTTCCACCAGCACCAGTTCCACCATCTCAATTAGATCAGATCACCCAATCTAAAGATGGTGATATTGAGGTCTCTTTTTCTTCTCAAAGATTTAGTAGACTTTCTCTTTCAAGAAGTAATTCTGTAAGAAGTTTTAATACTGCACCTTCAAAACTTCCTTATACAGTGTCTTATCCTTCTTCTTCTAGACAATCCATGTCTGATCAACCCAGACCAAACATGGATCTGGAACATCTTAAAAATCTAGAAAAAGAAAATATATTAAAGGGTTTTGTCCATTCTGAGCAAAACATTCCTCAGGCAGTTTATGGTCCTGAAGAACAACAAGAAAATAGAGAGAAAAGAGATCCTTTTGATCCTTCTTATTCTCATGATGATTCTGCTTCTATATATGTTTAAATGGATTTTACACCAGATTCATTTATAAGACATATTATTAATAGAGATTTCATGCTGGAGAAAAATAAAGAATTCCGGCAGGAATATTTTAAAACTTTTAATAAAAAAGATTTAGAGCTTATAAAAAATTCTTATTACCAAGATCTAAATCAGAAACAAACTATCATATGGTTTGTTGATTGGTTCAACCAATGGTTTCCTTCTCAAAAAGTTTTAAATACCATTAGTTCAATCAAATGGAGATTACATGGGGATAAAGGCTTCTTTGAAAGTTTACATCCTCCTCCTATTCACATAGACTTCAGATCAAATGATAGAGATCTTGAAGCAGTTGCTTATATAAGTAAATCTGGAACTAGTGGAGCTGCTGACACAATTTTCAACAGTCATCTTGCTCATCAAAATAATTGGACAAATCGATCCATAGAATCTATGGAGACCCAATTATCCAGAATTGAAGATAAAATAGAAGAACAGAAAATTTGAATCTTCCTGGAAAGACAGAAAGTAGCAAAAATATTTCAAAATTTGAAGCAGCTACTTTTAAACCTGCTCTTAAACCAGAAAAATTCCGTACTTCCACTAAAAAGGAAGAAGAAGAATTTTTAGATCTTCTAACAAAGAAAATACAAGGTATTTCTTTAAATGTTTTATCATCAACTCCTGATAATACTCAGGAAAACGTTGTTGAAGAAATATCAGGGGAAAAAGATTTACTTGAAACCTTTCATGTTATGGAAAATAATTTCAAGGAGAATCCCCCTCCTCAGATAAATAAAATAAATTATAATCATGAGAGTCTACCTCATTATTATAATCGTCCTTCTCCTCAAGATCTTCTATTCGAAGAATTTTCTAGATACCAGACTTCTTATACTGGTAAAGAAGTGGTAGAATGGAATATTGATGGTCTCACAGAATATCAAATTTTTGAAACCATCCATAGAATGCTCATGTGGGCAGGAATGAGTAAACATTGTGATAATTCTGAAAAAGACACTGCCATAATTATCACAAATGGTTTTTCTGGATGTCTTAAAGGTTGGTGGGATAATGTTTTAACAACACCACAGAAAAGTGAAATATTAGATAAAGTTAAAGTTGAAACAGTAAACGGAGCACCAACTATGGTTCCAGATGCTGTTATTACTCTTGTACAGACTATTATCGATCATTTTATCGGTAGTAATCCACAGAGAATGGAAAGGAGTAGAGAACTCCTTATGAATCTTAGATGTCCCTCTTTGACCCATTACAGATGGTATAAAGATATATTTATCTGTAGAGTTATGCAAAGAGTGGATGCAAATAATGAATTTTGGAAGGCAAGATTTATTGATGGTCTTCCACCATTATTTGCAGAAAAAGTTAGACAAAGACTTAGAGATCTTAATGATGGATATAATATTCCATATGATAGCCTAAATTATGGGCAGATCCTAGGTGTTTGTACCCAAGTTGGGTTAAGTATTTGTAATGACATGAAATTACAATACCAAATGCGTAAACAAAATCTCACTGGTAAAAAAGAGCTAGGAGACTTTTGTGGTCAATGGGGTATTGATATGCCAGTCATGCCTACAAAGACAAGGCAAAATAGCAGGCAAAATAACCAAAGACCACCACCCCCTAATAGGAGAAGGAATATTAATCCCAATCCTAGAAATACTAGACCACCTCCTAGAAAGAACAACCCTTCTGGTAAGAAACCAGCAACTAATGTTGATAAAAGGGTTTGTTGGAAGTGCGGTAAAGTAGGACATTTGGCTAATAAATGCACTACTCAAAAGAAATTAACAGAGTTAAATATGGATGAAGGCCTAAAGGCTCAACTATATAAAATTTTATTAAATACTTCTCCAGAAATATCTGAGGAAGATAATATCTCTGAGGATGATGGTTTTTATTCCCAAGAAGAAGAAGAACACATTCCATCTTCATCTTGTGCTAATGGATGCCCTGATGCAGATTATTGGAAGTCTATTGCTACTATGAATGGACTCACCCTGAATGTTCTTACTTCAGATCAAAGTGAAATGATAAATATAATTGACAATATTACTGATCCTGAACTCAAGGTGAAAGTAATACAATTATGTATCAATTATGCCAAGAAGACTCCTGAAAAGAAAGAATATAAATTCAAACAATACAGTTTACAGGAAGTCTTTAATAGAATGGAAAAAGTTGAAAAATCCATTTCAATACAAGATCTTAAACAGGAAATAAATTTGGTTAAGTCTGACATAAAAGACCTCCAAATTGCTTTTTCAAAAATGGAAGACAAAATTGACAATTTAAATATCAATTCTTCCATTAGTATAGGAGAAAATATTCCTGAAACAGGAGATATTATTACTCCAGAAGATATTCATACACCTATAGATATGACAGGCGATCAATATCTACATATTCTTAATAAAATTACTTTTCAAAAATGGTATATTAAGATAAATCTTGTTATACAAGAAGAGTATCCATTAAGTGTTATTGCACTAGTTGATAGTGGAGCAGATTTAAACTGCATACAGGAAGGCATAGTTCCTACTAAGTACTTTGAAAAAACTATGCAATCCTTAACATCAGCAAGTGGAAGCAGAATGAAAATTCAGTTTAAACTGTCTGATGTTTTTATTTGTAATGAAGGAGTTTGTATTTCTTCTACCTTTTTACTTGTTAAAGATTTACAACAACAAGTAATTCTAGGAACTCCTTTTTTAAAGCTTATTATGCCTATACAAGTTGACCAAACTAGCATATATGCAAAATTTAAGGATTTCGATCTGGTCTTTCCTTTTATTAAAGAACCAGAAACAAGAATTGTTAATGAATTAAATTTTTTAGATTTAAAAGAAAGACATCTTGATTTTTTACTAGATGATGTTAGAATTATGAATATTGAGCACCAACTCAAGATGCAAAAAATTTCTAACAAAATTTTGAATTTAAAGGAGAACTTTCAAAATAAAGTCTGTAGTGACATTCCTAATGCTTTTTGGATAAGAAAGAAACATGTTGTTTCTCTCCCTTATAAGCAAGGATTTGATGAAAGATCACAAATTCATACTAAGGCTAGACCTAGTCAAATGAATTCCGAATTATTAGAACTCTGTAAAAAAGAAATACAGGGCCTTTTAGATAAAAAGCTCATAAGAAAAAGTTATTCACCTTGGAGCTGTACAGCTTTTTATGTTAATAAAAATGCTGAGAAAGAAAGAGGCAGACCCAGATTAGTGGTTAATTACAAACCATTAAATGATGCCTTACAATGGATTAGATACCCTATCCCTAATAAGAAAGATCTTTTGGATAGGCTTTATAATGCTTCTATCTTTTCAAAATTCGATTTAAAATCTAGATATTGGCAGATCCAGATTAAAGAAGAAGATAGATACAAAACAGCATTCACAGTTCCTTTTGGACACTTTGAATGGAATGTTATGCCTTTTGGATTAAAAAATGCTCCATCAGAATTTCAAAATATTATGAATGAAATTTTTATTCCTTTCTCTGAATTCTGTTTGGTTTACATAGATGATATTTTGGTCTTTTCATCATCTATTGATCAGCATTTCAAACATCTTAAAACTTTACAAGATATTATTATTCATAATGGTCTTGTACTTTCAGCCCAAAAAATGGAACTATTCAAAACACAGATCAGATTCCTTGGCTTCAATATTAATAAAGGAAAAGTTATTCCCATTGATAGAAGTATTGAATTTGCTTCTAAATTCCCTGATGAATTAAGAGAAAAAACCCAATTACAGAGATTTTTGGGCAGTCTTAATTATATTGGGGATCATTATAATAAATTGGCACATGATTGTGCTCTTTTACATCAAAGACTCAAAAAGAATCCTGTGCCATGGACACCTGAACACACTAAAGCAGTTCAGAGAATCAAACTAAGAGTTAAACAATTACCATGTTTAGGACTAGCAAATCCTACATGGGAAAAGATTGTTGAAACAGATGCTTCGGATAAAGGATATGGGGGAATTCTTAAACAAAAGAATCCCATAACCAATAAAGAAGAACTATTACGATTTACTTCAGGAATTTGGAAAAGTTCTTCATTAAATTATTCTACTATTAAGAAGGAAATGTTTTCTATAGTTAAGTGTATCACTAAATTTCAGGATGATTTACTTAACCAAGCATTTCTTCTTAGAATAGATTGCAGCGCTGCTAAACATATCTTAAAACAAGATGTTAAGAATTTAGTTTCTAAACAAATTTTTGCTAGATGGCAGTCTGACTTATCTGCTTTTGATTTCCAGATAGAATATATTAAAGGAGATCAAAATTCTTTACCAGATTTTCTAACTAGAGAATTTTTGCAGGAAAAACAAGATGCAACCTCCGGATAAAGGAGGATTTCAATTTCCTCAGAGGCGTCCCAACAAAGGGAAGGCCCAGCAACAAAACCCACAAAAGGGTTCAAATCCGACTAAAGGATCAAACCAGCCAACCAAGGCTAATCCTCAGCAGAAACCTTCTGCCAAGGACATTCTAATTCAAGATGTTGTTTTCCAACAAAAACAGTTTTTGGAAACTTTTCTTCTTTTAGAAGATATTCCAAATGATGAGATAAATATTCCAGATCCCTGGGGTCTTAAAGAAAGATTTTTAAACATGCACAATTGGATGACCCAGGAATCCAAGCCTAGATTTGCTTTTGAAGCTATTCTTTCGGAAACAGGTTCTGTTCAAATTGAACATTTCCATCTGGTTCCGAATGACAAAAAGTCTCCTATAACACATTCCAAGTGTTATATTATCAAAGTTCTTTTTGCTCATCAACGGGGTCTTAACCCTGCTCAGGCAAGAACCTTGAAAATAAATGGAGCAACGTATAATTATTGGGATTATGTCGATGCTTGGCATAAAGCATTCTTATATAAAAATCCCACCAAGAGCCATACTTGGCTCTTTGTTATTAATGATCAAATTCTTAAAGCTGGCCTTAAAACTTTTCCCAACTGGTTTTATCACTGGTGTGAAAAAATGGGTCCAGAAATTGGTATAGTCCCTCAAGAAATTTTGGATTATTTCCAAATTTGGTATTTAAACCATCCTATTCTTAGGGGAAAATCTCTTAATAACATTCCTTTTGGAAGAAATACATTATTTTTCTTTTCTGAATTCAGACTTGTTTGGATTTGGAAATGGGATATAATTCTTTCTGAAGATTCCCTTAAACTTCCCATTCTCCAGAGAACTTTCTGGGTAAAATGGTGGCCTGGATTTATTATTGAAAATACTCTTTCAAAAATCCAACCGGCCGTTAAAGAATACATTAGCAATTTTGAAATAGAAGAAAAGAAAAAGGCAGATGAATTCATGGCCAAAGCTTCTTCTGTTGCTACACACTTAAATATGTTTGAGCTCTTATTTGCTTCCATTAGGGGGAATAATCCTCTCCTTTCCTTTGATGAAGTTTATGTTAAAGTAATGGAAGCTCTTAAAGAGCAGTTTTTATCTTCCCAAGTTTCTAAGAATTTTGGTCAGACTAATGCAAGCCAGACCAAAGAATTGGGACAATCTTCTCAGACCAACACATTTGGATGCTTAGCCGGAGAAGCCCAGGATCCTTATAATGATGAAGAAGATATGGAGACAGCATCCATATCTAGCCAGACTCCATTAATGGAAGATTTGTTTGATGCCATGATTGCTAAGGCATCCCAGACTTATCCCAATAAGTCTAATGACAAACAGGAATAATGTGACATATGCAATGTCATTTCTCTCCCTCTGACGCATGCAGTGACATATTTCTGCCCACAGGTTTACACCCACCGTTTTGGAAAACCAGTGGATTTTCTACAGTGTTTAGATAAGAGCAATCGGATCGACTCCACCATCACAGGACACGTGTATTGCTTTTTATCTTTTTACTATTCATCTACAGTATCCTGTTTACAGAACTGTAGACTTTTTTATCTTTATTTAAGATGACCTTCAGTTTTGTTGTTAGGCATCTGGTGGTGTTCTCTCTCTCTCTCTCTCTCTCTCTCTTACCTACTCTGTTATTTTCCTCCTTTTCTGTAATAGTGGTTTCTACAAGCAAGTAAGTAATAAATTCCTTTTATTTTCTGTATTATCTTATCCTAGTTGTATTATTTGGTATCAAAGCGCAGTTTAAAGTACTTAGTAGGAACTATGCCTTCCTGTATTATTTATTACTTTTTTATTTGGTTCAAAGTACTTAGTAGGAACTATGCCTTCCTGTATGCAGTTTAAATCTGCTCCACTATCAACTAGTGCAATAACACTTAATGGATACTCTTCTTGTATAACAAGATTTATCTTAATATACCATTTTTGAAAAGTAATTTTATTAAGAATATGTAGATATTGATCGCCTGTCATAACTATAGGTGTATGAATATCTTCTGGAGTAATAATATCTCCTGTTTCAGGAATATTTTCTCCTATACTAATGGAAGAATTGATATTTAAATTGTCAATTTTGTCTTCCATTTTTGAAAAAGCAATTTGGAGGTCTTTTATGTCAGACTTAACCAAATTTATTTCCTGTTTAAGATCTTGTATTGAAATGGGTTTTTCAACTTTTTCCATTCTATTAAAGACTTCCTGTAAACTGTATTGTTTGAATTTATATTCTTTCTTTTCAGGAGTCTTCTTGGCATAATTGATACATAATTGTATTACTTTCACCTTGAGTTCAGGATCAGTAATATTGTCAATTATATTTATCATTTCACTTTGATCTGAAGTAAGAACATTCAGGGTGAGTCCATTCATAGTAGCAATAGACTTCCAATAATCTGCATCAGGGCATCCATTAGCACAAGATGAAGATGGAATGTGTTCTTCTTCTTCTTGGGAATAAAAACCATCATCCTCAGAGATATTATCTTCCTCAGATATTTCTGGAGAAGTATTTAATAAAATTTTATATAGTTGAGCCTTTAGGCCTTCATCCATATTTAACTCTGTTAATTTCTTTTGAGTAGTGCATTTATTAGCCAAATGTCCTACTTTACCGCACTTCCAACAAACCCTTTTATCAACATTAGTTGCTGGTTTCTTACCAGAAGGGTTGTTCTTTCTAGGAGGTGGTCTAGTATTTCTAGGATTGGGATTAATATTCCTTCTCCTATTAGGGGGTGGTGGTCTTTGGTTATTTTGCCTGCTATTTTGCCTTGTCTTTGTAGGCATGACTTGCATATCAATACCCCATTGACCACAAAAATCTCCTAGCTCTTTTTTACCAGTGAGATTTTGTTTACGCATTTGGTATTGTAATTTCATGTCATTACAAATACTTAACCCAACTTGGGTACAAACACCTAGGATCTGCCCATAATTTAGGCTATCATATGGAATATTATATCCATCATTAAGATCTCTAAGTCTTTGTCTAACTTTTTCTGCAAATAATGGTGGAAGACCATCAATAAATCTTGCCTTCCAAAATTCATTATTTGCATCCACTCTTTGCATAACTCTACAGATAAATATATCTTTATACCATCTGTAATGGGTCAAAGAGGGACATCTAAGATTCATAAGGAGTTCTCTACTCCTTTCCATTCTCTGTGGATTACTACCTATAAAATGATCGATAATAGTCTGTACAAGAGTAATAACAGCATCTGGAACCATAGTTGGTGCTCCGTTTACTGTTTCAACTTTAACTTTATCTAATATTTCACTTTTCTGTGGTGTTGTTAAAACATTATCCCACCAACCTTTAAGACATCCAGAAAAACCATTTGTGATAATTATGGCAGTGTCTTTTTCAGAATTATCACAATGTTTACTCATTCCTGCCCACATGAGCATTCTATGGATGGTTTCAAAAATTTGATATTCTGTGAGACCATCAATATTCCATTCTACCACTTCTTTACCAGTATAAGAAGTCTGGTATCTAGAAAATTCTTCGAATAGAAGATCTTGAGGAGAAGGACGATTATAATAATGAGGTAGACTCTCATGATTATAATTTATTTTATTTATCTGAGGAGGGGGATTCTCCTTGAAATTATTTTCCATAACATGAAAGGTTTCAAGTAAATCTTTTTCCCCTGATATTTCTTCAACAACGTTTTCCTGAGTATTATCAGGAGTTGATGATAAAACATTTAAAGAAATACCTTGTATTTTCTTTGTTAGAAGATCTAAAAATTCTTCTTCTTCCTTTTTAGTGGAAGTACGGAATTTTTCTGGTTTAAGAGCAGGTTTAAAAGTAGCTGCTTCAAATTTTGAAATATTTTTGCTACTTTCTGTCTTTCCAGGAAGATTCAAATTTTTTAGGATCTTTTCCTGTTCTTCTATTTTATCTTCAATTCTGGATAATTGGGTCTCCATAGATTCTATGGATCGATTTGTCCAATTATTCTGATGAGCAAGATGACTGTTGAAAATTGTGTCAGCAGCTCCACTAGTTCCAGATTTACTTATATAAGCAACTGCTTCAAGATCTCTATCATTTGATCTGAAGTCTGTGTGAATAGGAGGAGGATGTAAACTTTCAAAGAAGCCTTTATCCCCATGTAATCTCCATTTGATTGAACTAATGGTATTTAAAACTTTTTGAGAAGGAAACCATTGGTTGAACCAATCAACAAACCACATGATAGTTTGTTTCTGATTTAGATCTTGGTAATAAGAATTTTTTATAAGCTCTAAATCTTTTTTATTAAAAGTTTTAAAATATTCCTGCCGGAATTCTTTATTTTTCTCCAGCATGAAATCTCTATTAATAATATGTCTTATAAATGAATCTGGTGTAAAATCCATTTAAACATATATAGAAGCAGAATCATCATGAGAATAAGAAGGATCAAAAGGATCTCTTTTCTCTCTATTTTCTTGTTGTTCTTCAGGACCATAAACTGCCTGAGGAATGTTTTGCTCAGAATGGACAAAACCCTTTAATATATTTTCTTTTTCTAGATTTTTAAGATGTTCCAGATCCATGTTTGGTCTGGGTTGATCAGACATGGATTGTCTAGAAGAAGAAGGATAAGACACTGTATAAGGAAGTTTTGAAGGTGCAGTATTAAAACTTCTTACAGAATTACTTCTTGGAAGAGAAAGTCTACTAAATCTTTGAGAAGAAAAAGAGACCTCAATATCACCATCTTTAGATTGGGTGATCTGATCTAATTGAGATGGTGGAACTGGTGCTGGTGGAACAGCATTAGGTAAGTTCCAGTCAGTTGGGAAATTTATTTCATCCCATTTAATAAGTCTGGGAGTAGCAATATTAGTAGTAAGGCAATTACTATCTATTGCAACTGTTTTCCCTGGAATACTTTTTAATATGGCATTAGGACATAAAGTATTCATAACTTTATAATAAATCCTGTATGTAGTATTAACAGTACTAGTACCAGGAAGATAATTATATCCATCTGTTTGAATCTTTAAAGTAGAGGCTTCAAACAGGTTTTTATCTTTTAAAGAAAGTGTCAGATTTGGATAAACATCAAAGTATACCGGACCATGACACAAACTTGTCTGTATAATACCCATAAGAGATGGTACAAAATCTGTACATCTAGCATCTCTTAAATATGCTAATATAGATGCATTAAGACCCAGAAGTGTAAGGGGTTTAAATGCAACTTGAATACATCCTATGTGAATGTAATTGTATTTTTCTAAACTTTTTTCAATGTCCTTAAGACATAAAAGTCTAAGAGTTTGTTCATTATTTTCAAGAACAATATCCTGCTCAACAGTTTTGATATGATCTTGAGAGTAAAAAGTGAAATTACCACTTTTATAAATTTGTTTTTTAGAGATGGACGGAATCGTCCATTGATTAAGTTGTTCCGTTTGGTCAAACGCAACAAGTTCTGTATTAATTATGTTAGATCTGGATCTTGAAGTAGATCCAGTCTCAGACTTGGATGTTCTTTTGAACATGACCAAGATGAGGCAACCTTGGTATATACAATACAATCTTACTATGAATCATATTAATAAATTCTTATGATAATCCTTATCAAGTCTATTCCGGTCAACAGAACATCGACCAAGACAGCCACTCCTTGGCATTTCACAGGCCATTCAGTCTGCGACTAATGGAATATCCAACTTTCAAAGAAATATCATAACAATTTATATCATATTATCATAATAAGCATAGTATATACCATGGTAGCCTCAGAGTATTAGCCACACATGGCTCTGATACCAAATAATACAACCAGGATAAGATAATACAGAAAATAAAAGGAATTTATTACTTACTTGCTTGTAGAAACCACTATTACAGAAAAGGAGGAAAATAACAGAGTAGGTAAGAGAGAGAGAGAGAGAGAGAGAGAGAGAGAGAGAGAGAGAGAGAGAGAGAGAGAGAGAAAACACCACCAGATGCCTAACAACAAAACTGAAGGTCATCTTAAATAAAGATAAAAAAGTCTACAGTTCTGTAAACAGGATACTGTAGATGAATAGTAAAAAGATAAAAAGCAATACACGTGTCCTGTGATGGTGGAGTCGATCCGATTGCTCTTATCTAAACACTGTAGAAAATCCACTGGTTTTCCAAAACGGTGGGTGTAAACCTGTGGGCAGAAATATGTCACTGCATGCGTCAGAGGGAGAGAAATGACATTGCATATGTCACATTATTCCTGTTTGTCATTAGACTTATTGGGATAAGTCTGGGATGCCTTAGCAATCATGGCATCAAACAAATCTTCCATTAATGGAGTCTGGCTAGATATGGATGCTGTCTCCATATCTTCTTCATCATTATAAGGATCCTGGGCTTCTCCGGCTAAGCATCCAAATGTGTTGGTCTGAGAAGATTGTCCCAATTCTTTGGTCTGGCTTGCATTAGTCTGACCAAAATTCTTAGAAACTTGGGAAGATAAAAACTGCTCTTTAAGAGCTTCCATTACTTTAACATAAACTTCATCAAAGGAAAGGAGAGGATTATTCCCCCTAATGGAAGCAAATAAGAGCTCAAACATATTTAAGTGTGTAGCAACAGAAGAAGCTTTGGCCATGAATTCATCTGCCTTTTTCTTTTCTTCTATTTCAAAATTGCTAATGTATTCTTTAACGGCCGGTTGGATTTTTGAAAGAGTATTTTCAATATTAAATCCAGGCCACCATTTTACCCAGAAAGTTCTCTGGAGAATGGGAAGTTTAAGGGAATCTTCAGAAAGAATTATATCCCATTTCCAAATCCAAACAAGTCTGAATTCAGAAAAGAAAAATAATGTATTTCTTCCAAAAGGAATGTTATTAAGAGATTTTCCCCTAAGAATAGGATGGTTTAAATACCAAATTTGGAAATAATCCAAAATTTCTTGAGGGACTATACCAATTTCTGGACCCATTTTTTCACACCAGTGATAAAACCAGTTGGGAAAAGTTTTACTATGCTTATTATAATAATAATAACAATTATAATAATAATAATAATAATAATAATAATAATAATAACAATTATAATAATAATAATAATAAACAAATCCACAGACCCGACGGGTTGACCCGAGCCGACCCATGGGTAAACGGGCTACTCGTTTACACAAACAAAGAGACCCAACCAAAACTCGCGGGTTTGACCCGAACCCGAACCCGAATCCTAAACGGGTTACCCATATAAACTCACAACTAAACCCAACCCATTTACCCAAACCCTAACCAGACCCGAACTTGAACCTAACCCGACTACAGACACACACCAGCCCGCCCCAACTACCCGAACCCGACCTGGACCCAGCCCGACGTCAAAACGACGTCGTGCTACTTAAACCTACCCATGGGTTTTATAAAACCCAACCCGAAACCCAATTACACTCACACGTCAACCCACCCTGATCCAAACCCGGCCCGGACTAAACCCGAGACGTCAAAACGACGTCGTCTGACTTAAAAGACCCATGGGTTATTTTAACCCGGCCCAAACCTATACCCTGACCCTTTTACACACACATACTCTAAACCGACCCTAATCCGACCCGAACCCGGGTGTTATAACCCGAAACCCAGACGAGTTTCTTCGTCTTCTCCGGCGAGCTTGAGCCGCCGGAAAGTCGGGCCTCGCCGGAGATTCTCTCTCTCTTCATATCTCCCTCATCTCTCCACCAAAATACACGAGGTCAACGGCAAACTGACCGGAAACCCTTCCTCTACAACATACTATAAGCCCAGATCCTGGTTCATTCATTTTAGGTACCTACCAGATGATTATCGTTTCGGTCAAATCCGAGAATAATGGCCTGCATGGCCTATCAAATGGTCTCCATTCCACTTTCTGTTCATGTGGGGTTCATCTGGGTCCAATTCGGTCAGACTAGTGTAGGTGTTAGGGCTTATGGTCACTCTTGACAAATCAAGCTCCTAAGTTGAGCTTTAATGGTGGCCGGAGCTCATGCAGAGCCTTAGGCTCTGTTTGGGTGGCATGCATGTGATCCTAGTAGTGCCTAGATGACATGCAAGGGGTTAGAAACACAATGTGGAACGTGGGTTACCTCAAGGAGCTCAGATCTCTCTCTTCTTCTTCGGTTTTATTCTTTCTTTCTTTTCTGCGTATATGTGTTGTGTATGGAGAGGGAGCACAGTGAGGAGGAGAAGGTGAGGGTAAGGTGGGGTTGTGTAAATGCACAATGGGGCAGGGGGGGTGCTGTGTATGTGTGTGCTTACAAGCCGAGAGTGGGGAAGGAGGGGATGGTGTTCTCCCAAGCTCTCTCGGGCTCTCTCTCTCTAAACCATCTGCATAGCAGATTGTGGAGTGGTGAGGGTATGAGAGGGTAAGGGGGTGGGGGTGTGCTTATATAGAGGAAGTGGTGGGGAGGTTTGGTTGTGTGCAATGTGTGCACATGTATGTGTATGTGTCCAAGGGTAGATAAGTGTGGGGTCCACATGACCGTCAAAGGGGGGGTGTGGGTCCCATTCTTAGGTTGTGCATATGGATGTGTTCCTGAGTCCCAAAGTACGTGCATGTGTATGTTGTGTGTATCTAAGGGTAGATTATCAGGGTGGGGTTCACTTGGTTCCAGTGTGGGTCCCACTCATAGGTTTAGTACCTTGAGATGTGAGTCGGGGTTCTAGTTCAGTGTAAAAATGGTAATACGTGAATACGGGCTAGGTATAGCCTAGGTATGAGTCTATCTATGAATCCTAGATGAAATTTAGGTCACCAAAGTTACAACTGTTCTAATTGATTCTAGGTTGGAGTCATCGCTGTCATTGCTAAGACGTTGATTATAGTATCTTATAAGGATCCTAACTAGGGTCACCCTAATGGGCCTTCTATATCTGTACTATGGTGACATCATCACTTCTAATCCTACGTGGAATTTCTAGAGAAATTTAGGGTGCTACATCTCTACCCACCTTATTTGAGGATTTCGTCCTCGAAATCTCGAGTTTGCTAGGTCTAGAATTATACGAATCTTTATCCATTAGTTAGTCGTTCTACACTAACTTAGGCGCTCTTATCAATCTAAATGGTCTATTGGACCATAAGTTGTTGTCAACTGATCTGGGGTCTGATTTCCTGGAAATACATCAGCTTCTCCTCATAATTTCTCTCGAATGTCCCCAATCATCTTGTAACATCATTTCCATATAGGGTTCAGAGTTCTAGCAGTGGGCATGGTACCTTTAGTCTTCCATTCTGTTCAGTGCTGGGGTTGATTTACTGATCTGCGAGCTCTCTTTCTGGGTCCTGTGGTGGTGGAGCATTGTTCTGAACTCCTAGTTCGGGGCATTCTTTATGTATATGACCAGTCTTTCCACAGTTGAAACACTACACCTGTTGCCCTGTGAGTTGTTTCGGTGCTGCGCATTCTTTGGAGTGGTGTCCGGGTGTTCCGCAGTTGTAGCAGATATCACGTTGCTTTGCGTGTGTCTGAACGGTTGTCTGACTAACTCTTCTGTCATTGCTTCTCTGTCCTTTGTGATGATTCTGGAGGTGTCCAGAGTTTCTTCTAGTGATTGAAGACTCCATTTGAGCGGTTGCCCGTGACACTTGATTGCCTCTTCGACTTCCTCCTGGGTTGGTTGCCTGGAATCAGTTATCTTTTCCTCCTTGTGGGTGGCTTTCTAGTTTCTTGCTGTTCAGAGCTATGTTCTCCAGTTGTGTGGCTAATTCGACCATTTCTTCGAATGGTTGGTCAAGGTATACTGCTGCTGTCTTTTGTATGTCTGGATTAAGTCCTTCGTAATATTGCAGTGTCTTATTTCGCTGAGTATCTACCATGTAGGGAGCAAATCGCGATAGTCTCTCAAATTTTGCCGTGTATTCTTGTACTGTCATGTTGCCTTGAACTAGCTCTATGAATTCCTTTTTCTTCTTGTTTCTTTCTGTTCTTGGGAAGTACTTTGCTAGGAATTTCGTTTTGAATGCTTCCCATGTCATTCTCCTTGTAACATCTTCGCCCACTGTAGCTTCGACAGATTCCCACCAGTCGGCTGCCAAATACGTCAATTGGAAAACAGCCAAGCGTCTTTTCTCTGTCTCGTTGCATTCTAGGGCTTGAAACATTCGTTCCATATCACGAAGCCATTGTTCAGCTTCCCATGCTTCTGTCATTCCAGTGAACGTTCCTGGTTTAAGTGCACAAAATCTCTCAAGCAGTTTATCTCCTGTCTGATAAGTAAACTTGCTGTTGATGACGCGGTCCAGGTGATCACTTGCTTGTTCCACGCGTCGGACAAGGGCTCCTATCAATCCTGTTGGATCTACTACTGGAGGTATCACATTTGTTGGTCCGTTGGGTGAATTCTGAGTATTTCGTTTCCTCTTAACCATGGTGTACGCTAGCAAGGGTTATACCTACGAGTTGACACCTATTTGGTCAGTACCTTATCTTATATCGTCTGGTCATATGACAAGTAACAGTATTGAGTTAACAGAGATTTCTAGCATATAACGGTTGTCACAACTACTACTAGGATCAAGGGTAAGGCATTCTTATCCTTGGCCTTTCTAGACTCTAGGTTGAGCTGACTGTTCCGAGATACATCTCAGGAAGTTCGTCAGTGCCTAAACATCTATCGACTAATGGTCAAGCCTATATTCTTATTAATAATAAACGCATAAGGGGTAATATTAGCAATTAATAAGGATTCGTCTCATCCATACAATTATGCTTAAGTTAAGTCACAAGCAAACAATTACTGATCAGAAAATAAAAAGGGTACAACAACAGTATGAATACTAGTTCAACAAATCTGGAGTACATCAAAAGAAGTGGAATAGAAACATATGATGAACTAGCTAAGGATCCATCCTCCATCTCTCTCAACATCAGAGTCCGAGGTCACCTCTCCTAAGTCGCTGGATGGTGGAAAGTCAATCGGAGGGATACCAACAAATGCATCCCAGGCTGGCTCTAGGGGCCAATCAGGGTCCTCTATCATCTCAGGCTCCGCTAGTGGGTCTTCATCTGGATCCTCATCTGAGTCATTATCAGAACCTGCAGGGGGTAACAAAGTGTACTACGTCTTCTTGTGGCTCATCCTGGTCATGGATTGCAAGATTTCCAAGGGCATGAGGAATCTCCTCCATCTCAGCAGACAGCAAGCGCGGTGCTATCACTCTATGATATGCTAACTCTGGAACATGTCTCTCACGGAAGAAACAACGTGTCCACTTCCTTATACTCTGGCAAACTCTATGCCTGATGGTGTTGTTAACATGACCAAATCCTCGAGGGGCAAACTGTCTTTCCAAAGTGACTCTGTACTGTCCCTCTGCAGCATCGTACTCTATCTGGTGCTCCATGCTAGTCTGCCCAACACAGAAAACTAACTTAGTACTGATGCTAATTAATGAAATATCTTAAAGTTTCATAGTGACAAAGGGGGTATCTTTCTTAATTCTATCTGAACCTTGAGTTACTGTCAATTGTTCCAAGTCTGACTTCCTGAACTTACATTAGTTCCTAATTCTATATTTATTACACTTGTGACTTCTATGGCTCAACTTGTCGCGGGGATTTATTAGTCATTCTTATAGACTAAGAGTATACAAGTTTAAATAAATTACTAAATATAAGCGAGCAGTATATCCACGTGAAAACATATAAGTCGGGTTAAAGATAAACTCCATAGATAGATTTAAACATAGTGCAACATAGTTACAAAAACATTTACATCAAAGAGTGCGTACGTTAAGTACGTACATAATAGGGAATAGTGCCAACAACAGATACATAAAAGGCGTACACGTTACTACTACTATGTGTTACATGCCTGAGTACAGCTATATACACAAAAGATGGACTAACAGTCCTATTACAAAGTCCTTCAATCATCCAGGTCGTCGACCTTTGACTTTCCCCTCTCAGCTATGTCTTTCTTGGGTGGTTTCTTGCCCACATTCTTAGTTGGGTCAGCATTGACTGCGGAATTAGCATCCTCCACAGAATTGGTCTCCTTTGCTGGAACTTCTCCATCATCATCCTCCTCCCTATCAGTCCCCAAGACTAGCTCAACGGTCAAGGGTGTATCAGCTATGGACTCTTCTGGTACTGGGGGTGGCATAGCAGAAGATGGTCTTACGGGTCCTGGTGGGGGTGTCAGCTTGACTCGAAAAGTCATGACTCGGAGGGTATAGCTGTCGTGAGTTATCTCAGCTGCTTCCTGATGAACAAGTCTAAGGGTGTTTTCTCGGTAACGTGCCTCTCTCTGCAGGATCTCTGGGTCCTCAATTCCCAATACATGTACATCATGCCACATGTTTTCCTCCAAATGCTGTTGAGCACTCCGTCGAATCCTTTGTCGGTACAACACTGGGTATGCAGGCTCTATACGATCTAGATAAACCCAATGTCCTCGAAACCCGTCTTGGACATAGAATGGTTCCATGCTAACCTGTCCAATATAAACTATCATAGGGTTAGTATCTCCATAAGTGAGGAAAAGATCTAATGGTTTATAACTTAAAGTGTATAGGACAAACGGTAAATGCCTAACCTAGGCTCTAATACCACTAAAACCCTGTCACGCCCCGGAGTAAGCAAAAATAGGGAAAATAAAAATTTCCTTTATGGGTCCGTAGACACGTGACTAGTTTGTTAACCGTCCTGTCCTTCTAACTCCGCACTATGCAATCATAAGGGAAAAGCTAGGGCATAAGCATGATCTAAACTTATCAGAGAATAAATACAGGAGCGGAAATTAAACAAGGGTTACAATAACTTCAATCTTAATACAAGAGGCCATACTAAATAATTTACATAATCTTAAAACTTGAGAAACTGTCTATCAGGTCTTGGGCAAGGCTTTATTCTCCTTGGCTCCACAGCACTGCATCCTGAACTCTTCTATCTATCTCCCAACCTGCAACACTCTGGGCATAGGAATGCCCAGGGTGTAACATGCCGTCAGCCTTGGAACAAGGCTGAGTGAGAGTCTCAACCGCACCATAATCAATAAATACAACACATCTCTCGACTCACGTTATAGTTTAATACTTTAAGATATGGTTAATCTCTTATCAAAAGACGCATTCTCACCACGGGCATAGCAGAGGTCTCAACAAGACAGGTAAACAGATAAACATAACATCATAGAATACATTCTCCTTATTATAACATTGTGTGTGCAAATGCATGACCAATGTAACTCACTCCCGACTCTTTTCATAGACACTTGCTTTTTAAAACGGATACTTTTCAAAACCATTTTTATTTTAAAACCAAAACTTTCCAAACCAAATCATTTTGAACTAAATCATTTTTACTCATCAACTCAATCTCATCATTCACCTTTTCTTTCTCATCCACTTGACAACACGCGGTATATCAAGGATGATAACATGCTATCACAGCCAATTCATACTCATTCCCTTGATAGGCCACCGGACGTCTTCACGGCGCACACTATCTGTAAACGATGAAACTGGCACATAGGACGTCTTCAACCATGTGTATATTCTCACCGGTCGTCTACACGGCTGAGAAATATATTAGAGCACTAGCCGGATGTCTTCAACGATACATAGGACGTCTTCAACCACGTATGCGCATCACCGGACGTCTTCAACGGCGAGAGGCGCGCTAGGAACCCTAACCGTTCATGTCCACCCGGCTCGTTAGCCGTTGATCCATAGGATCCAGAAATCACATCTCTTTCACATTCGCGTATCTCATCTCATTCATATTCTCATCAAACGCCTCTCTTTTCTTACACAATGCATGCTAACACAGGTCATGAAATGCAAGTGAATCCATTCCCGATACCCATATGCAAATCCACTTTCATTCTCTTTATTATTATCATAGCATGCGTATTTATTCTAGTCAATAACATCGTAAATCGTGCATTTAACAATATGCAACAGAAACGTACATATAACAACATGGATCACATAACATGGATTGATACCAATAATCATATAGATAAAACCCTTGACATGCTCACGCATACGATAGCACTACCATAACATGCTTCACATAGCCTTATAATTATTGGAATACATGTAACATCATAATTCAGCTTATCACTTATACAAAATATCATACATGTAGCTTTTAAACATCTTATATTAGTCTTATTAGGATTAGAGTGAGGTTAGGAAACTCACCTCGAGTCACCGATCCTCGAAAAGCGGATAACCGTCAAGTTCTACAACAATAAATGGAATAAACAGTAATAATGTATGAGTACAACTATAAGGGCAAAATGGTAATTTTACCAAATGAGGTCATAAACCTCAAGGTATTGATCTACGTGTCATTCTAAGTCCAACGCCATTGACTAGACTCAAATCGGAGTCCGTAGCGTTTTACGAGGTAATATGCAGGGTAACACTAATGCAGGCCCTAAAAGACAGGCTGTATTTTCGACCGAGTCGAAAAGTCATCAAACTTTACGGGAATGTTCTAGACATTATTCTAAGACTCTGGGTACTGACCGCGTAATTTTCGGAGTCCTAGATTATTTATTATGAATTATTGAAGATAATATATACCAGAAAATACCCGAAGCGGGATTTAAATACATAAGTATAATTATACAAAGAAATCAGTGCTTAGAAGTATTTTTATTAAATACTAGATATTAAAATACACCACCAGTATTTATTTCATAATTTTCGGAGCTCATTTGGTATTTTTAATAATTAATATACTCATAAAATAGCTCCTTATAAATTATTAAAAATACTGGACTATAATATTATAGCTTTATAACTTACATCATGTAATAAAATAGTTCCAGGGTTATTACCCTAATTTTCTAGAATTTATAAATACACATAGGCATTTATTAACTATTTAAAACTATTTAATACTGATATTTATTATTTATATTATCCATATAAATAATAAATATATAATATATATAATATAATAATGATATATAGAATATAAAAATAATATTCTATAGTATTAAACCTTAATGGTATTAATTATAAACCATATACAATTATTAAAATAATTTAAATCATAATAATAATAATAACAATTATAATAATAATAATAATAAACAAATCCACAGACCCGACGGGTCGACCCGAACCGACCCATGGGTAAACGGGCTACCCGTTTACACAAACAAAGAGACCTAACCAAAACTCGCGGGTTTGACCCGAACCCGAACCCGAATCATAAACGGGTTACCCATATAAACTCACAACTAAACCCAACCCATTTACCCAAACCCTAACCAGACCCGAACTTGAACCTAACCCGACTACAGACACACACCAGCCCGCCCTAACTACCCGAACCCGACCTGGACCCAGCCCGACGTCAAAACGACGTCGTGCTACTTAAACCTACCCATGGGTTTTATAAAACCCAACCCGAAACCCAATTACACTCACACGTCAACCCACCCTGATCCAAACCCGACCCGGACTAAACCCGAGACGTCAAAACGATGTCGTCTGACTTAAAAGACCCATGGGTTATTTTAACCTGGCCCAAACCTATACCCTGACCCTTTTACACACACACACACTCTAAACCGATCCTAATCCGACCCGAACCCGGGTGTTATAACCCGAAACCCAGACGGGTTTCTTCGTCTTCTCCGGCGAGCTTGAGCCGCCGGAAAGTCGGGCCTCGCCGGAGATTCTCTCTCTCTTTCTTCATATCTCCCTCATCTCTCCACCAAAATACACGAGGTCAACAGCAAACTGACCGGAAACCCTTCCTCTACAACATACTATAAGCCCAGATCCTGGTTCATTCATTTTAGGTACCTACCAGAGGATTACCGTTTCGGTCAAATCCGAGAATAATGGCCTGCATGGCCTATCAAATGGTCTCCATTCCACTTTCTGTTCATGTGGGGTTCATCTGGGTCCAATTCGGTCAGACTAGTGTAGGTGTTAGGGCTTATGGTCACTCTTGACAAATCAAGCTCCTAAGTTAAGCTTTAATGGTGGCCGGAGCTCATGCAGAGCCTTAGGCTCTGTTTGGGTGGCATGCATGTGATCCTAGTAGTGCCTAGATGACATACAAGGGGTTAGAAACACAATGTGGAACGTGGGTTACCTCAGGGAGCTCAGATCTCTCTCTTCTTCTTCGGTTTCTTCTTTCTTTCTTTTTTGCGTGTATGTGTTGTGTATGGAGAGGGAGCACAGTGAGGAGGAGAAGGTGAGGGTAAGGTGGGGTTGTGTAAATGCACAATAGGGCAGGGGGGGTGCTGTGTATGTGTGTGCTTACAAGCCGAGAGTGGGGAAGGAGGGGATGGTGTTCTCCCAAGCTCTCTCGGGCTCTCTCTCTCTAAACCATCTGCATAAGCAGATTGTGGAGTGGTGAGGGTGATAAAATGAGAGGGTAAGGGGGTGGGGGTGTGCTTATATAGAGAAAGTGGTGGGGAGGTTTGGTTGTTTGCAATGTGTGCACAAGGTGCACATGTATGTGTATGTGTCCAAGGGTAGATAAGTGTGGGGTCCACATGACCTTCAAGGGTGGGGGTGTGGGTCCCATTCTCAGGTTGTGCATATGGATGTGTTCCTGAGTCCCAAAGTACGTGCATGTGTATGTTGTGTGTATCTAATGGTAGATTATCAGGGTGGGGTTCACTTGGTTCCAGTGTGGGTCCCACTCACAGGTTTAGTACCTTGAGATGTGAGTCGGGGTTCTAGTTCAGTGCAAAAATGGTAATACGTGAATACGGGCTAGGTATAGCCTAGGTATGAGTCTATCTATGAATCCTAGATGAAATTTAGGTCGCCAAAGTTACAACTGTTCTAATTGATTCTAGGTTGGAGTCATCGCTGTCATTGCTAAGACGTTGATTATAGTATCTTATAAGGATCCTAACTAGGGTCACCCTAATGGGCCTTCTGTATCTGTACTATGGTGACGTCATCACTTCTAATCCTACGTGGAATTTCTAGAGAAGTTTAGGTGCTACAGCATTATACTACGGTAACCATTTCGAGTTTTCAATTTCATGTTTCGCAACAATTTATCCATTTGCATTTAACGCTCTACAATCACTGTCATTTTTTTCTTGCCCTAGGTTCACCACTAAGGTCACCCTACTCATGGTCAACTTATTTTTTTTATGAATGATTCATTTTTCAATTTCCTAGGTTCACCACTTGGCCACCCTCCATGGTACACCCACACATATATCCCATGTGTGCCCGGACATACTACCAACATCCACTCTGGTGCTAGTTTGGTTGGGGTATCAACCAAACCAGGTATACATCCAGAAGGCCAGTCAATATGCCTAGACGTCTAACAAATAAGCCGGGCATAAGGCTTAGGCCAGCTTGATCACGAAGCCACTGGCAAAAGGGTACACTCAGCAAGTAGAGCTACCAAAAAAAAACATATCACACAACGGGGAGCGGTGAACACTAAGGAACTTGAAACCACTTATTTTTTTTTACCATCTACGTTAATTCACACAAGTACCATTCATGAGGATTTAATCACATCATTAACCACTTTGGAAATTTATCATTTATTACATGGATTACCATTATCCGATTAGTCACAATAAGGCCCTTGCGCCAAACTTCTTTTCACGTCTCTAACATTGTATTTCCACAATCATCATTTAATACCGCATATAGCATAAGTTATAGCATTTAAAATCGGCATTCAACATCACTATCTAAAATTGTCCCAAACAAATCTTATATTAAACAGCCCCAAAACCAGCATGGGTTGAAATTGTTCTTCATAATAATACCGTACAAAGAAACATCTCTAACAATTTTCATAAACATAATTCGAAATTCGGAGTTAACATTTACTGCTACTGTAATATGAATTTTCTGCCCAAACGGTGCAGAATTGAGAAAAATACCATTAGATAACAAACGTGCAGAATCGCGTTATACATTGACTTGCGCGAACAGTTTTACTAAAAACAAAATGTATGAATTAATACCAATTATTTTCTAAAACAGAACTGAGTGTTTTCTTCAATTTTACCCAAATCCAAATTTGTGTTAGTCTTCTTTTTTTTTTTCTTCAATTTTCTAAATAACTTATATCTAACCTTTGATATATATATATAAATGTATATGTATATATCACTATAAATTCGTATTATATAAACACCCATCCATACGATTTATTCAAACTATAATGAACACAAATCGAAAATCAATCAAACTACGAATCAACCCTACAAATCTAATTGTTTACTCACCAAATTGGGAAAAGAAAGATGATGTTGATGATGGTGAACTCCCTTCTTTTCTCTTCTCTTTTTCTTCTCCTTCTAGGTGGCTAGAGTTGCCTCTTCTCTCTTTGTCTCTTGTTCTCTCTCTCTCTCTCTCTCTCTCTTGAAGCTGCTCTCTTTTTTTTTTCTAACCCTAGGATATAGTATCTATCTATATACATATAATACACACACAATACATATATTACTCATACAAATATTAATAATCCCGTTTTTCTTTTTATGGGTTAACAAAAGAGACCCATATGAGCCTAGAATGTAACACAAACCACTAAAATGGCTAGCCCAAAGGGTACTCATACCCCGGGTACTTAATTTCAATACCAGATACACTATTTGACACATTCGCGGGCCTGTAAATACTATATAAAAAAATACATATCAACCCTTCATTTTTTTTAATAAATTTAAATTAATAAAATGTAGCATTCAAACTAAAGGGCTCACTAATGATTTAATTTATATGTCCACCAAACACTTAAAATTTTCAAACATGTTTCTTACATAGGCACACTCGTATAATATTGCTAACTGAAAATAGTAATTAAAATAATTATTTATATAGAAATTTTAAGGTTGTTACACAACCTCATCCACAAGTATTAAACCACATTAATAATTCCATTTAAGACATTTATGCCTTTAAAATAAAAAGATTTTTCGGGATGGGTATGACAACTCTCCCCTCCAAAAAGAAAGTTTGTCCCCAAACTTATACCATCTCATCAAGCTACAAGACTTCTCATAAGTACTACCAACGTTGGCCTCATGACAAGATACACATCTCCTCCAAGATATTACAATCGCACGAGGAAAATAAATCCTCAGGCTCTTAAGGAAAATAAATCCTTGGAGCCCCTGTCTCTACCCGATTGAAGATTCTCATCGAATTCTAACAGCACAGAAACATCTCGATAAATAAGAGCATCAAAGCCTAAGTAGAACATAATCAATAGTCAATCTTGACATTAAATCAAATCACGACGTCACACGCCAACCCACACATACCTTCATTGTACTTGTCACATCTTTTTTGAACTTTAAAGTTCATCCCAATAGCCAAAACAAAATAAATAACTCACCTCATTTTCACCCATCTTTCTTTTCGACTAACAGTCGTTTCCAACACGTCTCAATTGGTTAACAACCATACACAATTCTTCATCTCGAAGTAATAAAAAATGAGTACTATCATACATTCATACACAATTCTTTTCGACTCACTGTTTTGAAGGTTTTGAGAAAACAAGGTTTATTTCTTGAAATCAAAATGAGGGATTTAAGAGGGGGTTTTGAAAACATATTTTCAATACTTAATGAAGATTATAATCACTTAAAGTGTCAACATCAAACTCATCATCAAGAACCTCCAAGATTGTTGGAAAGTATTATTTACATTTTAAAGACAACTTCATGAATACATAGGAATGTATTGAACTTGAAATCATCATCTATCAAACATGTTTTTGAGGTCAAGAGCTACTATCCATAAGGATTCACTCACCTCAAACTTCATGTCATCATCTAGATGATGATACACTAGTAAGTAAATAAAGAAAAACAAAAAAAGAAATGAGGTGAGAGAAGATGAACAAATATAAACAAACAAATAGATAGCAATCAATAGATGATATTCATGATGTATTGGACTTGTAGTTTGGTGTTTCACTCATATGTGGTAACATTGGACATGGAAGTAGCTTCCTCTCTCTTAAATGCTCACTAAAATGGTGGTTGGGTGTATTGAATATGAAGTAAATGGAAGTAATGAAGTAAAAACAAAGTTTAGAACTCACTTTCTTGTTTGAAAATCAAAGAAGGAAGCTTCTTTTCTCTCTATTCTAACCTTATCTCTACAACTTTCTCTCTAAAACTTTTCAAAGCTTGCATTTGACACCCCCGAAATGAGAAGTCAAGGGGGGTTTATATAGGCCAATTTAGGGTGGTTTTGGGGTTTTAGAAGTACTCCCATTGGTCCCAAACATCTGTGAACATAGAACTATGTCGTTTTGATTTCTAATTAATCAAAATGAACCGCCAAAAGAAATTACAAAAAACACCATTCTGGAGGAAAGTGCCGCAGTGGCAGTGGGCCTGTGCCGCAGCGGCAGTGGGCCAGTGCCACGGCGGCACTACTCCTCATTCGTCCAGATAATCCTTTTAGGCCCCCAGAGGATCCGGTATTCGCGAAAAGGCCCTATTTCGTCCGAAATTCACCGAAAATGCATACGAACTCCAAATTGAGGTTGTGATATACTGTTGGAAAGGTAATGGAGTCTACTTTACATAAAAAATAGTTTCGAGATAGGTCACCTTGAAAAGTTTTGCGGTATTCGCGATAAAAGCTGGTTTGATCGCCTTTTTTGCCTTCGAAAATTCATAATAAATTCGTTTAAAATCCAAAAATTATGTGCGATATACCGTCGGAAAGCTATTGACCTCTAGTATCCATGAAAAATGTTTGAAAAAAAATATGACGCTCCAGTTTCAAATTCAACTTTTGGTCAAACTGGTCAAACTTGGGATTCCCGAGAAGTTCTGGAAACCTCTGGGAGCTTCCAAGAGCTGACGTTCTCGTTCGATTTTCTTTTAAGACTCATCTTAATACTTTCCACATGATCTAGAATGATCCTGGAACTTTTCAGCGAATTTGGAAAATTTTGGTCAAACTTGGTCAAACCTTGGTCAAACCAGTCAACGGGGACTTTCTGGGAACTTTCGGGACCTCTGGGGGTCTCTGGGAGCTGATAATTTCATCCGGTCTTGCTTCAGAACTTATTTTATTATTTTTCTTACGACGTAGCGTGTTTTCAGAACATTTGGTCCGAATCCGGGAGTGTTCGGGCTTTCAGGGGTATTTTGGTCATTTTGAGCATTCTGAGAGATAGAACCAATTTCCAGGAGTCCTTTTGAGTCTTTTACGATCATTGTGAACCACCAAGCTATGGGTCTCCTAAATCTGATAGCCGACAAAATGGGGTGTCTACAGTTTGCCCCTCTTTGGCATAAACCTGTGAGGCAACGCATGTCGCAAGCGAGTGCCAAAGCTTTGAAGAGACAAGTCTTTTTGGAGGCTATAGATTTAGGATAAAAAAGCATCGTGAAGGATGTAATGATAGAAATCATGATGCTGGGGCCAGGGCTGGTCATGCTCTTCGTGAGCTGCCTACGTATCCCCAGAGTGCGAATGGTAGCTTTTCATGCCAGTCTTTGTAGGTATCGGCCGATTTCTGTAGTATGGCCTTGACATTCTTGTTTGCAGCTTCGACTGCCCCATTAGTTTGTGGCCTGTATGGTGACGACTTGTGATAAGTGATTTTGTATTCCTCAAACAGATCTCTGACTTCGGCCTTGAAATGACCACCATTATCTGAGATGATCTCATGGGACTCCATAGCGACAGATGAGGTTCTTTTTGATGAATTTGGCCACTTCCTTGGCCCCCATCTTGCTGTAAGATGCGGTTTCTACCCATTTTGTGAAGTAGTCAATGGCCACCAAAATGTATCGATTTCCATTCGAGGCTTTCAGAATGATTTCACCGATGATATCGATTCCCCAGGTTGAGAATGGCCAAGGAGAGGTCATGCTGTATAGAAGAGATGGCGGTACATACATCATGTTTGCATGGATCTGGCACTTGTGATACCTTCTTATGTATTCGCAACAATCTTTCTCCAATGTTGTCCAGTAGTACCCTTGTCTTACAATTTTCTTGGCCAGCATATGACCGTTCATGTGTGGACCGCATACCCCCTCGTGTATTTCTTCTATCATTCTTCTAGAGCTTTTTCCAAACAAGCAAGTCAGGTTGTGACCATTGTACCCTTTCTTCAACAATTTTCCGCCGCAAATGATGAATTGCGCTGCGAATCTTTGAATTGCCCTTTTGTCTTTCTCGGTAGACTCTTGGGGGTACGTCCCCTTTTCTACGAAGTCCCAGACATGTTGATACCACATTGTTTCGTTTTATTCTTCTTCGATTGCGGCGATTGTGCTGAATGAAGGCTCGTACCTTTGCTCAATTACCAAAGGCATCATCTTGACACCCACGGGAATTTTGATCATGGAGGCTAATGTAGCCAACGAATCTGCTAGCTGGTTCTTTTCCCTTGGTAAGTAGAAGAATGTGATGTTCTTGAACTGTCTCTTGAGTCCATCGAGATGATCGTGATAAGGCTTCAACCTTTTTTCTTTCACTTTCCATTCTCCTCCAGCTTGTGATATAATGAGGTTCGAATCTCCGAAGACATCCAACTTCTGAACTTTCAGTTCTATGGCTGTTTCCATCCCCAGAATAAATGCCTCATATTCAACAGTATTGTTGGTGGAGTTATAATTGAGCTTGACTGCCAGTGGGGTGTGGTCCCCATTTGGTGACACTAGAATCATTCCTACTCCGTAGCCTTTCATGTCGGCTGCTCCATCAAATTACAACTTCCACTGTTCTTCCTTGATTTCCATGATATTCTCGTCCGGGAATGGAAAATCTCCATTTACTTCAGAATCAATGGCGTGTTCAGCAAGATGTTCAGCTATAGTTCTCCCTTTTACCGATTTGCCTGTCACATACTTGATATCGAATTCGGACAACAGAAGTAACCAACGGGATATACAACCGGTCAGGGCGGATTTTTTGAGGAGGTATTTTAGAGGATCCATGCAGGATATGAGCACAACTGGGAAGGCCAACATATAGTGCCTCAGTCGGCGAGTGCACCAAACCAGGGCCCAACATGTTTTTTCGAGGGTAGAGTAGTTGAGCTCATAAGTCATCCTCTTGCTAAGGTAATATATGGCTTTTTCAAAGTGGCTTTCTTCTCCTTCTTGGGCTAGCATGCAATCTATGGCATTTTCGGAGACAGATAGGTAAAGGAATAAGGGCTTATGAGGAGCAGGTGGTGAAAGGACGGGCGAATTTTGAAGGTAGGCTTTTATTTTGTCGAAGGCGGCTTGGCATTGGTCATCCCATTGGAACTTATCTCCGTCTCTCAGCAATCGGAATAAAGGATCACATGTAGTTGTGAGTTTGGAGATGAAGCGGCTGATAAATTGGATTCTTCTGAGAAACCCTCTCACTTCCTTTTCATTCTGTAGTGGTGCCATTTCTAGGGTTGCCTTGATTTTAGAGGGATCCACCTCTATCCCCCTTTGTGTGATGAGAAAACCCTGGAGCTTGCCGGAGGTTACACCAAAAGTGCATTTCTTTGGATTCAACCTCATCTTGTATTTGTGCAACCTTTCAAAAAACTTTCCCAGTGCCACCAGGTGTCCTTCTTTGTCCTTGGACTTCACGATCATGTCATCTACGTACACTTCTACTTCGTTGTGAATCATGTCATGTAACTGAGTGGTGGCAGCTCTTTGGTAGGTCGCTCCAGCATTCTTGAGTTCGAAAGGCATTACCCTATAATAGTAGGTTCCCCAAGGTGTGGTGAATGACGCCTTTTCCCGATCTTCTAGATCATATGGAAAGTATTAAAATGAGTTTTAAAAGAAAATCGAGCGAAAACGTCAGCTCCTGGGAGCTCCCAGAGGTTTCTTGAACTTCCCGAAAATCCCAAGTTTGACCAGTTTGACCAAAATTTGACTTTGAAACAGGAGCACTGTAACAATTTTCAAACATTTTTCATGGATACTAGAGGTCAATAGCTTTCCGACGGTATGTCACACACAGTTTTCGGATTTAAAATGAGTTTATTATGAATTTCCGAAGGTGAAAAAGGCGATCAAATCGGCTTTTATCACAAATACCGCACAACTTTTCAAAGTGACCTATCTCCAAACTATTTGTTATGTAAAATAGATTCCATTGCCTTTCCAACGGTATATCACAATCTCAATTTGGAGTTCGTATGCATTTTCTGTGAATTTACGACGAAATAGGGCCTTTTCGCGAATACCGGAACCTCTGGGGGCCTAAACGTAAATTTCTGGGCGTCTGAGGAGCAGTGCCGCTGCGGCACTGGCCCACTGCCATAGCGGCACAGGCCCAGTGCCTCCGCGGCACTCAACCCTCGCAGAGTCCATTTTTGTAATTTTTTTGGGGGTTGAATTTGATTAATTGAAAGCCAAAACGACATAGTTTTGTATTCACAGATGTTTGGGACCAATAGGAACACTTTCTAAATCCCAAAACCACCCCAAATTGGACTATATAAACCCCCCATTGCTCTTCATTTTGGGGGGCCAAGTGCAAAGCTTGAAAAGTTGTAGAGAAGAAGAGAGATAGAGATAGGTTTAGCAGAGAGAAATGGAGCTTCTCCCATTGATTTTCCATAAGAAAGTGAGTTTTAATCTTGTTTTCTTCCATTATCCTTCTATATACTTCACATTCAAAGTCCACTCCAACCCTCATTCTTGAGCATTCATGAGATAGGAAGCTACTTCCATGTCCAAATGTCAAAATCTATGAGTGAAACACCAAGCTACAAGTCCAATATCACATTGATCATCATCTATTGATTGTTATTTACTTGCTTGTTTATACAATGTTCATCTCCTCTTACCTCATTTCTTTTTTATTTTCTTTATTTACTTACTAGTTCATCATCATCTAGATGATGACATGAAGTTTGAGGTGAGTGAATCCTTATGGATAGTAGCTCTTGACCTCAAAAACACGTTTGATAGATGATGATTATAACTTCAATACCTCCAAGGTATCCTTGAAGTTATGTTCAAAATAAAAATGAACCTCTCCTATAATATTGGGGGTTCTTGATGATGAGTTTGATGTTGATATTCCAAGAGGTTATAATCTCTATTTGATGTTGAAAATATACTTTCAAAACCTCTATTTCAAAACCCCTCTCAATCTCTCTCATTTTGATTTCAAGAAAGAAAACTCAAGTTTTTCCCAAAATCTTCAAAACAGTGAGTCAAAACAGTGAGTGATCTGAGTTCAAAGATTTCTATAGAACTCAATACTCAATGTATGGATGCAAGGCTACTTGGAAAGTCTTCCTAACTCATTAGAGAACACCCATAATTTTTGGTTTGACTTGGAAATACTTGGAAATGGTCCATTTGGACCCAAACATTCCTTCCAGACATTCTGTTTTTGCTTTCACAGCAGCTAGGTCCACTTCCAACTTCTTTTTCAGAACACCTTTCCAAATGGGTTGGCCCTAACTTATTTTTACCTTAAACTTCAATGTCTTAGGGAACCTTCTGTATAAAATGGGCCTCTAGATCATTTGTTTTCATTTTCTAAGAGTTTTCAACATTTCAATCGACAGTACGGACTCTGTTTCCGAGTGACCTCTATTGTTTATATGATTTCTCTCAATCTGTGATAGTTATTAAAGATTGGATTTTTGGGTTGTGTTCTAGACATAATAATGAAGATCTCCATAAAAACATGCATTAAAAACATTCCTAATCCCTCTTTTCAATTTCTAAAAGATCATGTTATTGTTCTGTCCACTATTCACAGCAAGCACACTTTTACTTCCCCCCTTTGATTTGATGCTCACATGCACTCCAAATTAGCTCATGTCTTTGGAAGTAGTTCATACTACATTTGCACATATCCCATGATGATTTAATTCATTTATTCATACACATTCTAGACTTCTAAGTCATTCTAGGAATCCATGAACACAAAACACACTACAACCTTGGCACATTCTAGATACATACATTGCATTCATGCAAGATTTGAGATTTTTGTAACTCCTAATCTAAGAAGATTATAAGGAATGATCATGATCACACGTTCATGCTTCCCCTCGATCTAATTATCCTTTCTCATCCGTCATGGGGATTGAGAGATCTTCTCTTCTCAAAGATTAACATGCATCATTCTAACTTGCTAAGTATCCTTGTTTTCTTTGATTTATTTGTTTCAAGAACAATTCATGTCCCCTTAGATTAAGAAAACGTGATTACTTGATATGTGATTAGACGATTTTTTCTAGGTTTGTTTTGTGTGATCTTTCACTTTGCATTGTTTGATACTTGGCTTAGATCTTATGAATGATATTTTATCTTTAGATCTTCCATTTCAAGTTTCTTATGTGATGTAATATACTATCATAGTATTAATTATCGAACCATACATAGTATAAGATGATTATTTGGATGCTAATTGAGGCTCGTTGAAAGACGGGGCGAGTTGAGGGTGTTTTAGTCGCGACAAAGGCTCCTTCCTCTCTCGTACCAAAACCCCGAGCCAAGTTCTTTGGTTATGAAGGGTCGGTGCCCTTTATCCGTTTGGGTGAGTCAAAATTAGGTTTCTTGGTTTCCTTAAAGACCAAATGGCGACTCTGTATCTGTTTTCAACAGACCTATTTTCTTTCCTTTGATCCAAAATCAAATTTCAAACGAAAGCATAACAAAAGTGGTCCACTTCCGCGTGTCCACAATTTGGCGACTCTACTGGGGATATTTATTTTCAAAACAAAATAATACAGAGGTTTGACTCATAAGAAGCATCCTTAAAATCATCTTTTTACTGTGTCTGGTTCACCGCATTGCACTCTTGCATTTCTACCCCTCCGACTGTGTCTGAAACGTGGCGCTGACATTGTTCAGGTCTTGCTGTGCCAGGGCACAAGTCACCGTTGATACTGTACCTTCCAAGGTATATCAAAAAGAGTAAAAACCTCCGTACTGTCTCCCTGATGGTATATTGGAACTCTCGTCAACGGACCCTCTTTGACTAAACCCAGCCTTTACATATAGATTCCTGTAGAACCTTTTATAGGACTGTTCATTTATCTTTTCAGATAGGACAATATGATATAACTGCTGTATGCCCTGATGAGATTACCTGAGCGGTGTAGACGCTTATGTGGCATCGAACAGAATCTCTTTCTTATGATCCCCAAGGCAATCACTCACATGTGATCACATTGAGTTGACCTGCCTAGGCACCATGACAAAGATGTCTGCTCCATGCTCACAAAGATATACACTGCAAACCTTGTTTGTCGGACCTAAGACATAGGAGTATGAAAACCTGCTAGACAGTATGATCACTATCACCATATTAACCAGTTTCTTCGAGAAACTCTGTCCAGATATCCCAAATATAACCATATTAACCAGTTTCTTCTAAAAACTCTGTCCAAATATCCCAGATATAACCGTATTAACCCATTTCTCCCAGAAACTCTGTCCAGATATCCCATACATAACCAGTTTCTCCCAGAAACTCTGTCCAGATATCCCAGATATAACCGTATTAACCAATTTCTCCCAGAGACTCTGTCCAGATGTCCCAGATATAACCTATACTAACCAATTTCTCCCAGAAACTCTGTCCAAATCAACCAGAAATGTCCAGTCTCTCCTAGAAGCCTGCATAAAAACCTGGAAACCCCTGTTATCCCTTAGTGATCATACTGGAAAGTAAAGTTGGCACACTCTATATGGTTAGGACCTTATTTGTTTAACTGCTATCTGTTAGAAATAGGAGCATCATATAGATTAGGACTTACATCCGCATGCTTGTCTCATTTGCATACACCGTTCCCATTAATCTGCGTGCACTGTCTCGACCATTCTTACACAAGTTAGTCCACGTTTGTTAAACATCACTGTCTTTGTCTGTCTAAAGCCATCACTGTCAAAATCTGACCTAGTCCTCTCAAAATCTGTCAGGTCAGTATAGATTCCCGGAGTCAGCACCTAGGATCCTCGTCTTGGGTCAGAAGTTCGAACAGTCGTTTGGTCAAGATCTGCCCACCAAGTTACTTCAGCATGAATCAAGAAGAATTGGAAAATAAGGTCACTGTGTTGGGAACAACCATAAGCCAGCAATTTGATCGCCTGGCCCAAGTTTTGAGTTTCATGGAAGAACTGAAACAACAGCAGCCACAGTACCCACCTGATTTCCTACCACAACCAGGGTTCATACCACCACCACCGCCTGGGTTTGGACTGCCTCCCGAGAATAATGGGGAAGAAGACTGGTTTCAAGGGGTCCCGCCGCTTGCATATGAGAAGAAGCTCCAGGAGAAAATGGACAAAGTTGACAAGCTTGAAAGTGTGTTGAGGAAGAGCAAAGGGGTTGATGATTACATGTTAGACCTGGAAGGCCTCTTTGAGCCCATCAAGCTAAGGCTGCCCGAGAACTTCAAAATGCTTGAAATTGACCGTTTTGATGGAACAGGGAATCCAAAAAGTCACATCAAGTTGTGCATGAGCATCTTCCAATCGATGGGCTGCACTCATGAGCACATTGCGATGCTATTCCCGCAAACCCTTAAGAATGCCGCACTATCCTGGTTCCTAACCCTTGAAGCCTCCAAGACCCGAGTTTGGGAAGACGTTGCTAGAACTTTTATTGATCACTACTCTTACAACCAAGAGTTTGATATCACCATCCGGGATCTAGAGACTACCAGGCAGAACTTCAATGAGTCCTTCACTGCGTTCTTGAGCAGATGGAGGAATAAAGTGGCTCAAATGATCCACATACCTATTGAGAAAGAGCAAGTACGTATGCTGGTCAAGAACATGCAGCCAGTATATCATGACAAGCTATTCTACCAATCCATCTCCACATTCGAAGAGCTATTTGAAATAGGCACCAGGATAGAGGATGCCATCAGAGAAGGAAAGTTCAAAAAGGATGAACCCCAACACCAGTCCAAGAGACCTAACTACTCCCTGGACTCCCCGGATATCAATGCACTTAGCAACCAATCAATGGCCTGCGCCCTTCGTCCATATCAGTCCATTCCGCCAAATCGCCCAAAAGGCCCTCTCAAATTCTCCAAACTTGATGTTCCTCTTTCCACAGCCTTGGACCAGCTACTCAAAAAGGGCCACCTGCAGCTCCTCCCTCATAAGCCGCTACCAAATCCTATACCCTCCCACTACAACATGAGCCTACGATGTGCTTATCACCAAAATCTAGGCCATTTCACCGATCAGTGCATCCGCCTCCGCCATGACATTCAGAACCTTATAGAAGATGTCCCCTATCCTAATCCCATCCACTATCTTGGCTTGGACCAATCGATCGAATGATCCCTTCCATCGATGCTAATGAATGTTGAAGCTACGCAGTAAAGTGATGGTGTTCAGAACTTCTGCTAAAAAAAAATCGAATAAGAATAATAAATGGGACGCAAAGACATTCCATTTGAGACCGGGTCGAGTCAAGTTGAGTATGTTCTATGTTCTGAGTCCATTTCAATTCTAGTCTTGTGATCGAGATTGTCTGTCATTGAGTTGTTAATAAGTTTGTAAACCTTCTCTATTGATGGAATGAAATCTCATTTTGCTTAATCTGATGTGCCTAGTCATAAATGCATGAATCACTAAACTGAAGTGTCACTTTTCAAATTACCATGGATATTACTCTGCTAATGATTTTTCTACGACAAAACAAAAAAGAATCCTGAAAGGTTAAAGTCGATTTCACGCTGACAATGATGAAGAAATGAGAATTGAATAGTCTTACTTTAAGAATTTAAAGATGCTCTTGCCTCAATCTTGAAAAGACATACTTGAAACTGACTTGGGGCTTGCCCAACACCCTTTTTCCACCATTTCAAAGCCTTAAGCCCAATCCAATTGGGAGCCACGCAATCTGTCCGATTGAAAGCAATGCAAACATAGCCCTTGATGGTAGCTAAACATTTCAGTGAGTTTCATCCCCACTTTAAAAATAAAACAAAAAAAAAGAAAGAAAAAGAAAAGAAAAGAAAAGAAAAGGAAAAGCTCGCTAAGTTGAAAACCCGAAAGGGCACCTAGGCAAAAGTTAGAGCTGAAAAAGGTGTTGATTTCCAAAATCTGACCCTAGCCAGTCGAAATGTTGGAGAAAAATTTGATGAAACAAATGAGAGAATCGTACGCTTCAAGATACATCTTAAGAACGTGCCAAGATCACATTTCAAAAGGCACGGAATGACCACAAATAAATTCTGAGAGCTGACATGCACATTCTGGAATTCTTAGATTGCGATTGAAAGATCTCACAAGAATCGACTACATTAAAAAGCAAAATTGACTGGCTAGGCGAAAGTGAAAAGGATCAATCCTCAAAACAAAACAAAAAGAAAAAGAAAAAAGAAAAGAAAGGGAGATTGAAACTGAATCCTTTTATTCAAAGCTACCACAAGTGGCTCAAGTTTGAACTTCTTTGACGATTGGTTTAAAAAACCCTCATACCTCAAACCCCTTATTTCAAGCCTTGCCTTGAACTACGCTCGACCTGATTCCTACTCGGGGATACGTAGGCAACCGCATTGGTTCGGTCGACACCATCATAATGAACCCCCCTTTTTTTCAAGACTTTGGCCAGAACTACGTTGGACCTGATCCCTGCTAGGGGGTACGTAGGCAGACTTTCAAAAAGAAAAGAAGGATGGCTCGCTAGGTCGAAAATCCGAAAGGACGCCTAGGTGAAAATTAGAGTTAAATCCAGAGTGAGCAATAACAAAAGAGAGAAAAGAGCTCGCTAGGTCACCTCACTGGTGCCTAGGCAAAAGTTATGAGCATTTGAGAGATTAAAGTCACGGTCCATGCCTCAAGCCAGAAAATCACCTTCCACACTAGGGGTAAACTTCGGCTACCCACCTCGTTTGCCTGACTTTTACTATCTACCCTTCATACAAGGGGCAAACTTCGGTCACCTACCTCATCTGCCCAAAACCTTCAATAAACCATCATTCCAAACTAGGGGCAAACTTCGGTCACCCACCTCGTTTGCTTATGAATCCCACTTTGTACGCCTCAAACTAGGGGCAAACTCTGTTTGCCTAACACGATCCCTTCACACCAAGGGCGAGTTTTCAAGTCACCAAGTTGTTTTAAAATTTTTTTTTGAGCATCTTTAATTCTAAAAGCTAAGGCACTAATTCCAAGCACTTCTTGGGGGAAGCAAAGAATTGATTAGATCAATAGGGAAGAATTTTCAAAAACCATATTTATCAGCAAATTGCTATCATATTAAGATGAGGAGTGAACATAAAAGATGAGCGGTACATCACTTATGACAAAGACACATTGAATTATGCTAATTATGCGCTTCGTGTCCTTACTTCTGTCAAGTCAATCCTTGTTTGGTTGAGTCAGTAATAATCTAATCGAAACTGTATCAGAGTTCAAGGTTCATAAAAACCAATCCAATTTTCCTTGTCATCGTTGTTGCTGTCAAGTTCATTTGTCTTAATGGTCTCAAATGTGTGGGTTTAAAGTGATTACCAATTATAAAACCTATGGATACAAGCAGATATTCCAAACACCATTACTGCACTTGTTGAGTCTACAACATGATATGAGTCCCAAGAACCTCCAGCATTGGTGTCACCCCTCCAATCACATTCACTTGCCTTTATAAAATCAATTCACAAGATCCACTGGCAATCTTTTACCAGCTCCTCAGCAACCAACCCGAAATCATGTCACAAATGTTCTTCATCCACTGCTGAATTACTCAATTCGCAGTGCAATCATTCTTTCCCCAGTCAAATCTTTTCATCAAAGTCTTTTCTAACAGAGCTGGTTCATCTCCAAAAAAGTGTCCTGAATGAATATGGTGTATCTCAGTCAAGACCACAGAAGAAACCACTTTCATCCCTAGCAGAGTCGCTTTACCCCCCAGTAGATTCAATTTAATCCCTAGTAGGCATATCAATTCGTCAGTTCTTCTAAATCAAGGTTAGTCCAATCGTCAGTTCAATCATAACAGTCATAGTAGTGCATTATCGACTCGTCATCTCGATTCGTACATCGGTAGTTCAATCCTGACAGTCATAGTAGTTCACTGTCGACTTGTCATCTTGATTCGTACATCGTCAGTTCAATCCATGACAGTCACAGTAGTTCACTATCGACTTGTCATCTTGATTCGTACATTGTCAGTTCAATCCATGACAGTCACAGTAGTTCACTATTGACTCATCATCTCGATTCGTACATCGGCAGTTCAATCTTGACAGTCACAGTAGTTCACTGTCGACTTGTCATCTTGATTCGTACATCGGCAGTTCAATCCATGACAGTCATAGTAGTTCACTATCGACTCGTCATCTCAATTTATACATCGTCAGTTCAATCCATGACAGTCACAGTAGTTCACTATCGACTCGTCATCTCAATTCGTACATCGTCGTTTCAATCCATGACAGTCACAGTAGTTCACTGTCGACTCGTCATCTCAATTCATACATCGTCAGTCCTTGTGATCACGGTTAGTCCAACTGTTGATCTAATCCATGACAGTCACAGTAGTACACTGTCGACTCGTCATCTTGATTCATACATCGTCAGTCCTTCTGATCACGATTAGTCCAACCGTTGGTCCAACCCATGACAGTCACATAGTTCACTGACTACTCGTCATCTCGATTCGTGCATCGTCAGTTCATTAATCATCATTAGTTTACCATCATTCAAAGCATGTCATGTTCATCATTCTCATTCAAAATCTTAGGCTTCCATGTCCATTAATGGGGCTTCCGTGTCCATCACTTGATATCTCGGGCTTTCATGTCCATCACTTAACGTCCAAGGGCTTCTGTGTCTGTCTCCTAACTTCTAGGGCTTCTAGGTCCGTCGGTTATTTGTAAAGCTTCATCTCTGATTAACATCCTCTGGGACCCCACGTTCGATTACATTTGTTTCTGAAGCACACTTCCCAAAACCTTCACACCTTGGTATCCTTATCAGGATCAACCACTGCATTAGATTCAACACTAGCACAATAAGTCCACTTGAAGTGGCACACAACCCACAACACCAACTCACACTAGGATTAGAACACTAGGCATGATAGGACTCATGATGCAATTCATATCACATCCATGCATTGCATATCATCCTCATAACATAGCATCTGCCTGTCTCGTTGTGCATGTGCGATTTATTCCTTTGTGCCCTGAACTACGTCCTGGTCTGATTCCCCTTGGGATACGTAGGCAGCTCACGCAGAGCACGACCAGCACTGACCTCAGCATCATTGCATCTTTTGTAACGCTTTTTATCCTAAATCTATAGCCTCCAAAAAGTCCTGTCTCTTCAAAGCTTTAGCACTCACTTGCGACATGCGTTGTCTCGCAAGTTCATGCCAAAGAGGGGCAAACTGTAGACACCCCATTTTGTCAGCTATCAGATTAAGGAGACCCATAGCTTGGTGGTTCACAATGATCAAAAAAGATTCAAAAGGACTCCTGGAAGTTAGTTATATTCCTCAAAATGCTCAGAATGACCAAAATGCTCCTGAAAGCCCGAAAACTCCCAGATTTGAATCAAAAGTTCTAGAAACATGCTACGTCATAAGAAAAGTAATAAAATGAGTTTTGAAGCAAAGTCAGATGAAATCGTCAGCTCCCAGAGACCCCCGGAAGTCCCAGAAGTTTCCAGAAGGTCCCCGTTGACCGGTTTGACCAAGGTTTGACCATGGTTTGACCAAATTTGACCAAAATCGTCCAAATTCACCGGAATCATTCTAGATCATATAAAAAGTATTAAAATGAGTTTTAAAAGAAAATTGAGCGAAAACGTCAGCTCCTGGGAGCTCCCAGAGGTTTCTAGAACTTCCCGGGAATCCCAGGTTTGACCAGTTTGACCAAAATTTGACTTTGAAACTGGACCACTGTAACAATTTTCAAACATTTTCATAGATACTAGAGGTCAATAGCTTTCCGACGGTATGTCACACACAATTTTTGGATTTAAAACCTGTTTATTATGAATTTTCGAAGGTGAAAAAGGCGATCAAATCGGCTTTTATCGCAAATACTGCAAAACTTTTCAAAGTGACCTATCTCCAAACTATTTGTTATGTAAAATAGATTCCATTACCTTTCCAATGGTATATCACAACCTCAATTTAGAGTTCGTATGCATTTTCTGTGAATTTCAGACGAAATAGGGCCTTTTCGCGAATACCAGAACCTCTGGGGGCCTAAACGTAAATTTTTGGGCATCTGAGGAGCAGTGCCGCCGTGGCACTGGCCCATTGCCGCTGTGGCACAGGCCCAGTGCCGTCGCGGCACTCAACCCTCGCAGAGTCCATTTTTGTAATTTTTTTGGGGTTCAATTTGATTAATTGAAAGCCAAAACGACATAGTTTTGTATTCACAGATGTTTGGGACCAATAGGAACACTTTCTAAATCCCAAAACCACCCCCAAATTGGCCTATATAAACCCCCCATTGCTCTTCATTTTGGGGGGGCCAAGTGCAAAGCTTGAAAAGTTATAGAGAAGAAGAGAGATAGAGATAGGTTTAGAAGAGAGAAAGGGAGCTTCTCCCATTGATTTTCCATAAGAAAGTGAGTTTTAATCTTGTTTTCTTCTATTATCCTTCTATATACTTCACATTCAAAGTCCACTCCAACCCTAATTCTTGAGCATTTATGAGATATGAAGCTACTTCCATGTCCAAATGTCAAAATCTATGAGTGAAACACCAAGCTACAAGTCCAATATCACATTGATCATCATCTATTGATTGTTATTTACTTGCTTGTTTATACAATGTTCATCTCTTCTTACCTCATTTCTTTTTGATTTTCTTTATTTACTTACTAGTTCATCATCATCTAGATGATGACATGAAGTTTGAGGTGAGTGAATCCTTATGGATAGTAGCTCTTGACCTCAAAAACATGTTTGATAGATGATGATTATAACTTCAATACCTCCAAGGTATCCTTGAAGTTATGTTCAAAATAAAAATGAACCTCTCCAATAATATTGGGGGTTCTTGATGATGAGTTTGATGTTGATATTCCAAGAGGTTATAATCTCTATTTGATGTTGAAAATATACTTTCAAAATCTCTATTTCAAAACCCCTCTCAATCTCTCTCATTTTGATTTCAAGAAAGAAAACTCAAGTTTTTTCCAAAATCTTCAAAATAGTGAGTCAAAACAGTGAGTAATCCGAGTTTAAAGATTTCTCTAGAACTCAATACTCAATGTATGGATGCAAGGCTACTTGGAAAGTCTTCCTAACTCATTAGAGAACACCCATGATTTTTGGTTTGACTTGGAAATACTTGGAAATGGTCCATTTGGACCCAAACATTCCTTCCAGACATTCTATTTTTACTTTCACAGCAGCTAGGTCTACTTCCAACTTCTTTTCAGAAACCGTTTCCAAAAGGGGTGGCCCTAACTTATTTTTCAATTTCTAAAAGATCATGCTACTGTTCTGTCCACTATTCACAGCAAGCACACTTTTACTTCCCCCCTTTGATTTGATACTACATTTGGCCCTAGCTCATGTCTTAGGAAGTAGTTCATACTACATTTGCACATATCCCATGATGATTTCATTCATTTATTCATACACATTCTAGACTTCTAAGTCATTCTAGGAATCCATGAACACAAAACACACTACAACCTTGGCACATTCTAGATACATACATTGCATTCATGCAAGATTTGGGATTTTTGTAACTCCTAATCTAAGAAGACTATAAGGAATGATCATGATCACACGTCATGCTTCCCCTCGATCTAATCATCCTTTCTCATCCGTCCCGGGGATTGAGAGATCTTCTCTTCTCAAAGATTAACATGCATCATTCTAGCTTGCTAAGCATCCTTGTTTTCTTTGATTTATTTGTTTCAAGAACAATTCATGTCCCCTTAGATTAAGAAAACTTGATTACTTGATATGTGATTAGACGATTTTTTCTAGGTTTGTTTTGTGTGATCTTTCACTTTGCATTGTGTGATACTTGGCTTAGATCTTATGAATGATATTTTATCTTTAGATCTTCCATTTCAAGTTTCTTATGTGATGTAATATACTATCATAGTATTAATTATCGAACCATACATGGTATAAGATGATTATTTGGATGCTAATTGAGGCCCGTCGAAAGACGGGGCGAGTTGAGGGTGTTTTAGTCGCAACAAAGGCTCCTTCCTCTCTCGTACTAAAACCCAGAGCCAAGTTCTTTGGTTATGAAGGGTCGGTGCCCTTTATCCGTTTGGGTGAGTCAAAATTAGGTTTCTTGGTTCCTTAAAGACCAAGTGGCGACTCTGTATCTGTTTTCAACAGACCTATTTTCTTTCCTTTGATCCAAAATCAAATTTCAAATGAAAGCATAACAAAAGTGGTCCACTTTCGCGTGTCCACAGCACCTAAGTTTCTGCTTGATGGGTTTAGAATTGGGAAGGAGAGGAATGTGATGTTGGACGATGTCGGGATCGACCCCAGGCATGTCCTCGTAAGACCAAGCAAAAATATCTTTGAATTCTTTTAGCAAGAGAGTCAATTTTTCTTTTTCTTTTTCATTAAGGGTTGAGCCAATTTGCACAATTTATGGATTATCTATTTCACCTAGGTTAATTGATAAAGTATCTTTGATTATTTCATAAGCAGGTGATTTTTCAATTAGTTGCTTAAGTTCAATTGGGAGATCTTCAGAGGGATCTGTGCATTCACAAGTATTAGACATAGAGGAGTAAGCAGAATCGTCTTTCATTTCATTCATGACAGGTGGAGTGATTATATTAGACAGTGGTGGGCTTATAGCAGCCGACTCTGGTACAGACTCGATAATTGGAAGTACATGCTCTGGGGGAACAGGGGATAGGGAGATAGATGACTTTACAACCTGGTTGCTCAAACCATCCTCAGTTGGCTTGATCTGATCATCTTGGCTCTCGGCCCTCTTTTCTTCGGTGAACTTTTCCCACATTTTGTCGATGGCTTCAGTGTCCAGATACTCCAACCAGTCTTCCTCCGGGGTCTTCTCAACTTCTTCGGGATAGAACGGATCTTGATAAGGGGGCCTTTCGCAGTCGGCGAAGATTTCAAGCCCTGGGTGCCTTTTTCCAGTGGCCTGATAGATCCAGGGTTCTGGGAACCCAAAATAGGGGAAATCATCCCCTTCTTTGATGAATTGTCCATTCAAGGTTTTGCGATATGGTAGGAGACTCCTCATTCTTTTCTTCCATGGCCTCTATAGCTCGATGTCTTCTTCAGTGGGCTTGTACCCCAATCTGAAAGTGCCTTGTTGCCCTTTGATTTGCGGGAACTCACGAATCCCTTGTTGGCATTGGCCCAATCCCATTCCAGGAAAGTAGTTCATTTTGCGGACGATGTTGACAACTACAGAGTGGATCTCGGGGAACCTGTCTTCATCATTGATCATGTGGACTTCTTCTATGAAGAATCCCCCGATTTCTCCTTCTTGTAGCTTAGGTATTTGGATTTCAAAGATGGGAGCGTAGTTTGGGAAAGCTTCATTACCCCAAGTATTGCCGAGGATGATTTTCACCTCCTTCTCATGAATGTACTTGATCATTTGATGCATAGTGGATGATACAGCTTTGTTGACATACAGCCAGGGCCTCCTGATCAACAAATCAAACGAGGCAGGTATGTCCATAACTTGAAAGATTTCAGTGCTAACCAAAGATCCTACCCGGATTTAGAGAGAAATAGTCCCCATCACATTTCTCTTGGTGTTGTCGTAAGCCCTCACGGATTGCATAGATGGTGTGAAGTCAAGGATATTGACCCCCAAGGCGGTGGCAGTCCTTAGAGCACAAAGATTTAGGGCGGAGCCTATATCGACTAGACAGAATGGCACCTGTTGTCCCTTACATCCAACTGTGATGTACAAAGCTTTGTTATGTGTATACCCTTCCAGCGGCAGGTCTCCATCAGGGAATGTAATGATTGGGTCAAGGGTGAGTGCGCCTAAGAAAGCCACCATGTCTTCCAGTGCAGCATCGATGGGGACCTGTAGACACCCCAATTTTGACCAAACGTCAAATCCAGGGATTGGTTACCACTCAAAAGACCGATGATGACAATGGCCGGTGACATTCGAAGATTTTCCAGGAAATTCAAAATCTTCAATTGATTCTTCAAGACAAATTTCAAAATTAAAAATAGAAAATATAAAAGGAGAAAGAAGAGAGAGAGTTTGGGTATTCGGGAGAAACCCGAACATTGAAGAACACATGAGGAAATCAGTCTGAGAATTTGCTCAATATATATATATAAAAGAAGAGTTTTGAAAAGAAATATAAAATAAAAATGATGAAAAAGGAATTTTAAAATAAAGAGGAATTTTTGAAAAGAAAAGGAAAAAGAGAGGAGGAATAATACATTTAGAGCATATATTATGGATGTGTTCTTAATGGAATATATTACAAATACAAGTATTTTAACATAATTCATCAATAATTAAGCTTATGTTAATATATATGTTGAAAATTAAAAAGTAGGGCGAAATTCAGTTAGCCCCGGCACCCGGAAAACCCGACGGCACTCACTGAGTGCCGCCTGGCACTCAACGAATGCCGCCTGGCACTCAACGAATGCCTGCCGTCGAGTGCCGCTGGCTGTAACAGACTGTTTTTCTCACATGTTCTAGAAGAAAACTTTGCACATGGGTCTCCACCCGAATTTACCCATTTATCCTTGAGATGATGGCCTATATAAACAGATCTTCATCTTCATTTTCAGGGGACTTGAACTTTTGAATCAATATACAAACATATACAAGAGATATACTTGAGTTTAGAGAGAGAATTATATAGAGAATTGAGAAGAAGAGAAGAATTTCTTGAAGAATTTGAAGAGTTTTGAGAAGAATTTGAAGATCTTGGAAGAACTTCACAAGAAATTGAAGAATTCTTTGAGGTCATAGAGGTAACCTCTTAATCCTTGGTAGAGTTAGGCTAATTCAATCACAAGTTCTTAGATCCAGGAACTTTTCACATTTTCAAAACCTCTCTTCTTACCCCATTTCATCACACACCACTTAGAACTTGTGATTGAATCTCATAATATTTCATTGATTTGGATCTAATTGATGCCTTGGGTTTAAGATAAATTCAATTTTGAAGAGTTTGTGTTCCTAGTGTCTCCAAATAAACTTTGATTTCTTATTTCTATTATTTCTCATAAGGCTCATGAGATTTTACATATCTTAGTGAGCCTCTTTGAGTTTTGATTCCTTAGTTTCCTATGATCTTATGATCTATATGGAGATTAAAATGAATCATAGTCCTAATCTACACATAATTTGTGAGATTCAAGTCTTAACCCATGACTTGGACCTCCTCATTAAGAATCTTATGGAATTCTTACTATATTCCAATGAGGTTTGAGTAGATTTAAATTTCATTTAGTCTCCAATGACCATCAAATGGTAGGAGAAATACTTTAGTTTGAGTCTATCTCTATGGCTTAGACTAATCTCTTCCTTGGGTTTTGAGAAGTTCTTCATACTTCATCCAAAACTTAAATGTATGTGTGTCTTTAGCCTCCCATGACCATCAAGTGGTAGAAGTAATGATTTGAACTCAAGTTTTGATTCATGAGTTTGAGTTCATTGTTTGGGATTTTGTGAGATTCATTTCATACTTCATCAAAAGTCCATAAGTCTAAAGATGTCCTTAGTATTCAATGACCATTAAATGGTAGAAGAAGTGATTTGGTTTAAGCCCAACATTATGATTTAATAGTTGAGGTCAACCAACAAAGTTGAACTAGCAAAATGAAAACAGTGGGTTCACAAACTGTTTTTGATCAAAGATTTTTAGTTCAAAATCTAACCGTTGAAATCAAGTGAAACCAATGGGAAAGTGTTAATAACACAATGTTCTACCGCTGTAATATTTGTTTTAAGGTAGTTTCATGCTTAAAATGGTTTGGTCATGAGTTTTGTGAAGTAACAACAATCTGCCCAGAATTTCAGCACAGCAACACTCTTTTGGAATAAATAAATCGGGATTTTAATAAAGTTTTTGTGACCCAAAATAATTTTTTCTAAGAACCTTAATGTGTTAGGAAGGTTCCCTAAAAAGAATGAAGCAATTCAGATTTGTTTGCTATCTTTAAAAAATCATACAAGATCTCTGGACAGAGAGTTGTAAAATCCTGAGTGAGGTCTAGTATTTTCTATATTCCCGGAGATCTAACCGTTGAAACTTCGATTTTCTTTTCGGGTTCGAAACTAGACTCACAGAGGCATAACATATCCAAAAATCATTAAGATCCAACCGTTGGAAGTATTTTATTTCTATTTTTTACGATCTGGTCTGCTCTCTGTAATTCATGAAAAACTGCTACTGTTTTGTCTAATCTTATTTATTTCAACTCAAATGGTTCCCTAATGTCTTGGGACCCAAATCATGTTTAGAATAAGGATAATTTAGTTTAAATCCAGAGGCTAAGTGATCCAAATTAGTGAATAAATTCACGTCTCATTCTTGTTCATAATCATTCATTCATTCATATACATTGATGCTTACAATTAGAACTAGTTCTAGGATAAAGTTGGACCTAGTTGAAAAGTTGGACTTAGTTGAATCTAATTAAACATTGACTTAGGATTAATTACTCTTTGATATTATATCTTGTCTAAGGCATGTGTACTAACCTTTGTTTTGTAGCGCATTTGAGGTACAACTTCTCATCCCTTCTCTAGTTTAATTCATTCCTTTGATTTTGAATTGATTTTCGACTCCATGTGCGACACTTTAGACTAGGTCTTGCCTTATGTGTTTATATGTGATAGAGACCTTTTCTTAGGATTTCTATTCTCGCATGCATTGCACGTTTAATATTCGCGGCTGGATCCCGGGTATGTTTTCTAGTTCTCTATTGCATATCATGTTGCTTGCTACTTGAATTACGGGGCTTATGAATGATATTTTGCCGTTAGCAATTTTACACCATTTCCAACATGCTTGTGTTATGTATACCTATATATGTATTAATTGAGGGCATGCTTAGATTATTAATTTGATTAAAAAGGATGTTGAGTAGAGGCCTATCGTGAGATAGGATGAAAGGGGGTGTTTTAGTCCGCCGGGCTCCTTCCCCTTTCATTCCATAATCCCCAGACCCAGTTTATCTTTGGTTTCGCAAAAGATCAGTTTGCTTTAAAATGGTTTCTTAATTTTCCTTTTAAAAAATTAAGTGGCGACTCATTTGTTTTTGAATTTAGAATTTGGAAAATGTTTTAAAAACAAAAGTGGGCCCAAATGCCGGCATATCCACAATCTGGCGACTCTGCTGGGGATCGTGTTAGGAATATGCCCTCAAACCAGTTAGTTGGACAATGGAATATCATAATGCATTTATGCATGTTAGTTCATGAGATGAATATTAGACTGGAATCCTTAAACAACATTGTATGTGGTTCATTTGTGTATGTGATTACACATGTGAGATATGAATCACAAATCCTTGTTGTTTCAAATAAGTCACAGTGGATGATAAGTCTGGATAACTTATCAGGTATACACTGTAGCATGATTAACGTCTACGGGGTAGAATGATGAATCTCATTCATAAGAGTCTTTGACTCTTGGTTAATATGCTAGTGCACTCGGTGCATTGACGGACCTGAGTTAAACCTATTGACACCTAAACGCTGTCACCGTCAATAGGAACTCAAAACTTGTATAGGGATACATGTCCTCAATCCTGAGACAGTTATGGACGCAAGTTGTATGCTTGGTTGCTTTGACTTACCAATCAGTGAGGTCTTGCAAGATCAACACCTGGGTATCTTGGGTAATCAAGTATGCAACGTTGGGAACATATATTGTCAAGATGGAATTCTACCCTCTTCTATAAAACGAAGAGTAAGTATTCCCTCAAGAATGTCACTAGGAGTGATTACTGAGAGCTGGCCAGCCTTGTCAACAAAGTGTTATTGTTGACATGTTTAGTAATCCAAGCGTAGTGAATGATACTCGAGGAATATAAGATGTACTATCTATTGGGTCGACAGTATCTTGAAACATACATCCCAATGATAGATACGAATACTGCCTGGTAGAGGGACATCCGTATCATATTATACAAGTCTAGCAATCGCTTATGTATGTGTGATTATGTTCTTATGCACTGGAGTGCAATTATCATTTTATAGTGGCATTAATGATAATTGATTAATTATTGATTCCTTAGTCAAGAGTAATGACTAGATGGGATAATAATTAATCGGAGCCAATAATTAAGAACCTAGGAGGTCCCACTCTTAGCTCCGCCAGTATGCTTGGAAAGGCAAATGAGAATGCTGTCAAGACTGGTTCGATTGATCGAAGTTGTTTTGATCGATTGAAGTCTAGACAGGTTCGATCGATCGAACGTTGTTCGATTGATCGAAAGTTTGATCGATCGAAGTAGCTTCAATCGATTGAAAGTAAGGTCGGTTCTGGGAATCTATAAATAGGGCAGCTACGTCCAGAAATTGGGTTGATCGTTTTTAACGTACCAGTTGCTGCAGAACCTGTTTAGAGTTCCCAAACCTTCCCTATTCTCACTATTAGGGTTCCCACCAACCCTAGCCACTTTGGGAGCATTCAAGGAGACGTAAGGGTGAAGATCTCTTAGAGGTTGCTGCTGCACATTGAAGGAGAAGGACTAAATCAGAATTGGGTTCAAGACCATAAGGTAATGCACCTGTCCCCTCTCCTGTACGCATCTATAGAGTTAACAAGTAGTAGATCCAGGCAACCAATAAAAGTTTTGAACTTTGTTTTTTTCCGCCGCACATTTAAAACTGTTTTAAACCTGTTTTTCCTACAATTGGTATCAGAGCCTCGCTTGTTTGGATCTATAGATGCGTTTTTTGGAACACTAGTTTTGATTTGCATGTTGATTTGAGAACTGTTTTCGAAACTGCATCATCACAAATCTGATTCTGCAGTGTTAACGCAGCAGAACACAAATCTGTGATTGCACAGGATGCAAGGTGGGTTCGATCGATCGAAGTAATTTTGATCGATCGAACATCATCTGTTCTCAAGCGATCGAACTATTTTTGATCGATCGAACTTTGGTTCTGTTCGATCGATGGAATGGTGTTCGAGCGATCGAGACTGCTTTTCTGTCCAGGTTTTCAGTTTATAGATTTAAAGGTTTTAAAAATATTTACTTTAACATTTTATTTATGCTGTAAGTTTTTCAAAACGTTCTGTGAAACTGAAAGTTCAATCGATTGAACTATGTTCAATCGATCGAAGGTTCAATCGATCGAACTTTTTTGTTCGATCGAAGTGTGACAGAGAACTGTGATGCTATTTTAAGTTCTAATTCAGTATGTAAAGAGTTTATATATTGTGTGAATCAATTAGGGGTTCCAATGGTACATACATTTGTTATATATGTGTAGTTGTGCGTGCAACTAACCCTTTTGTAGCAAGCTTAGTCCGCTATCTCCCATGGCACCAAGACTTTTAAATTTTGTATTTAATTATTTGAGATTGGTGAATGATGTATTTAATTGTTGGTTTGGATTTAAGGCTTATGTAAAGGGCGCTGCGACTTCAATCCTATGAAAAGGAAAGTCGCACCGGTTTCCCTAGCCTTTTATTTTATTGTTGTTTCTATTTCTAGATAAATTGTAAGCTTCGAGAGAAGTATAGGACCAATGTAATAGAATTAGAAAATCCATGAAGATGGAGGAGCAAGCCGTTGTCCATGAAGATGGAGTCGGAGGTAATCAAACCAAGAAGAAGGTTCTATGGAGATAGAGCCATGGGAGATAGAGGCATTGTTGAATGCTTTTATTTCATTTTAGTTTTTGTTTTATGTGCTTAGTTGTGATTGAAATTTTATATATTGTTACTACTTGCATGCACGTAAAACAAGTTTTCTAAAATAAAAATTCAAAACCTTTTTCCAACACATTAGTAAACACTTGATGTTTATGGGCAATATGAAGAAACATCTTTTTATTGAAAAATTCCTATTAGTTCATTGTAAGTATGAGAAATACTCTGTGTCACTCATTTATGAGTGATCATTCCATACGGAGGGTATTTCTTATTGATTACTAGATATGAACTTCTTATAAAAATCTAGTGGGAGAGGGACTTATTTTATAACTCCCACGGTCTTCCATAAACGGTTCATTGTAAGGTAGGTAGTATATTCTGTGTCACCCAGCCATGGGTGATCATTCCATATGGAGGATAGACTATTCATTGGTTACTAGGTATGAACTTCCTTTGGATAGAATCAATGAGACGCGTTAGAGAGTGACCACTACACTGAGGCACTACTTGAGGCGGTTGTCATTGGATTCTAGTTAATGGTAAACACTAGCTATGCTATGGGTAAGGGATTCCACACGAAGCATTATCCAGAAACTTAGAGACCAAAAGTTCAGGAGTCATGAATTGTTTTGTAAGAGTTGCATGACATTCATGATGGGTTTCCCAATCAGGCTATGAGGTTATGATCGCCACACGGAGACTTAATTTCATAGGCTTGACATCCTGAAGACAATTAATGAGTTGGTTAAGGGAATTCCAATGTATCATATAAATTGTCATATTCATGATTTCCATATTGTAATTCTGTTACATTATTTGTATTTCAGATTCATAATGTCTAGCCCACTTGCTATAACCATGATCCAGAATAAGCTAATTGGAAATAACTACGTTGAATTGAAACTGGAACTGGATGAATTGTTAACTGCTAATGGATGTAAATATGTTCTTACCATTCCCTGTCCACCTATTCCATACCATGACACCCCAACTGATCTTGAGGATCAATATTGGCAGTGGATAAGATTTGATGGTATAGCTCGCTCTAGCATCTTAGACTCTTTGTCTGATGTGTTGAAGCAGCAACATCAACCTTTGAACACTGCCCGTGCTATAATATTGAACCTCGAGGAGATGTTTGGGGAGTTGAGTCAAACTGCAAGGCTTAGAGCCTTGGAGTTAGTCATGGACACCAGAATGTTGGAAGGAACTTCAATAAGAGAGCATGCTTTTAAAATGATTACTTATTTTAAAGTACTGGAAGTTCTGGGTTTCGACATTGATTGTGAGACTCAAGTTGACATAATCTTGCATTCGTTGCCTTCATCATTCACTCAATTTAAAAAGGTTTTTAAAATGAGTAAAACAGTTTTTTCAATAAGTGAATTGATGAGCTCTCTTGAGGTAACGATGGATATAGTCAAAGAGGAGTCAAATGTTCAAAACATTGGAATGGCTTCATCTTCTGGAACTAAGCCTAAGAGCATAAGTTCAGAGAAGGAGAAGCAAGACTCAAGGATAGGTGAGCCTAACGCAATTATTAGGAAGAAGGCAAGACTTGGAAAGGGAAAGGCTGGTGCTGTGCCAAATGGAAATTGTTTCCATTGTGGCATGAGAGGGCATTGGAAAAGGAACTGTGTGGAATACTTGACTGCCAAAAGGCAAGGTATGATCCCTTTTCACTAGTTTTTGAAGTAATTTGAAAAACTGATACTTCAACTACTTGGGGCATTGATTCTGTATTTTCTAAATTATATCTGTAATTGTTGCAGGGAATTGGAAAATAAGAATGTGGAGTGATTAGAAGATCTTGATTGCCTTTTGGGATCTGATGCAAGAGTTGCTATTAGATTAATAGTTTTACATTGTAATAAAACTTTGGAGTTATTAGATGGATTTCAGTTTTGAATTAATGAATAATATTTATTCTTTTGATTTTGGTACTGAAATTCTTGATTAAAAGAAAGCGTTCTTTTATGTGATCTAAATAACTTGTCAAGCAAGTATCTCACCAATTTACTCTTGTTTCTCATATATTATCTAATGTAGTATTTAAATGACTCATGGATATTTTACCATCTAAAAGGATAGCACCCTCAACTAATTCCATAACTTTTTGGTTTTGAAGTTAGATCATATTTAATCTAAATTAGGATAAATGGGGAGTAAAGGATTGGATCCTAAACTCTTTTGGTTGCTAAGACCATTGCCTATTTGTCAATCCTATTTAGAGAGTAAATGTGATCAGATCATATTAATCTAAATTAGGATAAATGGGGAGTAAAGGATTGGATCCTAAAACTCTTTTGATTGTTGAGACCACTACCTGTTTGTCAATCCTATTTAGAGGCTAATATGATCAAGTGACTTTTCTTTTGAAAATCACACGACCAAGGACTTAGTAGAATTAGGACATACTCATGTATGTGTGGATACCGGGCTTCCACCGCTTTGTTATATTTTCGTTTTTTGAAATTTGTTTAAAGAAAGAAAATGGTCTGTTGAAAACAGATACAGAGTCGCCACTTGGTCTTTAGGGAACCAAGAAACCCAAATTTGACTCACCCAAATGAATAAAGGGCACCGGCCCTTCATAACCAAAGAACTTGATTCGGGGTTTTGGTACGAGAGGAAGGAGCCTTTGTCGCGACTAAAACACCCTCAACTCGCCCCGTCTTTCGACGGGCCTCAATTAGCATCCAAATAATCATCTTATACTATGTTTGGTTCGACAAATAATACTATGATAGTATATTACATCACATAAGAAAATTTGAAATGGAAGATCTAAAGATAAGATATCATTCATAAGATCTAAGCCAAATATCACACAATGCAAAGTGAAAGATCACACAAATAAACCTAGGAAAAATCGTCTAATCATGTATCAAATAATCAAGACTTCCTAATCTAAAGGGGGACATGAATTGTTATTGAAACAAATAAACAAAGAAATCAAAATATGCTTAGCAAGCTAGTATGATGCATGTTAATCTTTAAGAAAAGAAGACCTCTCAATCCCCGGGATGGATGAGAAAGGATGATTAGATCGGGGGAAGCATGAATGTGTGATCAAGTTCATTCCTTATAATCTTCTTAGATTAGGAGTTACAAAAGCCCCAAATCTTGCATGGATGCAAGGTATGTATCTAGAATGTGCCAAGGTTGTAGTGTGCTTTGTGTTAATGGATTCCTAAAATGACTTAGAAGTCTATAATGTGTATGAATGAATGAATGAAATCAACATGGGATATGTACAAATGTAGTATGAACTACTTCCTAGGACATGAGCTAATTTGGAATGCATATGGGCATCAAATTAAAGAATGAAAGTTGAAATGTGCTTGCTGTGAATAGTGGACAGAACAGTGACTAGGTCTTTGGAAAATTGAAAAGAGGGGTTAAGAATGTTTTCAATGCATGATTTTCTATGGAGATGTTCCTTATTGTGTCTAGAACACAGCCCAAAAAGCCAATATTTAATAACTATTACAGATTGAGAGAAATCATATAAACAACGAAGGTCATTCAGAAATAGAGTCCGTACTGTCGACTGAAATGTTAGAAAATCTTAGAAAATGGAAACAAATGATCTAGAGGCCCATTTTATACAGAAAGTTCCCTAAGACATTGAAGTGTAAGGGAAAAATAAGTTAGGACCACCCCGTTTGGAAATGTTTTTCTGGAAAACAAGTTGAATGTGGACCTAGCTGTTGTGACATCAAAAACAGAATGTCTAGAGAAAATGTTTGGATCCAAATGGACCATTTTCAAGTATTTCCAAGTCAAACCAAAAATCATGGGTGTTCTCTAATGAGTTGGGAAGACTTTCCAAGTGGTCTTACATTCATACATTGATTATTGAACTCAAAATAATTCCTTGAAGTTAAATGACTCACTGTTTTGAGGGTTTTGAGAAAAACAAGGTTTATTTCTTGGAATCAAAATGAGGGGTTTAAGAGGGGGGTTTTGAAATGGGAGTTTTGAAAGTATACTTCCAGAACTTGGATGAATATTCTAACCACTTGGAATATCAATTCCTAACTTATTTCAAGAACTTCCCAAGTATTTGCAAAACATGGTTTTATTTGGAAACCAAACTCAAGAGTCTATGGGAGAATGATACATGAGAGGATAGATGATACATGATATGATATAGCATGATAAAAGTGGTAAAGAACATGTGCATGAGATATGGGTTCATCTAGATACAAGAGAGTGTTGCATCAAAGTGTGAAAGCCAAAAAGTGAAATGCTGTGAATAGTGTACAGACTGTATGCATTACTTTGTAACATTATAATGGGAGGTCAAACGTGCCTAGGAAAATGTGAAACACATCAGAGATCATCCTTATTGTGTCTAGAAAATAACCCAAAAAGCCAAACATCAATAGCTATCACAGATTAAAAGAAATAAATCAGAATGTACACATGACTCAGAAACAAAAGCTGCACTGTTGACTGATTTTGTATGATATTTCATAAATCAAAGAAAAGGTTTATGATGACCCATTATATACCAAACGTTTCCTAAGACACCCAAGTTTTATAAAAAAAATAGAAAAGATATATGTACAGTGACAAAAATATCTAGAATAAGTGCAAGAAGTTGGGTGAACATTCTGTGAGAACAGAGGCAGATTATGAATATGAAATTCTCACATCCAAAACAAATACTTTCACATCTCTATAATTGATGGGAAAAATTGAGGATAAACTATGATGTCTTAGGAAGATTTTTCAAGTGGTTTCATCATCATAACTCAAGTATTTAATTCAAAACAAATCTTTGAATCTGAACAGATCACTGTTTTTGATCATTCTTGAAGAAAATGGATTTGAGTTTTGAAATAGAGTTTGAGTTCTTGATTGGGGGTTTTGAAATAGATGTTCAAAGCATGAACTTAAACTCTTGAGATGACCATGTGACCACTTAGAATCTCATCCAACCTTGAATCATCAAAGAACTCCCAATATTATTTGCACAAACATAGTTTTGTTTGAGAATATGGCTTCAAGAATACATATGAATGTATTGAAGGTAAAATCATCATCCATCAAACATGTCTTTGAGGTCAAGAACTACTATCCATAAGGATTCACTCTCCTCAAACAACATGTCATCTAGATGATGATGAACAACTAAATAATCAAAGAAAAGTAAAAAAGAAATGAGGTTAAGAGAGAGATGAACATCAAAGTAAACAAGCATTCAAATAGCAATCAATAGTTGATAATCATTGAGATATTGGACTTGTAGCTTGGTGTTTCACTCATATGTGGTGACATTTGGACATGGAAGTAGCTTCCTATCTCATGAATACTCAAGAATGGTGGTGAAAGAAATATTTGGATGATGGAAGTTTTGATAGCAAACTCAAAGAAAACTCACTTTGATGGAGAAAATAGAAGAAGAAGACTACTTCTTCTCTTTCTCTCTCTATATTTCTCTAGAGTTTCTTCCTAAGCTCTCTCTAAGCTTCTATGTCTCTCCTCTAAATGGAAGTAAATGACTTCTTTTATAGGGAAAGGAGGGGTGGTAAATGGAGTTTTAAAAAGTTTAAAATGGTCTCCCATTGGTCCAAAATAAGCTGGGAATCAAAACTACGTCGTTTTGGTTTCTAATATATCAAATTGGACCCCCAAAATAAATTACAAAAACTCACTGTTCTAGAGGGGAGTGCCGCGGTGGCACTGGGCCAGTGCCGCGGCGGCAGTGCTCCTCCCTTCGTCCAGATAATGCTGTTTAGGCCCCCTGAGGTTCCGGTATTTGCGAAAAGGCCCTATTTCGTCCAAAATTCACAGAAAATGCATATGAACTCCAAACTGAGGTTGTGATATACCGTTGGAAAGGTATTGGAGTCTACATTACATAAGAAATATTTCGGGGATAGGTCACTTTGAAAAGTTTTGCGGTATTTGCGATAAAAGCAGATTTCATCGCCTTTTTCGCCTTTGGAAATTCATAATAAATTCGTTTTAAATCCGGAAATTATGTGCGATATACCGTTGGAAAGCTATTGACCTCTAGTATCCATGAAAAATATTTGAAAATATTACGGCGCTCCGGTTCCAAAGTCAAATTTTGGTCAAACTGGTCAAAGTTGGGATTCCCGGGAAGTTCTGGAAACCTCCGGGAGTTCCCTGGAGCTGATGTTTTCACTCGATTTTCTTTCGGAACTTGTTTTAACACTTTTTTCATGATTTAAAAATGATTCTGGTGGATTTGGACGACTTTGGTCAAACTTGGTCAAACCCTGGTCAAACCTGGTCAAACCTTGGTCAAACCGGTCAACGGGGACTTTTCGGGAACTTCCGGGACTTCCGGGGGTCTCTGGGAGCCGACGATTTCATCCAATTTTTCTTTTAAAACTCATTTGAATACTTTTCTTACGACGTAGCATGATTCCAGAACTTTGGGACCAAATCTGGGAGTTTTATGGCTTTCAGGGGCATTTTGGTCATTCTGAGCATTTTGAGAAATAGAACTAACTTCCAAGAGTCCTTTTGAGTCCTTTTTCGATCATTGTGAACCACCAAGCTATGGGTCTCCTAAATCTGATAGCCGACAAAATGGGGTGTCTACAGTTTGCCCCTCTTTGGCATGAACTTGCGAGGCAACGCATGTCGCAAGCGAGTGCCAAAGCTTTGAAGAGACAGGTCTTTTGGAGGCTATAGATTTAGGATAAAAGCATTGAAAAAGATGCAAGATGCTAAGGTTTGTGCTGGTCGCGCTCTGGGTGAGCTGCCTTCGTATCCCAAGGGGAATCAGACCAGGACGTAGTTCAGGGCACAAAAGAACAAGTCACACATGCACAACAAGACATGCGGATGTTATGCTATGAGGATGATATGTAATGTATGGATGTGATATGAATTGTGTCATAAGTCCTTTCATGTCTAGTATTATGATCCTAGTATGAGCAGGTGTTGTGGGGTGTGTGCCACCTCGAGTGGACTGGTGTTGTGCTAGCGTTTGCGACCGTGAGGTGGTGGATGACTCGGATAAGGACATCAAGATTTGGAAGACTCTAGGTTTAGGGGCAAACTTTTGAAATTTGGGAAGTGTGCTTTGCGAGCGAATGTAGTCAGATGTGGGGTCCCTGAGGATGACAACTAATGATAATCCATAGGCGAGGGAGTTCATGATAACCGACAGTTTTATAATAACCAAAGTGAGGAGGCTCATGATAAGTGGGGTAGCTCACGATAATTGACAGGTGAGATAACCGGAGTGAAGAGGCTCACGATAAGTGAGGAAACTCATAATGACTGACAGGTGAGAAAGCTCATGATAATCAGTGAATAGACAGTGCTTGCCAAGGGAATCGGGGTGATTTGACTGCGGGTGATGTTTTGGCCGATCCTTATGATGGCAAGTCCGGAGAATCGGTTCGGACTTCTATTATCTTCTGCTGGGGATGGTAGGGGACTCTCTAAGAATCTCTTTTCAATTCTTGACCTACAACCAGGATCCATCTCTGAATCTCTCGTGGTTGGTCAGATTTTGTAATGCTCAATCCAAAAGAGCCGGTTAGGGCCTTCGGGAGCTGATGAACTCTCTAAGAATCTCTCTTCAATTCTTGACCTAGAACCAGGATCCATCTCTGAATCTCTCGTGGTTGGTCAGATCTCGCAATGCTCAATCCAAAAGAGCCGGTTAGGGCCTATCGGTTTCTGTCCTCGGGGGATGATGTAGGGTTCTCGGAGAATCTTTTTTTGGCGCTCAATCCAAGAGGGCCGGTCAGGGCCTCCAGGAGCTGGTATCTATCGGTTTCTGTCCTCGAGGGATGATGTAGGGTTCTTGGAGAATCTCTTTTGGCGCTTAATCCAAGAGGACCGGTCAGGGCCTTCGGGAGCTAGTATCTATCGGTTTCTGTCCTCGGGGGATGATGTAGGGTTCTCGAAGAATCTCTTTTGGCGCTCAATCCAAGAGGGCCGGTCAGGGCCTCCGGGAGCTGGTATCTATCGGTTTCTATCCTCGGGGGATGATGTAGGGTTCTCGAAGAATCTCTTTTGGTGCTCAATCCAAGAGGGCCGGTCAGGGCCTCCGGGAGCTAGTATCTATCAGTTTCTATCCTCGGGGAATGATGTAGGGTTCTCGGAGAATCTCTTTTGGCGCTCAATCCAAGAGGGCCGATCAGGGCCTCCGGGAGCTGGTATCTATCGGTTTCTGTCCTCGGGGGATAATGTAGGGTTCTCGGAGAATCTCTTTTGGCGCTCAATCCAAGAGGGCCGGTCAGGGCCTCCGGGAGCTGGTATCTATCGGTTTCTGTCCTCGGGGGATGATGTAGGGTTCTCGGAGAATCTCTTTTGGCGCTCAATCCAAGAGGGCCGGTCAGGGCCTCCGGGAGCTGGTATCTATCGTTTTTTGTCCTCGGGGGATGATGTAGGGTTCTCGGAGAATCTCTTTTGGCGCTCAATCCAAGAGGGCCGGTCAGGGCCTCCGGGAGCTGGTATCTATCGGTTTCTGTCCTCGGAGGATGATGTAGGGTTCTCGGAGAATCTCTTTTGGCGCTCAATCCAAGAGGGCCGGTCAGGGCCTCCAGGAGCTGATATCTATCTATTTCTGTAGGGTTCTCGGAGAATCTCTTTTGGCGCTCAATCCAAGAGGGCCGGTCGGGGCCTCTGGGAGCTGAAGGATAATGTACTCTGCTAGGAAGAAGGAAATACGTCCTTTAAATGGGAGTCAAGGTATCATTCTATTTGTGACAGAGATGATTTGCGGTGGTTTGACACTGATGGAGGGTGATAATCAATAGCAACTTATGGACTTATGTTGCTAGGAGAAAGGAAGATCATCAACAGCCACTCATGGACTTATGTTGCATGAAGAAATATGAAGATCATTAACAGCCACTCATGGACTTATGTTGCTAAGAGAAAAGAAGATCATTAACAGCCACTCATGGACTTATGTTGCATGAACGAAGAAAGATGATGGTCAACTTTCGACGGTTTGGAAAGGGATGAAATTTTTCCCAAGTTTGGACGCTTCTCATGTTGACGCCTTAACCGGTGCAGTAATGGTGTTTGGTACTCTTGCTTGTATTGTCTTTAGAATGCTCTTTATAACTTGATTTGAAAAATTCATTATTCGTCACTATTGACTTACACATTTGAGACTATGACTGACTCTTTTCCTGAAAAAGACTATGACAGACTCAGAAACTGACAGACACCGACGCACGAGGGTGACACATTCGACACTGAAATGAAACAAGCTCGACTTGCCAAAACTTAATGTGCTCTTGTCATAAATGATGTACCATTTCTCTTTTGTGTTTACTTCTCACCTTAACGTGGCATCACTTTGATGGTGAATCTTATTTTGAAAATTCCTTCCTACTGATCTAATCAATTTCTTTGCTTCTCCCAAGATGTGCTTTGAATTAGTGCCTTAGCTTATGGAATAAAAGATGCTCCATTTCCAATCTGTTCAAGACAATGCTTGTGACTTGAAGGCTTATAGGGATTGGGTGGCAAACGAAGTTTACCCCTAGTTTGAAGGGCATGAAGTGGGATCGATAGGCAAACGAGGTAAATGACCGAAGTTTGCCCCTAGTTTGGAGGAAGGTTCATTGGAGGTTTTGGGCAAACGAGGTAGGTGACCGAAGTTTGCCCCTTGTATGAAGGGTAGATAGTAAAAGTCAGGCAAACGAGGCGAGTAGCCGAAGTTTGCCCCTAGTGTGGAAGGTGATTTCTGGCTTGAGGCAAGGACCGTGACTTTAATCTCTCAAATGCTCATAACTTTTGCCTAGGCACCAGTGAGGTGATCTAACGAGCTCTTTTCTCTCTTTTGTTATTGCTCACTTTGGATTTAACTATAATTTTTGCCTAGGCGTCCTTTCGGATTTTCAACCTAGCGAGCCATCCTTATTTTCTTTTTTGAAAGACTGCCTACGTACCCCCAAGTGGGGATTAGGTCCAACGTAGTTTGGGCCATGGTCGAAAAGAAACGGGTTAATTTTTAGGTAGGTGGGGTGACCGAACCGTTGTGGTTGCCTACGTATCCCCGAGCGGGAATCAGGTCGAGCGTAGTTCAAGGCAAGGTCTTGAAAGAAATTGATTTGATTATGATGGTGTTGACCGAACCGATGTGGTTGTCTACGTATCCCCGAGTGGGAATCAGGTCGAGCGTAGTTCAAGGCAAGGTCTTGAAAGAAATTGGTTAAGGGTTTTTCAAACCAATCGTAAAAGAAGTTCAAACTTAAGCCACTTGTGGTAGCTTTGAATAAAAGGATTCAGTTTCAATCTCCCTTTCTTTTCTTTTTCTTTTTCTTTTTTGTTTTGTTATGAGGATTGATCCTTTTCACTTTCGCCTAGCCAGTCAATTTTGCTTTTTAATGTAGTCGATTCTTGTGAGATCTTTCAATCGCAATCTCAGAATTCCAGAATGTGCATGTCAGCTCTCGGAATTTATTTGTGGCCATTCCGGGCCTTTTGAAATGTGATCTTGGCATGTTCTTAAGATGTATCTTGAAGCGTATGATTCTCTCATTTGTTTCATCAAAATTTTCTCCAACATTTTGACTGGCTAGGATCAGATCTTGGAAATCAATACCTTTTTGGCTCTAACTTTTGCCTAGGTGCCCTTTCGGGTTTTCAACCTAGCGAGCTTTTTCTCTTCTTTTCTTTTATTTTTCTTTCTTTTTTTTTTTTTTTTGCTTTTTTTTTTTTTTTGAAAGTGGAGATGAAACTCACTGAAATGTTTGGCTACCATCAAGGACCAAGTCCGCACAGGTTCGCATGGCTATCAATTGGGTTGGGCCCAAGGCTTTGAAATGGTAGAAATGGTGGCAAGGGTGTTGGGCAAGCCCCAAATCAGTCTCAAATATGTCTTTTCAAGATTTGAGCAAAAGCATCTTTAAATTCTTAAAGTAAGACTATTCAATTCTCGGCTCTTCATCGGTGTCGGCGCAAAATTGACTTTGACCTTTAGGATTATTTTTTTTAGCACAGTAATATCCATGGTAATTTGAAAAGTGACACTTCAGTTTAGCGATTCATGCATCTATGACTAGGCACATCAGATTAGGAAAAATGAGACTTCATTCCATCAGCAAGAGAGAGGGATTACATTACTCGACACAGACCCATAACTACTTGATGGTAGACAGACTCGACCACAAGACTAAACTTGAAATAGATTCAAAACATAGGACAGACTCGACTAGACTTGACAGAGTGTCACGATGACTCGCTTATTTGTTTGAAAGAGCATCCTCATTTTCTTTGCCAACAAAAGTCCCAAACACCACAACTTCACTTATACAAGTTCAACATTCATGGGCCTCAGCGAAGAGGATCATTCGAATAGGTAAGCCAGGGGCTTAGGTGACACGGGGTTGAATGGGTGGTGGCTTAATGATGTTTTGGTCGATGAGGTCCTGGATATCATGGCGGAGCCGTATGCACTGGTCGGTGTCATGGCCTGGGCCTTGGTGGTAGGCACATCGTTTGGACAGGTCACAGTTAGGTGGTGGGGGATCGGCACGAGGCTGAAGGAGTTGGAGGTGTCCCTTTTTTAGCAGACGGCCTAAGGCTATGGAGGGGGAGATATCTAGTTTGGCAAAGGTACGGGGTTGCTTTTTCTGGTAAGGGCAACTAGTGGTTTGGTTGGAGGATTGGTATGGACGATGAGGGTATGCCATGGGTTGGCTGCACAGGGTGTTGACATCCGGGGAGTGTCGGGAGTATTTAGGTCTCTTGGACTGGTGTTGGGGTTCATCCTTCTTGAACTTCTCTTCTCTGATGGCATCCTTTATCCTGGTTCCTATTTCAGATAGCTCTTTACCAATGCTCTGCGCCATCTTCTCAAATTGACTAGCCCTTAAACCCAACTGGTCAACAGTGGTTTGTAGCTTGTTCACTTTCTCTTCCAGAGCTCTGTAGGCCATTTGGATCGATGATGGTCTAGCCCTCGATTAAGATAGTGAATTCTGGGAGGTATAGAAGTGCGCTTACCTGGGGCTACGTTTTTTTTTTTTTTTTTTTTTTTTTGCAAATAGAAGTAAAAGCCCAAATTAGCAGAGGCGCAAAATACTTCTAGGGACTCCTAGGGGAGAGATGATCAAGATTTTGAAGAATTCATCGATGTGAACTGATTACAGTCGTAGCATGTATATGACCTGATCGACATGAGTAAAGATGATGACATGTATGCATTTAATGTGTAGAGACTGACACATGTGAGACTGATGAGATGTACGTGCATGTATACTGACACGAATTGTGTATGCATATGAGACAAACATGCGGATGCCATCCCTAATCTATATGATGCTCCTATTTCTAACAGATACCAGTTAAACAAATAAGGTTCTGGCCATACAGAGTGTGCTAACCTTACTTTCCAGTATGATCACCAAGGGATAACAGGGATTTCCGGGATACTTTGGGAATTTTGGACAGAGTTTCTGGGAGAAACAGGGATTTGGAAGATTCGGAGAAATTTCTAGAAGTCATTTGAGTTTCTAGGAGAAATAGGGATTTCTGGTTGATTTGGACTGAGCTTCTAAGAGAAATTGGGAAATCAGAATTTCTGGGAGAAATTGGTACATCTAGGCATTTTTTTGGATGGAGTTGCTGGAATTTTTGGGAAATCTTGGAGATTTGGATAGAGCTTATGGGAAAACATGAAAATTTGGGTAAGTTGGACAGAGTTTCTGGGAGAAACAAGTATACCGGAGTTTTTGGGAGAAATTGAAATTTCTGGGTAATCTAAGAGATTTGGACAGAGCTTCTGGGAAAACAGGTATAACTGGGTAAGTCGGACAGAGTTTCTGGGAGAAATAAGTATATCGGAGTTTCTAAGAAAAATTGAGGTTTCTGGGTATTTTGGAGGAGAAATAGGGATTTCTAGGAAATCTTGGTGATTCGGACAGAGTTTCTAGGAGAAATAGGGATATCCTGATGAGTTGGGTAGAGTTTCTGGAAGAAATAGGGATATACGACGGGAATAGGTGATGATGGTGATCATACTGTCTAGCAAGTTTTCATACTCCTATGTCTCAGGACCAACAAACAAGGTTTGTGGTGTATATCTTTGTGAGTATGGAGCAGACATCCTTATCATGGTGCTTAGGCAAGTCAACTCAATGTGATCACATGTGAGTGATTGCCTTGGGAATCATAAGAAAGAGGTTCTGCTCTATGCCACATAAGCGTCTACACCGCGCAGGTAATCCCGCCAGGGCATATAGCAGTTATATCACATTGTCCTATCTGAAAAGATAAATGAACAGTCCTATGAAAGGTTCTACAGGAATCTATATGCAAAGGCTAGGTTTAGTCAAAGAGGGTACGTTGACGAGAGTTTCAATATATCGTCGGGGAGACAGTACGGAGGTTTTTACTCTTTTTGATATACCTTGGAAGGTACAGTATCAATGGTGACTTGTGCCCTGGCACAGCAAGACCTGAACAATGTCAGCGCCGCGTTTCAGACACAGTCGGAGGGGGGGGGGGGAATGCAAGAGTGCAATGCGGTAAACCAAACACAGTAAAAAGATGATTTTAAGGATGCTTCTTATGAGTCAAACCTCTGTATTATTTTGTTTGAAAAATAAAAATCCCCAACAGAGTCGCCAGATTGTGGATACCGGGCTTCCACCGCTTTGTTATGTTTTCGTTTTTTGAAATTTGTTTAAAGAAAGAAAATGGTCTGTTGAAAACAGATACAGAGTCGCCACTTGGTCTTTAGGGAATCAAGAAATCCAAATTAGACTCACCCAAATGGATAAAGGGCACCGGCCCTTCATAACCAAAGAACTTGGTTTGGGGTTTTGGTACGAGAGAGGAAGGAGCCTTTGTCGCGACTAAAACACCCTCAACTCGCCCCGTCTTTCGACGGGCCTCAATTAGCATCCAAATAATCATCTTATACTATGTTTGGTTCGACAAATAATACTATGATAGTATATTACATCACATAAGAAAATTTGAAATGGAAGATCTAAAGATAAGATATCATTCATAAGATCTAAGCCAAATATCACACAATGCAAAGTGAAAGATCACACAAATAAACCTAGGAAAAATCGTCTAATCATGTATCAAATAATCAAGACTTCCTAATCTAAAGGGGGACATGAATTGTTATTGAAACAAATAAACAAAGAAATCAAAATATGCTTAGCAAGCTAGTATGATGCATGTTAATCTTTAAGAAAAGAAGACCTCTCAATCCCCGGGATGGATGAGAAAGGATGATTAGATCGGGGGAAGCATGAACGTGTGATCAAGTTCATTCCTTATAATCTTCTTAAATTAGGAGTTACAAAAGCCCCAAATCTTGCATGGATGCAAGGTATGTATCTAGAATGTGCCAAGGTTGTAGTGTGCTTTGTGTTCATGGATTCCTAAAATGACTTAGAAGTCTATAATGTGTATGAATGAATGAATGAAATCAACATGGGATATGTACAAATGTAGTATGAACTACTTCCTAGGACATGAGCTAATTTGGAATGCATATGGGCATCAAATTAAAGAATGAAAGTTGAAATGTGCTTGCTGTGAATAGTGGACAGAACAGTGACTAGGTCTTTGGAAAATTGAAAAGAGGGGTTAAGAATGTTTTCAATGCATGATTATTTATGGAGATGTTCCTTATTGTGTCTAGAACACAACCCAAAAAGCCAATCTTTAATAACTATTACAGATTAAGAGAAATCATATAAATAACGAAGGTCATTCAGAAACAGAGTCCGTACTGTCGACTGAAATGTTAGAAAATCTTAGAAAATGAAAACTAATGATCTAGAGGCCCATTTTATACAGTAAGTTCCCTAAGACATTGAAGTTTAAGGGAAAACTAAGTTAGGACCACCCCGTTTGGAAATGTTTTTCTGGAAAACAAGTTGAAGGTGGACCTAGCTGTTGTGACATCAAAAACAGAATGTCTAGAGAAAATGTTTGGATCCAAATGGACCATTTTCAAGTATTTCCAAGTCAAACCAAAAATCATGGGTGTTCTCTAATGAGTTAGGAAGACTTTCCAAGTGGTCTTACATTCATACATTGATTATTGAACTCAAAATAATTCCTTGAAGTTAAATGACTCACTGTTTTGAGGGTTTTGAGAAAAACAAGGTTTATTTCTTGGAATCAAAATGAGGGGTTTAAGAGGGGGGTTTTGAAATGGGAGTTTTGAAAGTATACTTTCAGAACTTGGATGAATATTCTAACCACTTGGAATATCAATTCCTAACTTATTTCAAGAACTTCCCAAGTATTTGCAAAACATGGTTTTATTTGGAAACCAAACTCAAGAGTCTATGGGAGTATGATACATGAGAGGATAGATGATACATGATATGATATAGCATGCTAAAATTGGTAAGGAACATGTGCATGGGATATGAGTTCATCTAGATACAAGAGAGTGTTGCATCAAAGTGTGAAAGCCAAAAAGTGAAATGCTGTGAATAGTGGACAGACTGTATGCATTACTTTGTAACATTATAATGGGAGGTCAAACTTGCCTAGGAAAATGTGAAACACATCAGAGATCATCCTTATTGTGTCTAGAAAATAACCCAAAAAGCCAAACATCAATAGCTATCACAGATTAAAAGAAATAAATCAGAATGTACACATGACTCAGAAACAAAAGCTGCACTGTTGACTAATTTTGTATGATATTTCATGAATCAAAGAAAAGGTTTATGATGACCCATTATATACCAAACGTTTCCTAAGACACCCAAGTTTTATAAAAAAAATAGAAAAGATATATGTACAGAGACGAAAATATCCAGAATAAGTGCAAGAAGTTGGGTGAACATTCTGTGAGAACAGAGGTAGATTATGAATATGAACTTCTCACATCCAAAACAAATACTTTCACATCTCTATAATTGATGGGAAAAATTGGGGATAAACTATGATGTCTTAGGAAGATTTTCCAAGTGGTTTCATCATCATAACTCAAGTATTTAATTCAAAACAAATCTTTGAATCTGAACAGATCACTGTTTTGGATCATTCTTGAAGAAAATGGATTTGAGTTTTGAAATAGAGTTTGAGTTCTTGATTGGGGGTTTTGAAATAGATGTTCAAAGCATGAACTTAAACTCTTGAGATGACCATGTGACCACTTAGAATCTCATCCAACCTTGAATCATCAAAGAACTCCCAATATTATTTGCACAAACATAGTTTTGTTTGAGAATATGGCTTCAAGAATACATATGAATGTATTGAAGGTAAAATCATCATCCATCAAACATGTCTTTGAGGTCAAGAGCTACTATCCATAAGGATTCACTCTCCTCAAACAACATGTCATCTAGATGATGATGAACAACTAAATAATCAAAGAAAAGTAAAAAAGAAATGAGGTTAAGAGAGAGATGAACATCAAAGTAAACAAGCATTCAAATAGCAATCAATAGTTGATAATCATTGAGATATTGGACTTGTAGCTTGGTGTTTCACTCATATGTGGTGACATTTGGACATGGAAGTAGCTTCCTATCTCATGAATACTCAAGAATGGTGGTGAAAGAAATATTTGGATGATGGAAGTTTTTATAGCAAACTCAAAGAAAACTCACTTTGATGGAGAAAATAGAAGAAGAAGACTACTTCTTCTCTTTCTCTCTCTATATTTCTCTAGAGTTTCTTCCTAAGCTCTCTCTAAGCTTCTATGTCTCTCCTCTAAATGGAAGTAAATGACTTCTTTTATAGGAAAAGGAGGGGTGGTAAATGGAGTTTTAAAAAGTTTAAAATGGTCTCCCATTGGTCCAAAATAAGCTGGGAATCAAAACTACGTCGTTTTGGTTTCTAATATATCAAATTGGACCCCCAAAATAAATTACAAAAACTCACTGTTCTGGAGGGGAGTGTCGCAGCGGCACTGGGCCAGTGCCACGGTGGTAGTGGGCCAGTGCCGCGGCGGCACTGCTCCTCCCTTCATCCAGATAATACTGTTTAGGCCCCTTGAGGTTTCGGTATTCGCGAAAAGGCCCTATTTCGTCCGAAATTCACAGAAAATGCATATGAACTCCAAACTGAGGTTGTGATATACCGTTGGAAAGGTATTGGAGTCTACTTTACATAAGAAATATTTTGGGGATAGGTCACTTTGAAAAGTTTTGCGGTATTTGCGATAAAAGAAGATTTGATCACCTTTTTCGCCTTTGGAAATTCATAATAAATTCGTTTTAAATCCGGAAATTATGTGCGATATACCGTTGGAAAGCTATTGACCTCTAGTATCCATGAAAAATATTTGAAAAATGTTACGGCGCTCCGGTTCCAAAGTCAAATTCTGGTCAAACTGGTTAAACTTGGGATTCCCTGGAAGTTCTGGAAACCTCCGGGAGTTCCCGGGAGCTGATGTTTTCACTCGATTTTCTTTGGAAACTTGTTTTAACACTTTTTTCATGATTTAAAAATGATTCTGGTGAATTTGGACGACTTTGGTCAAACTTGGTCAAACCCTGGTCAAACCTGGTCAAACCTTGGTCAAACCGGTCAACGGGGACTTTTCGGGAACTTCCGGGACTTCCGGGGGTCTTTGGGAGCCAACGATTTCATCCGATTTTTCTTTTAAAACTCATTTGAATACTTTTCTTACGACGTAGCATGATTCCATAACTTTGGGACCAAATCTGGGAGTTTTATGGCTTTCAGGGGCATTTTGGTCATTCTGAGCATTTTGAGAAATAGAACCAACTTCCAGGAGTCCTTTTGAGTCCTTTTTCGATCATTGTGAACCACCAAGCTATGGGTCTCCTAAATCTGATAGCCGATAAAATGGGGTGTCTACAGTATGTAGGGCAATAAACATTAGAGTTGAAAAGTAGTTTCGGCTACTTTGGATACTGATATACATTTACTTATTGCATCTTCATCCTCAATTTTGAAGAAATTCAAAAGTTTTGGAATGAAGAGTAATTGGTAAAAGAATATCGTTGCCTTTTGATTTGATCAAAATGGTGAGTATCTATCTAATGTATTTATTGTCCAAAGGAGATAAGAATGAGATTCTTTCTCGACAGTCTACACCTAGTGCGCCTCCACGGGATGGTGTAGCAGGTAGAAGGAACTATTTTTAGATATGACTGGGTCATGGGATGAGTTATTTAGAGTTACTACTATTCCTTGTTTTTCTCGATGGAACTACAATGTATATACTGGATCTTATTCAAAAGAAAATCTTTTCGATAGACATCCCCAAAGTTGTGAAAAGAATGCGACTTCTTTCTCATGGTAACTTTGGATAAGGATGTCTAGCACTTTGGTGTAAAGAAATGATGAGCTTTTGAATCTAGATTAGAAGTATAATACTTTTGTAGTGTTTCCAGAGAAAACAAAAGTTGGTTGGAGACCAAATTTTACAAAGGAAAGATAATATAAAAGAGTAAAGTAATTTATATCTTAAAGCAATCTATAAATCATCTAGAACTAAAATCTACTACCTCTTCATCTGTTCCTACATCGGTACTTCATTCTAGTGGGAGAATTCTTAGCGTTGCTAAAATCTCCTTGTGCATTGAAGTTTTGTGATAAGGAAGCTCCGGTATATGATTTGCATAAGTCTACGGACTTAAGCAATCATCCAGAGATAAAGACATCTGTTTTGACATGTTGGTCAAAATACTTTGGATTCGTCTGAAGTATGAATGTGGCTTAAGTGGATGAAAGGATCCTTGCGCAAAGGAAGTGTGGTGGTGATTATGGTTCCTCATATTGATAATATCTTTATCATTGCGAGATGTTAAAATTGTGTTATCAGTGGTTGAGGTTAAGTTTTTACAGTATACTTGATATTTGTGATCTCGGTGAGGCGAGCTATAATCTTTAGATTTTTGCTCATTCAAGATCGGAAAGTTAAGATAATGAAATTATCTCAAACTTCTATATCAGAAAGTGTCGTGCCCCGGAACGGCAAAAATAGAGAAAAATAAATTTCCTTTTTGGGTCCAAAGGCAGCGACGGGTGAAGTCACATGATTGTCCACACCACGCAGTACTAAGCAACAAGAAGTAATAGTGTAACAACAATGAAGTCTAGGTTCTAATCACAAAGCATCATAAAGTCAACAGAAGTTATTAACTATTACATATCAGAGTCTCAAATCAAATATAAGGTAGCGGAAATACAAATGACAAGGCAACATATGCCTGACTACAAAAAGATTCTAAAACGGTAAAGACGATTAGCTATAATTCTAGTCTAGTCTTCAGTTGGCATAAAGGTAGTCCTCGGCGTAGCAGTCTTCTTCGGTCTGACCTCCGTCGGGGAAATCCTCCACAGGGACTCCGTCACTAGCATAGTAGTCCTCTCCTGCAGGCCCTTCACCTGTATAGTCATAACCAGGGTGCGCTGGAACGTAGAAATGTCCAGCGGCATAAACGCCGTCAGCTTAATGAAAGCCGAGTGAGTTAGATACTAACAGGGTATCAACTATTGAAGTTATTACAAGTTATAAGCCGCAAACAAGTTAGAGTTCCGTGAGGGTAACTTCTTTACATCAAACCGATTATCCGATTACTAATGTCTTACTCATTTTAAAACCGATAACACGTCTAGATAGGGGAACAGACTCGACAGTAGTTCAACTCTATAACACACCATTGCTCATCCACCGCTTTTAAGAACATATGCACAGTTCACCGCATGTCATGGATACCACGCTAGTCCATCCCCCGCTTTTAAGAACATATGCACAGTTCACCGCATGTCAGGGATATAATGCTTTAAACAACAGTACATCATTCTATGCCACGACTTAGCGACGTCTACCAGTGATCACAGTCCACCGCATGTCATAGACACCTTCGTCTGTCTACCGCTTTTAAGAACATATGATTAGATCATCTAGCTATCTTAGGGCAAATGGTCCGGTTCACCGCAAGTCATAGACACCTTCTTCTGTCTACCGCTTTTAAGAACATATGATCGACCAAAGCCCGCCCACGCAAGGTTCCCGAATCTTAGCAAACCTACTTAAGTTCAACTCTATCACCGATACATGATGATCCCAATGTGGCCCGACTACTCTGAATGAAATGAACGTCAACTCCGAAGGATTCACGACTATTCCGTTATCTAACGTTATAAACATTATCCATTAATCTTGTTATCACTACGATCCTACGCCGCATTAACTCGTTGTCATGTCTGTATTACAATAATAAAGCATGCTGGGAAATACTGAACAGTAAATAAACAACTAAACAGTTATTATAAGAAAAACAGTATTCTGAAACTTCTAATCGATTGGCATAGAGGTCAATCGATTGGTATAAAAGTGGTATCAATCGATTGGAAGAAGGTTCAATCGATTGGTATAAAAGTGGCATCAATCGATTGATAAAAGATTCAATCGATTGGATCACAATCCATGTCAATCGATTGCACAAAGTGTCAATCGATTGGAACATGAAAGATGTCAATCGATTGGTAAGAGTACCAATCGATTGACACTTCGTCTTCTTCACAGAGAAGACTGCCCAGCAACATATAAACGGGAATACATGGTTTCTTCTCTATTTCTTCATTCAAGCATGTTCTAACACCAATATAAAGCTACCAAGTGAGTTTAAAACTCACCTTAGACGTTAAGGGCGTGTTTGGGAATGTGTTTTGAAGCTTTGAGCTTCAATGGTGCTCTCCCTCTCTCTCTCTCTAGTTCTCTGTCTTCTCTCTTCTCTTTCTCCTTCTTTTCTTCTTCTTTCTGGTCTTCTTCTTCTTCTTCTCAGTCCATCTCTGAGTGTGTGTAGGAATATATGTATATATGTGTGTATATATATGAGTGTTTATATATATATAAATACACACAAGACTCTCCCTCTCACTCTCTCTGATTTCTGTAAACAGAAATCCGCCCAAAATGGGCTGGTATATATAGGGAGAGAGTGTTCACGTGGCTTCTCCCCAGCCAGAGCAAAAGAATCTGCCTAGCTGCCTCCAATCGATTGGCATACGTGTCAATCGATTGATACAATCAATCGATTGGTATAAAGTTCAATCGATCGGTATTCAAAATAAGGCAATCGATTGGAAAACTTGTGAATCGATTGGTATCCAAATTATACCAAGGGTAAGGCCAAGCTCATACAAGTATTAAAAGAAGCATACAGGGTCTAGTTCATATAATCACTTTACAAAAATACAGGGTATTACATCATCCACCACTCATAAAAGATTGTCCCCGAAATCCGAAATAAACTGGGTTAAAACAAAAATGGAAACTTCTCTCGCATCTCCGACTCCAATTCCCATGAAGCTTCTCCTTCGTCATGGTGCTTCCACTGAACCTTCACTAGCGGAATATCCTTGTTTCTGAGCTTCTTCACTCCTCGGTCTAGAATACACACTGGTCCTTCGTTGTAGGTCACGTTCTCGTTCACCTCGATATCTTCGAAATTGATCTCGTGCGTTGGGTTGTGGGCACATTTCCTCAACATGCTGATGTGGAAGATGTTCTGCACTCCTGACATCTTTGGCGGCAATGCAAGTCAAAAAGCAACCTTCCCAACACGTTCTAGGATCTCGAACGGTCCGATGAATCGCGGCGATAGCTTGCCTTTCTTCTGTCCGAATCTGACGATACCTCGAACTGGCAAGACTTTAAGTAGCACATGATCTCCAACTGCAAACTCTAGATCTTTCCGTCGCTTGTCGGCATAGCTCTTGTGTCTGGATTGCGCTGTCTTCATCTTCTCTCGTACAATCTGGATTTTCTCGTTGGTTTCTCGAATCATCTCGGGCCCAAGTAGTTGAGTATCTCTGATTTTGGCCCAACATAGCGGCGATCGGCAAGGTCTTCCATACAAGGCTTCAAACGGCGCCATCCCTATGCTCGTGTGGTAGCTGTTGTTGTAGGCAAACTCGATCAAAGGTAGATGCGTCTCCCATGAACTCTCGAATTCAATGACACAGGCTCGCAACATATCCTCCATCACTTGATTGACTCGTTCGGTCTGACCGTCTGTCTGTGGGTGAAAGGCTGAACTCAAATTCAATGAAGTTCCCATTGCTGTCTGAAGGCTCTTCCAGAATTCTGCAGTAAAGCGTGAATCTCGATCTGAAACTATTGAGACAGGTACACCGTGCAGTCGCACTACTTGCTGTAGATACATCCGGCTCAATCTTTCAACAGGGTGAGTCATGCTGTAGGCGATAAAATGTGCTGACTTTGTGAGTCGATCCACTATTACCCAAATAACGTCGTGGTTTTGTTGAGACTTCGGCAATCCAACCACAAAATCCATGGTGATGTGCTCCCATTTCCATTGGGGAATCGGTAGCGGTTGTAGGAGTCCAGGTGATTTCTGATGCTCCGCCTTCACTTGTTTGCAAATAAGACATTGCGATACATACTCGGCCACTTCTCGCTTCATTCCTTGCCACCAGAAGTTTCTCTTCAAGTCCTTATACATCTTGTTTCCTCCTGGGTGGATAGTCATCCTTGACTTGTGTGCTTTGTCCAAAATGTTCTTCGTGAGACCATCGTCATTTTGGCACACAGAGTCTACCTTTGCATCTCAGTGCTCCGTCCGTACTAATACTCCATATCTCTGGTTCCTTTGCGGACATCTTGGCAAACCATAACTTGAAATCCTCGTTTGACTGTTGAGCTTCCAAGATGCGGCTGATGAGAGTCGGTTGTATAACAAGACATCCAAGGTGTTGTCCTTCTCCTGATTCCACTGGTCGAAGGTCAAATTCGGCTAACGTCTCCAATGCTCGCCATTCTCTAAGCAAAATTGAAGCAACCAAAAGGCGTGGCCTCCTGCTCAGAGCGTCGGCTACAACATTTGCTTTACCCGGGTGGTATTGCAAAGAGAAGTCGTAGTCCTTAAGTAGTTCCATCCATCTCTGTTGTCGCATGTTCAACTCCTTCTGAGAGAACAGGTACCTTAAACTCTTGTGATCTGAGAACAAGTCAAACTTTTCTCCATACAAATAGTGTCTCCAAATCTTCAGTGCGAACACGATTGCGGCTAGTTCTAAGTCGTGCGTCGGATAGTTCTTCTCATGCGGCTTCAATTGTCTTGATCCGTATTCGATGACATTCCCCTCTTGCATTAGTACACAACCAAGTCCTTGGTGTGATGCATCACTATAGATTATGAATTGTTCACCACTCTTAGGTATCGCAAGCACGGGTGCTGAGATTAGTCTCTCCTTCAATTCCCGAAATGCATCCTCATGTTTATCGGTCCATTCGTACTTCGTCTCCTTCCTAGTCAGGCTTGTCAACGGTCCTGCGATTCTAGAGAATCCTTCCACAAATCTCCGGTAATACCCAGCCAATCCTAGAAAACTCCTAACTTCGGTCGCGTTGGTTGGCCTGTTCCAGCTCAAGACTGCATCGATCTTAGATGAGTCTATAGAAATCCCATCCTGTGATATCACATGTCCCAGGAATTTAACTTCCTGAAGCCAGAATTCACATTTGCTGAATTTCGCATACAGACTATTGTCTCTGAGAGTCTGTAGAACAATTTGTAGATGCTTCTTATGTTCTTCTTCCGTCCTTGAATAAATTAGAATGTCGTCAATGAATACTATAATGAATTGATCCAGATAGGGTCTGAATACTCTATTCATTAGGTCCATGAATACTGCCGGGGCATTAGTCAATCCAAAAGACATCACTAGAAATTCGTAGTGCCCATATCTCGTCCTGAAGGCAGTTTTCGGTATATCTTTCGGCCGAACTAGTAATTGATGGTATCCTGAACGCAAATCAATTTTTGAGAATATCCTTGATCCTTGTAGTTGATCGAACAGGTCGTCTATCCGGGGAAGTGGATACCTATTCTTGATCGTGACCTTATTCAGCTCCCTGTAGTCGATACAGAGTCGTAGCTCTCCATCCTTCTTTTTCACAAATAAGACTGGTGCTCCCCAAGATGATGTACTCGGGCGAACAAAACCTAAATCTTCAAGTTCCTGAACTTGCTTCTTCAATTCTAGCATTTCTATTGGCGCCATCCGATACGGGGTCTTGGAAATCGGCAACGTTCCGGGTGCTAACTCAATGCAGAAGTCTATCTCTCTCTTTGGCGGAAGTCCTGAGATACTTCGGAACACATCTTCAAAGTCTTGAATAACGGGGATCTGCTTGATAGTAAGCTCCGTGCTTGAAGTCTTAATCATGGCTAGACAGCTCGTGATAAACATGTCGCTCAACGGTTGGCACTGAAATCTGATTTGCGGGCAACCAGGCGTTGAAAAGACAATGGTCCGACTAACACAATCCAGGTTAGCGCCATACTTAGTAAGCCAATCCATTCCTAGGATCACGTCGAACTCAGACATTGACAAGACTATCAAATCTGCTGGGAGATTCCTATCCTCTAGTGTCAAGGGACAACCCTTGCACACCTTACCTAACTTAACGGATACTCCCAAGGGCGAAACGACATTAAGGGTCGGCTCAAGTGCTAGGGGTAACAAACCCAAATCACGCACCATCTTAATAGCTATGAAAGAACGGGCGGCACCGGTATCAAACAAAGCTCTAACTTGAAAGTGAAATAAAATGAGTGTACCTTCCAAGTTTTGTTGTTCCTCCGCATTATACCCTGCATTGTCAGGGATGATGGCATTCACCCTAACCTGTCCTTGCTGTCCTTGAGCAGGCGCTCCATAGTAGCCTCCACGTGGTGCTCGACAATCCTTGCTTATGTGACCAGGCTTGTTACAATTGCGACAGACGAGGTCATTATGGCGGTTGGTCTTGGGGGCTGTGCAATACCTTGCAATATGTCCGGGCACTCCACAGTTGAAACATCCATTAGTGTTCTGTCGCTGGACGACGGGCTATGCCTGAGGTGGTCCTCGCTGTAGATTCTGTTGTCGAGGAAAATTAGCTTAGGGCTTCCTTGTCCCATCCCATGTGCGATTGGTTCCCTGGTAGTTGTTGGTTTGAGGTTTCCATCCTTGATTGTTCCTTGATGATTGCGCGGAAAAGTTCCTTGGTTGGAAGGTCCGGGGTGGAGGTCGATTCACTTGTGGTCCTTGCACAGGGTAAGCATCCTTTTCCAAACTTGAAGCAAGATGGACAATCCCTTCAAATGACTGGCCCAGATGGCCTATCATCATGTGCCGGAGGTGTGGGTTGAGTCCTTGGTGAAATCGCTTGACCTTCTTGGCGGAGTTGTCTATCATATGCAGAGCAAAATGGGAAAGTCGCTCAAATTTAGTATACTCCCTCACTGTCCAGTTTCCTTGGGTTAGACTCAGGAAATTCCTCTCTTGTTGGTCTCTTTCGTCCTCAGGGAAATACTTCTCGAGAAATCGAGTCTTGAATGCTTCCCAATGCATTCTCCTTGCAGTGTCAATCCCAATCGTGGCTCTCTCGGCCTCCCACCAGTCCGCGGCAGAGTAAGTTAGTTGAAATGCGGCTAGACGTCTCTTGTCAAGCTCACTACACTCCAGGGCTTCAAAGATTAGCTCCAACTCTCGTATCCATTGCTCTGCTTTCCAGGACTCTGCCATGCCGTCGAACTTTTAGGGTCGCAGGCCACGAAATCGTTCCAACAGCTTATCGCCTGTCTGCCTTGGAGGGACAAAGTGGTTGTTGCCATTGTCGTTGGTGGCATGATTGTAGGTATCGCCGATGTGTTCCATCCGTTGCATGAAAGCTTCGAAGACTCCAGTTGGGTCCATACCCTCAGGAATGGGTGCTCCCAGTCATGCTTGGTTCCTTGTGGGTCCCACCATAGTGATCCGTGTGAGGTGTACCTATGAAGGACCTAACGATTAGCGGACAATCTTCATGGGGAAATGATCATACTGAAATAACAGACAGCATAACATGAATCTAAATCACAACCATAACATAATAATGAGACGATAACAGAAATAACCAAGAGAAACGATCTGCCATATATATATACCCAAAAGATGTACAGCGGAGTACACAACGGATCATCTGTGTACCGCATAGTACATGATCCTATACAAGATCTAAACAAAAGAAAGATATACACAAAACCACTACTGGTGGCTACCTATACAAAAAGGCTACGGTCAATAGCTGTCTATGTAAGCGTCAAAAGTAAGTGGACAACATGTCCTAAAGTCAAACGTAAAGGTCTAAGTCCTAAAGGTACTGGACTCAAAAGTTGTCCACATCGGATCCATAGATGGAAGCCTCGTCCTCTGGGGCAACCTCAGACAAAACATCATCCTCATCCATATCATCGTCATCCATCATGTCCTCATCCTCTATCACAACATCCTCGATCAGCTCGGGTCCATCATGTTCCACAACAGCTCCCAAATCTCCTGCATCAGCGGCCATGTCAGCCTGGGCTGCATCAAATGCGGCTGCAAGTGCCTCAGCCTGTACCATAGCCTGTGCCAACTCTGGTGCTCCAATCTCAAATCCATAGGGATGTGCAGCCATCTCTGCAGCCCACTCAGCTGCCAGCTGTGCTATAACTCCTCCTGGTAAGACTGGTACTACTGCATCATCACCTGCATCATCGTCTGCGGCTACCTCCTCTTCCTCTATCGGATAACCCTCTGCAACGACAATATCTACGCCAACTGGCACGTCCATACCGGCTGGGTCCACGGGGTTCTCCTCATCTGGATTATACTCTGGCTCCTCGTCATCAGTGTCCTCGTCCTCCTCATCCTCCATCTCCTCATCTGCATCCTCTGGCTCATCATCGCCATTGCTCTCATCATCATCCTCCGGATCCTCATCTACTGGGGGTGCATCAGCCATGTCCTCTTCTGGTGGGGGTGGAGGTGCTGCTCTAACCTCTTCAAGTAGAACCTGGTACGAAGAACGGTCTTGTAGTATCAGTAAAGAATCCTCCTCGATGCGTTTGAAGGTCTCCTTGCGGTAGATCATCTCCTGACGTATCACTTCTGGGTCATGGGTCCCAAATCTCTGCTGCTTAATCTGCATGTCTCGCTCTGTCTCTGCAATAGCTCTCTGTCTAACCTTCCAGGCATAGTACTCTGGATCTGCTGGCAAAATGCTCCTCTCATACACATAGTGTCCTCCGAACTCGTCTGGAACGAACAGCGGCGGTGCCATGCTACCTGAAAAGGGACTACCTTAAGTCAGAACTAATCTTAATACTCATCTATAGAATCTCAAGGTTCTAGGACCAGATGGTGTGGGACAATCTGTGAGCGAAAAGGTATAAAACCTAGGCTCTGATACCAAAAATCCTGTCGTGCCCCAGAACGGCAAAAATAGAGAAAAATAAATTTCCTTTTTGGGTCCAAAGGCAGCGACGGGTGAAGTCACATGATTGTCCACACCACGCAGTACTAAGCAACAAGAAGTAATAGTGTAACAACAATGAAGTCTAGGTTCTAATCACAAAGCATCATAAAGTCAACAGAAGTTACTAACTATTACATATCAGAGTCTCGAATCAAATATAAGGCAGCGGAAATACAAATGCCAAGACAACATATGCCTGACTACAAAAAGATTCTAAAACGGTAAAGACGATTAGCTATAATTCTAGTCTAGTCTTCAGTTGGCATAAAGGTAGTCCTCGGCGTAGTAGTCTTCTTCGGTCTGACCTCCGTCGGGGAAATCTTCCACAGGGACTCCGTCACCGGCATAGTAGTCCTCTCCTGCAGGCCCTTCACCTGTATAGTCATAACCAGGGTGCGCTGGAACGTAGAAATGTCCAGCGGCATAAACGCCGTCAGCTTAATGAAAGCCGAGTGAGTTAGATACTAACAGGGTATCAACTATTGAAGTTATTACAAGTTATAAGCCGCAAACAAGTTAGAGTTCCGTGAGGGTAACTTCTTTACATCAAACCGATTATCCGATTACTAATGTCTTACTCATTTTAAGACCGATAACACGTCTAGATAGGGGAACAGACTCGACAGTAGTTCAACTCTATAACACACCATTGCTCATCCACCGCTTTTAAGAATGTATGCACAGTTCACCGCATGTCATGGATACCACGCTAGTCCATCCCCCGCTTTTAAGAACATATGCACAGTTCACCGCATGTCAGGGATATAACGCTTTAAACAACAGTACATCATTCTATGCCATGACTTAGCGACGTCTACCAGTGATCACGGTCCACCGCATGTCATAGACACCTTCGTCTGTCTACCGCTTTTAAGAACATATGATTAGATCATCTGGCTATCTTAGGGCAAATGGTCCGGTTCACCGCAAGTCATAGACACCTTCGTCTGTCTACCGCTTTTAAGAACATATGATCGACCAAAGCCCGCCCACGCAAGGTTCCCGAATCTTAGCAAACCTACTTAAGTTCAACTCTATCACCGATACATGACGATCCCAATGTGGCCCGACTACTCTGAATGAAATGAACGTCAACTCCAAAGGATTCACGACTATTCCGTTATCTAACGTTATAAACATTATCCATTAATAATGTTATAATTACTACGATCTTATGCCGCATTAACTCGTTATCATGTCTGTATTACAATAATAAAGCATGCTGGGAAATACTGAATAGTAAATAAACAACTAAACAGTTATTATAAGAAAAATAGTATTCTGAAACTTCTAATCGATTGGCATAGAGGTAAATCGATTGGTATAAAAGTGGTATCAATCGATTGGAAGAAGGTTCAATCGATTGGTATAAAAGTGGCATCAATCGATTGATAAAAGATTCAATCGATTGGATCACAATCCATGTCAATTGATTACATAAAGTGTCAATCGATTGGAACATGAAAGATGTCAATCGATTGGTAAGAGTACCAATCGATTGACACTTTGTCTTCATCACAGAGAAGACTGCCCAGCAACATATAAACGGGAATATATGGTTTCTTCTCCATTTCTTCATTCAAGCATGTTCTAACACCAATATAAAGCTACCAAGTGAGTTTAAAACTCACCTTAGACGTTAAGGGCATGTTTGGGAATGTGTTTTGAAGCTTTGAGCTTCAATGGTGCTCTCCCTCTCTCTCTCTCTAGTTCTCTGTCTTCTCTCTTCTCCTTCTCCTTCTCCTTCTTTTCTTCTTCTTTCTGGTCTTCTTCTTCTTCTTCTCAGTCCATCTCTGAGTGTGTGTAGGAATATATGTATATATGTGTGTATATATATATGAGTGTTTATATATATATAAACACACACAAGACTCGCCCTCTCACTCTCTCTGATTTCTGTAAACAGAAATTCGCCCAAAATGGGCTGGTATATATAGGGAGAGAGTGTTCACGTGGCTTCTCCCCAGCCAGAGCAAAAGAATCTGCCCAGCTGCCTCCAATCGATTGGCATACGTGTCAATTGATTGATACAATCAATCGATTGGTATAAAGTTCAATCGATTGGTATTCAAAATAAGGCAATCGATTGGAAAACTTGCCAATCGATTGGTATCCAAATTATACCAAGGGTAAGTCCAAGCTCATACAAGTATTAAAAGAAGCATACAAGGTCTAGTTCATATAATCACTTTACAAAAATACAAGGTATTACAGAAAGTTGCTGGCTAGATACAATGTAGAACATTTCAATAAAGGTTTTTCACCTTTGAACATAACCTATTGCTCTTTCAAGACTTGTATCTTGGGATACAAGATGAAAGAGGTCGCATGAAAGGTATATCATAAGCCTTCGCCATTGATAAACCTTGTATGTGATATTAGGTATGGATATCTGTTATACCGTTAAGGTTGTTCACAGATATCAGTCCAAATGAAAATTCAGTTTTATGAACTATCATAAGGTATATATTCTTTAGGACTTGAGAAAGAACTAGAAGATATATGCTAGGTGATGGTGTTTTGGACAATGTTTGAATTACCTTTACTGGATACATGTTTGGTGACGTCTTTTGTCTAGGGATATAGTATAACAAGAAGATGTTCTACTATGGATTGTTTCAGTCGATGATCATCAGTCCCTTTACAAAACCTTACGGGTAAGGATTTGACATGTCACATAGATAATGCTATTGTTGTTTTAACACTATATGGTTATGAGTGCAAGTGGGAGTTTGTTGGGAATATGCCCTCAAACCAGTTAGTTGGACAATGGAATATCATAATGCATTTATGCATGTTAGTTCATGAGATGAATATTAGACTGGAATCCTTAAACAACATTGTATGTGGTTCATTTGTGTATGTGATTACACATGTGAGATATGAATCACAAAACCTTGTTGTTTCAAATAAGTTACAGTGGATGATAAGTCTGGATAACTTATCAGGTATACACTATAGCATGATTAACGTCTACGGGGTAGAATGATGAATCTCATTCATAAGAGTCTTTGACTCTTGGTTAATATGCTAGTGCACTCGATGCATTGACGGACCTGAGTTAAACCTATTGACACCTAAACGCTGTCACTGTCAATAGGAACTCAAAACTTGTATAGGGATACATGTCCTCAATCCTGAGACAGTTATGGACGCAAGTTGTATGCTTGGTTGCTTTGACTTACCAATCAGTGAGGTCTTGCAAGATCAACACCTGGGTATCTTGGGTAATCAAGTATGCAACGTTGGGAACATATATTGTCAAGATGAAATTCTACCCTCTTCTATAAAACGAAGAGTAAGTATTCCCTCAAGAATGTCACTAGGAGTGATTACTGAGAGCTGGCCAGCCTTGTCAACAAAGTGTTATTGTTGACATGTTTAGTAATCCAAGCGTAGTGAATGATACTCGAGGAATATAAGATGTACTATCTATTGGGTCGACAGTATCTTGAAACATACATCCCAATGATAGATACGAATACTGCTTGGTAGAGGGACATCCGTATCATATTATACAAGTCTAGCAATCGCTTATGTATGTGTGATTATGTTCTTATGCACTGGAGTGCAATTATCATTTTATAGTGGCATTAATGATAATTGATTAATTATTGATTCCTTAGTCAAGAGTAATGACTAGATGGGATAATAATTAATCGGAGCCAGTAATTAAGAACCTAGGAGGACCCACTCTTAGCTCCGCCAGTATGCTTGGAAAGGCAAATGAGAATGCTGTCAAGACTGGTTCGATCGATCGAAGTTGTTTCGATCGATTGAAGTCTAGACAGGTTCGATCGATCGAACATTGTTCGATCGATCGAAAGTTCGATCGATCGAAGTAGCTTCGATCGATTGAAAGTAAGGTCGGTTCTGGGAATCTATAAATAGGGCAGCTACGTCCAGAAATTGGGTTGATCGTTTTTAACGTACCAGTTGCTGCAGAACCTGTTTAGAGTTCCCAAACCTTCCCTATTCTCACTATTAGGGTTCCCACCAACCCTAGCCACTCTGGGAGCATTCAAGGAGACATAAGGGTGAAGATCTCTTAGAGGTTGCTACTCCACATTGAAGGAGAAGGACTAAATCAGAATTGGGTTCAAGACCATAAGGTAATGCACCTGTCCCCTCTCCTGTACGCATCTATAGAGTTAACAAGTAGTAGATCCAGGCAACCAATAAAAGTTTTGAACTTTGTTTTTTTCTGCCGCACATTTAAAACTGTTTTAAACCTGTTTTTCCTACAGATCGAACCCAGAATCTCTGGTTTCGCAGACCAGAATTCTGATTTTGGGTTCACTCGAGGATTAGACTTGAAAGCATCCTTCTAATCAAATTAATTAATTTTTGTATGCCCGTTGCATTGCACTTGCATGTCTAGCCAGTCGATTGCACGGAACTATGACCTTGGAGGCTCGGGGCAACCCGGTCGGTCAAGTCATCATGGGACCGTGTGATCCCTTGATCTTGTACCATGTTTTGGTATATGAAGCATCCTATCGGATGTGTGTCAAGGGTCCCTTATTTGACCAAAACCCGGCATTTGCATGATAGCTTCCATAGAACCTTTCGATCTTAGGAAATCAATTCTTGATTAGGATTTATGTGCTAGGGAGTTTTGTATGCCCGAAAGGGATTACTTGAGATGATGACGATGCTTACTTGATAAAAGATATGTAACCTCTTAATCACTTTTGGGCAATTCCTTTTCATGTCCTATGACATTTAAGAATAAGCCGAATCTTGATTATAAGATTACATCTCTTGTATCATGTTTAGCTAAGCATCATTGACCTTGTATGCATCCGAATTAATGAAAAGTACGATGATTATCTAATCGTGTGATACTCCTACCCAAGAATTCAAAGTTTACTGTTAATGACATATTTTGATTATCCATCATCTCTTATCCAAAAATATTTCAAAAAAAAAATCACTCTTTCAAAAAATGAGGGGATCCAAGGTTTATCTTTTTTGTAAAAAAAAAAAAAATAAAATAAAAAATCAAATAAACTTAATCATCGTTTATATCTTCATTTTCCAAGAAAAGATTCAAAATTCGTAAAAATTACTTTGAAAGACTTCATCATCCAAAGAAATGGTTTTCAAATGAGTTTCAAAGTAATATTTCAACTCAATCATCTTTCGTGGAAAAAAAAAATGATTTCACTTTCAAAGGAAAATTCGAGATTCTTGAGAATTTGAAAGATCCCATCATGCTTTTAAAAAAAAAAAAAAAAAGAGAAAGAAAATTTTTTAATCCGACTTTTGAGAGGGTAGTGAAGATCACGATGAAAGGAGAAGTTAAGCGCACTTGACATGGATGAGGATTTTATGTGCTTATATGTTTATGTGTTAGGATTAGAATTTTCCTTTTCTTTTGCATATAGAATAGGCACACACACACACATGCATCGCATCCGTGTGACATATGAGCCATTCATAAGAATTCTACCAAGCATTTTAAAAAAAAAATAAGGTTGTTTGAAAATTGATTAAAAATAAAAATGGTTGTAGGCAATATAGCTTTGGACACCAGGACAGTTTGGGTCAGGGATTCGAGTGCAAGGTTAGTACGAAGAGAGCCAGAGATAGAAAGAGAAATGGATCACGAACAACATGCTACAGAAATAGCACAATTGAAAGAGAGAATGGACCAAATGATGATCATGTTGGAAGCATTAACCCGTCAAAGGCCCGTCATTGACCCACCGATAGTCGACCCTCCTCCTGTTCGGGATATGGAAGATGATTGGTTTGAAGATCCGGAACCGCCAAGAGTTGACATACCTAGGGCAGAGAGAGAGAAAATTGAGAAAGCTGAGAAAGAGCGTATCGAGATGAAGGAGAAGGTGGAAAAGCTAGAGAAAGTTGTCCGCAAGTCCAATGGAGTTGATAGTTATCTGCTAGAGCTAGAGGGTTTGTTTGAGGGGACTAGGGAAAAACTGCCAGTTAGTTTCAAGATGCCAGAGATAGATAAGTTCGACGGTTCTGGCAACCCCAGAAACCACGTGAGGATGTGCATCGGGGCCTTTCAGCCAAGTGGTCTGAGTCCTACCATGATGGCCATGCTGTTTCAACAAACTTTGATTGGGGCAGCTTTATCCTGGTATTTCACATTAGAGCCAAGCAAGAGTCGCATATGGGAGGAAGTGGTGAAAGCCTTTGTCACCCAATATGAATACAACCAAGAGCTCGATGTAACTATGAGGGATCTGGAAACAACCATACAAGAGAATAGAGAGTCATTTGCTGAATTCCTGGCACGATGGAGGGGGAAAGCTGCAAAAATGACCCAACGGCCATCAGAGAAGGAACAGATCCGGATTGTAATAAAAAATCTCCAGAGCATCTATCAGAAGAAACTCATGTACCAGTGCATTCATACCTTTGCAGAATTATTTGAAATTGGAACCAGGATCGAGGACGCAATCAAGGATGGAAGGATTAAGAAGGAGGAACCTCAGGGGAACCGCTCTAGAAGACCATTTTATGGGGTGAACACGGGAAACCAAGTAGCGACTGATGTCAATATTTTGAGCAAGGAGGGTGCGCCAAGACCAAGGTTGGGGGGACAACCACGTCAGTTCACTGATTTAGGGATCTAATTGACCACCACTCTCAAGCGATTGATGGAAAAAGGATATCTAAAGCCGCTAGATCCAAAACCAATGCCTGATCCACTTACACCGGGCTTCAATTCAAACCTCTATTGTGAGTTTCATCAAGCTCATGGCCATACGACTGACCGATGTATGAGGTTAAGGCATGAAGTACAAGATTTGATCGATAATAAGACCATTTCCCCTCTACTTGCAACTCGACCGCATGTGACTCGGAACCCGCTCCCCAATCATCATGCTGTACCACCACCACGGAACATCAATCTCTTAGATGTTGGGAAGGAAATCTTCGACCCATCTGTGTTGATCGTACCGGTAGGACAAACTGCCAAAGCTTATGAATTCCCAGAAGATCAAAGGATATGCCTTATAGAAGTCGAGGAAGAGGATTGGCTGATAGGAGGAGAAGCAGAACAAGCATTTGAGGAAGATATGGACAATGAAATCATCCAAATCAATTGGTGGGATCCAAACAATCCTACTGATAACTCCGTCTGGGAGGAGGATGTTTACAGTGACATGGATGGTCTGTGGTCTGAAGGAGAAGAAGAAGGAAATGTTAAAGAAGTGGTCAACCATGCCAAGCTGTGTGGGTTAGATGGGAATGATTTGGAAAAAGGTCAAGCGTTACATTTCATCCAGAAAGGAGGGGATTTCCCCTGCTACGGCTCTCCAGAGCCATGGGTGGATTGCAAGGATAGGTACTCTTTCTTACATGAATACACTGGCTATGAAGATCTATACCTGCAAGCGCTCACAGAACCTATGTCTGTCCAAGATTGGATTTATGCACTAGATGGCCTGGCTATGAGGAATCTCTTTAATGAAGAATGCAGTAAGACCGAGGAGAGCGGTCCAAAGAAGATCATAGAAGTGAAGATTGGGAAAGAACAGATGAAAGAAATACTGAAAGAAGAGGTCAAGGGAAATAAAGCAAGGAGAGAGAAGTCGGAAAATGGAGGAGAGATAGAATCAGGAAATTTGCCAAAAATGTCCTTGAGTCTAGTGATAGGATTCCCCTACCGCGGAAGTCTGTAATGGCCAGTATGAGCCGAACGTTTTAAATTTTCTGTTATCAATGAAAGTGACTGATTCTGCTTACTTGATTGCGCTTAATGATTTTGATAACTGTGAAAAAGAAAAAAAAAAAAAAAAAGAAGCAAATGAACCTGCATGCAAGATCATTGAGGAAACCTTGGCATTTGACTTAGAAAATGAAGAAGATTCTCAAAGTGATTCTTTCCATATTTCACTCAATAAAGATAAAAGCATAAAATTGATCTCATTGCTAAAAGAATACAAGGATGCCTTGCATGGTCCTATGATGATGTGCCAGAATGAATTCAGAAATTATCCCACATCACCCCCTTTATACCAAACCTAAAAGGTGAGCTCACAGTCCAAAGCCATGAACTTGTTCCTTAATGGTAGCTAGATATCTTAAATGAACTTCTTCTTCTTAAAAAGAAAGAAAGAAAGAAAGAAGAAAAAAAAGAAAAAAAAAAAAGAGCTCGCTAGGATGAAAACCCGAAAGGGCACCTAGGCAAAAGTTAGAGCAAAATAAGATACGTGTTGATTTCAAAATCCGAATCCTAGTCAGTCAAAATCATGAAGAGAATAAGAGATAGTGAGAAAAGAAAAGATAAAAAAAAAAAGAAAAAAAGTAGAGAATAAATAAGATTGAGAATTCTTGAGTACTTCAAAGTACATGAATTATCCTAAAGAAATTAGAAATGAAAAGAAAGATTTGAAAGTATCAATTAATTTTTTGTGAAAGACTCAATGGATAAGTGATAAGTGGACCTAGAACAATGCAGAAATATCTTTGAGAAAGATAAAGAGTAATTTGGAGGGCTGATATTACTATGTGAGTATGATAGAGTATGAGTAAAACATGATGTATTATGAGAGTTGTAAAGATTGACTGGCTAGTGATAAGGTGAAAAGAATCAACCGCCACAAAACAAAAAAAAAGGAAAGAAGAAAAGAAAAGAAGAAAAAAAAGAAGAAAAGTGGAAAAGAAGAAAAAAAATGTATAAGAAGGAGAAGTAGTTCATCATCTTGTTCGAAAGCTGCCACAAGGAATATGTTTCAGAAAATCTGCCCAGAAAGGGCACCCATTGAACCTAAATGAAAACATGGCTCGAAAAGCCCACCAATTCTTGAAGCCTTATTTTTTCAAGACCTCCAGAGTAGATGAACAACGTTTTGACCTGATTCCCATTCGGGGATACGTAGGCAGCCTGCAAGGTTCGGTCACAACTATACACACAGTCAATCATTGCACTTCTTTCAGGCCTCGATCGAACTACTATAGGACCTGATGCCCATTCGGGGAAAACTAGGCGGGTCTCCCAAGGCCCTCGGTCCAAAAAAAAAAAAAAAACCAACCAATTCATGAAATTACCTTGAAAACTAGGGGCAAACTATCGTTTGCCCAGAGGCCGCGTCAACTCCCTCAAACCAGGGGTAAACTTCATTTGCCTAGCATTCCCAAGCCCCCTGTCAAACTAGGGGCAAACTGTCAAATAAAATATCTCTGTGTTTAATGGTTTTCAAGGACCAAGCTTAGGCATCCTAAGAATTCTTGAAGTAAAAAGTTGAAGTTTTCATGCATAAATCTAAAATTGATTTAAGATGGAAAGAAACATGAAAAGAAGAATTCTTCATTATCAAAAAATCAATCGTGAAGGAAGATACAATGAAAGAATATTATGGGATAACAATTTTTTCTAAAGATGATCAAAGAAGCGCAAAGAAAAGAAAGCAAAATTGGTCACAAATTTGAAAATGTCTGTATCTCAACTCAGTTTGAGTTTACCTTCTTGAAATCCAAAAGATATATTCCGCAGAGGGATCAACAAGAATTGAAGATTCCAAAAGAAGGGTAAAAGCAGGGAGGTCAGGGAGTCAGATTCTGCTCCGCTAAGGAAATCAAATAGAGGTAGAGTAATATCTTCAGAGAGAGCAAAATCAAGTGAATACCCTCAGCAGATCAGGCTCCAAGCCGTACAAGCTAGTCATCGGATGAACCAGAAAGCCTTTGGATTTGTCTATAATCAAAAAGGAAATCAGTATATAGAAAAGTGGAGTTGTTGTGGAGAACTGGCTCATACTTCTTCCTTTTCTTGCCCGAATCGCCCAAACTGCTGTCCATAGCAAGCAATCTATCAAAAGGAAATTTTGAAAAAAGATCAATCCAATAAGAAGCATATAAACATCTCTTCAGCTAGAATAGCCCCAAAGCAAATCTTTTGAGGCTGTACCGTCATCAATCAAATCTTCGGTCTTGGTATAAGTCGTCTATCGCATCCTATGAGTTACCGATCAAATCCTCGGTCTTGGTATAAGTCGTCTATCGCATCCTATAAGTTACCGATCAAATCCTCAGTCTTGGTATAAGTCGTCTATCGCATCCTATGAGTTACCGAACAAATCCTCGGTCTTGGTATAAGTCGTCTATCGCATCTTATGAGTTACTGATCAAATCCTCGGTCTTGGTATAAGTCGTCTATCGCATCTTATGATTTATCAATCAAATCCTCGGTCTTGGTATAAGTCGTCTATCGCATCCTATGAGTTGATTGATAACAATATTACCGATCAAATCCTCGGTCTTGGTATAAGTCGTCTATCGTATCCTATGAGTCATCAATCAAATACTCGGTCTTGGTATAAGTCGTCTATTGCATCCTAAGAGTTACTGATCAAATCCTCGGTCTTGGTATAAGTCATCTATCGTATCCTATGAGTCACCGATCAAATCCTCGGTCTTGGTATAAGTCGTCTATCGCATCCTATGAGTCACCGATCAAATCCTTGGACTTGGTATAACTCGTCTATCGCATCCTATGAGACACCGATCAAATCCTCAGTCTTGGAATAAGTCATCTATCGCATCCTATGAGTTACCGATCAAATCCTCGGTCTTAGTATAAGTCGTCTATCGCATCCTATGAGTTATCGATCAAATCCTCGGTCTTGGTATAAGTGATCTATCGCATCCTATGAGTTACCGATCAAATCCTCGGTCTTGGTATAAGTCGTCTATCGCATCCTATGAGTTACTGATCAAATCCTCGGTCTTGGTATAAGTCGTCTATCGCAGCCTTTGAAGTCACCGATCAAATCTTCGATCTTGGCATAAGTCATCTACTACAGCCTGGGGTTACCGATCAAAACAAAAAGGGAAGGGATAAAACCAAATTTAGAAATGCCGAAAACAAGTTGTCGAGTCTGCGCGACTCCAGGTCTTCGAAAACTAAAATGAATTTTTAGAAAATGAATTTTTGATCTTTGAAAAGTAGAAATGGATTTTCGAGTCCGCGCGACTCCCAATCTTTGAAAAGTAGAAATGAATTTTCGAGTCCGCACGACTCCCAATCTTTGAAAAGTAGAAATGAATTTTTGAGTCCGCGCGACTCCCAATCTTTGAAAAGTAGAAATGAATTTTCGAGTCTGCGCGACTCCCGATAGAAAATGAATTGTTTAAGTCAGCGTGACTGTTCTAAAAAGGAAAATAAAAATAAAAATAAAAATTACCCTTGCAATACCGAGCGAATTTGGGGTCATTGAATCTGGAGCGATTCTGACTTTTCTGCTATTTGGGGTCATTGAATCTGGAGCGATTCTGACTTTTCTGCTATCTGGGGTCATTGAATCTGGAGCGATTCTGACTTTTCTGCTATCTGGGGTCATTGAATCTGGAGCAATTCTGACTTTTCTGCTATCTGGGGTCATTGAATCTGGAGCGATTCTGACTTTTCTGCTATTTGGGGGTCATTGAATCTGGAGCGATTCTGACTTTTCTGCTATCTGGGGTCATTGAATCTGGAGCGATTTTGACTTTTCTGCTATCTGGGGTCATTGAATCTGGAGCGATTCTGACTTTTTCTGCTATTTGGGGTCATTGAATCTGGAGCGATTATGACTTTTCTGCTATCTGGGGTCATTGAATCTGGAGCGATTCTGACTTTTCTGCTATTTGGGGTCATTGAATCTGGAGCGATTCTGACTTTTCTGCTATCTGGGGTCATTGGATCTGGAGCGATTCTGACTTTTCTGTTCTCTGGGGTCATTGAATATGGAGCGATTCTGACTTTTCTTCTCTCTGGGGTCATTGAATCTGGAGCGATTCTGACTTTTCTACAAAAACATCTCATTTTCTTTAAAGACGTCAGAGTATAAGGCGCGAAGCGCATCTCAATCTTTTCAAAAGCACGCTTCATGATTCAGCATCGGAGTATAAGACGCGAAGCGCATCTCAGCCAATCGTTATTCTCATAAAAAAAAATGGCAGTCACGACTTTCTCAGGATAAGACGTCATCAGCATAGAAGGATTTTAAGACAAAGGTACGTTTTGCTAACTCTAAGAAGTAGCCTTGTCCTAAGAGCATAAATTTGCTTGAGCACATGCATCACGATATGATAGGTACATTCATCTGTGTGACTACCTGCGTTTGTGTATTGTTGTCCCTTGCTCGAACTACGTCTTAGTCTGATTCCCGATGGGATACGTAGGCAGCTCACCTTTGAGCACGACCAGCACTTGGCTATCTGCGCACCCGATTTTGCAACGCACTTTTGTTTTTACCTGGATTCGACTGTTTGGTCAAAGGCTTGTCTTTCACACAGGCTTTGACATTCACTTGTGATACGCATTGCTTTACAAGCTCTGTCAAAGAGGGGCAAACTGTAGACACCCCAATTTTGACCAAACGTCAAATCCAGGGATTGGTTACCTCTCAAAAGAACGATGATGACAATGGCCGGTGACATTCGAAGATTTTCCAGGAAATTCAAAATCTTCAATTGATTCTTCAAGACAAATTTCAAAATTAAAAATAGAAAATATAAAAGGAGAAAGAAGAGAGAGAGTTTGGGTATTCGGGAGAAACCCGACATTGAAGAACACATGAGGAAATCAGTCTGAGAATTTGCTCAATATATATATAAAAGAAGAGTTTTGAAAAGAAATATAAAATAAAAATGATGAAAAAGGAATTTTAAAATAAAGAGGAATTTTTGAAAAGAAAAGGAAGAAAAGAAAAGGAAAAAGAGAGGAGGAATAATACATTTAGAGCATATATTATGGATGTGTTCTTAATGGAATATATTACAAATACAAGTATTTTAACATAATTCGTCAATAATTAAGTTTATGTTAATATATATGTTGAAAATTAAAAAGTAGGGCAAAATTCAGTTAGCCCCGGCACCCGGAAAACCCGGCGGCACTCACTGAGTGCCGCCTGGCACTCAGCAAATGCCACCTGGCATTCAGCGAATGCCGCCCGGCACTCAGCGAGTGCCGCCGGGAGCCGTATCGTGCCGCTGGCTGTAACAGACTGTTTTTCTCACATGTTCTAGAAGAAAACTTTGCACATGGGTCTCCACCCGAGTTTACCCATTTATCCTTGAGATGATGGCCTATATAAACAGATCTTCATCTTCATTTTCAGGGGACTTGAACTTTTGAATCAATATACAAACATATACAAGAGATATACTTGAGTTTAGAGAGAGAATTATATAGAGAATTGAGAAGAAGAGAAGAATTTCTTGAAGAATTTGAAGAGTTTTGAGAAGAATTTGAAGATCTTGGAAGAACTTCACAAGAAATTGAAGAATTCTTTGAGGTTATAGAGGTAACCTCTTAATCCTTGGTAGAGTTAGGCTAATTCAATCACAAGTTCTTAGATCTAGGAACTTTTCACATTTTCAAAACCTCTCTTCTTACCCCATTTCATCACACACCACTTAGAACTTGTGATTGAATCTCATAATATTTCATTGATTTGGATCTAATTGATGCCTTGGGTTTAAGATAAATTCAATTTTGAAGAGTTTGTGTTCCTAGTGTCTCCAAATAAACTTTGATTTCTTATTTCTATTATTTCTCATAAGGCTCATGAGATTTTACATATCTTAGTGAGCCTCTTTGAGTTTTGATTCCTTAGTTTCCTATGATCTTATGATCTATATGGAGATTAAAATGAATCATAGTCCTAATCTACACATAATTGGTGAGATTCAAGTCTTAACCCATGACTTGGACCTCCTCATTAAGAATCTTATGGAATTCTTACTATATTCCAATGAGGTTTGAGTAGATTTAAATTTCATTTAGTCTCCAATGACCATCAAATGGTAGGAGAAATACTTTAGTTTGAGTCTATCTCTATGGCTTAGACTAATCTCTTCCTTGGGTTTTGAGATGTTCTTCATACTTCATCCAAAACTTACATGTATGTGTGTCTTTAGCCTCCCATGACCATCAAGTGGTAGGAGTAATGATTTGAACTCAAGTTTTGATTCATGAGTTTGAGTTCATTGTTTGGGATTTTGTGAGATTCATATCATACTTCATCAAAAGTCCATAAGTCTAAATATGTCCTTAGTCTTCAATGACCATTAAATGGTAGAAGAAGTGATTTGGTTTAAGCCCAACATTATGATTTAATAGTTGAGGTCAACCAACAAAGTTGAACTAGTAAAATGAAAACAGTGGGTTCACAAACTGTTTTTGATCAAAGATTTTTAGTTCAAACTCAAACCGTTGAAATCAAGTGAAACCAATGGGAAAGTGTTAATAACACAATGTTCTACTGCTATAATTTTTGTTTTAAGGTAGTTTCATGCTTAACATGGTTTGGTCATGAGTTTTGTGAAGTAACAACAATCTGCCCAGAATTTCAGCACAACAACACTCTTTTGGAATAAATCAATCGGGATTTTAATAAAGTTTTTGTGACCCAAAATAATTTTTTCTAAGAACCTTAATGTTTTAGGAAGGTTCCCTAAAAAGAATGAAGCAATTCAGATTTGTTTGCTATTTTTAACAAATCATACAAGATCTCTGGACAGAGAGTTGTAAAATCCTGAGTGAGGTCTAGTATTTTCCGTATTCTCGGAGATCTAACCGTTGAAACTTCGATTTTCTTTTCGGGTTAGAAACTAGACTCACAGAGGCATAACTTATCCAACAATCATTAAGATCCAACCGTTGGAAGTATTTTATTTCTATTGTTTAAGATCTGGTCTGCTCTTTGTAATTCATGAAAAACTGCTACTGTTTTGTCTAATCTTATTTATTTCAACTCAAATGGTTCCCTAATGTCTTGGGACCCAAATCATGTTTTGAATAAGGATAATTTAGTTTAAATCCAGAGGCTAAGTGATCCAAATTAGTGAATAAATTCACGTCTCATTCTTGTTCATAATCATTCATTCATTCATATACATTGATGCTTACAATTAGAACTAGTTCTGGGATAAAGTTGGACCTAGTTGAAAAGTTGGACTTAGTTGAAGCTAATTGAACATTGACTTAGGATTAATTACTCTTTGATATTATATCTTGTCTAAGGCATGTGTACTAACCTTTGTTTTGTAGCGCATTTGAGGTACAAATTCTCATCCCTTCTCTAGTTTAATTCATTCCTTTGATTTTGAATTGATTTTCGACTCCATGTGCGACACTTTAGACTAGGTCTTGCCTTATGTGTTTATATGTGATAGAGACCTTTTCTTAGGATTTCTATTCTCGCATGCATTGCACGTTTAATATTTGCGGCTGGATCCCGGGTATGTTTTCTAGTTCTCTATTGCATATCATGTTGCTTGCTACTTGAATTACGTGGCTTATGAATGATATTTTGCCGTTAGCAATTTTACACCATTTCCAACATGCTTGTGTTATGTATACCTATATATGTATTAATTGAGGGCATGCTTAGATTATTAATTTGATTAAAAAGGATGTTGAGTAGAGGCCTATCGTGAGATAGGATGAAAGGGGGTGTTTTAGTCCGCCGGGCTCCTTCCCCTTTCATTCCATAATCCCTGGACCCAGTTTATCTTTGGTTTCGCAAAAGATCAGTTTGCTTTAAAATGGTTTCTTAATTTTCCTTTTAAAAAATTAAGTGGCGACTCATTTGTTTTTGAATTTGGAATTTGGAAAATATTTTAAAAACAAAAGTGGGCCCAAATGCCGGCATATCCACAATCTGGCGACTCTGCTGGGGATCGAACCCAGAATCTCTGGTTTCGCAGACCAGAATTCTGATTTTGGGTTCACTCGAGGATTAGACTTGAAAGCATCCTTCTAATCAAATTAATTAATTTTTGTATGCCCGTTGCATTGCACTTGCATGTCTAGCCAGTCGATTGCACGGAACTATGACCTTGGAGGCTCGGGGCAACCCGGTCGGTCAAGTCATCATGGGACCGTGTGATCACCCTTGATCTTGTACCATGTTTTGGTATATGAAGCATCCTATCGGGTGTGTGTCAAGGGTCCCTTATTTGACCAAAACCTGGCCTTTGCATGATAGCTTCCATAGAACCTTTCGATCTTAGGAAATCAATTCTTGATTAGGATTTATGTGCTAGGGAGTTTTGTATGCCCGAAAGGGATACAAAACTCTTAATCACTTTTGGACAATTCCTTTTCATGTCCTATGACATTTAAGAACAAGCCGAATCTTGATTATAAGATTACATCTCTTGTATCATGTTTAGCTAAGCATCATTGACCTTGTATGCATCCGAATTCATGAAAAGTGCGATGATTATCTAATCGTGTGATACTCTTACCCAAGAATTCAAAGTTCACTGTTAATGGCATATTATCCATCATCTCTTATCCAAAAATATTTCAAAAAAAAAATCACTCTTTCAAAAAATGAGGGGATCCAAGGTTTATCTTTTTTGTAAAAAAAAAAAAAAAAAATCAAATAAACCTAATCATCGTTTATATCTTCATTTTCAAAGAAAAAATTCAAAATTCGCAAAAATTACTTTGAAAGACTTCATTATCCAAAGAAATGGTTTTCAAATGAGTTTCAAAGTAATATTTCAACTCAATCATCTTTCGCGGAAAAAAAAAATGATTTCACTTTCAAAGGAAAATTTGAGATTCTTGAGAATTTGAAAGATCCCATCATGCTTTTCAAAAAAAAAAAAAAGAGAATTTTTTTTTTTAATCCGACCTTTGAGAGGGTAGTGAAGATCACGATGAAAGGAGAAGTTAAGCGCACTTGACATGGATGATTTTATGTGCTTATGTGTTTATGTGTTAGGATTAGAATTTTTCTTTTCTTTTGCATATAGAATAGGCACACACACACACACATGCATCGCATCCGTGTGACATATGAGCCATTTATAAGAATTCTACCAAGCATTTAAAAAAAAAAATAAGGTTGTTTGAAAATTGATTAAAAATAAAAATGGTTGTAGGCAATATAACTTTGGGCACCAGGACAGTTTGGGTCAGGGATTCGAGTGCAAGGTTAGTACGAAGAGAGCCAGAGATAGAAAGAGAAATAGATCACGAACAACATGCTACAGAAATAGCACAATTGAAAGAGAGAATGAACCAAATGATGATCATGTTGGAAGCATTAACCCGTCAAAGGCCCGTCATTGACCCACCGATAGTTGACCCTCCTCCTGTTCGGGATATGGAAGATGATTGGTTTGAAGATCCGGAACCGCCAAGAGTTGACATACCTAGGGCAGAGAGAGAGAAAATTGAGAAAGCTGAGAAAGAGCATATCGAGATGAAGGAGAAGGTGGAAAAGCTAGAGAAAGTTGTCCGCAAGTCCAATGGAGTTGATAGTTATCTGCTAGAGCTAGAGGGTTTGTTTGAGGGGACTAGGGAAAAACTGCCAGTTAGTTTCAAGATGCCAGAGATAGATAAGTTCGACGGTTCTGGCAACCCCAGAAACCACGTGAGGATGTGCATCGGGGCCTTTCAGCCAAGTGGTCTGAGTCCTGCCATGATGGCCATGCTGTTTCAACAAACTTTGACTGGGGCAGCTTTATCCTGGTATTTCACATAAGAGCCAAGCAAGAGTCGCATATGGGAGGAAGTGGTGAAAGCCTTTGTCACCCAATATGAATACAACCAAGAGCTCGATGTAACTGTGAGGGATCTGGAAACAACCATACAAGAGAATAGAGAGTCATTTGCTGAATTCCTGGCACGATGGAGGGGGAAAGCTGCAAAAATGACCCAACGACCATCAGAGAAGGAACAGATCTGGATTGTAATAAAAAATCTCCAGAGCATCTATCAGAAGAAACTCATGTACCAGTGCATTCATACCTTTGCAGAATTATTTGAAATTGGAACCAGGATCGAGGACGTAATCAAGGATGGAAGGATTAAGAAGGAGGAACCTCAGGGGAACCGCTCTAGAAGACCATTTTATGGGGTGAACACGGGAAACCAAGTAGCAACTGATGTCAATATTTTGAGCAAGGAGGGTGCGCCAAGACTAAGGTTGGGTGGACAACCACGTCAGTTCACTGATTTAGGGATCTCATTGACCACCACTCTCAAGCGATTGATGGAAAAAGGATATCTAAAGCCGCTAGATCCAAAACCAATGCCTGATCCACTTCCACCGGTGTATGAGGTTAAGGCATGAAGTACAAGATTTGATCGATAATAAGTCCCTTTCCCCTCCACCTGCAACTCGACCGCATGTGACTCGGAACCCGCTCCCCAATCATCATGCTGTACCACCACCACAGAACATCAATCTCTTAGATGTTGGGAAGGAAATCTTCAACCCATCTGTGTTGATCGTACTGGTAGGACAAGCTGCCAAAGCTTATGAATTCCCAGAAGATCAAAGGATATGCCTTATAGTAGTCGAGGAAGAGAATTGGCTGAAAGGAGGAGAAGAAGAACAAGCATTTGAGGAAGATATTGTCACGCCCCGGTGCAGCATAAATAGAGAAAAATAAATTTCCTTTATGGGTCCATAGGGAATGACAAGTGAAAGTCACTGATAATCCACACCACACAGTACTAGTCCACAAGAACAAGAGGAATAGTAAACCACTGAAATATAAACACGATTCTATCTATTACAAACATCAGAGTATGGTCCACAGGATCACAACAGGTCTGGAGACAACATATGTCCAAGTACCCGTTAAACTACAAAGTACAATAGTAAAAGGAAAGTAGTAACATAAACTACTATCTATCTTCAGGTCTTCAGCTGGCGTACGGATAGGCGTCAGCATAACCGGCATCAGTAGGGCCATCCTCTACGTAACTCCCTTCAGGGTAAACGTTATTGCCATAAGTTCCATCATCTGCATTGTAAAGGACAGGATAGTCTGGACGGGGAATGTCCAGGCAATAAAGGTCGTCAGCTTGTTGAAAGCTGAGTGAGCACTAACTAACGCAGTCTCATAGAAATAATGTAATTACCATTATGGATAGCATATAACAGTGATACTAAATATATCTCTTCCTCCTTTTGATTCAGACATATCATTAATCAATTCTTATCAAATCCCACTCTAAGACTGATCTCACAATTTCCAACTGACTCTCTCTCTTGAACTGATTATATCAGCATAACATACCAGTGCTCTTGTTCACCGCTTTTAAGAACTCTTACTGTTCACCGCTTTTAAGAACTCTTACTGTTCACCGCTTTTAATAACTCTTGCGAGCACCCATACATCGTTCTCATATAATGACTGGTCCATGGATGTACCCATACTCTTGTTCACAGCTTTTATGAACTCTTACTGTTCACCGCTTTTAAGAACGCTTGCGAGTACTGTACATACATAGCTCTGGTAATTCAAATCATGGGCGTGCCACATCTACTCTTGTTCACCGCTTTTAAGAACGCTTTCGAGTACTGTGCACACCCATAATTCTCACGGTCCTGATCAAATCCTTGACATACACTTTATTGGATTCAACCTGAGCGAATCATCAGCTCGACTCACACAACCTTGAGCATACCAATCATCTTATTGACTTAACTCCCAGTTATCTAATACTACCCAGTGTTATCATCTCAAACTTATCTCGTTATCGCGTCGTACTATTACTAATGTTCCGAACCCAACTACATTACTCACTATGTTATCTCAATCTCATTATCATATCCCATTACCTCCGTAATCCATAATATCGCATAATAGGAACATGAAACAACATTTAAACAACTACGCACTATGCATTAAAACTGAAAGGAATACATTCATGTTCTGCTAGGTTCGATCGATTGAGATCATCTTGATCGCTCGAAGAAAGTGCTGTTCGATCGATTGAAGTCTTCTCGATCGATCGATGTGAAGGTAGTCTCGATCGATTGAAGTGTTATCGATCGATTGAGACTCAGGGATGTTCGATCGATTGAACTCAGTTCGATCGATCGAACTTTGTCTTCCACAGATTTTGCCAGTAAACATGCAGAATGTGCTAAGGGGTGTTTGTGCTATATTTAATACGTCCAAAATACGTAAAACATCATAACTAAGCTACTGAGTGAGTTTGGAACTCACCGAAAGTCGTTAAGGGTGCGTTTGGCTCGGTTGAAAGCTTCGAAGCTTTTCTAATGGCTTCCTCTTTCTCTCTCTGCCTTATCTTTGTCTCTCTTTCTTCTTGTTCTTCTTCTTCTCTATCTCCTCTCCAAGCTGTGTATATATTTATAGATATGTGTGTGTATTTATATATAGATATATGGAGGTATGTGTATATATATAAACACAAGCATACACACTCTCAACTCTCTCTCAAACTCTCAGGTGTTTTAAACCTCATACACACGAATACAATACATATATATAGAGAAATAGGGAGGTGCAAATGGCATTGTTTGCGGGAAACCTGGGAATTCAATAATTACCAAGTTCGATCGATCGAGAGTAGTTCGATTGATCGAGATCGGAACGGTCAGGATAGATCGATTGAAAATAGTTTGATCGATCGAAGTGGGGACCACGTATTAAATTCATGTCGGTAGGGTTTAGATCGCTCGAAAAGGGGTTCGATCGCTTGAACTTATGGGATGCTCGATCGCTCGAAAGAGCTTCGATCGATCGAAGATGAAATTTCATGAATGGTCAAGGGAAGTATATAGAATCTCTGTGCATAAATATTTATTGGAAAAATAGGGTATTACATCATCCACCACTCAACAAAAGATTTCGTCCTCGAAATCGGAATCACACAAGGTCTAAAACAAAAACGGAAACTTCTCTTGCATTTCTGACTCTAGCTCCCATGAAGCTTCTCCTTCATCATGATGCTTCCACTGGATCTTGACTAACGAAATTTCTTTATTTCTGAGCTTCTTGATCCCACGATCTAAAATACGAACTGGTCCTTCGTTGAATGTAACATTGTCGTTGACTTCAATATCTTCGAAGTTGATCTCGTGTGCTGGATTGTGAACACATTTCCTCAACATACTGATGTGGAAAACATTGTGCACTCCTGACATCTTCGGGGGCAATGCAAGGCGATAAGCAACTTTCCCAACACGTTCTAGAATCTCGAATGGTCCGATGAATCGCGGCGATAACTTGCCTCCCTTCTGACCGAATCTGACGATTCCTCGAACTGGCAAAATTTTGAGTAGCACGTGATCTCCAACGGCAAACTCTAAATCTTTGCGTCGCTTGTCAGCATAACTCTTGTGTCTAGTCTGGGCTGTCTTCATCTTCTCACGTACAATCTGAATCTTCTCATTGGTTTCTCGTACCATCTCTGGCCCAAGAAGTTGAGTATCTCCGACTTCAGTCCAACATAGCGGTGATCGGCAAGGTCTTCCGTACAAAGCTTCAAACGGTGCCATTCCTATGCTCGAATGATAACTGTTGTTGTAAGCGAACTCTATCAAAGGTAAGTGCGTCTCCCAAGAATTCTCAAAATCAATAACACAAGCACGTAACATATCTTCCATTACTTGGTTAACTCGTTCTGTTTGCCCATCGGTCTGTGGATGAAAAGATGAACTCAAGTTCAATGTTGTTCCCATTGCTGTTTGGAGACTCTTCCAAAACTCTGCAGTAAAGCGTGAATCTCGATCTGATATAATAGATACAGGTACCCCATGTAACTGTATCACGTGCTGTAGATACATCCGGCTTAACCGTTCTACTGGATACGTCATACTATAGGCAATAAAATGTGCCGTCTTTGTAAGTCGATCCACGATTACCCAAATAGCATCGTGGTTCTGCTGTGACTTCGGCAATCCTACCACAAAATCCATGGTGATGTGTTCCCATTTCCATTGAGGAATTGGTAACGGCTGTAGAAGTCCAGGTGGTTTCTGATGTTCTGCCTTTACTTGTTTACAAGTAAGACACTGAGAAACATACTCAGCCACTTCTCGCTTCATTCCTTCCCACCAAAAATTCTTTTTCAGATCCTTATACATCTTTGTACCTCCAGGATGAATAGTCATTCGTGACTTATGAGCTTCATCCAATATGTCTTTCTGAAGATTTTCCTTATCAGGTACACAGAGTCTACCTTTACATCGTAAGGCTCCGTCTGTACTAACACTCCAAACTTCAGGTTCCTTCGCTGACATCTTCGCGAACCATAACTTCAAATCTTCTGCTATCTGCTGAGCTGCTATGATACGGCTAATCAAAGTTGGTTGTACCATAAGACATCCAAAATGTTGTCCTTCCATTGGTTCCACTGGCTGAAGCTCGAATTCAGTTAACACCTCCAATGCTTGCCATTCTTGAATTAGTAATGCAGCGATCACTAGTCGAGGTTTACGGCTCAAAGCATCTGCTACGACATTTGCTTTACCTGGATGGTATTGCAATGAGAAGTCATAATCCTTGAGTAACTCCATCCATCTTCGTTGTCGCATGTTCAACTCCTTCTGAGAGAACAAATACTTCAAGCTCTTATGATCGGAAAATAGATCAAACTTTTCTCCATAGAGATAGTGTCTCCAAATCTTCAATGCAAACACTATTGCTGCTAGTTCCAAATCATGCGTAGGATAATTCTTCTCATGTACCTTCAGTTGTCTTGATCCATATGCAATCACGTTCCCGTTTTGCATAAGCACACAACCAAGTCCTTGGTGCGATGCATCACTGTAGATCACATATCTTTCTCCACTCTTAGGTATTATGAGTACCGGTGTAGAAGCCAATCTCTCTTTTAACTCCTGAAATGCACCCTCATGCTTGTCTGTCCATTCGTACTTCGTCTCCTTCCTTGTCAAATTTGTTAAAGGTCCTGCTATCTTGGAAAATCCTTCAACGAATCTTCTGTAGTATCCTGCTAAACCCAGAAAACTTCTAACCTCTGTTGCATTGGTTGGTTGGTTCCAATTTAAGACTGCATCGATCTTAGATGAGTCCATAGAGATACCATCCTGAGATATAACATGTCCTAAGAATTTGACCTCTTGTAGCCAAAATTCACACTTGCTGAACTTTGCATACAACTTACTATCTCGAAGTGTCTGTAAAGCAATCTGTAGATGCTCCTTGTGATCTTCTTCCGTCTTTGAGTAAATCAAGATGTCGTCGATGAACACTATAATGAATTGATCCAGATATAGTCTGAATACTCTATTCATCAAGTCCATGAATACTGCTGGCGCATTCGTCAATCCAAAAGGCATAACTAGAAACTCATAATGCCCGTATCTTATCCTGAATGCAGTCTTCGAAACATCCTCCGGTCGAACTAACAACTGATGATATCCAGAACGCAGATCAATTTTTGAAAAGATCTTGGATCCTTGTAACTGGTCGAATAGGTCATCTATCCGAGGTAGTGGATATCTATTCTTGATCGTTACCTTGTTCAACTCCCTGTAGTCTATACAGAGTCGAAGTGTTCTGTCTTTTTTCTTCATAAACAGAACTGGTGCTCCCCAAGGTGACGTACTCGGGCGAATAAATCCTAAATCTTCAAGTTCCTGAACTTGCTTCTTCAGTTCCAACATCTCAGTTGGCGCCATCCTATATGGAGTCTTAGATATCGGTAACGTACCAGGTACTAATTCCACACAAAAGTCTATTTCTCTTTTTGGCGGAAGTCCTTTAATATCCTGAAATACACCCTAAAAATCTTGTACAGTAGGAATCTGATCCATCGTGAGTTCTGTATTTGTACTCCCGATTGTAGCCAAACTACTCGTAAGGAACATGTCGCTCGTTGACTGACACTGAAATCTGATCGTCGGCTTTCCTTGTATCGGAAATACAATTATCCTAGTAGGGCAATCCAGATTGGCACTATACTTAGTCAACCAATCCATTCCTAGGATAATGTCAAACTCGGACATTGACAGAACTACCAAGTCTGCTGGAAGATTCCTATCTCCCAAAGTCAATGGGCAATCTTTACACACTTTACCCAGCTTAACAATCACTCCTAATGGTGACACAGCATTAAGTGCTGGCTCAAGTGTCTGGGGTTCTAAACCCAATTGACGCACAATCTTAACAGCAATAAATGAGCGTGCAGCTCCAGTATCAAATAAAGCTTTAACTGGACTATGAAAGAGTACCAGCCTACCTTCCAAATGTTGCTGCTCGTCAGCATTAAAGCCTACTTTTCCTGGGATGATAGCATTCATCCTTGTCGGATCTGGTGGTCCTTGAATTCCTTGAACTGGTGCTCCATAATACCCTCCTCGAGGTGCACGACAATCTTTACTTAGATGTCCCGGCTTGTTGCAATTTCGACAGACAACATCCATTCTGCGGTTAGTTCTAGCGGCTGTACAGAATCTAGCGACGTGCCCTAGCTTCCCGCAATTAAAACATCCTCCGCTATTGCTTGGCGGGGCGTTTAGCAGTGCCTGAGGCTGTGGTCCCTGCTGGTGATATTGCTGGGGTCGAGTATAGCCCTGATGTGGCTTTCTGGTTCCTTCCCAGGTTCTCTTGTTCTTTTGGAAATTACTCTGTGGTCTCCAACCTTGGGTATTTCTTGGCAGCTGGTTTTGGAAATTCCTCTGCTGAAACTCTCTTGACGGCTGAGGTCGATTCGTCTGTGGTTGCGGTGCTGGATAAGCATCATTCTCTAATCCCGCAGCAAATCTGACGATCCCTTCGAATGACTGATTCAGATGACCAACCATCATATGTCTGAGATGGGGGTTCAATCCTTGGTGAAATCTCTTCACCTTCTTCTGTGGAGTGTCTATCATATGTTGAGCAAATCTTGAGAATCGCTCGAACTGAGTGGTATATTCTCTCACTGTCCAGTTTCCTTGAACTAAACTCATGAAGTTCTTCTCTTGTTGATCTCTCTCATCTTCGGGAAATTACTTCTCCAGAAATCTCCCCTTGAATGTCTCCCACGACATAGCTCTAGCAGCATCGGTCCCGATAGTGGCTCGTTCAGCTTCCCACCAATCTGCGGCGGCATAAGTGAGCTGGAATGTAGCAAGACGGCGCTTCTCTTGTTCACTACATTCCAAAGCTTCAAATATTAACTCCATTTCTCTTATCCATTGTTCTGCTTTCCATGGTTCTGTTAGTCCATCGAACTTCTCTGGACGTAACCCACGAAAGTTTGCTAACAACTTATCTCCAGTCTGTCTCGGTGGTAGTGGTGCAATAGTTCTCTGGTGAGTGGAGTGATTGTACGTGTCTCCCACATGCTCCATCCTTTGCATAAGGGCTTCGAAAATTCCTGTTGGATCCATTCCTTCCGGAATAGGTGCTCCAATTTACGCTTGGTGATTCCTCAAGGGTAATGATAAAATGAGTTGCTCACCTACAAGAGACCTAATGATTAGCTGAAAGTCTTCTCGCAGAAATGAAATCAAGATAGGACAAGAAGCAACAAGATCTAACAGTTCTATGAACAACACATGACAATCTAAACATACAACCACATATCAAAAGTACCGCTCATATACCAAAAGATGTACCGCATAGTACACACTAGTCAAACTGTGTACCACGTGGGACATAAGCAACAACAGTGCTAAGGTCAACTATACAATACCATGACTACTGCTAATATCTATACAATGCTATGGTCAATAGCTATCTCTCAAGCTCCCAAAAATCTAGTGGACAACATGTCCTGATAAAAACTAACAAAAACTAAGTCCTGCAGGTCCTGACTCAAAAATCGTCAGCGTCTGATCCTGCTGGTGGTGCCTCATCCTCTGAATCAATATCCATCTCCTCGAGTGGATCGTCCTCAACTGGTGCAACAAGATCTCCGACCACCACTCCTATATCCCAATCCTCTATCACCTCTGCATCATCGTCCTCCATCACGTCTACTATCGCCTGGTTAGCGACATCGACTGCTACTGCGGCGAATCCATCGGCTGTATCAAGAGCTCCTGCTATCGCGACCTCTCCTATAACAAAACCTGCTGGCTGAGCGATCATCTCTGCTATCCACCCTACTGCCATATCGGCCATGGCTGCCATATGCATAATGGGTCCGGCTGGTATCTGAAACACGACGGGTACCTCTGGCACAACTACCTCCTCATCGGGCACATCCTCGTCTACGACCATGTCTGCCTCAATAGCCTCCGGGTCCTGTACTGGATCCTTTGGCTCAAACTCTGGCTCCTCGGGGTCATCCTCTGGCTCATCATCTATAGGCTCCTCCTCTCCATCTTCGTCCATGTCCTCATCGGGATGCTCATCCTCTGGGTCTGGGTCCTCATCTCCCTGAATCGGCTCAGGCTCTGGAACTGGTACGTCGAGTACTGGTGATGGTGGTGCTGCTGGTACTGGTGCAACTACAGGCTCTGGTGGACCGGCTACAATAGCTCTCAACTCAATCTCATCCATCTCTGGCTTACTCTGAACCAACCGTAACATCTCCTGACAAATGTCTCTACCAACTCTCGCAGAATGGTAAGCATCCATGCGCATCTGCGTCGGGTGAGTCCTCTCGGTCACATAAAGCGCTCTCCACATATCTTCCTCTAAATGTCGACTAGCTAACTGGCACACGCGCTCAAGATAAAACTCTGGGTCAGCTGGCTCCACGGTATCTCCATGGATCACGTGTCCTCCATAAGCATCGATAGCAAACTGATGGAACTCTGGATCCATGCTATCCTGCAAAGGAAACTATCTATTGTTAGACAGACGAACTTATCTTAAACTCATATCTCATCTTAGGAATCTCAACACTAGGACTAGATGGTGTGGAGTCCATCAGTGAATGACAGTATCACAAACCTAAGGCTTTGATACCAAAAACCCTGTCACGCCCCGGAGCAGCATAAATAGAGAAAAATAAATTTCCTTTATGGGTCCATAGGGAATGACAAGTGAAAGTCACTGATAATCCACACCACACAGTACTAGTCCACAAGAATAAGAGGAATAGTAAACCACTGAAATATAAACACGATTCTATCTATTACAAACATCAGAGTATGGTCCACAGGATCACAACAGGTCTGGAGACAACATATGCCCAAGTACCCGTTAAACTACAAAGTACAATAGTAAAAGGAAAGTAGTAACATAAACTACTATCTATCTTCAGGTCTTCAGCTGGCGTACGGATAGGCGTCAGCATAACCGGCATCAGTAGGGCCATCCTCTACGTAACTCCCTTCAGGGTAAACGTTATTGCCATAAGTTCCATCATCTGTATTGTAAAGGACAGGATAGTCTGGACGGGGAATGTCCAGGCAATAAAGGTCGTCAGCTTGTTGAAAGCTGAGTGAGCACTAACTAACGCAGTCTCATAGAAATAATGTAATTACCATTATGGACAGCATATAACAGTGATACTAAATATATCTCTTCCTCCTTTTGATTCAGACATATCATTAATCAATTCTTATCAAATCCCACTCTAAGACTGATCTCACAATTTCTAACTGACTCTCTCTCTTGAACTGATTATATCAGCACAACATACCAGTGCTCTTGTTCACCGCTTTTAAGAACTCTTACTGTTCATCACTTTTAAGAACTCTTGCGAGCACCCATACATCGTTCTCATATAATGACTGGTCCATGGATGTACCCATACTCTTGTTCACCGCTTTTATGAACTCTTACTGTTCACCGCTTTTAAGAACGCTTGCGAGTACTGTACATACATAGCTCTGGTAATTCAAATCATGGGCGTGCCACATCTACTCTTGTTCACCGCTTTTAAGAACTCTTACTGTTCACCGCTTTTAAGAACGCTTGCGAGTACTGTGCACCCATAATTCTCACGGTCCTGATCAAATCCTTGACATACACTTTATTGGATTCAACCTGAGCGAATCATCAACTCGACTCACACAACCTTGAACATACCAATCATCTTACTGACTTAACTCCCAGTTATCCAATACTACCCAGTGTTACCATCTCAAACTTATCTCGTTATCGCGTCGTACAATACTAATGTTCCGAACCCAACTACATTACTCACTATGTTATCTCAATCTCATTATCGTATCCCATTACCTCCGTAATCCATAATATCGCATAATAGGAACATGAAACAACATTTAAACAACTACGCACTATGCATTAAAACTGAAAGGAATACATTCATGTTCTCCTAGGTTCGATCGATTGAGATCATCTTGATCGCTCGAAGAAAGTGCTGTTCGATCGATTGAAGTCTTCTCGATCGATCGATGTGAAGGTAGTCTCGATCGATTAAAGTGTTATCGATCGATTGAGACTCAGGGATGTTCGATCGATTGAACTCAGTTCGATCGATCGAACTTCGTCTTCCACAGATTCTGCCAGTGAACATGCAGAATGTGCTAGGGGGTGTTTGTGCTATATTTAATATGTCCAAAATATGTAAAACATCATAACTAAGCTACTGAGTGAGTTTGGAACTCACCGAAAGTCGTTAAGGGCGCGTTTGGCTCGGTTGAAAGCTTCGAAGCTTTTCTAATGGCTTCCTCTTTCTCTCTCTACCTTATCTCTGTCTCTCTTTCTTCTTGTTCTTCTTCTTCTGTATCTCCTCTCCAAGCTGTGTATATATTTATAGATATGTGTGTGTATATATATAGATATATGGAGGTATGTGTATATATATAAACACAAGCATACACACTCTCAACTCTCTCTCAAACTCTCAGGTGTTTTAAACCTCACACACACGAATACAATACATATATATAGAGAAATAGGGAGGTAAAAATGGCATTGTTTGCGGGAAACCTGGGAATTCAATAATTACCAAGTTCGATCGATCGAGAGTAGTTCGATCGATCGAGATCAGAACAGTCAGGATAGATCGATTGAAAATAGTTTGATCGATCAAAGTGGGGACCACGTATTAAATTCATGTCGGTAGGGTTTAGATCGCTCGAAAAGGGGTTCGATCGCTTGAACTTATGGGATGCTCGATCGCTCGAAAGAGCTTCGATCGATCGAAGATGAAATTTCATGAATGGTCAAGGTAAGTATATAGAATCTCTGTGCATAAATATTTATTGGAAAAATAGGGTATTACAGATATGGACAATGAAATTATCCAAATCAATTGGTGGGATCCAAACAATCCTACTGATAACTCCGTCTAGGAGGATGATGTTTACAGTGACATGGATGGTCTGTGGTCCGAAAGAGAAGAAGAAGGAAATGCTGAAGAAGTGGTCAACCATGCCAAGCTGTGTGGGTTAGATGGGAATGATTTGGAAAAAGGTCAAGCATCACATTTCATCCAGAAAGGAGGAGATTTCCCCTGCTACTGCTCTCCAGAGCCATGGGTGGACTGCAAGGATAAGTACTCTTTCTTACATGAATACACTGGCTATGAAGATCTATACCTGCAAGCGCTCACAGAACCTATGTCTGTCCAAGATTGGATTTATGCACTGGATGGCCTGGCCATGAGGAATCTCTTTAATGAAGAATGCAGTAAGACCGAGGAGAGCGGTCCAAAGAAGATCATAGAAGTGAAGATTGGGAAAGAACAGATGGAAGAAATACTGAAAGAAGAGGTCAAGGGAAATAAATCAAGGAGAGAGAAGTCTAAAAATGGAGGAGAGATAGAATCAGGAAATTTGCCAAAATGTCCTTGAGTCTAATGATAGGATTCCCCTACCCCAGAAGTCTGTAATGGCCAGTATGAGCCGAACCTTTTAAATTTTCTGTTATCAATGAAAGTGACTGATTCTGCTTACTTGATTGCGCTTAATGATTTTGATAACTGTGAAAAAGAAAAAAAAAGAAGCAAATGAACCTGCATGCAAGATCATTGAGGAAACCTTGGCATTTGACTTAGAAAATGAAGAAGATTCTCAAAGTGATTCTTTCCATATTTCACTCAATAAAGATAAAAGCATAAAATTGATCTCATTACTAAAAGAATACAAGGATGCCTTGCATGGTCCTATGATGATGTGCCAGAATGAATTCAGAAATTATCCCACATCACCCCCTTTATACCAAACCTAAAAGGTGAGCTCACAGTCCAAAGCCATGAACTTGTTCCTTAATGGTAGCTAGATATCTTAAATGAACTTCTTCTTCTTAAAAAGAAAGAAAGAAAGAAAGAAGAAAAAAAAAAAAAGAGCTCGCTAGGATGAAAACCTGAAAGGGCACCTAGGAAAAAGTTAGAGCAAAATAAGATTCGTGTTGATTTCAAAATCCGAATCCTAGTCAGTTAAAATCATGAAGAGAATAAGAGATAGTGAGAAAAGAAAAGATAAAAAAAAAAAGAAAAAAGTAGAGAATAAATAAGATTGAGAATTCTTGAGTACTTCAAAGTACATGAATTATCCTAAAGAAATTAGAAATGAAAAGAAAGATTTGAAAGTATCAATTAATTTTTTGTGAAAGACTCAATGGATAAGTCATAAGTGGGCCTAGAACAATGCAGAAATATCTTTGAGAAAGATAAAGAGTAATTTGGAGGGCTGATATTACTATGTCAGTATGATAGAGTATGAATAAAACATGATGTATTATGAGAGTTGTAAAGATTGACTGGCTAGTGATAAGGTGAAAAGAATCAACCGCCAAATGGTTCCCTAATGTCTTGGGACCCAAATCATGTTTTGAATAAGGATAATTTAGTTTAAATCCAGAGGCTAAGTGATCCAAATTAGTGAATAAATTCACGTCTCATTCTTGTTCATAATCATTCATTCATTCATATACATTGATGCTTACAATTAGAACTAGTTCTGGGATAAAGTTGGACCTAGTTGAAAAGTTGAACTTAGTTGAAGCTAATTGAACATTGACTTAGGATTAATTACTCTTTGATATTATATCTTGTCTAAGGCATGTGTACTACCCTTTGTTTTATAGCGCATTTGAGGTACAACTTCTCATCCCTTCTCTAGTTTAATTCATTCCTTTGATTTTGAATTGATTTTCGACTCCATGTGCGACACTGTAGACTAGGTCTTGCCTTATGTGTTTATATGTGATAGAGACCTTTTCTTAGGATTTCTATTCTCGCATGCATTGCACGTTTAATATTCGCGGCTGGATCCCGGGTATGTTTTCTAGTTCTCTATTGCATATCATGTTGCTTGCTACTTGAATTACGTGGCTTATGAATGATATTTTGCCGTTAGCAATTTTACACCATTTCCAACATGCTTATGTTATGTATACCTATATATGTATTAATTGAGGGCATGCTTAGATTATTAATTTGGTTAAAAAGGATGTTGAGTAGAGGCCTATCGTGAGATAGGATGAAAGGGGGTGTTTTAGTCCGCCGAGCTCCTTCCCCTTTCATTCCATAATCCCCGGACCCAGTTTATCTTTGGTTTCGCAAAAGATCAGTTTGCTTTAAAATGGTTTCTTAATTTTCCTTTTAAAAAATTATGTGGCAACTCATTTGTTTTTGAATTTGGAATTTGGAAAATGTTTTAAAAATTAAAGTGGGCCCAAATGCCGGCATATCCACAGGACCTCAATTCCAGCCAAGGCATTCAACACAACTTACCTATGCTTGTAGGATGTTACCATGATGTCCCATATTGAAAGATGCGCTTGGGTTTTCTTGAATTGGTTTATCAACTCATTGTCTTCTTCGATGATCTCATCCATTTTTCCCTTTCCCTTGTCTTTGACCGGACTTTTTTCGATTGCTTCAGTGGTAGGCTGTGGAGGCTGATAATGACGGCCTGACCTAGTCAGATGATCAATCTTGGCAAGAGTAGGCCCTTCTACAGTCCCATCTTCTTTGAACCAGTCACAATCTGTTCCCACAAATGGTTTCTCCGGCTCCTTCCATATAGAAGCATCACTTTCATTGTTGGGATCATACCATTTGAGGTCCACTACCCTTAGATCTTGTTATTCCAAGAAGAATAGATCTTGTTCATCAGTCAGCTGTTGCTGCCACTCGTCGTCTCCTCCTTCAATCAGATGAATTCCTACAGATTTTGGGATGTCAATGAGGGCTAAAGGTTAACCTAAGGGGGTGACATAGGCAGTAGGGTTGAAGGATACATGGTTGGACTCAATGAGGCTGATATTTTGGTGGTTTGGTAGAGGATTTTAAGTGATATGGGGCTGCTTTAGAGATTGCTCAATGATATTCTGGTCAATGAGGTCTTGGATATCATGGCGAAGGCGCATACAATCATCGGTGTTGTGGCCAGGGGCTTGGTGGTAGGTGCATCTTTTGGACATATCGCAGTTTGGCGGGAGTGGGGTATTTCATGGCTGGAGTAGTTGGAGGTGGCCCTTTTTAAGGAGGCGATCTAAAGCTGAGGAGAGGGAGATCTCTAGCTTAGTGAAATTACAAGGAGGCTTTTTCTGAAAAGGGCAATTGGGCGAGTTTGCCTAGTTGAGGGGTTGGTATGGCCTAGGGGGGTATGCCATGGGTTGATTACTAAGAGCATTGACATCCGGAGGATTGCGGGAGTAGTTAGGTCTTTTTAACTGACTCGGAGGCTCTTCCTTCTTGATCTTTCCTTCCCTGATAGCGTCTTCAATTCGAGTTCCAACTTCAAACAGCTCTTCAAAAGTAGAGATGGACTGGTAAAACAATTTCTCGTGGTAGAGTGGTTACAGATTCCAGATTAGCATTCTCACCTGTTCTTTCTCAATCGGTCGGTGGGTCATTTGGGCCACTTTGTTCCTCCACTTGGTCAAGAAAGTAGCAAAGGATTCATTGTTTTTCTGTCGATTAGTTTCCAAATCCCTGACTGTAACATCTAACTCTTGATTGTAAGAATAGTGATCGACGAAGACTCGAACGATGTCTTCCCATGCCCGGGTTTTGGAGGCTTCCAAGGTTAGGAACCATGATAGTGCAGACTTTGCAAGAGTTTGTGGGAACAACATTGCAATGTGCTCGTGGGTACAACCCATGGATTGGAAGATGCTCATACATAGCTTCACATGACTTTCCGGATTCCCAGTTCCATCAAAATGGTCGATGGTAGGCATGTTGAAGTTCTCCGGCAGTTTCAGCTTAATAGGCTCAAAAAGGCCTTCCAAGTCTAGCATGTAATCATCAACCCCTTTGCTTTTTCTCAGTACACTTTCCAGCTTGTCAACCTTATCCATTTTCTCTTGGAGCTTTTTCTCATATGCAAATGGTGGGACCCCTTGAAACTAGTCTTCCTCCCTATTGTTCTCATGTGGGGGCGGTTCAATCCCCGGTGGTGGAAACCCAGGTGGAGGTTACGGTCGCTGCTGCATCAATTATTCCATGAACTTCCAAGTCTGGCTTATGGTTGCTCCCAACTCGATAACCTTGTTTTCTAACTCTTCTTGATTCATGCTGAAGTAAGCTGTCGGACTAATTCTGAGCAAACGATTATCTGAACTTCTGACCCTAGACGAGGATCCCAGCTGCTGACTTCGGGAATCTATACTGACCTGACAGATTTCAAGAGGACTAGATCAGATTTTGACAGTGATGACTTTAGACAGACAAAGACAGTGATGTTAACAAACATGGACCGACTAGTGTAAGATGATCGAGATAGTACGTGCAGACCGATAAGAATGGTGTATGCAAATGAGACAAGCACGCGGATGTAAGCCCTAATCTATATGATGCTCCTATTTCTAACAGATAGCAATTAAACAACTAAGGTCCTAACCATATAGAGTGTGCCAACTTTACTTTCCAGTACGATCACGAAGGGATAAAAGGGGTTTCCAGGGTTTTATGAAGGCTTCTAGGAGAGACTAGGCATTTCTAGGTGATTTGGGCAGAGAGGCTGGGATTTTTGGAGAATCTAGGAGATTTGGGCAGAGCTTCTAGGAAAACAAGTACTTTGGGTATTTCTGGGAAATTTGGATAGAGTTTCTGGGAAAAACTGGCATATCTGGGAAAAACTGGCATATCCGGGAAAATCGGACAGAGTTTTTGAAAGAAATTGTTATATCTGGGAAAAACTGGCATATCTGGGAAAATCGGACAAAGTTTCTGGGAGAAATTGTTATATTTGGGATATCTGGACAGAGTTTCTGGGAGAAACTGGTTGATATGTGATGATGGTGATCATATTGTCTAGCAGGTTTTCACACTCCTATGTCTTAGGACCGACAAACAAGGTTTGCGGTGTATATCTTTGTGAGCATGAAGCAGACATCCTTGTTATGGTGCCTAGGCAGGTCAACTCAATGTGATCATATGTGAGTGATTGCCTTGGGAATCATAAGAAAGAGGTTCTTCCCCATACCACATAAGTGTCTACACCGTGCAGGTAATCCCGTTAGGGCATACAGCAGTTATATCATATTTTTCAATCTGAAAAGATAAATGAACAGTCCTATGAAAGGTTCTATAGGAATCTATATGCAAAGGCTGGGTTTAGTCAAAGAGGGTCTGTTGACGAGAGTTCCAATATACCGTCAGGGAGATAGTACAGAGGTTTTTACTCTTTTTGATATACCTTGGAAGATACAGTATCAATGATGATTTATGCCCTGGCACAGCAAGACCTGAACAATGTCAGCGCCGTGTTTCAGACACAGTCGGAGGGGGAATTGCAGAAGTGCAATGCAGTGAACCAGACACAGTAAAAAGATGATTTTAAGGATGCTTCTTATGAGTCAAACCTCTGTATTATTTTGTTTTGAAAGTAAATATCCCCAGCTAAGTCGCCAGATTGTGGACACGCGGGATTCCACCACTTGCTTTTGTTTGTAATTGATTTAGATCAAAGAAAGAAAATGGTCTGTTGAAAATAGATACAGAGTCGCCACTTGGTCTTTAAGGAACCAAGAAACCTAATTTTGACTCACCCAAATGGATAAAGGGCACCGGCCCTTCATAACCAAAGAACTTGGCTCGGGGTTTTGGTACGAGAGAGGAAGGAGCCTTTGTCGCAACTAAAACACCCTCAACTCGTCTCGTCTTTTGACGGGCCTCAATTAGCATCCAAATAATCATCTTATACTATGTATGGTTCGACAATTAATACTATGATAGTATATTACATCACATAAGAAAAAATTGAAATGGAAGATCTAAAGATAAGATATCATTCATAAGATCTAAGCCAAGTATCACACAATGCAAAGTGAAAGATCACACAAAACAAACCTAGGAAAAATCGTCTAATCACATATCAAGTAATAAAGTTTTCCTAATCTAAGGTGACATGAATTGTGCTTGAAATAAATAAATCAAAGAACACAAGGATGCTTAGCAAGCTAGAATGATGCATGTTAATCTTTGAGAAGAAAAGATCTCTCAATCCCCGAGACGGATGAGAAAGGATGATTAGATCGAGGGGAAGCATGAACGTGTGATCAAGATCATTCCTTATAATCTTCTTAGATTAGGAGTTACAAAAACCCCAAATCTTTGCATGGATGCAATGTATGTATCTAGAATGTGCCAAGGTTATAGTGTTATTTATGTTCATGGATTCCTAGAATGACTTAGAAGTCTAAAATGTGTATGAATAAATGAATGAAATCATCACGGGATATATACAAAGGAAGTATGAACTACTTCCTAAGAAATGAGCTAATTTGGAGTACATGTAAGCATCAAATCAAAGGATGGAAGTGAAAATATGCTTGCTGTAAATAGTGGACAGAACAGTAACATGATCTTTCAAAAATTGAAAAGAGGGGATAGGTATGTTTTCAATGCATGATTATTTATGGAGATCTTCCTTATTGTGTCTAGAACACAACCCAAAAAGCCAATCTTTAATAACTACTACAGATTGAGAGAAGTCATATAAACAATAGAGGTTATTCAGAAACAGAGTCTGTACTGTCGAATGAAATGTTAGAAAATCTTAGAAAATGGAAACAAAAGATCTAAAGGCCTATATTATATAGAAAGTTCCCTAAGACATTGAAGTTCAAGGAAAAAATAAGTTGGGACCACTCATTTTGGAAAAGTGTTCTGTAAAACAAGTTGAAAGTCAACCTAGCTGCTGTGATAGCAGAGGCAGAATGTTTGGAAGGAATGTTTGAACAAAAACAGACCTCTTTCAAGTGCTTCCAAGTCAAGACAAAAATCATGGATGTTCTATAATGAGTTAGAAAGACTTTTCAAGTGGTCTTGAACTCATATATTGAGTATTGAACTCAAAATAATTCATTGAAATTAAATGACTCACTATTTTGAAGGTTTTGAGAAAACAAGGTTTATTTCTTGAAATCAAAATGAGGGGTTTAAGAGGGGGTTTTGAAATGGGGGTTTTGAAAACATATTTTCAATACTTAATGAAGATTATAACCACTTCAAATGTCAACATAAAACTCATCATCAAGAACCTCCAAGATTGTTGGAAAGTATTATTTACATTTTAAAAACAACTTCATGAATACATAGGAATGTATTGAAGTTGAAATCATCATCTATCAACACATGTTTTTCAGGTCAAGAGCTACTATCCATAAGGATTCACTCACCTCAAATTTCATGTCAACATCTAGATGATGATAGACTAGTAAGTAAATAAAGAAAAACAAAAAAAGAAATGAGGTGAGAGAAGATAAACAAATATAAACAAACAAATAGATAGCAATCAATAGATGATATTCATGATGTAGGACTTGTAGTTTGGTGTTTCACTCATATGTGGTGACATTGGGCATGGAAGTAGCTTCCTCTCTCTTAAATGCTCACTAAAATGGTGGTTGGGTGTATTGAATATGAAGTAAATGGAAGTAATGAAGTAAAAACAAAGTTTAGAACTCACTTTCTTGTTTGAAAATCAAAAAAGGAAGCTTCTTTTCTCTCTATTCTAACCTTGTCTCTACAACTTTCTCTCTAAAACTTTTCAAAGCTTGCATTTGACACCCCCAAAATGAGAAGTCAAGGGGGGTTTATATAGGCCAATTTGGGGGTGGTTTTGGGGTTTTAGAAGTACTCCCATTGGTCCCAAACATCTGTGAACATAGAACTACGTCGTTTTGATTTATAATTAATCAAAATGAACCGCCAAAAGAAATTACAAAAAACCCTATTCTAGAGGAGAGTGTTGCGGCGGCACTGGGCCTGTGCCGCGGCAGCAGTGGGCCAGTGCCGTGGTGCCACTGCTACTCATTCGTCCAGATAATCCTTTTTAGGCCCCCAGAGGTTTCGGTATTCGCGAAAAGGCCCTATTTCGTCCGAAATTCACCGAAAATGTATACAAATTCCAAATTGAGGTTGTGATATACCATTGGAAAGGTAATGGAGTCTACTTTATATAAACAATAGTTCAGAGATAGGTCACCTTGAAAAGCCTTGCGGTATTCGCGATAAAAGCCGGTTTGATCGCCTTTTTTGCCTTCGGAAATTCATAATAAATTCGTTTGAAATCCAAAAATTATGTGTGATATACCGTCGGAAAGCTATTGACCTCTAGTATCCATTAAAAATGTTTGAAAAATGATACAACGCTCTGGTTTAAAAGTCAACTTTTGGTCAAACTGGTCAAACCCGGGATTCCCGGGAAGTTTTGGAAACCTCTGGGAGCTTCCAAGAGCTGACGTTCTCGTTCGATTTTCTTTTAAGACTCATCTTAATACTTTCCACATGGTCTAAAAGTCAACTTTTGGTCAAACTGGTCAAACCCGGGATTCCCGGGAAGTTTTGGAAACCTCTGGGAGCTTCCAAGAGCTGACGTTCTCGTTCGATTTTCTTTTAAGACTCATCTTAATACTTTCCACATGGTCTAGAATGATCCCGGAACTTTTCATCGAATTTGGACGATTTTGGTCAAACTTGGTCAAACTTGGTCAAACGTAGTCAAACCGGTCAATGGGGACTTTCTGGGAACTTTCGGGACCTCTAGGGGTCTCTGGGAGCTGACGATTTCATCCGGTCTTGCTTTAGAACTTATTTTATTATTTTTCTTACGACGTAGCACATTTCTAGAATATTTGGTCCGAATCCGAGAGCGTTCGGGCTTTCAGGGGTATTTTGATCATTCTAAGCATTCTGAGAGATAAAACCAACTTCCAGGAGTCCTTTTGAGTCTTTTACGATCATTGTGAACCACCAAGCTATGGGTCTCCTAAATCTGATAGCTGACAAAATGGGGTGTCTACAGATATCCTATATCTACTCTAAAACTTGTATGTAACGTATACTGTATAGATTTTACACGATCTATCCTAATATATATATAGGTTTAGAAGTTTTAAAGCTGAAAATCTCTGTTTCCCGCAATTCTGACAAGTGCAATCGATCTCGCATATGTTTCACAATCGGTCCTGGCTGTGGCCGGTCCTGCCTATGTTTCGCGACTGATCATGGTCATGACCGGTCTTTCCCTTTAGTTGGGACCGGTCCTGCTCAATTTTCAGGATCTTCTTCTTTTTGTTCTTCTAATCAACTATCTCTCCTGCACCATCATCCACTTCATTTCCCTTATGCTTTTATATTCTATAAAATAGCGTACTTATGCAAATATTAGCAGTAATGTCTTCTTTATGTAATTATATTGAAATAAGCATAAGTCTTTATAAGTAGGGAGGAAAACACGTATAATTTCTCTTATTAGCGCTTCCAGATATAAGCTTGCCACACCCCCCAACTAGCTCATTACTAGTCCCTAGTAATGAGGTAAATTGATGCAACAAGAAATTTAACCTATATATATATAACTAAAAATAGAAAAATAAAACAAAACAAAACCTAGCTCATTTTTGTAGGAATCACGATTGCATTTAAATTATGCTACAAGTCTTTAAACCCCTTGGTGTCCCTAGTAGGACGAGTGTTGTCTCGTGAGGGTTTACAGCAAAGCTACCCACAAAATTTTTAATCATGATCATTATACATGCATATTCATCCTCCAATGAGGATGATATGCCAGCTAACGAATGCCAAGAAGCTCAGAGCAAGAAGAAATCGGTCAATGAGGGTGATATTTGCAGGACCTACTGGGCAGTTGAGCGTGGATGAAAACATGTGCGTGGGTTTTGTTGAGCTGGAATGAAGGTGGTTACATCCCCACTAAAATTGCATCATGGTAGAAGTAGAGATATTGGGATAATGAGTGGGGCATCACTCGTTCATGCCTAGAATTTTGGAGCCACAACCCCACTATCGTGGGTGGTTATCAACTCTGTCTATAAATAGGAAAGGTTGTATAGCATTTAGTTTTGCTAACACATACGCCACCTCTGCCCATATAATTCTTAAGTGATTATGAGTTCTCATTGTTTCCTGAGTGATTATAACTGTCGTTCAATTTATCAATGAAGATGATGTTCATTGAGGTATTTTAAGTTCAGTGTTCATTTGTTTCTTTTCCTTTTCCATTTGTAGTTGGTTACTTGCATCAGAGTAGTGTATGACCCATTGTTGTTATTAATTTCTTTTAATAATAACTGTTTGAGTCAGAAGTTAGATTAGGTTTTTACAACTTATTTGAGTCCAAGTGGACTCTGGCACTCCCAAACACACCACCATAGAATTTTATAGTGAACAATTTTTGGCACGTCCGGTGGGATCATGTCAAATGGCTGGAAAAGGAACAAAATCTAGGGGCACTTCCCAAGAGGTAGGCTCACGCGAGCCTACTATAGATGTAGAATCCCTAGACAGTATGGTAGTCAGTTAGGCTAACTTGTCTAACATCGGTAGTAGCATACTAGAACACTTTAATCAACGCTTTGCTGAGATGTCCATTAGGCAAGATCAGACTTTTGCCCAAGTGAGTGAGATGTTTTGTGAAATGAAGGAATGGAAGGAATACCAAGAGAGTTGTCTTTCACAGCCAACGATACCACCAACCTTGCTATCACAGGTTGGGTTAGGGGCAAGCCATAATGCCCCTTCTTCCTCCTAGACTAAAAAATGTTACCATTCCAAAGAGGAATGGTAAAAAGGTTTTAGGAGAGACCATGAACTTACCACAGGTTTTGGCCCAAGCTGGCATCACCATCAAGGATCCGTGCTCGGCCAAAAAGAGTATGTTTTGGACCAATAGTTGAGAAAAATTAACCCGTTGTTCGAAAACATTGAAGAAATCGATGATGAGCACTCGGGGAATGAAAGAGTGATTCCAGGACATGAGGTCGGTCAGAGAGGAGGTGTCCCTGCTCAAACAATGAGGATTGATCGGGAGCAGATCGCCCAAGTCATCCACTAGGACTTTGGTGGCCTCTTTGTAGGAGACAACGGCCCGCATACTGGAGGCCACATAGTGTCGCAATTGAGAGAACTCCTCTTCTGAGGGGATAGGAGCCCAACTTCACTATGTTTTCTGGTGAACCGGACCAATTGGCCATGGAGCATATCGATCGCTTCCTGCTTCGAAGTGGGGAAGTCAGCCACTGAGGGGATATGTTACTGAAATTGCTTCCCAATTCTCTGACCGCGATAGCTTTCAGTTGGTATAAAAATATTTCCCTAAACTCATTCCATAATTGGAACCAGATGGAGGAAGCTTTCCATGCCCAATTATATTGGACCGAGCCCGAAGTATCTAGGCCGATCTAACCAGGCAATATCAGCTTTCGAGCGAATCAGCCGAAGCAAACATAGCCAGATTTAAACGGGCTAAGCACCGGTGCAAGACCATGTTGCCCAAAGAAGAATTTATCAACACATTAGAAAGACTTACCTTTAAGCTAAGAAAGAAGTTTGAAGGAATTGGCTGTCATGCCCCGATGTAGCATAAATAGGGAAAGCATTTAATTTACTTTATGGACCTGTAGGTTGTGACAGTTTGAAAGATCAATTCCGTCCCAAACGTCGAATGGAAATACAATTTAAATCAGAGTAGGAGCAATCAAGGCTTACAAAATTTTTCCAAGTTAATAATTACACAGCACGTGATGAGCTAACGGCACAACCTGCCTTTTAAATAAAATAATATCTATTACAATAATCCTTATTACAAGTTTAGTTCATAAAATAAAGCAGTAATAACAATTCCTCTCGTCAGGTAGTTATATTCAATTTGCATAGTCGTACTGGTCTGTCTGGTCATAACCTGAAAAGCCTAGACACGTGTGTCCAGGGCGCATCAACCCCATTAGCTTTGTGAAACTGGTGAGTATTAAAAACATGTTCTTGTAATGTAAAACATACTCCTTTACCATTTTCATTTCACAGGTTACATTACCCAATAGGTTAGAAATATTGAAATGAATACAAGTTATAAAATAATCCAGATAACATCATTATCTGCAAATCGATAAATCATGGGACCGTGCATGGAACAATGCAACCATCTCATCCGACTCTTTTATCTCAACCACACATCACCCAACTCTCTCGCTCTAGTATCTTAAAATACTAAGGTGACCACACTATAGTACATGGGTACCAGGGAGTGTCCAATTTGCCTCACACTTTAGTACGGGTACCAGTATAACACCCGTATTTGTGTTATTGCTTTTGCATTTCATTGCCATGCATGATAATGTGATGTGGCGTGTCTTTTGGCACATAGTTGAGTGAGTTTTGACTCACGAGTCGTTTTGGGGTGTCTGTGTTAGAGGACCCTCTGAGAATTTGCTAGTGAGTGTTTTGTAGTTGTGAAGTCTCTCCGAGTATGAGACTGTCACTGAGGAACATTTTAAATGTTTATCTGGAAATAAATGTTTACCTGTGTATTTCAATATCTGTATTATTTTCTGGCTTAGAATATATTTCTATTGTTAGATTTAGTATTCTGGTGAGGACGAATGAACACGCTATTAATTTGGAAAGCTAATTAGCAACTTCGGAAACGTCATGTAGAAATTCGCGTTTTAGGGACGAAACGAAACTTAGTCGAACACTTTTATAATTTTGAGATTTCACTTATAAAGCTATGAATAAGCTGTATAGAAAGTTTCAGAGACTGATTAGGAGTTTTGAAAACACGTGGGGAGGTAAACGTAATTCCCGAGAGTTTTGCCTATATATAGATAGAGATGGTTGAGATATTCTCACAAGTTCTTAACCTAAATTCCAAAAAGGGGGCCATAGGGAGATTTTGGAGCTTAGAGCTTTGCGACGCCAAACGACGACCTTCCGTCAGTCTATTTTCTCTCATATTTCATATTCGAGCTCCTCGAGGTAAGAGCTTCGTTTTGATATATGTTAGGGCTTGTTTGGCCAAGTTTTTCGAAAAGTTGTTTCTTAGAATTTTTCATAAAAGTTGATAAATGGAATTTTGATCCATAGGAATTGTACTAGACGGACTTTTGCACGTTCTTTGTGCACGGGTTTTCTTCAGATTGAATTATAGGAGCGTTATTCGGAGGTGAGTAATTCAACTATGTTTTTGGAATGGTTTCTTGACATGTATTCATGTTATGTTTGAATAGCATGTATTAATACTTAGAGATATCTTGTGTAGTTCATGTTGGGCATTATATTGATAAGTAGGCCCAATAGCACGATGAAATGTTTTGATTACCGCGAGCATGGTGATGTGTATTTGAGTATGTTAAGTTGCTTATTTGGGTCAGAAAGAGCACGTGGTCACCGTGCCATTTTGTGGAGCCGATATATGCATTAAGGTCGCACGATTGAAGAGAAGAATCGTGGGTCTTACCCTTTCACGTGGACTTATTGGCGAGGAGTCGCGGATTAGGAGTATGGACGGGCACGTGATTTTCCCGCGACTAATCTAAAATGTAGAGATGTGAATGCGGACATGTTTATCATTCATGTGCATATGTTGTTTTATTCACTAAGCGTTATCTTAAACAAATCGAATATCTGTGGTTATTCAAATAACCATTTTAGGTGTTAATGTTGGCGAGGAATCGGAGAAGTGAGCACGTGGGTTCAGAGTTCGATTAGAAGACAACCCGAATGTTGATCTTGTAGTTTTGGAGCAATAGGAATGTTTTAATAAAGATTTTGAATGGTTTTATCTTATGTTTAACTTAGTATGTTAGAGTGGACCTAAAGCATGGTAATAGTTAGTAACTCGTTGTAATTATACTTTGGTAATGTTTTAATACAGCTAGGATTACTTTGATGTGAGATTGGAGTGTGTGGTTAACACTTGGTTGTTTAAAAAGCTTTTTGAAACTTGTTTTCTGCAAAATTGGGCTGCTGTCAGGGGAGCAGTCGACTGGTTTAGTGTTCAGTCGACTGGACCCTTGTGCCTACTAGCTACTGCTTTTTAATATGGCAAAAGCAGTCGACTGGGCCCTGTCTCAGTCGACTGGACCTCTGTAGGTTTTGTGTTCATTTTGGTTTTGCTTGCTTCAGTCGACCGAAGGGGGAATTCAGTCGACTGAAAGTTGGAGTCCCAGTCGACTGGACCCCACTCTCAGTCGACTGGATGGTCTGTTAAACCTTTTTGAAAACTCTCTGCTTTCTTCAGTCGACTGGACCCCTAGTTTTAAAATGTGTTTTGTTTTCCGCTGTGTGTGTTCTTCAAACTAAATTTTGGGAACGTTAATGAATTGGGTTAGCCTCGGTGGTGTGCCACAAGCTCCGATTCCGCTATTGTGGGACCGGGCTATGACAACCAGGGAATGTCCAATTACCTCACACTTTAGCCATACCACGTATGTAAGGGGATTGTCCACTAGGCCACACTATAGCATTACCACGGGTTGCAGGGAGTGTGCAAGTCAGTGTCACACACTTTAGCGCTACCACGGGCGCCTGGTGTCCAAATTTGTCATCATCGCATTTTTAAAGATACTCTAAACCACATCATCATAACATCACACTTTAGTGCACAAATACCAAGGAGTGTCCAATCATAATCTCATTCACATACTCTTTTCATACTGGCCATCACTCACCATGCATGTACACTTGACTCCACATCTATGTCATGTCACTTTATACAAAAAGTGTAAAGTACTGGAAATGATAACAACGTATGTGCGAGAAAGATCAAGTCCTAAAATATTTCTCTTTAACATAATATAACCACATGATTTTGTTTTAGCATAACTCCCAAACAGTACTTTTAAAAATTCTCAAACTTCATCCAAATAGTTCCTTAATAGAAAATCGACAAAAACCAAAAAAGTCAAGTCGCTTGCACAATATGTCACTTTTTCGATGTCCTTTTAAAATTTTCCAAATTGTCAGAATTTACAAAGGTTGCTCGTGTGGGCCATTCGTGCGATGGGTCTCTCACGCGAGGCTCCCTCGCGTGGGTCGCGGGTGCGAATTGGTGCAGAAACTTCATCTTCTTCGTTTTCTCCCCTGTTTCAGTCTGGAGGTCTTTTTTTGACCGAATTCAATTTTGAAAGTAAACGAGCCTTATAATATATGGTTCTTTTCGTTTTTCCACAAGGATTATTAATAGACGATCGGATTAATGTGAATCGAAATGTAGCTCTCAGATTTTACGAAAAATTGAGAGGTGACAAAACTTAATTTTGAATATACTTTCTCATATGACTGAATTAGGCTCTAATGTTTAAACCGCAGTCCCTATATATTGTGATCTTTCATATTTATCTCTAAAAATAGATTTTGGTTAGGTTTGAGAAATTCATGTTTTCAAGCTTGAATTTCCATGGACAAACTCAACAATGGTGATTCCAAATTAAACTAATCACAACAGTTAATAAGTAAGAAATTACATTCTAAGTGAGTTGATAATACTCACTGTGATAAAGGATTGGAGTATATGTTGAGAAAAAAATCAAATAAGAAAAACAATTTTCAATCTTCGAGCTATGGAGGTTGAGCTCTTCCTCTCTTTAGAAAATTTGTTTAAACTCTGCTCTCTCTCTAAAACTCTCTCTATTCTCGAATTGTAAGAATGTGCAGATTGTGTGAGTTGTGCTACGCTTATAAAGAAAACCAATTTGATGAACTTGGAGACCAAGTATTTTCTTCCTCACTCAACAAATTATTTTTATTAACTAATTACATATACATATTATACACAGCACACACATACATACATATAAACATTATATGCACAGATTATATTCTACATATACACTCTAATTGGGTTTGTAGGAGTTGCTAGAAATCATAAGGGACAAATAGTAGTGTTTGGGTAATCTAGGTTTTGGCATAACACAGCACACACTAGGTAGACATTTCCAAACAAGGCACTACCAATTTGCCTAGGAATTTATTAGGGTGTTTGGGAAAACTAACTTTTGGCACTAAGATACACATACACAATATGCATTGCCAAACAAGCCCAAGTAATCATTGTAAGCATTAATGTGTATAAAAGCAAGCGTCAACTCTTGATTCGTGGAGATTCCCAAGCTGTGGGAGTCCAACGCGGCGTAGACAGTTTTCGAACATAAACTGGTATTTTCTCGGCGCGGTGGTCACCACAAAAATACAAAAAATTTATTTTAACGTAAGAAATGATTTTCTGGTTTCATATTAAAAAATACAGTTTGAGTCAAAAGTAAATATTTTCACCATTTTGAAAGTATAGATTTGAGATCACATCTAATCTTATAAATTACGAAATCATAACACAGTTATTCCTGAATTTTATAAAAATTACCGTTTGACCCCCAATGAAAGAATTGGTAATAAAATAAAGCAAGTAATTCAAATTAAGATAAATATGGATATGTAATTAGAAATTAAATGAAATTACAGGTTGTTACATCCTTCCTCACTTAAGCAGGATTTCGCCCTCGAAATCTAGACTAACTAGTCATGAAACAACTCTGGGTACTTCTTCCTCATATCAGCTTAAACTTCCCATGAGGCATCATTTTCGTCATGGTGATTTCACTGAACTTTCACCGATAGGATATTCTTATTCCTCAACTTCTTGATACTCTGATCCAAAATTTTCACAGGGCTTTCCCTGTAGGAAACGTTATGACTCGTCTCAATATCATCAAAACTAACCACATGTGAGGGATCTCGTATATATTTTCTCAGAATACTTACATGGAACACATTGTGAACACTAGACATCTTTGGTGGCAGTGCGAGTCGATAAGCCACTTTTCCGACACGATCCAATATCTCGAACGATTCAATGAAATGCGGGGCCAACTTTCCTCTCTTAAGACCAGAACGCACCACTCCTCGGGTTGGTGAAACCTTCAGAAGTACGTAATCTCTGACACTAAATTCTAAATCCTTTCGGCGTCAATCAACATAACTCTTATATCTGCTCTATGTGGTTCTCATTCTTTCCTTGACTAGAGAAATCTTTTTGTTGGTTTCTCTAACCAAATCTGGTCCCAATAAGTCTGTGACTCCAACCTCTGCCCAACACAACGGAGAACGACATGGACGTCCATACAATGCTTCAAACGAAGCCATCCTTATATTCACGTGATAACTATTATTATAGGCAAATTCATCCAAAGGCAAGTGTGTCTCCCAAGTTTCTTTAAAGTCGATAACACAAGACCTAAGCATATCGTCTATGATTTGATTAACACCCTCGGTTTGCCCATCTGTTTAAGGGTGAAAAGCAGTACTCATTTTAAGCGAGGTTCCCATAGCTTCCTATACACTTTCCCAAAATCCAGAAGTAAAATGCGCATCGCAGTCTGACACAATCGACACAGGTGCACAGCGAAGTCACGTAACTTGTTGTATGTACATCCGACTTATCTTTTCTACCGGGTATGTCATACTATAAGCAATGAAATGAGCAGATTTTGTCAATTGATCCACAATTACCCAAATGGCATCATGATTCTGCTATGACTAGGGTAATCCCACTACAAAATCTATGGTTATGTGTTCCCACTTCCAACCTAGGACAGGTAGCAGTGGTAGGAATCCCAAGGGCCTCTGATGTTTAGCCTTCACTTGTTGACATGTCAAACACTTGGATACGAATTCATCCACATCCTTCTTCATACCTTCCTACAAGAAATTTCTCTTCAAATCTTTGTACATTTTCGATCCTCCTGGGTGAACAGTAAATCTGGACTTATGTGCTTCTTCCAGAATATTCTTTCTTAGATCCCCACTATCTAGCATATATAATTAGTTTCTACATCTGTACCCTCCATCGATTCCCATTTTCCACTCGTTTGGATCTTTCTCTGACATCTTAACAAACCGTGCTCAAAACTTCCCATCTTCTTTCTACACTTTGATAATGTAGTCAATAAGAGTAGGTTGTAGGATAAGACATCCAAAAAGGTTACCTTCTCCTCCCTTAGTATTTTGCACATCAAACTCAATCAATGTCTCTAATGCCTGCCATTCTCTAACCATTAAAGAGGTAATTGTTCCACGAGTTTGCCAACTCAAAGCCTCAGCAACCACATTAGCTTTACCAAGTGGTATTCTAATATGAAGTCATAATCTTTAATCAACTCCATCCATTTGCGTTGCCTCATGTTTAACTCTTTCTGTGTGAACAAATATTTCAGACTCTTGTGATCGGAGAATAAATCAAACTTCTTGCCATAGAGATAATATCTTCAAATCCTGAGTGCAAATACTACTACAGCCAATTCCAAATCATGAGTAAGGTAGTTCAACTCATTGTGTTTCAACTGTCTTGATCCATATGCGATAACTCTACCATCTTGCATAAGCACACACCCTAATCCTTGATATGACACATCGCTGAAGATAGTGAACTTCTCATCAGGCCTGGGTATAGCTAGTACCGGTGCTATGTTAAGTCTCTCTTTTAACTCTAGAAAGGCGTGCTCGTGCTTTTCTGTTCACTTAAATTTATAAGCTTTCTTAGTTAATCCGGTCAGTGGTGCGGCTATCTTAGAGAATCCTACGACAAATCTTCGGTAATAACCTATGAGTCCAAGGAAACTCCTAACCTTTGTAAGGTTGGTCGTCCTAACCTAGTTTGATACAGCATCTATCTTGGATAAATCCACAGAAATTCCTTGAGATGACACCTTGTGCCCCAAAAATTTCACTTGCTGTAACCAAAACTCATACTTACTAAATTTGGCATACAAGTGATGATCCTTGAGCGTCTGCATCGTAATCCATAGATATTGCTCGTGCTCTTCCTCTAACTTAGAATAAATCAAAATATCATCTATGAAGATGATGACAAACTGATCCAAATAAGGCTTGAATACTCTATTCATCAGATCCATAAACACAGCAGGAGCAGTCATCATTCCAAATGACATTACCAAAAACTTAAAGTGACTATATCTGGTCCTGAAGATAGTTTTAGTTATGTCTTTCTTTTGTTCCCTCAACTGATGATATCTTGACCGTAGATCTATCTTGGAGAGTGTTGGAGCTCCCTGTAGTTGATCAAACAAATAGTCGATCCGAGGTAAGGGATACTTATTCTTGATAGTCACTTAGTTCAATTCTCTGCAATCAATACATAGCCGAAGTGTTCCGTCCTTCTTCTTCACGAATAACACTGGTGCTCCCCAAGGTGATGTACTTGGACGTACAAAATCTAGATCCTTAAGCTCTTAAACTTGTTCCTTTAATTTCTATAGTTTGGCAGGGGCCATTCTATAGGAAACCTTAGTGATCGGTGCAGTGCTTGGTATAAGTTCAATACAAAACTATATACTTCTCTTGGGTGGTAATCCAGAAATGTCTTTAAATGCTTCTTTGAAGTCTTTGACCATATATATAGAAGACACTGTCATTTCTGTGTTGATGACTTTGATGTTCGCTAAGCATCTTGTGAGGAACATATCTCCCAAAGGGTTACACTGGAAATCAAAGGATTGATTCCCATTGTCAGAGAATGTAATTCTTTTCCTCGCACAAACCAACTTCGCTTGATTCTGAGCGAGCCAATCCATTCCGAGAATTATGTCAAACTCCTTCATTGATAGAACAATCAACTTTTGCAGGGATCTCATTGATAGAACAACAAACATTATAGCACATGATCAGCTAAAGTCACAACTCGCCTTGTAAATAAAACAATATCTATTACAGTGATCCTTATTACTAGTTTAGTTCATAAAATAAAGCAGCAATAACAATTCCTCTCCTCAGTTAGTTATTCAATTTGCAAAGTCGTACTGCCCTAACTGGTCATAACCTGAAAAGCCTAGACATGAGTGTCCAGGGCGCATCAATGCCGTCAGCTTTATGAAGCAGGTGAGTATTAAAAACATGTTCTTGTAATGTAAAACATACTCCTGTACCATTTTCATTTCACAAATTACATTACCCAACATGTTAGAAATATAGAAATGAATTCAAATTATAAAACAATTAAGATAACATCATAATCTACAAATCGATAAATTATGGGACCGTGTATGGAACTATGCAACCATCTCATTCCACTCTTTTCTCTCAACCACACATCACCCAACTCTCTCGCTCCAATATCTTGAAATACTAAGGTGACCACACTATAGTACAGGGGTACCAGGGAGTGTCTAGTTTTGTCACATCCCGAAGTACCAAAAATAGGGAAAAATAAATTTCCTTTATGGGTTCGTAGACACGTGACTGGTTGTGAATGTCACCTGATTGTCCAAAAATGCTTAAAACAATAATATGATACAGGAAAGTGACTCAGTTCAGTGGAAGCAAGAATTTAAACATTTAAGTCTTACATGATTAGTATATTACAGACTAAAAGATATCCAAAAGATAGATATTACAAGTTCAACTAAGCTATTACATCATTAAACATATTAATAACAGAACTATGATAAAAGAAAAACTCCAAGATCTTCAGCTGGCGAAACCATAGCCTTCCTCGTAGTAATCTTCACGAGCATAGTCTTTAGTAGTAAAGTCTGTATCTTGATCATAGCCAGCTTCGTCTGGACCTATAAAGGCTGGACGTGGAAGGTCCAGCGGCATAAAAAGCCGTTAGCGGTTAAGCTAAGTATGGGTCCCCTTAAGGTTACCACCACCAAGGTAAGTTATTCATCATCTCTTCTTATTTCTCAAAACCATATCTCATTCATCATTTCTTATTCATGATACTATGTCTCATTCGTCTTTTCTTATTCTCAAAACCATGTCCTATTTAAACCCAATCATTCCCTTTGAAACTTAACCCAGAACTGAACTGACCAATGACATTGCCTGAAAAAAAAACTTAACTCCAAATGCATTTACTGGTCAAGAAAGAACAACTCTCAACAATGAATAGTTAACTGTCGCCCAACTGGCACTCAAACTGTCGCCCAACTGGCACTCAAACTGTCGCCCAAATGGCATTCAAACTATCGCCCAAATGGCATTCAAACTATGCCCAACTGGCATTCAAACTGTCGCCCAAATGGCATAAGTGTGCGGGACATTAACAATCTCTTGGTCGAACACATCATGCTGATCCTCAGGTCGCCCGCACGTTACCAAACACGTCATGCCGATCCTCAGACCAAGGGTACGGGAAATTAATAATCACTTGGGCGAACACGTCATGCCGATCCTCAGTCTAAGGGTGCGAAAAAATAATCAACCACTTGATCGAACACGTCATGACGATCCTCAGTTCATCCGCACTTGAACGAACACGTCATGTTGATCCTCAGATCAAGAACACAAAACATAACTCTCCGATCGACACCAAGGAATTACCGAAAAACCAATTTTGCAAGAATTACCCAAACATGACACGAAAGTTCACGAATCAACTTTGACCGGTAGTCACACGACTAGAAACGAGGCCCAATGTCCCTTATTCTCATAAAATCAGTTATTGAAGGTTTTATCGTTATTTTACACGTTTGTACATTTCGTAGTTTAGTTCATTAATATCATCCATTTATAACCGTCAGTATTTCGCTTTACGTTCGACATTCCGTTTACCTCTCAATACACTTATGATGAAAACTTTTCCAATCACTTACCAATGCAATAATCGTGCCATACAACATACTCGTAGTTTGGGTATGAACTTTCCAACGGTCATTAAACTAAATTCACATAACTCATGGATTTATAACATAGATTTAATACCAATAAACATATAGATAAAACCCTTAACATACTCATCTACGCGATAGCACTACCATAGCACAAGATTTTCATAACACAGGTACCGAAACACTAGCATCAACAATCAACACCATGCATAAAAAAAACATCATACAAAAGCTACACAATCTCCCAGGGTACATTTTCATTGTGTTGCCTGAAACCACATGATTTATTTGGGCATGATAGTTTACTTTTTAGATCAAACTCACAGCTAAAACATTGTAGATAATAGGAATATTTTCATGTACAAAAACAAATCTAGCTTCAATTACATTATTGAGCTACTCAAAATATTTATTTTACAACACATTTCTTATATCTCGGACTGTTCTATCTCAGATTTATAGTACTGCATTGTACGTGAATTTTACCTATGAAGGAGGGATTTTTAGACTGAGCTATAGAAGAGTAATTTGTAGATAAATGAGTTAGCTTTCACCATAAAAAAACCTAGCTTAATTTTGATTTTTGTGCTATAGAAGAGTAATTCGTAGATAAATGAGTTAGCTTTCACCACAAAAAAACCTAGCTTAATTCCGATTTTTGAGCTGCTCCAAATGTTGATTGTACTAAACTACATTCTGCTGAAAGTTTCTATTTCCCAGACTTATAACACTGTGTTGTACATGCATTTCACCTATGGAGGCTTAATTTATAGACTAAGCTATTAGAAGAGTTATTTGTAGATAAATGAGTTAGATTTCACCAAAAAAAACCTAGCTTAATTTTGATTTTTGAGCTCCTCAAAACTTTCATTTTACTAAACTACATTCTGCTGGAAGTTTCTGTTTTCCCAGGTTTATAACATTGCGTTGTACATGCATTTCACCCATGAAGGATTAATTTCTAGACTGAGCTATAGAAGAGTTGTTTGTAGATATATGAGTTAGCTTTCTCCACAAAAAATCCTAGCTTAATTTGGATTTTTTGAGCTACACAAAACATTCATTTTACTAAACTACATTATATTGGAAGTTTCAGTTTCTCAGATTTAAAGCACTTGTCTTACATGTCATGAAAACTTCAACACAACATCAAACTCCTAATAAACATTATTACATACTATATATGTTCTAAATTGAGTTAGATTACTTACAATTACTCACCAAAGCTTGAAATTGAGCTTGGATGTTGTTTTTGAGCTCAATGGAACATGAACTTCAAACTTCAAGGATGAACTTCTTCTTCTTCTTCTACTTTTGATTGTGTACTTCTTCTTCTTCTAGGGACTCTTTGCAGTTCTTCTAAAACTTCTCATCATAGATTATCAGTCCCCATGATGGCATATTAATAACAGAACTATGATAAAAGAAAAACTCCAAGATCTTCAGCTGGAGAAACCATAGCCTTCCTCGTAGTAATCTTCACCAACATAGTCTTTAGTAGTAAAGTCTGTATCTTGATCATAGTCCTCTCCGTCTGGACCTACAAAGGCTCGACGTGGAAGGTCCAGCGGCATAAAAAGCCATTAGCGGTTAAGCTAAGTGAGGGTCCCTTGAGGTTACCACCACCAGGGTAAGTTATTCATCATCTCTTCTTATTTCTCGAAACCATATCTCGTTCATCATTTCTTATTCTCGATACTATGTCTCGTTCGTCTTTTCTTATTCTCAAAACCATGTCTTATTTAAACCCAATCAATCCCTTTGAAACTTAACCCAGAACTGAACTGACCAATGACATTGACTGAAAAAAAACTTAACTCCAAATGCATTTACTGGTCAAGAAAGAACAACTCTCAACAATGAATAGTTAACTGTCGCCCAACTGGCACTCAAACTGTCGCCCAAATGGCATTCAAACTATCGCCCAAATGGCATTCAAACTATGCCCAACTGGCATTCAAACTGTCGCCCAAATGGCATAAGTGTGCGGGACATTAACAATCTCTTGGTCGAACACATCATACTGATCCTCAGGTCGCCCGCACGTTACCAAACACGTCATGCCGATCCTCAGACCAAGGGTACGGGAAATTAATAATCACTTGGGCGAACACGTCATGCCGATCCGTAGTCTAAGGGTGCGAAAAAATAATCAACCACTTGATCGAACACGTCATGACGATCCTCAGTTCATCTGCACTTGAACGAACACGTCATGCTGATCCTCAGATCAAGAACACAAAACATAACTCTCCAATCGACACCATGGAATTACCGAAACACCAATTTTGTAAGAAATATCCAAACATGACATGAAAGTTCACGAATCAACTTTGACCGGTAGTCACACGACTAGAAACGAGGCCCAATGTCCCTTATTCTCATAAAATCAGTTATTGAAGGTTTTATCGTTATTTTACACGTTTGTACATTTTGTAGTTTAGTTCATTAATATCATCCATTTATAACCGTCAGTATTTCTCTTTACGTTCGACATTCCGTTTACCTCTCAATACACTTATGATGAAAACTTTTCCAATCACTTACCAATGCAATAATCGTGCCATACAACATAATCGTAGTTTGGGTATGAACTTTCCAACTGTCATTAAACTAAATTCACATAACTCATGGATTTATAACATAGATTTAATACCAATAAACATATAGATAAAACCCTTAACATACTCATCTACGCGATAGCACTACCATAGCACAAGATTTTCATAACAACACAGGTACCGAAAAACTAGCATCAACAATCAACACCATGCATAAAAAAAACATCATACAAAAGCTACACAATCTCCCAGGGTACATTTTCATTGTGTTGCCTGAAACCACATGATTTATTTGGGCATGATAGTTTACTTTTTAGATCAAACTCACAACTAAATCATTGTAGATAATAGGAATATTTTCATGTACAAAAACAAATCTAGCTTCAAATACTTTATTGAGCTACTCAAAATATTTATTTTACAACACATTTCTTATATCTCGGACTGTTCTGTCTCAGATTTATAGTACTGCATTGTACGTGAATTTTACCTATAAAGGAGGGATTTTTAGACTGAGCTATAGAAGAGTAATTTGTAGATAAATGAGTTAGCTTTCACCACAAAAAAACCTAGCTTAATTTTGATTTTTGTGCTATAGAAGAGTAATTTGTAGATAAATGAGTTAGCTTTCACCACAAAAAAACCTAGCTTAATTCCGATTTTTGAGCTGCTCCAAATGTTGATTGTACTAAACTACATTCTGCTGAAAGTTTCTATTTCCCAGATTTATAACACTGCGTTGTACATGCATTTCACCTATGGAGGCTTAATTTATAAACTAAGCTATTAGAAGAGTTATTTGTAGATAAATGAGTTAGATTTCACCAAAAAAAACCTAGCTTAATTTTGATTTTTGAGCTCCTCAAAACATTCATTTTACTAAACTACATTCTGCTGGAAGTTTCTGTTTTCCCAGGTTTATAACACTACGTTGTACATGCATTTCACCCATGAAGGATTAATTTCTAGACTGAGCTATAGAAGAGTTGTTTGTAGATATATGAGTTAGCTTTGTCCACAAAAAATCCTAGCTTAATTTGGATTTTTTGAGCTACACAAAACATTCATTTTACTAAACTATATTATATTGGAAGTTTCAGTTTCTCAGATTTAAAGCACTTGTCTTACATGTCATGAAAACTTCAACACAACATCAAACTCCTAATAAACATTATTACATACTATATATGTTCTAAATTGAGTTAGATTACTTACAATTACTCACCAAAGCTTGAAATTGAGCTTGGATGTTGTTTTTGAGCTCAATGGAACATGAACTTCAAACTTCAAGGATGAACTTCTTCTTCTTCTTCTACTTTTGATTGTGTACTTCTTCTTCTTCTAGGGACTCTTTGCAGTTCTTCTAAAACTTCTCATCATAGATTATCAGTCCCCATGATGGCATATTAATAACAGAACTATGATAAAAGAAAAACTCCAAGATCTTCAGCTGGAGAAACCATAGCCTTCCTCGTAGTAATCTTCACCAACATAGTCTTTAGTAGTAAAGTCTGTATCTTGATCATAACCCTCTCCGTCTGGACCTACAAAGGCTCGACATGGAAGGTCCAGCGGCATAAAAAGCCGTTAGCGGTTAAGCTAAGTGAGGGTCCCTTGAGGTTACCACCACCAGGGTAAGTTATTCATCATCTCTTCTTATTTCTCGAAACCATATCTCGTTCATCATTTCTTATTCTCGATACTATGTCTCGTTCGTCTTTTCTTATTCTCAAAACCATGTCTTATTTAAACCCAATCATTCCCTTTGAAACTTAACCCAGTACTGAACTGACCAATGACATTGACTGAAAAAAAACTTAACTCCAAATGCATTTACTGGTCAAGAAAGAACAACTCTCAACAATGAATAGTTAACTGTCGCCCAACTGGCACTCAAACTGTCGCCCAAATGGCATTCAAACTATGCCCAACTGGCATTCAAACTGTCGCCCAAATGGCATAAGTGTGCGGGACATTAACAATCTCTTGGTCGAACATGTCATGTCGATCCTCAGGTTGCCCGCACGTTACCGAACACGTCATCCCAATCCTCAGACCAAGGGTACGGGAAATTAATAATCACTTGGACGAACACGTCATGCCAATCCTCAATCCAAGGGTACGGAAAAATAATCAACCACTTTATCGAACACGTCATGACGATCCTCAGGTCATCCGCGCTTGACCTACCACGTCATACCGATCCTCAGATCAAGAACACAAAACATAACTCTCCGATCGACACCATGGAATTACCGAAAGACCAATTTTGCAAGAAATATCCAAACATGACACGAAAGTTCACGAATCAACTTTGACCGGTAGTCACACGACTAGAAACGAGGCCCAATGTCCCTTATTCTCATAAAATCAGTTATTGAAGGTTTTATCGTTATTTTACACGTTTGTACATTTCGTAGTTTAGTTCATTAATATCATCCATTTATAACCGTCAGTATTTCGCTTTACGTTCGACATTCCGTTTACCTCTCAATACACTTATGATGAAAACTTTTCCAATCACTTACCAATGCAATAATCGTGCCATACAACATACTCGTAGTTTGGGTATGAACTTTCCAACGGTCATTAAACTAAATTCACATAACTCATGGATTTATAACATAGATTTAATACCAATAAACATATAGATAAAACCCTTAACATACTCATCTACGCGATAGCACTACCATAGCACAAGATTTTCATAACACAGGTACCGAAACACTAGCATCAACAATCAACACCATGCATAAAAAAAACATCATACAAAAGCTACACAATCTCCCAGGGTACATTTTCATTGTGTTGCCTGAAACCACATGATTTATTTGGGCATGATAGTTTACTTTTTAGATCAAACTCACAGCTAAAACATTGTAGATAATAGGAATATTTTCATGTACAAAAACAAATCTAGCTTCAATTACATTATTGAGCTACTCAAAATATTTATTTTACAACACATTTCTTATATCTCGGACTGTTCTATCTCAGATTTATAGTACTGCATTGTACGTGAATTTTACCTATGAAGGAGGGATTTTTAGACTGAGCTATAGAAGAGTAATTTGTAGATAAATGAGTTAGCTTTCACCATAAAAAAACCTAGCTTAATTTTGATTTTTGTGCTATAGAAGAGTAATTCGTAGATAAATGAGTTAGCTTTCACCACAAAAAAACCTAGCTTAATTCCGATTTTTGAGCTGCTCCAAATGTTGATTGTACTAAACTACATTCTACTGAAAGTTTCTATTTCCCAGACTTATAACACTGTGTTGTACATGCATTTCACCTATGGAGGCTTAATTTATAGACTAAGCTATTAGAAGAGTTATTTGTAGATAAATGAGTTAGATTTCACCAAAAAAAACCTAGCTTAATTTTGATTTTTGAGCTCCTCAAAACTTTCATTTTACTAAACTACATTCTGCTGGAAGTTTCTGTTTTCCCAGGTTTATAACATTGCGTTGTACATGCATTTCACCCATGAAGGATTAATTTCTAGACTGAGCTATAGAAGAGTTGTTTGTAGATATATGAGTTAGCTTTCTCCACAAAAAATCCTAGCTTAATTTGGATTTTTTGAGCTACACAAAACATTCATTTTACTAAACTACATTATATTGGAAGTTTCAGTTTCTCAGATTTAAAGCACTTGTCTTACATGTCATGAAAACTTCAACACAACATCAAACTCCTAATAAACATTATTACATACTATATATGTTCTAAATTGAGTTAGATTACTTATAATTACTCACCAAAGCTTGAAATTGAGCTTGGATGTTGTTTTTGAGCTTAATGGAACATGAACTTCAAACTTCAAGGATGAACTTCTTCTTCTTCTTCTACTTTTGATTGTGTACTTCTTCTTCTTCTAGGGACTCTTTGCAGTTCTTCTAAAACTTCTCATCATAGATTATCAGTCCCCATGATGGCATATTAATAACAGAACTATGATAAAAGAAAAACTCCAAGATCTTCAGCTGGAGAAACCATAGCCTTCCTCGTAGTAATCTTCACCAACATAGTCTTTAGTAGTAAAGTCTGTATCTTGATCATAGTCCTCTCCGTCTGGACCTACAAAGGCTCGACGTGGAAGGTCCAGCGGCATAAAAAGCCATTAGCGGTTAAGCTAAGTGAGGGTCCCTTGAGGTTACCACCACCAGGGTAAGTTATTCATCATCTCTTCTTATTTCTCGAAACCATATCTCGTTCATCATTTCTTATTCTCGATACTATGTCTCGTTCGTCTTTTCTTATTCTCAAAACCATGTCTTATTTAAACCCAATCATTCCCTTTGAAACTTAACCCAGAACTGAACTGACCAATGACATTGACTGAAAAAAAACTTAACTCCAAATGCATTTACTGGTCAAGAAAGAACAACTCTCAACAATGAATAGTTAACTGTCGCACAACTGGCACTCAAACTGTCGCCCAAATGGCATTCAAACTATCGCCCAAATGGCATTCAAACTATGCCCAACTGGCATTCAAACTGTCGCCCAAATGGCATAAGTGTGCGGGACATTAACAATCTCTTGGTCGAACACATCATACTGATCCTCAGGTCGCCCGCACGTTACCAAACACGTCATGCCGATCCTCAGACCAAGGGTACGGGAAATTAATAATCACTTGGGCGAACACGTCATGCCGATCCTCAGTCTAAGGGTGCGAAAAAATAATCAACCACTTGATCGAACACGTCATGACGATCCTCAGTTCATCTGCACTTGAACGAACACGTCATGCTGTCGTCCAAATGGCATAAGTGTGCGGGACATTAACAATCTCTTGGTCGAACATGTCATGTCGATCCTCAGGTTGCCCGCACGTTACCGAACACGTCATCCCAATCCTCAGACCAAGGGTACGGGAAATTAATAATCACTTGGACGAACACGTCATGCCAATCCTCAATCCAAGGGTACGGAAAAATAATCAACCACTTTATCGAACACGTCATGACGATCCTCAGGTCATCCGCGCTTGACCTACCACGTCATACCGATCCTCAGATCAAGAACACAAAACATAACTCTCCGATCGACACCATGGAATTACCGAAAGACCAATTTTGCAAGAAATATCCAAACATGACACGAAAGTTCATGAATCAAATTTGACCGGTAGTCACACGACAAGAAACGAGGCCCAATGTCCTTTATTCTCATAAAATCTGCTATTGAAGGTTTTATCATTATTTTACACGTTCATACGTTTCGTAGTTTAGTTCATTTATATCATCCATTTATAACCATCAGTATTTCTCTTTACGTTCGACATTCCGTTTACCTCTCAATATACTTATGATGAAAACTTTTCCAATCACTTACCAACGCAATAATCATGCCAAATAACATACTCGTAGTTTGGGTATGAACTTTCCAACGGTCATTAAACTAAATTCACGTAACTCATAGATTTATAACATGGATTTAATACCAATAAACATATAGATAAAACCCTTAACATACTCATCTACGTGATAGCACTACCATAGCACAAGATTTTCATAACAACACAGGTACCGAAAAACTAGCATCAACAATCAACACCATGCATAAACAAAACATCATACAAAAGCTACACAATCTGCCAGGGTACATTTTCACCGTGTTGCCTGAAACCACATGATTTATTTGGGCATGATAATTTACTTTTTAGATCAAACTCAAAACTAAAACATTGTAGATAATAGGAATATCTTCATGTACAAAAAAAAATCTAGCTTCAATTACATTATTGAGCTACTCAAAATATTTATTTTACAACACATTTCTTATATCTCGGACTGTTCTGTCTCAGATTTATAGTACTGCATTGTACGTGAATTTTACCTATGAAGGAGGGATTTTTAGAGTGAGCTATAGAAGAGTAATTTGTAGATAAATGTGTTAGCTTTTACCACAAAAAAACCTAGCATAATATCGATTTTTGTGCTATAGAAGAGTAATTTGTAGATAAATGAGTTAGCTTTCACCACCAAAAAACCTAGCTTAATTCCGATTTTTGAGCTGCTCCAAATGTTGATCGTACTGAACTACATTCTGGTGAAAGTTTCTGTTTCCCTGATTTATAACACTGTGTGGTACATGCATTTCACCTATGAAGGATTAATTTCTAGACTAAGCTATAGAAGAGTTATTTGTAGATAAATGAGTTAGATTTTACCACAAAAAAACCTAGCTTAATTCCAGTTTTGAGCTCCTCAAAACATTCATTTTACTAAACTACATTCTGCTGGAAGTTTCTGTTTTCCCAGGTTTATAACACTGCGTTGTACATGCATTTCACCCATGAAGGATTGATTTCTAGACTGAGCTAAAGAGTTGTTTGTAGATATATGAGTTTGCTTTCTCCACAAAAAAACCTAGCTTAATTTGGATTTTTTGAGCTGCACAAAACATTCATTTTACTAAACTACATTCTGCTGGAAGTTTCAGTTTCTCAGATTTAAAGCACTTGTCTTGCATGTCATGAAAACTTCAACACAACATCAAACTCCAAATAAACATTATTACATATTATATATGTTCTAAATTGAGTTAGATTACTCACAATTACTCACCAAAGCTTGAAATTGAGCTTGGATGTTGTTTTTGAGCTCAATGGAGCTTGAACTTCAAACTTCAAGGATGAACTTCTTCTTCTTCTTCTACTTTTGATTGTGTACTTTTTCTTCTTCTAGGGACTCTTTGCAGTTCTTCTAAAACTTCTCATTATAGATTATAAGTCCCCATGATGGCAAATTAATAACAGAACTATGATAAAAGAAAAACTCCAAGATCTTCAGCTAGAGAAACCATAGCCTTCCTCGTAGTAATCTTCACCAACATAGTCTTTAGTAGTAAAGTCTATATCTTGATCATAGCCCTCTCCGTCTGGACCTACAAAGGCTAGACGTGGAGGGTCCAGTGGCATAAAAAGCCATTAGTGCTTAAGCTAAGTGAGGGTCCCCTTAAGGTTACCACCACCACGGTAAGTTATTCATCATATCTTCTTATTTCTCGAAACCATATCTCGTTCATCATTTCTTATTCTTGATACTATGTCTCGTTCGTCTTTTCTTATTCTCAAAACCATGTTTTATTTAAACCCAATCATTCCCTTTGAAACTTAACCCAAAACTGAACTGACCAATGACATTGACTGAAAGAAAACTTAACTCCAAATGCATTTACCGGTCAAGAAAGAACAACTCTAAATAATGAAAAGTTAACTGTTGCCTAACTGGCACTTAAACTGTAACCCAAATGGCATTCAAACTATGCCTAACTGGCATTCAAACTGTCGCCCAAATGGCAATCAAACTATGCCCAACTAGCATTCAAACTGTCGCCCAAATGGTATAAATATGCGGGACATTAACTGTCATGCCCCGGAGTAAGCCAAAAATAGGGAAAATAAAAATTTTCCTTTATGGGTCCGTAGACGCGTGACTAGTTTGTAAACTGTCCTGTCCTTCTAACTCTGCACCGCCCAATCATAAGGGAAAAACTAGAGCATAAGCATGACCTAAACTTATCAGAGTATGAATACAGCAACGAAAAATTTAAACAAGGGTTACAATAACTTCAAATTCTAATACAAGGGCCATACTAAACAATTTACATAATCTTAAACTTGAGAAACTGTCTATCAGATCTTGGGCAGGGCTTTATTCTCCTTGGCTCCATGGTACTGCATCCTGAACTCTTCTATCTATCTCCAAACCTGCAATACTCTGGGCATACGAATACCCAGGGCGTAACATGTCGTCAGCCTTGGAACAAGGCTGAGTGAGAGTCTCAACCGCACAATAATCAGTAAATACAGAACGTCTCTTAACTCACGTCATAGTTTAGTACTTTAAGGTATGGTTAATCTCTTATCAAAAGACGCATTCTCACCACGGGCATAGCAGAGGTCTCAACAAGACAGGTAAACAGATAAACATAACATCATAGAATACATTCTCCTTATTTTATCCTCATGCGTGCAAATGCATGACCAATGTGACTCACTCCCAACTTTTTTTTTCAAAGACACTTCCTTTTTAAAACAGATACTTTTCAAAACTATTTCATTTTAAAATCAAACCTTTCCAAACCAAATCACTTCGAACAAAATCATTTTTACTCATCAACTCAATCACATCATTCACTTTCTCTTTCTCATCCACTTGACAACACGCGGTATATCAAGGATGACAACATGCTATCACAACCAATTCATACTCATTCCCTTGATAGGCCACCAGACGTCTTCATGGTGCACATTATCTGTAAACAATGAAACTGGCACATGGGACGTCTTCAACCATGTGTATACTCTCAGCGGTCGTCTACACGACTGAGAAGTATATTAGAGCACTAGCCGGATGTCTTCAACGATACATGGGACGTCTTCAACCACATATGCGCATCACCGGACGTCTTCAACTACGAGAGGCGCGCTAGGAACCCTAATCGTTCATGTCCACCCGGCTCGTCAGCCGTTGATCCATCGGATCCAGAAATCATATCTCTTTCACATTCACATATCTCATCTCATTCACATTATCATCAAACACTTATCTTTCTCACACAACATATACTGACACATGTCACGAAATGCAAGTGAGTCCACTACCGATACCCATATGCAAAACCACTTTCCTTCTCTTTATTATTAACAAGACATGCGTTATCTATTTTAGTCAGCAATATCGTAAAACGTGCATTTAACAGTTAGCAGCAGAAACGTAACATATAAAGGATGGATAACATAATATGGATTTGATATCGATAATCATATAGATAAAACCCTTGACATGCTCACGTATGCGATAGCACTACCATAACATGCTTTGCATAGTCTTATAATTATTAGAATACACGTAACACCATAATTCAGCTTATCACTTATACAAAATATCATACAGGTAGCTTTTAAACATCTTATATTAATCTTATTAGGATTAGAGTGAGGTTAGGAAACTCATCTCGAGTCACCGATCCTCGAAAAGCAGATAACCGTCAAGTTCTACAATAATAAACGGAATAAACAGTAATAATGTATGAGTACAACTATAGGGTCAAAATGGCAATTTTACCAAATGAAGTCATAAACCTCAAGGTAGTGATCTATGTGTCATTCTAAGTCCAACGTCATTGACTAGATTCAAATCGGAGTCCGTCGTGTTTTACGAGGTAATATGTAGGGCTTACTACACTAATGCGGCCCTAAAAGACAGGCTATATTTTCGACCTAGTCGAAAGGTCACCAAACTTAAGGAAAACGATCTAAACATTATTCTAAGACTCTGGGAACTGACCACGTAATTTTCGGAGTCCTAGATTAATTATTATGAATTATTGAAGATAATACATATACCAGAAAACACCCGAAACGGGATTTAAATACCTATCTATAATTATACAAAGAAATCAGTACTTAGAAGTATTTTTATTAAATACTAGATATTAAAATACACTACCAGTATTTATCTCATAATTTTCGGAGCTCGTTTGTTATTTTTAATAATTAATATACTCAAAAAATAGCTCCTTATTAATTATTAAAAATTATTGGACTGTAATATTAATGCTTTATAACTTTCATTATGTAATAAAATAGTCCCAGGGTCATTACCCTAATTTTCTAGAATACATATAGGTATTTATTAAATATTTAAAACTATTTAAAACTGATATTTTATTATTTATATTAACCATATAAAAATAAATATATAATTTTTATAATATAATAATGATATATAGAATATTAAAATAATATTCTATAATATTAAAACCTTAATGGTATAATTATAAATTATTTAAAATTATTAAAACCAATTAAAACCTTTTAAACTAATTAATACTAATAATAATAATAATAATAATAATATTAATAATCTTCAGACCCGTCGGGTCAACCCGAACCGACCCGAGCCCTTACGGGTTACCCGTATACACTCACAAGAAAACCTAACCGCGTGACCCGATGGGTCAGACCCGACCCAACCGAATCTTAAACGGACTACCCATTAACACACTCACGCAAACCCAACCCAAAAACCTATTCGGGTCAAACTAAACCCGAACCCGTCACCTGACTCCTCTCACAAACTAATCCTACCCATAACCTATACCCGAACCCGGACTTGACCCAACCACAGACACAAACTATCCCAGCCCGCTAGCCCAAACCCAGACTGAACCCGACCCAAACCTAATCCATCTATACTCACACACTAACCCGCTCCGTTTACCCGAACCCGACTGAAACCCAGCCCGACGTCAAAACGACGTCGTGCCACTTAAGTTGACCCACGGGTTTTATTAAAACAACCCGAACCGCGACCCTACCCACTTACACACTCAGACTAACCCTAACCAGACCCGACCCGTACCCGGTTCTTATAACCCGAAACCAAACGGGTTTCTTCATCTTCTCCGGCGAGTTGGCGTCGCCGAAAAGTCGCAGCTCGCCGGAAAATCTTCAAACTACCCGTTCTCTCTCTTCTCTATCCCAAAATCCATGAAACCAACGGCATTGTGACTGGAATTTGCCCCTCTTTCACATACTAGAAGCTGGATCGAGGGTTCATTCGTTTGGTAATCTCACTAGCCGATTATTCTTTCGGTCATTTGAGAGAATAATGACCTGCATAGCTCTCCAAACATCCTCTAAACCAAAAACTATTCATAGGGGGTCTTCCTGGGACCATAAGGGTCCGTTTGGTGTGATCTAAAGGGGTTTTGGTCATAATTTCAAAATCAAGCTTCAAAGGTGGAGCTTCCATGGCTGTCGGAGCTCATGCAGAGCCTTGAGCTCGGTTTGGCTGCTTGCATGTGGGTCCTAAGAGCTTCTGAATGACATGCAAGGGTGCAGGAACAATGCAGGGTATGGGTTTACCTCAAGGAGCCTCAGATCTCTCTTTTATCTTCTCCGATCACCTTCTCTCTCTCCCTACACCCCTTCTTCTTCCTCGTTCTGTCTTCTCTCTCTCTCTTCGAGTCTGGGCAGCAATATGGGTGTGGGTACAGAGAGGAATGGAAAGAGGGAGTGTGGGGGTGGTGTAGTTGGGTGGTGTATACAACCGGGGTGTATTAGGTTGAGCTCCAAGCTTCCACTTGGTTTCTCTCTCTATATAAATCTGCCATGGACAGATTTGGGAGGGTGGATGAGGTTGTAGTGTGGGTAATGGAGTATACTTTTATAGAGGAATGGTGAGGGGGGTTTGGTTGTGTATGGTGGGTGCACAATGTGTACCCATATGTGTAAGTGGGTGTATGTCCAAGGGTAGATAAGTGTGGGGTCCACGTGACCATCAAGGAATGGTGTGGGTCCAATTCTTAGAATGTGTACGTAAGGCAAGTGCCAGTGTCTCAGTTGTGTATACAGTAGTGAAAGTGAAGACAAGCATAGATGTAGCTATTAACGGGGTTGTGAGCAAGTCTAAGTTCAAGTACGACTATAGTTTCCAACTTAGAAACTACGTGCATCGGGTTTACGTCTATTCTAATAGGTACTAGATTCGAATCAACGTAGTCGTCGTCAAGACGATTACTAAGGATCCTAATAAGGACTCCAAACTATGATCATCCTAATGGATCTTCTGTAACCGTATTCTGGGGTGACGACTCTATTCTAAATTCTTACGTGGAATTTCTAGGGAAATTTCTGGGTGCTATATCTCTTCCCACCTTATTTGAGGATTTCGTCCTCGAAATCTAGAGTTTGCTAGGTCTTAAAATGTACAAATTCCTACCCATTAGGTTAGTCTTTCTACACCAACTCAGGTGCTCTTATCAATCTAAATGGTCTATTGGACCACAAGTTGTTGTCAACTATTCCGGGGTCTAATTTCCTGGAAATACCTCAGCTCCTCCTCATAATTTCTCTCGAGTGTCCCAAACATCTTGTAATACCATCCCCATATAAGATTCCAAGTTCTGGCAGTAGGCATGGTACCTTCGGTCTTGCATTATGTTCAGTGCTGGGATTGATTTACTGATCTGCGAGCTCTCTTTCTGGATCTCTGTGGTGGTGGAGCATTATTCTGAACTTCTTGTTCGGGAAAAACTTTGCGTACATGGCCAGTCTTTCCACAATTGAAACACTGCACCTGTTGTCCTGTGAGTCATTTTGGTGTTGTGCATTCTTTGGAGTGGTGTCCAGGTATTCTGCAGTTGTAGCAGATATCACGTTGCTTTGTCTGTGTCTGAACGGCTGTCTGACTAGCTTTCCTGTCACTGATTCGCTGTCTCTGGTTATGATTCTGGGTGTGTTCAGAGTTTCTTCCGGTGATTACAGACTGCATTCGAGCGGTTGCCCGTGACACCTGATTGCCTCTTCGACTTCCTCCTGGATTAGTTGCCTGGAACCGGTGATCCTTTCCTTCTTGTTGGTGGATCTCTAGTTTCTTGCTGTTCAGAGCTATGTTCTCTAGTTGCGTGGCTAATTCGACCATTTCTTCGAATGGTTGGTCAAGGTATACTGCTGCTATCTTTTGAATGTCTAGATTAAGTCCATCGTAATATTGCAGTGTCTTATTTCGCGGAGTATCTACCATGTAGGGAGCAAATCGCGATAATCTCTCAAATTTTGCCGTGTATTCTTGTACTGTCATGTTGCCTTGAACTAGCTCTATGAATTCCTTTTTTCTTCTTGTTTCTTTCTGTTCTTGGGAAGTACTTTGCTAGGAATTTCGTTTAAAATGCTTCCCATGTCATTCTCCTTGTAACATCTTCGCCCATTGTAGCTTCGATAGATTCCCACCAGTCGGCTGCTGAATACGTCAATTGGAAAACAGCCAAGCGTCTTTTCTCAGTCTCGTTGCATTCAAGGGCTTGAAACAGTCGTTCCATATCACGAAGCCATTGCTCAGCTTCCCATGCTTCTGTCATTCCAGTTAAAGTCCCTGGTTTAAGTGCACGAAATCTCTCAAGCAGTTTATCTCCGGTCTGACTCGCATTTCCGTTGTTGATGACGCGGTCCAGGTGGTCACTTGCTTGCTCCACACGTCGGACAAGGGCTCCTATCAATCCTGTTGGATCCACTGCTGGAGGTATCACATTTGTTGGTCTGTTAGGTGAATTCTGAGTATTCCGTTTCCTCTTAACCATGGTGTACGCTAGTAAGGGTTATACCTACGAGTTGACACCTATTTGGTTAATACCTTATCTTATCTCGTCTGATCACATGACAAGTAACAGTATTGAGTCAATAGAGATTTCTAACAAATAACGGTTGTTACAGCTGCTACTAGGATCAAGGGAAAGGCATCCATATCCTTGGTCTTTCTAGACTCTAGGTTGAACTGACTGTTCCGAGATCCATCTCATGAAATTCATCATTGCCTAAACATCTATCAACCAATGGTCAATCCTATATTCTTATTAGTAATAAACATATAAGAGGTAAGATTAGCAATTAGTAAGAATTTGTCTCATCCATACAATTATGTTTAAGTTAAGACACAAGCAAACTACTACTGATCAGAAAATAAAAAGTACAACAAAAGTACGAATACTAGTTTTACCCATTTGGAATACATCAAAAGAAGTGGAATAAGAACATAAGATGAACTAGCTAAGAATCCATCCTTCATCTCTCTCAACATCAGAGTCCGAGGTCACCTCTCCTAAATCACTGGATGGTGGAAAGTCAATCGGAGGGATACCTATAAATGCATCCCAGGCTGGCTCTAGGGGCCAATCAGGGTCCTCTATCATCTCAAGCTCTGCTAGTGGGTCTTCATCTGAATCATCATCTGAGTCATCATCAGAACCTGCAGGGGTAACAAAGTGTACTATGTCCTCTAGTGGCTCGCCCTGGTCATGGATTGCATGGTTTCCAAGGGCATGAGGTATCTCTTCCATCTCAGCAGACAGCAAGCGCGGTGCTACCACTTTATGATATGCTAACTCTGGAACAGGTCTCTCACGGAAGAAATAGCGTGCCCACTTCATTATATTTTGGCGAACTCTATGCCTGATGGTGTTGCTAACATGACCGAATCCTCGAGGGGCAAACTGTCTTTCCAAGGTGACTCTGTACTGTCCATCCGCAACATCGTACTCTATCTGGTGCTCCATGCTAGCCTGCCCAACACAGAAAACTAACTTAGAACTGATGATAATTAATGAAATATCTTAAAGTTTCATAGCAACAAGGGGGTAGCTTTCTTAATTCTTTCTAAACCTTGAGCTACTGCCAATTGTTCTAAGTCTGACTCCCTGAGCCTACATTAGTTCCTAATTCTATATTTTACACTTGACCTCTATGGCCCAGCTCATCGTGGGGATTTATTAGTCATTTTATAGACTAAGAGTACACAAGTTTAAATAAATTACTAATTATAAGCAAGCAGTACATCCATGTGATAATACCTAAGTCGGGCTAAAGATAATCTCCATAGATAGATTTAAACATAGTGCAACATAGTTACAAAAAGATTTACATCATAGAGTGCATACGCTAAGTAAGTAAATAGTAGGGAATAGTACCAACAACAGATACATGAAAGGCGTACACGTTACTACTACTACGTGTTACATGCCTGAGTATAGCTATATACACAAAAGATGGACTACTAATCCTATTACAGAATCCCTTAAACATCCAGATCCTCAACCTTCGACTTTCCCTTCTCAGCTATGTCTGTCTTAGATGGTTTCTTGCCCGCATTCTTAGTTGGGTCAACATTGACTGCGGAATCAGCATCCTCCACAGAATTGGTCTCCTTTGCCAGAACTCTTCCATCATCATCCTCCTCCCTATCAGTCCCCATGACTGACTCAACAATCAAGGGTGTATCAGCTATGGACTCCTCTGGTACTGGGGGTGGCATAGCAAAAGATGGTCCTACGGGTCCTGGTGAGGGCGTCAGCTTAACTCGAAAAGTAATTACTCAGAGGGTATAGCTGTCATGAGTCATCCTGGCTGCTTCCTGATGAACAAGTCTAAGGGTGTTTTCTCGGTAATGTGCCTCTCTTTGCAGGATCTCTGGGTCCTCAATTCCCAACATGTGTACGTCATGCCACATGTTTCCCTCCAAATGCCGCTGAGCACTCTGTCGAATCCTTTACCGGTACAACACTGGGTTTGCAGGCTCTATACGATCTGGGTAAACCCAATGTCCTCCAAACCCGTCTTGGACATAGAAGGGTTCCATGCTAACTTGTCCAATATAAACTATCATAGGGTTAGTATCTTCATAAGTGGGGAAAAGATCTAATGGTTTATAACTTAAAGTGTATAGGATAAACGGTAAATGCCTAAACCTAGGCTCTGCTACCACTAAAAACCCTGTCACGCCCCGGAGTAAGCCAAAAATAGGGAAAATAAAAAATTTCCTTTATGGGTCCGTAGATGTGTGACTAGTTTGTAAATCGTCCTGTCCTTCTAACTCTGCACCGCCCAATCATAAGGGAAAAACTAGAGCATAAGCATGACCTAAACTTATCAGAGTATGAATATAACAGTGACGAAAAATTTAAACAAGGGTTACAATAACTTCAAATTCTAATACAAGGGCCGTACTAAACAATTTACATAGATACTTTTCAAAACCATTTCATTTTAAAATCAAAACTTTCCAAACCAAATCACTTCGAACCAAATCATTTTTACTCATCAACTCAATCTCATCATTCGCTTTCTCTTTCTCATCCACTTGACAACACGCGGTATATCAAGGATGACAACATGCTATCACAACCAATTCATACTCATTCCCTTGATAGGCTACCGGACGTCTTCACGGCGCACACTATCTGTAAACAATGAAACTGGCACATGGGACATCTTCAACCATGTGTATACTCTCACCGGTCGTCTACACGGCTAAGAAGTACATTAGAGCACTAGCCGGATGTCTTCAACAATACATGGGACGTCTTCAACCATGTATGCGCATCACCGGACGTCTTCGACGGCGAGAGGCGCGCTAGGAACCCTAACCGTTCATATCCACCCGGCTCGTCAGCCGTTGATCCATCGGATCCAAAAATCACATCTCTTTCACATTCACATATCTCATCTCATTCACATTCTCATCAAACACTTATCTTTCTCACACAACGTATACTGACACATGTCACGAAATGCAAGTGAGTCCACTACCGATACCCATATGCAAAACCACTTTCCTTCTCTATATTATTAATATGACATGCGTTATCTATTCTAGTCAGCAATATCGTAAAACGTGCATTTAACAATTAGCAACAGAAATGTAACATATAAAGCATAAATAACATAATATGGATTTGATATCGATAATCATATAGATAAAACCCTTGACATGCTCACGTATGCGATAGCACTACCATAACATGCTTTGCATAGTCATATAATTATTGGAATACACGTAACACCATAATTCAGCTTATCACTTATACAAAATATAATACAGGCAGCTTTTAAACATCTTATATTAATCTTATTAGGATTAGAGTGGGATCAGGAAACTCACCTCGAGTCACCGATCCTCGAAAAGCAGATAACCGTCAAGTTCTACAATAATAAACGGAATAAACAGTAATAATGTATGAGTACAACTATAGGGGTAAAATGGTAATTTTACAAAATAAAGTCATAAACCTCAAGGTAGTGATCTATGTGTCATTCTAAGTCCAACGCCATTGACTAGATTCAAATCAGAGTCCGTCGTGTTTTACGAGGTAATATGTAGGGCTTACTACACTAATGCGGCCCTAAAAGACAGGCTATATTTTCGACCGAGTCGAAAGGTCACCAAACTTAAGGAAAACGATCTAGACATTATTCTAAGACTCTGGGAACTGACCACGTAATTTTCGGAGTCCTAGATTAATCATTATGAATTATTGAAGATAAAATATATATACCAGAAAACACCCGAAACGGTATTTAAATACTTGTCTATAATTATGCAAAGAAATCAGTACTTAGAAGTATTTTTATTAAATACTAGATATTAAAATACACTACCAGTATTTATCTCATAATTTTTGGAGCTCGTTTGGTATTTTTAATAATTAATATACTCATAAAATAGCTCCTTATTAATTATTAAAAATTATTGGACTGTAATATTATTGCTTTATAACTTTCATTATGTAATAAAATAGTCCCAGGATCATTACCCTAATTTTCTAGAATACATATAGATATTTATTAACTATTTAAAACTATTTAAAACTGATATTTTATTATTTATATTAACCATATAAAAATAAATATATAATTTTTATAATATAATAATGATACATAGAATATTAAAATAAAATTCTATAATATTAAAACCTTAATGGTATAATTATAAATTATTTATAATTATTAAAACCAATTAAAACCTTTTAAACTAATTAATACTAATAATACTAATAATACTAATAATCATAACAATAATAATAATAATATTAATAATCTGCAGACCCGTCGGGTCAACCCAAACCGACCCGAAACCTTACGGGTTACCCTTATACACTCACAAGAAAACCCAATCGCGTGACCCGATGGGTCAGACCCGACCCAACCGAATCCTAAACGGACTACCCATTAACACACTCACGCAAACCCAACCCTAAAACCTATTCAGGTCAAACTAAACCCGAACCCGTCACCTGACTCCTCTCACAAACTAATCCTACCCATAACCCATACCCGAACCCGGACTAGACCCAACCACAGACACAAACTAACCCAGCCCGCTAGCCCAAACCCAGACTGAACCCGACCCAAACCTAATCCATCTATACTCACACACTAACCCGCTCCGTTTACCCGAGCCCGACTGAAACCCAGCCCGACGTCAAAACGACGTCGTGCCACTTAAGTTGACCCACGGGTTTTATTAAAAAAACCCGAACCGCGACCCTACCCACTTACACACTCAGACCAACCCTAACCAAACCCGACCTGTACCCGGTTCTTATAACCCGAAACCAAACGGGTTTCTTCATCTTCTCCGGCGAGTTGGCGTCGCCGGAAAGTCGCAGCTCGCCGGAAAATCTTCAAACTACCCGTTCTCTCTCATCTCTATCCCAAAATCCATGAAACCAACAGCATTGTGACCGGAATTTGCCCCTCTTTCACATACTAGAAGCTGGATCGAGGTTCATTCGTTTGGTGGTCCCACTAGCCGATTATTCTTTCGGTCATTTGAGAGAATAATGACCTGCATGGCTCGCCAAACATCCTCTAAACTAAAAACTGTTCATAGGGGGTCTTCCTGGGACCATAAGGGTCCGTTTGGTGTGATCTAAAGGGGTTTTGGTCATAATTTCTAAATCAAGCTTCAAAGGTGGAGCTTCCATGGCTGCCGGAGCTCATGCAGAGCCTTGAGCTCTATTTGGCTACTTGCATATGGGTCCTAAGAGCTTCTGAATGACATGTAAGGGTGCAGGAACAATGCAGGGTATGGGTTTACCTCAAGGAGCCTCAGATCTCTCTTCTATCTTCTCCGATCACCTTCTCTCTCTCCTCTACGCCCCTTCTTCTTCCTCGTTCTGTCTTCTCTCTCTCTCTTCGGGTCTGAGCAGCAATGTGGGTGTGGGTACAGAGAGGAATGAAAAGAGGGAGTGTGGGGGTGGTGTAGTTGGGTGGTGTATACAACCGGGGTGTATTAGGTTGAGCTCCAAGCTTCCACTTGGTTTCTCTCTCTATACAAATCTGCCATGGACAGATTTGGAAGGGTGGATGAGGTTGTAGTGTGGGTAAGGGAGTATACTTTTATAGAGGAATGGTGAGGGGGGTTTGGTTGTGTATGGTGGGTGCACAATGTGTACCCAAATGTGTAAGTGGGTGTGTGTCCAAGGGTAGATAAGTGTGGGGTCCACGTGACCATCAAGGAATGGTGTGGGTCCAATTCTTGGAATGTGTACGTAAGGTAAGTGCTAGTGTCTCAGTTGTGTATATAGCAGTGAAAGTGAAGACAGGCATAGATGTAGCTATTAACGGGGTTGTGAGCAAGTCTACGTTCAAGTACGACTATAGTTTCCTACTTAGAAACTACGTGCGTCGGGTTTACGTCTATTCTAATAGGTACTAGATTCGAATCAACGTAGTCGTCGTCAAGACGATTATTAAGGATCCTAATAAGGACTCCAAACTATGGTCATCCTAATGGATCTTCTGTAACCGTATTCTGGGGTGATGACTCTATTCTAAATTCTTACGTGGAATTTCTAGGGAAATTTCTGGGTGCTACATCTCTTCCCACCTTATTTGAGGATTTCGTCCTCGAAATCTTGAGTTTTCTAGGTCTTAAAATGTACAAATTCCTACCCATTAGGTTAGTCTTTCTACACCAACTCAGGCGCTCTTATCAATCTAAATGGTCTATCGGACCACAAGTTGTTGTCAACTATTCTAGGGTCTAATTTCCTGGAAATACCTCAACTTCTCCTCATAATTTCTCTCGAGTGTCCCAATCATCTTGTAATACCATCCCCATGTAAGATTCCAAGTTCTGGCAGTAGGCATGGTACCTTCGGTCTTCCATTCGATTCAGTGCTGGGATTGATTTACTGATCTGTGAGCTCTCTTTCTGGATCTCTGTGGTGGTGGAGCATTATTCTGAACTTCTTGTTCGGGACAAACTTTGCGTACATGGCCAGTCTTTCCATAATTGAAACACTGCACCTGTTGTCCTGTGAGTCATTTCGGTGTTGTGCATTCTTTGGAGTGGTGTCCAGGTATTCTGCAGTTGTAGCAGATATCACGTTGCTTTGTCTGTGTCTGAACGACTGTCTGACTAACTTTCATGTCACTGATTCGCTGTCTCTGGTTAAGAATCTGGGTGTGTTCAGAGTTTCCTCCTGTGATTACAGACTGCATTCGAGCGGTTGCCTGTGACACCTGATTGCCTCTTCGACTTCCTCCTTGGTTAGTTGCCTGGAACCAGTAATCCTTTCCTCCTTGTTGGTGGATCTCTAGTTTCTTGCTGTTCAGAGCTATGTTCTCTAGTTGCGTGGCTAATTCGACCATTTCTTCGAATGGTTAGTCAAGGTATACTGCTGCTGTCTTTTGAATGTCTAGATTAAGTCCTTCGTAATATTGCAGTGTCTTATTTCGCTGAGTATCTACCATGTAGGGAGCAAATCGCGATAATCTCTCAAATTTTGCCGTGTATTCTTTTACTGTCATGTTGCCTTGAACCAGCTCTATGAATTCTTTTTTCTTCTTGTTTCTGTCTGTTCTTAGGAAGTACATTGCTAGGAATTTTGTTTTGAATGCTTCCCATGTCATTCTCCTTGTAACATCTTCGCCCATTGTAGATTCGACAGATTCCTACCAGTCGGCTGCTGAATACGTCAATTGGAAAACAGCCAAGCGTCTTTTCTCAATCTCGTTGCATTCAAGGGCTTGAAACAGTTGTTCCATATCACGAAGCCATTGCTCAGCTTCCCATGCTTCCGTCATTCCAGTGAAAGTCCCTGGTTTAAGTGCACGAAATCTCTCAAGCAGTTTATCTCCGGTCTGACTCGCATTTCCGTTGTTGATGACGCGGTCCAGGTGGTCATTTGTTTGCTCCACACGTTGGACAAGGGCTCCTATCAATCCTGTTGGATCCACTGCTGGAGGTATCACATTTGTTGGACTATTGGGTGAATTCTGAGTATTCCGTTTCCTCTTAACCATGGTGTACGCTAGTAAGGGTTATACCTACGAGTTGACACCTATTTGGTTAATACCTTATCCTATCTCGTCTGATCACATGACAAGTAGCAGTATTGAGTCAACAGAGATTTCTAACAAATAACGGTTGTTACAGCTGCTACTAGGATCAAGGGAAAGGCATCCATATCCTTGGTCCTTTCTAGACTCTAGGTTGAACTGACTGTTCCGAGATCCATCTCATGAAATTCATCATTGCCTAAACATCTATCAACCAATGGTCAATCCTATATTCTTATTAGTAATAAACATATAAGAGGTAAGATTAGCAATTAGTAAGAATTCGTCTCATCCATCCAATTATGTTTAAGTTAAGACACAAGCAAACTACTACTGATCAGAAAATAAAAAGTACAACAAAAGTACGAATACTAGTTTTACCCATTTGGAATACATCAAAAGAAGTGGAATAAGAACATAAGATGAACTAGCTAAGAATCCATCCTTCATCTCTCTCAACATCAAAGTCCGAGGTCACCTCTCTTAAGTCACTGGATGGTGGAAAGTCAATCGGAGGGATACCTATAAATGCATCCCAGGCTGGCTCTAGGGGCCAATCAGGGTCCTCTATCATCTCAGGCTTTGCTAGTGGGTCTTCATCTGGATCATCATCTGAGTCATCATCAGAACCTGCAGGGGTAACAAAGTTTACTATGTCCTCTAGTGGCTCGCCCTGGTAATGGATTGCAAGGTTTCCAAGGGCATGAGGAATCTCTTCCATCTCAGCAGACAGCAAGCGCGGTGCTACCACTTTATGATATGCTAACTCTGGAACAGGTCTCTCATGGAAGAAACAACGTGTCCACTTCCTTATATTTTGGCAAACTCTATGCCTGATGGTGTTGCTAACATTACCGAATCCTCGAGGGGCAAACTGTCTTTCCAAGGTGACTCTGTACTGTCCATCCGCAATATCGTACTCTATCTGGTGCTCTATGCTAGCCTGCACAACACAGAAAACTAACGTAGTACTGATGCTAATTAATGAAATATCTTAAAGTGTCATAGCAACAAGGGGGTACCTTTCTTAATTCTTTCTAAACCTTGAGTTACTGCCAATTATTCCAAGTCTGACTCCCTGAACCTACATTAGTTCCTAATTCTATATTTTACACTTGACCTCTATGGCTCAGCTCGTCGTGGGGATTTATTAGTCATTTTGTAGACTAAGAGTACACAAGTTTAAATAAATTACTAATTATAAGCAAGCAGTACATCCACGTGATAATACCTAAGTCGGGCTAAAGATAATCTCCATAGATAGATTTAAACATAGTGCAACATAGTTACAAAAACATTTACATCAGAGAGTGCATACGCTAAGTAAGTACATAGTAGGGAATAGTACCAACAACAGATACATGAAAGGCGTACACGTTACTACTACTACGTGTTACATGCCTGAGTATAGCTATATACACAAAAGATGGACTACTAGTCCTATTACAGAATCCCTCAAACATCCAGATCCTCAACCTTTGACTTTCCCTTCTCAGCTATGTCTCTCTTAGGTGGTTTCTTGCCCGCATTCTTAGTTGGGTCAACATTGACTGCGGAATCAGTATCCTCCACAGAATTGGTCTCCTTTGCCAGAACTCTTCCATCATCATCCTCCTCCCTATCAGTCCCCATGACTGACTCAACAATCAAGGGTGTATCAGCTATGGACTCCTCTGGTACTGGGGGTGGCATAGCAAAAGATGGTCCTACGGGTCCTGGTGAGGGCGTCAGCTTAACTCGAAAAGTAATTACTCAGAGGGTATAGCTGTCATGAGTCATCTTGGCTGCTTCCTGATGAACAAGTCTAAGGGTGTTTTCTCGGTAATGTGCCTCTCTTTGCAGGATCTCTGGGTCCTCAATTCCCAACACGTGTACGTCATGCCACATGTTTCCCTCCAAATGCCGCTGAGCACTCCGTCGAATCCTTTACCGGTACAACACTGGGTCTGCAGGCTCTATACGATCTGGGTAAACCCAATGTCCTCCAAACCCGTCTTGGACATAGAAGGGTTCCCTGCTATCCTGTCCAATATATACTATCATAGGGTTAGTATCTTCATAAGTGGGGAAAAGATCTAATGGTTTATAACTTAAAGTGTATAGGACAAACAGTAAATGCCCAAACCTAGGCTCTGATACCACTAAAAACCCTGTCACGCCCCTGAGTAACCCAAAAATTGGGAAAATAAAAATTTTCCTTTATGGGTCCGTAGACGCGTGACTAGTTTGTAAACCGTCCTGTCCTTCTAACTCTGCACCGCCCAATCATAAGGGAAAAACTAGAGCATAAGCATGACCTAAACTTATCAAAGTATGAATACAGCAACGAAAAATTTAAACAAGGGTTACAATAACTTCAAATTCTAATACAAGGGCCGTACTAAACAATTTACATAATCTTAAACTTGAGGAACTGTCTATCAGATCTTGGGCAGGGATTTATTCTCCTGGGCTCCATGGTACTGCATCCTGAACTCTTCTATCTATCTCCAAACCTGCAACACACTGGGCATACGAATGCCCAGGGCGTAACATGTCGTCAGCCTTGGAACAAGGCTGAGTGAGAGTCTCAACCGCACAATAATCAGTAAATACAGAACATCTCTCAACTCACGTCATAGTTTAGTACTTTAAGGTATGGTTAATCTCTTATCAAAAGACGCATTCTCATCACTGGGCATAGCAGAGGTCTCAACAAGACAGGTAAACAGATAAACATAACATCATAGAATACATTCTCCTTATTTTATCCTCGTGCGTGCAAATGCATGACCAATGTGACTCACTCCCAACTTTTTTTTTCAAAGACACTTGCTTTTTAAAACATATACTTTTCAAAACCATTTCATTTTAAAATCAAAACTTTCCAAACCAAATCACTTCGAACCAAATCATTTTTACTCATCAACTCAATCTCATCATTCGCTTTCTCTTTCTCATCCACATGACAACATGCGGTATATCAAGGATGACAACATGCTATCACAACCAATTCATACTCATTCCCTTGATAGGCCACCAGACGTCTTCATGGTGCACATTATCTGTAAACAATGAAACTGGCACATGGGACGTCTTCAACCATGTGTATACTCTCACCGGTTGTCTACACGGCTGAGAAGTATATTTGAGCACTAGCCGGACGTCTTCAACGATACATGGGATGTCTTCAACCACGTATGCGCATCACCGGACGTCTTCAACGGCGAGAGGCGCGCTAGGAACCCTAACCGTTCATGTCCACCCGGCTCGTTAGCCGTTGATCTATCGGATCCAAAAATCACATCTCTTTCACATTCACATATCTCATCTCATTCACATTCTCATCAAACACTTATCTTTCTCACACAACGTATACTGACACATGTCATGAAATGCAAGTGAGTCCACTACCGATACCCATATGCAAAACCACTTTCCTTCTCTTTATTATTAACATGACATGCGTTATCTATTCCAGTCAGCAATATCGTAAAACGTGCATTTAACAGTTAGCAGCAGAAATGTAACATATAAAGCATGGATACCATAATATGCATTTTATATCGATAATTATATAAATAAAACCCTTGACATGCTCACGTATGCGATAGCACTACCATAACATGCTTTGCATAGTCTTATAATTATTGGAATACACGTAACACCATAATTCAGCTTATCACTTATACAAAATATCATACAGGTAGCTTTTAAACATCTTATATTAATCTTATTAGGATTAGAGTGAGGTTAGGAAACTCACCTCGAGTCACCGATCCTCGAAAAGCAGATAACCGTCAAGTTCTACAATAATAAACGGAATAAACAGTAATAATGTATGAGTACAACTATAGGGGCAAAATGGTAATTTTACCAAATGAAGTCATAACCTTAAGGTAGTGATTTATGTGTCATTCTAAGTCCAACGTCATTGACTAGATTCAAATCGGTATCCGTCGTGTTTTACGAGGTAATATGTAGAGCTTACTACACTAATGCGGCCCTATAAGACAGGCTGTATTTTCGACCTAGTCGAAAGGTCACCAAACATAAAGAAAACGATCTAGACATTATTCTAAGACTCTGGGAACTGACCACGTAATTTTCGGAGTCCTAGATTAATTATTATGAATAAATGAAGATAATATATATACTAGAAAACACCCGAAACGGGATTTAAATACCTATCTATAATTATACAAAGAAATCAGTACTTAGAAGTATTTTTATTAAATACTAGATATTAAAATATACTACCAGTATTTATCTCATAATTTTCGGAGCTCGTTTGGTATTTTTAATAATTAATATACTCATAAAATAGCTCCTTATTAATTATTAAAAATTATTGGACTGTAATATTATTGCTTTATAACTTTCATTATGTAATAAAATAGTCCCAGGGTCATTACCCTAATTTTCTAGAATACATATAGGTATTTATTAACTATTTAAAACTATTTAAAACTGATATTTTATTACTTATATTAAACATATAAAAATAAATATATAATTTTTATAATATAATAATGATATATAGAATATTAAAATAATATTCTATAATATTAAAACCTTAATGGTATAATTATAAATTATTTATAATTATTAAATCCATTTAAAACCTTTTAAACTAATTAATACTAATAATACTAATAATACTACTATTATTAATAATAATAATAATAATAATAATATTATTATTAATAATCTTCAGACCCGTCGGGTCAACCCGAACCGACCCGAGCCCTTACGGGTTACCCGTATACACTCACAAGAAAACCCAACCGCGTGACCCGAGCCAACCGAATCCTAAACGGACTACCCATTAACACACTCACGCAAACCCAACCCAAAAACCTATTCGGGTCAAACTAAACCCGAACCCGTCACCTGACTCCTCTCACAAACTAATCCTACCCATAACCCATACCCGAACCCAGACTTGACCCAACCACAGACACAAACTAACCCAGCCCGCTAGCCCAAACCCAGACTGAACCCGACCCAAACCTAATCCATCTATACTCACACACTAACCCGCTCCGTTTACCCGAGCCCGACTGAAACCCAGCCCGACGTCAAAATGACGTCGTGCCACTTATGTTGACCCACGGGTTTTATTAAAACAACTCGAACCGTGACCCTACCCACTTACACACTCAGACTAACCCTAACCAGACCCGACCCGTACCCGGTTCTTATAACCCGAAACTAAACGGGTTTCTTCATCTTCTCTGGCGAGTTGGCGTCGCCAGAAAGTTGCGGCTCGCCGGAAAATCTTCAAACTACCCGGTCTCTCTCATCTCTATCCCAAAATCCATGAAACCAACGGCATTGTGACCGGAATTTTCCCCTCTTTCACATACTAGAAGCTGGATCGAGGGTTCATTCGTTTGGTGGTCCCACTAGCCAATTTTTCTTTCGGTCATTTGAGAGAATAATGACCTGCATGGCTCCCCAAACATCCTCTAAACTAAAAACTGTTCATAGGTGGTCTTCCTGGGACCATAAGGGTCCGTTTGGTGTGATCTAAAGAGGTTTTGGTCATAATTTCTAAATCAAGCTTCAAAGGTGGAGCTTCCATGGCTGCCGGAGCTCATGCAGAGCCTTGAGCTCTATTTGGCTGCTTGCATGTGGGTCCTAAGAGCTTCTGAATGACATGCAAGAGTGCAGGAACAATGCAGGGTATGGGTTTACCTCAAGGAGCCTCAGATCTCTCTTCTATCTTCTCCGATCACCTTCTCTCTCTCCTCTACGCCCCTTCTTCTTCCTCGTTCTGTCTTCTCTCTCTCTCTTCGGGTCTGGGCAGCAATGTGGGTGTGGGTACAGAGAGGAATGGAAAGAGGGAGTGTGGGGGTGGTGTAGTTGGGTGGTGTATACAACCGGGGTGTATTAGGTTGAGCTCCAAGCTTCCACTTGGTTTCTCTCTCTATACAAATCTGCCATGGACAGATTTGGGAGGTTGGATGAGGTTGTAGTGTGGGTAAGGGAGTATACTTTTATAGAGGAATGGTGAGGGGGGTTTGGTTGTGTATGGTGGGTGCACAATGTGTACCCATATGTGTAAGTGGGTGTGTGTCCAAGGGTAGATAAGTGTGGGGTCCACGTGACCATCAAGGAATGGTGTGGGTCCAATTCTTGGAATGTGTACGTAAGGCAAGTGCTAGTGTCTCAGTTGTGTATACAGCAGTGAAAGTGAAGACAGGCAGAGATGTAGCTATTAACGTGGTTGTGAGCAAGTCTAAGTTCAAGTACGACTATAGTTTCCAACTTAGAAACTACGTGCGTCGGGTTTACGTCTATTCTAATAGGTACTAGATTCGAATCAACATAGTCGTCGTCAAGACGATTACTAAGGATCCTAATAAGGACTCCAAACTATGATCATCCTAATGGATCTTCTGTAACCGTATTCTGGGGTGACGACTCTATTCTAAATTATTACGTGGAATTTCTAGGGAAATTTCAGGGTGCTACATTAACAATCTCTTGGTCGAACACATCATGCCAATCCTCAGGTCACCCGCACGTTACCGAACACGTCATGCCGATCCTCAGACCAAGGGAAATTAATAATCACTTGGGCGAACATGTCATGCCAATCCTCAGTCCAAGGGTGCGGAAAAATAATCAACCACTTAATCGAACACGTCATGACGATCCTCAGGTCATCCTCACTTGACCGAACACGTCATGCCGATCCTCAGATCAAGAACACAAAACATAACTCTCAGATCGACACCATGGAATTACCGAAAGACCAATTTTGCAAGAAATATCGAAACATGACACGAAAGTTCACGAATCAACTTTGACCGGTAGTCACACGACTAGAAACGAGGCCCAATGTCCCTTATTCTCATAAAATCTGTTCAGGTTTTATCGTTATTTTACACGTTCGTACGTTTCGTTGTTTAGTTCTTTAATATCATCCATTTATAATCGTCAGTATTTCACTTTACGTTCGACATTCCGTTTACCTCTCAATATGCTTATGATGAAAACTTTTCCAATCACTTACCAACGCAATAATCGTTCCATACAACATACTTGTAGTTTGGGTATGAACTTTCCAACGGTCATTAAATTAAATTCACGTAACTCATGGATTTATAACATGAATTTAATACCAATAAACATATAGATAAAATCCTTAACATACTCATCTACGCGATAGCACTACCATAGCATAAGATTTTTATAACAACACAGGTACCGAAAAACTAGCATCAACAATCAACACCATGCATAAACAAAACATCATACAAAAGCTACACCATCTGCTAGGGTACATTTTCACTGTGTTGCCTGAAACCACATGATTTATTTGGGCATGATAATTTACTTTTTAGATCAAACACAAAACTAAACAATTATAGATAATAGTAATATCTTCATCCACAAAAAAAATCTAGTTTCAATAACATTTTTGAGCTACTCAAAAGTTTATTTTACAAGACATTTCTTATATCTCGGACTTTTCTGTCCCAGATTTATAGCACTGCATTTTACGTGCATTTCACCTATGAAGGATGGGTTTTTAGACTGAGCTATAGAAGAGTAATTTGTAGATAAATGAGTTAGCTTTCACCGCAAAAACGCCTAGCTTAATTCCAATTTTTGAACTGCTCCAAATGTTGATTGTACTAAACTACATTCTGCTGAAAGTTTATGTTTCCCAGATTTATAACACTGAGTTGTACATGCATTTCACCTATGAAGGATTAATTTCTAGACTAAGCTATAGAAGGGTTATTTGTTGATAAATGAGTTAGATGTTACCACAAAAAAACCTAACTTAATTCCGATTTTTAATCTCCTCAAAACATTCATTTTACTAAACTACATTCTGTTGGAAGTTTCTATTTTCCGAGGTTTATAACACTGCATTGTACGTGCATTTCACCTATGTAGGAGTGATTTCTAGACTGAGCTATAGAAGAGTTGTTTGTAGATATATGAGTTAGCTTTCTCCACACAAAAACGTAGCATCATTTTGATTTTTTGAGCTACACAAAACATTCATTTTACTAAACTACATTCTGTTGGAAGTTTCAGTTTCTCAGATTTAAAGCACTTGTCTTGCATGTCATGAAAACTTCAACACAACATCAAACTCTTAATAAACATTATTATATACTATATATGTTCTAAATTGAGTTAGATTACTCACAATTACTCACCAAAGCTTGAAATTGAGCTTGGATGTTTTTTAGCTCAATGGATCTTGAACTTCAAACTTCAAGGATGAACTTTTTCTTCTTCTTCTACCTTTGATTGTGTACTTCTTCTTCTTCTAGGGACCCTTTGTAGTTCTTCTAAAACTTCTCATTATAGATTATAAGTCCACATGATGGCATGTTAATAACAGAACTATGATAAAAGAAAAACTCCAAGATCTTCAGCAGGCGAAACCATAGCCTTCCTCTTAGTAATCTTCACCAGCATAGTCTTTAGTAGTGAAGTCTGTATCTTGATCATAGCCAGCTCCGTCTGGACCTACAAAGGCTGGACGTGGAAGTTCCAGTGGCATAAAAAGCTTTTAGCAGTTAAGCTAAGTGAGGGTCCCCTTAAGATTACCACCACCAAGGTAAGTCATTCATCATCTCTTCTTATTTCTCGAAACCATATCTCGTTCATCATTTTTTATTCTCATTACTATGTCTCGTTCGTCTTTTCTTATTCTCAAAACCATGTCTTATTTAAACCCAATCATTCTCGTTGAAACTTAACCTTGAACTGAACTGACCAATGACAATGACTGAAAGAAGACTTTAACTCCAAATGCATTTACTGGTCAAGAAAGAACAACTCTCAACAATAAATAGTTAACTGTCGCCCAACTGGCACTGGTCAAGAAAGAACAACTCTCAACAATAAATAGTTAACTGTCGCCCAACAGGCACTCAAACTGTCGCCCAAATGGCATTCAAACTATGCCCAACTAGCATTCAAACTGTCGCCCAAATGTCATTCAAACTATGCCCAACTGGCATTCAAACTGTCGCCCAAATGGCATAAGTGTGCAGGACATTAACAATTTTTTGGTCGAACACATCATGCCGATCCTCAGGTCGCCCGCACGTTACCGAACACGTCATGCCGATCATCTGACCAAGGGTACGGGAAATTAATAATCACTTGGACGAACACGTCATGCCGATCCTCAGTCCAAGGGTGCGGAAAAATAATCAACCACTTGATCGAACACGTTATGACGATCCTCAGGTCATCCTCCCTTGACCAAACAGGTTATGCCGATCCTCAGATCAAGAACACAAAGCATAACTCTCCGATCGACACCATGGAATTACCGGAAGACCAATTTTGCAAGAAATATCGAAACATGACACAAAAGTTTACGAATCAACTTTGACCGGTAGTTACACGACTAGAAACGAGGCCCAATGTCCCTTATTCTCATAAAATCTGTTATTGAAGGATTTATCGTTATTTTACACGTTCGTACGTTTCGTAGTTTAGTTCATTAATATCATCCATTTATAACTGTCAGTATTTCTCTTTACGTTCGACATTCTGTTTACCTCTCAATATACTTATGATGAAAACTTTTCCAATCACTTACCAATGCAATAATCGTGCCATACAACATACTCGTAGTTTGGGTATTAACTTTCCAACGGTCATTAAACTAAATTCACGTAACTCATGGATTTATAACATGGATTTAATACCAATAAACATATAGATAAACCCTTAACATACTCATCTACGTGATAGCACTACCATAGCACAAGATTTTCATAACAACACAGGTACCGAAAAACTAGAATCAACAATCAACACCACGCATAAACAAAACATCATACAAACGCTACACAATCTGCCAGAGTACATTTTCACTGTGTTGCCTGAAACCACATGATTTTTTGGGCATGATAATTTACTTTTTTAGATCAAATTCAAAACTAAAACATTGTAGATAATAGGAATATCTTCATGTACAAAAAAAAATCTAGCTTCAATTACATTTTTGAGCTACTCAAAATATTTATTTTACAAGACATTTCTTATATCTCAGACTGTTCTGTCTCAGATTTATAGTATTGCATTGTACATGAATTTCACCTTTGAAGGAGGGGTTTTTAGACTGAGCTTGTAATACCCCGTATTTTCAATAAATATTTAATGCAGAGAGATTCTATATACTTCAATTGACCATTCAAGAAATTTCATCTTCGATCGATCGAAGCTAGTTCGAGCGATCGAGACCCTTCAGTTCAAGCGATCGAACCCTTTTCGAGCGATCGAAAACCCTACCGACATAAATTAAATACGTGGTCCCCACTTCAATCGATCAAACCTTTTTTTCAATCGATCTAACTGACCGATCTGAGTTCGATCGATCGAGCATTCTTCGATCGATCGAGAATGTAAATATCAGAATTCCAGTTTCCCGCAAATGCTGCCACCTACACTCCCATTTCTTTATATATACACTGCATTCGTGTATGTTGTGTGTTTGCTGAGTTTGTGAGAGTTTTAGAGAGTTGAGAGAGTTGTGAGTTTGTGTGTGTTTATATATATATACACAATTATACACACACATATATATATATATATATCCGGGAGAGAGAACAAGAAGAAGAACAAGAAGAAGAAGAAGAAGGAGAAGAAGAAGAACAAGAAGAGGGAGAGAAAGAGAGACAGAAGAGACGAAGAGAGGAGCAGAGAGAGAAAGAGGCCGCCATTAAAGCTTCGGAGCTAAAGCTTACCCAAACGCGCCCTTACGACTTTTGGTGAGTTCCAAACTCACTCGGTAACTTAGTTATGATGTTTTACATATTCTGGGCGTATTAATTATAACCCAAACACCCCTTAGCACATTCTGCACGTTCACTGGCAGAATCTGTAGAAGACGAAGTTCGATCGATCGAACTGAGTTCAATCGATCGAACAGCAGAGTCCCAATCGATCGAACTGAGTTCAATCGATCGAACAGCAGAGTCCCAATCGATCGAACTGAGTTCAACCGATCGAACATCCCTGAGTTCAATCGATCGAGAATACTTCAATCGATCGAGACTACCTTCACTTCGATCGATCGAGAAGACTTCAATCGATCGAACAACACTTTCTTCGAGCGATCGAGATGACCTCAATCGATCGAACCCAGCAGAACATGAATGTATTCCTTTCAGTTTATAATTCATAGTGCGTAGTTGTTTAATTGCTGTTCCATATTCCTATTATGCGATACTATGGATTACGGAGGTAATGGGATACGATAATGAGATTGAGATAACATGGTGAGTAACGTAGTCGGGTTCGGAACGCTAGTAATAGTACGACGCGATAACGTAGTAAGTTTGAGATGATAATACTGGGTAGTATTGGATAAGTGAGAAATGAGTCAGTAAGAGGAATTGTATGTTAAGGTTGTGTGAGTCGAGCTGATGATTCGCTCAGGTTGAATCTGATAAGTGTATGTCAAGGATTTGATCAGGATCGTGAGAATTATGGGTGCACAGTACTCGCAAGCGTTCTTAAAAGCGGTGAACAGTAAGAGTTCTTAAAAGCGGTGAACAAGAGTAGATGTGGCACGCCCATGATTTGAATTACCAGAGCTGTGTATGTATCGTACTCGCAAGCGTTCTTAAAAGCGGTGAACAGTAAGAGTTCTTAAAAGCGGTGAACAAGAGTATGGGTATATCCATGGACCAGTCGTTATATGAGAACGATGTATGGGTGCTCGCAAGAGTTCTTAAAAGCGGTATAGCGGTGAACAAGAGCACTGGTATGTTGTGCTGATATAATCAGTTCGAGATAGTCAGTTGGGTATTGTGAAATCAGTCTTAGAGTGGGAGTCGATAAGAATCGATTAATGATATGTCTGAAGAAAAGAATGAGGAATATATTTAGTATCACTGTCATCTATTGTTCATAACTGTAAATATGTCATTTCTATGAGACTGTGTTAGTTAGTGCTCACTCAGCTTTCAACAAGCTGATGGCCTTTATTGCCTGGACATTCCCCGTCCAGACTATCCTGTCCTTTACAATGCAGATGACGGAACTCATGGCGATAACGATTACCCTGAAGGGAGTTACGTAGAGAAGGGCCCCACTGATGCCAGTTATGCTGACGCCTATCCGTACGCTAGCTGAAGACCTGAAGATAGATAGTAGTTATATTACTACTTTTCCTTTTACTGTTGTACTTTGTAGTTAACGGGTACTTGGGCATATGTTGTCTCCAGACCTGTTGTGATCCTGTGGACCGTACTCTGATGTTTGTAATAGATAGAACCGTGTTTATATTTCAGTTGTTTTACTGTTCCTGTTTGGACTAGTACGGTGTGGTGTGGATTATCAGTGACTTTCACTTGTCATTCCCTATGGACCCATAAAGGAAATTTATTTTTCTCTATTTATGCTGCTCCGGGGCGTGACAGAGCTATACAAGAGTAATTTGTAGATAAATGAGTTAGCTTTCACCACAAAAACACCTAGCTTAATTTTGATTTTTGAGCTGCTCCAAATGTTGATTGAACAAAATTACATTCTGCTGAAAGTTTCTATTTCCTAGATTTATAACACTGTGTTGTACATGCATTTCACCTATGAAGGATTGATTTCTAGACTGAGCTATACGAGAGTTATTTGTAGATAAATTAGTTAGCTTTTAGCACAAACAAACCTAGCATAATTCCTATTTTTGAGCTCCTCAAAACATTCATTTTACTAAACTATATTCTGCTGGAAGTTTCTGTTTTCCCAGGTTTATAACAATGCGTTGTACAAGCATTTCACCCATGAAGGAGTGATTTCTAGACTAAGCTATAGAAGAGTTGCTTGTAGATATATGAGTTAGCTTTCTCCGCAAAATAACCTAGCTTAATTTGGATTTTTTGAGCAACATAAAACATTCATTTTACTAAACTACATTCTGCTGGAAGTTTCAGTTTCTCAAATTTAAAGCACTTGTCTTGCATGTCATGAAAACTTCAACACAACATCAAACTCCTACTAAACATTATTACATACTATATATGTTCTAAATTGAGTTAGATTACTCACAATTACTCACCAAAGCTTGAAATTGAGCTTGTATGTTGTTTTTGAGCTCTATGGAGCTTGAACTTCATACTTCAAGGATGAACTTCTTCTTCTTCTACTTTTGATTGTGTACTTCTTCTTCTTCTAGGGACTCTTTGTAGTTCTTCTAAAACTTCTCATTACAGATTATATGTCCCCATGATGGCATATTAATAACAGAACTATGATAAAAGAAATACTCCAAGATCTTCAGCAGGCGAAACCATAGCCTTCCTCTTAGTAATCTTCACCAGCATAGTCTTTAGTAGTGAAGTCTGTATCTTGATCATAGCCAGCTCCGTCTGGACCTACAAAGGCTGGACGTGGAAGTTCCAGTGGCATAAAAAGCTTTTAGCAGTTAAGCTAAGTGAGGGTCCCCTTAAGATTACCACCACCAAGGTAAGTCATTCATCATCTCTTCTTATTTCTCGAAACCATATCTCGTTCATCATTTTTTATTCTCATTACTATGTCTCGTTCGTCTTTTCTTATTCTCAAAACCATGTCTTATTTAAACCCAATCATTCTCGTTGAAACTTAACCTTGAACTGAACTGACCAATGACAATGACTGAAAGAAGACTTTAACTCCAAATGCATTTACTGGTCAAGAAAGAACAACTCTCAACAATAAATAGTTAACTGTCGCCCAACTGGCACTGGTCAAGAAAGAACAACTCTCAACAATAAATAGTTAACTGTCGCCCAACAGGCACTCAAACTGTCGCCCAAATGGCATTCAAACTATGCCCAACTAGCATTCAAACTGTCGCCCAAATGTCATTCAAACTATGCCCAACTGGCATTCAAACTGTCGCCCAAATGGCATAAGTGTGCAGGACATTAACAATCTTTTGGTCGAACACATCATGCCGATCCTCAGGTCGCCCGCACGTTACCGAACACGTCATGCCGATCATCTGACCAAGGGTACGGGAAATTAATAATCACTTGGACGAACACGTCATGCCGATCCTCAGTCCAAGGGTGCGGAAAAATAATCAACCACTTGATCGAACACGTTATGACGATCCTCAGGTCATCCTCCCTTGACCAAACAGGTTATGCCGATCCTCAGATCAAGAACACAAAGCATAACTCTCCGATCGACACCATGGAATTACCGGAAGACCAATTTTGCAAGAAATATCGAAACATGACACAAAAGTTTACGAATCAACTTTGACCGGTAGTTACACGACTAGAAACGAGGCCCAATGTCCCTTATTCTCATAAAATCTGTTATTGAAGGATTTATCGTTATTTTACACGTTCGTACGTTTCGTAGTTTAGTTCATTAATATCATCCATTTATAACTGTCAGTATTTCGCTTTACGTTCGACATTCTGTTTACCTCTCAATATACTTATGATGAAAACTTTTCCAATCAATTACCAATGCAATAATCGTGCCATACAACATACTCGTAGTTTGGGTATTAACTTTCCAACGGTCATTAAACTAAATTCACGTAACTCATGGATTTATAACATGGATTTAATACCAATAAACATATAGATAAACCCTTAACATACTCATCTACGTGATAGCACTACCATAGCACAAGATTTTCATAACAACACAGGTACCGAAAAACTAGAATCAACAATCAACACCACGCATAAACAAAACATCATACAAACGCTACACAATCTGCCAGAGTACATTTTCACTGTGTTGCCTGAAACCACATGATTTTTTGGGCATGATAATTTACTTTTTTAGATCAAATTCAAAACTAAAACATTGTAGATAATAGGAATATCTTCATGTACAAAAAAAAATCTAGCTTCAATTACATTTTTGAGCTACTCAAAATATTTATTTTACAAGACATTTCTTATATCTCAGACTGTTCTGTCTCAGATTTATAGTATTGCATTGTACATGAATTTCACCTTTGAAGGAGGGGTTTTTAGACTGAGCTATACAAGAGTAATTTGTAGATAAATGAGTTAGCTTTCACCACAAAAACACCTAGCTTAATTTTGATTTTTGAGCTGCTCCAAATGTTGATTGAACAAAATTACATTCTGCTGAAAGTTTCTGTTTCCTAGATTTATAACACTGTGTTGTACATGCATTTCACCTATGAAGGATTGATTTCTAGACTGAGCTATACGAGAGTTATTTGTAGATAAATTAGTTAGCTTTTAGCACAAACAAACCTAGCATAATTCCTATTTTTGAGCTCCTCAAAACATTCATTTTACTAAACTATATTCTGCTGGAAGTTTCTGTTTTCCCAGGTTTATAACAATGCGTTGTACAAGCATTTCACCCATGAAGGAGTGATTTCTAGACTAAGCTATAGAAGAGTTGCTTGTAGATATATGAGTTAGCTTTCTCCGCAAAATAACCTAGCTTAATTTGGATTTTTTGAGCAACATAAAACATTCATTTTACTAAACTACATTCTGCTGGAAGTTTCAGTTTCTCAAATTTAAAGCACTTGTCTTGCATGTCATGAAAACTTCAACACAACATCAAACTCCTACTAAACATTATTACATACTATATATGTTCTAAATTGAGTTAGATTACTCACAATTACTCACCAAAGCTTGAAATTGAGCTTGTATGTTGTTTTTGAGCTCTATGGAGCTTGAACTTCAAACTTCAAGGATGAACTTCTTCTTCTTCTACTTTTGATTGTGTACTTCTTCTTCTTCTAGGGACTCTTTGTAGTTCTTCTAAAACTTCTCATTACAGATTATATGTCCCCATGATGGCATATTAATAACAGAACTATGATAAAAGAAATACTCCTAGATCTTCAGCTCGCGAAACCATAGCCTTCCTCGTAGTAATATTCACCAGCATAGTCTTTAGTAGTAAAGTCTGTATCTTGATCATAGCCAGCTGTGTCTGGACCTACAAAGGCTGGACGTGCAAGGTCCAGTGGCATAAAAAGCCGTGAGCAGTTAAGCTAAGTGAGGGTCCCCTTAAGGTTACCACCACCAAGGTAAGTAATTCATCATCTCTTCTTATTTCTCGAAACCATATCTCGTTCATCATTTTTTATTCTCAATACTATGTCTCGTTCGTCTTTTCTTATTCTCAAAACCATGTCTTATTTAAACCCAATCATTCCCTTTGAAACTTAACCCAAAAGTGAACTGACCAATGACATTGACTGAAGGAAGACTTAACTCCAAATGCATTTACTGGTCAAGAAAGAACAACTCTCAACAATTAATAGTTAACTGTCGTCCAACTTGCACTCAAACTGTCGCCCAAATGGCATTCAAACTATGCCCAACTGGCATTCAAACTGTCGCCCAAATGTCATTCAAACTATGCCCAACTGGCATTCAAACTGTCACCCAAATGGCATAAGTGTGCGGGACATTAATAATCTCTTGGTCGAACACGTCATGTTGATCCTCAGGTCGCCCGCATGTTATCGAACACGTCTTGCCGATCCTCAGACCCAGGGTACGGGAAATTAATAATCACTTGGGCGAACACGTCATGCCAATCCTCAGTCCAAGGGTGCGGAAAAATAATCAACCACTTGATCGAACAAGTCATGACAATCCTCAGGTCATCCGCACTTGACCGAACACGTCATGCCGATCCTAGATCAAGAACACAAAACATAACTTTCGAATCGACACCATGGAATTACCGAAAGACCAATTTTGCAAGAAATATCCAAATATGTCACGAAAGTTCACGAATCAACTTTGATCGGTAGTCACACGACTAGAAACGAGGCCCAATGTCCCTTATTCTCATAAAATCTGTTATTGAAGGTTTTATCGTTATTTTACACATTCGTACATTTTGTAGTTTAGTTCATTAATATCATCCATTTATAACCGTCAGTCTTTCGCTTTCCGTTCGACATTTCGTTTACCTCTCAATATACTTATAATGAAAACTTTTCCAATCACTTACCAACGCAATAATCGTGTCATACAACATACTCGAAGTTTTGGTATAAACTTTCTGACGGTCATTAAACTAAATTCACGTAACTCATGGATTTATAACATGGATTTAAGACCAATAAACATATAGATAAAACCCTTAACATACTCATCTACGCGATAGCACTATCATAGCACAAGATTTTCATAACCACAGAGGTACTGAAAAAATAACATCAACAATCAACACCATACATAAACAAAACATCATACAAAAGCTACACAATCTGCCAGTGTACATTTTCACTGTGTTGCCTAAAACCACATGATTTTTTTGGGCATGATAATTTACTTTTTAGATCAAACACTAAACTAAAAAATTGTAGATAATAGTAATATCGTCATGTACAAAAACAATCTAGCTTCAATTACATTTTTGAGCTACTCAAAATATTTATTTTACAAGACATTTCTTATATCTCGGAATGTTCTGTCCCAGATTTATAGTACTGCATTGTACGTGAATTCCAGCTATGAAGGAGGGGCTTTTAACCTGAGAAATAGAAGAGTAATTTATAGATAAATGAGTTAGCTTTCAGAACAAAAAAACCTAGCCTAATTCCAATTTTTGACCTGCTCCAAATGTTGATTGTACTAAACTATATTCTGCTGAAAGTTTCTGTTTTCCATATTTATAACACTGTGTTGTACATGCATTTCACCTATGATGGATTGATTTCTAGACTGGGCTATACAAGAGTTATTTGTAGATAAACGGGTTGGATTTTACCACAAAAAAACCTAGCTTAATTCCGATTTTGGAGCTGCTCAAAACATTCATTTTACTAAACTACATTCTGCTGGAAGTTTCTGTTTTCCCAGATTTATAACACTGCGTTGTACATGCATTTCACCCATGAAGGAGTGATTTCTAGACTGAGCTATAGAAGAGTTGTTTGTATATATATGTGTTAGCTTTCTCCACAAAAATACCTAGCTTAATTTGGATTTTTTGAGCTACACAAAACATTCATTTTACTAAACTACATTCTACGGAAAGTTTCAGTTTCTCAGATTTAAAGCACTTGTCTTGCATGTCATGAAAACTTCAACACAACATCAAACTCCTAATAAACATTATTACATACTATATATGTTCTATATTGAGTTATATTATTCACAATTACTCACCAAAGCTTGAAATTGAGCTTGGATGTTGTTTTTGAGCTCAATGGAGCTTGAACTTCAAACTTTAAGGATAAACTTCTTCTTCTTCTTCTACTTTTGATTGTGTACTTCTTCTTCTTCTAGGGACTCTTTATAGTTCTTCTAAAACTTCTCATTTTAGACTATAAGTCCCCATGATGGCATATTAATAACAGAACTATGATAAAAGAAAAACTCCAAGATCTTCAGCTGGCGAAACCAAGCCTTCCTCGTAGTAATCTTCACCAGCATAGTCTTTAGTAGTAAAGTCTGTGTCTTGATCATAGTCAGCTCCGTCTGGAACTACAAAGGTTGGACGTGGAAGGTCCAGCGGCATAAAAAACCGTGAGCAGTTAAGCAAAGTGAGGCTCCCCTTAAGGTTACCACCACCAAGGTAAGTTATTCATCATCTCTTCTTATTTCTCGAAACCATATCTCGTTCATCATTTTTTAATCTCAATACTATGTCTCGTTCGTCTTTTCTTATTCTCAAAACCATGTCTTATTTAAACCCAATCATTCCCTTTGAAACTTAACCCAGAAGTGAACTGACCAATGATATTGACTGAAAGAAGACTTAGCTCCAAATGCTTTTACTTGTCAAGAAAGAACAACTCTCAACAATAAATAGTTAACTGTCGCCCAACTGGCACTCAAACTGTCGCCCAAATTGCATTCAAACTATGCCCAAATGGCATTCAAACTGTCGCCCAAATGGCATTCACACTATGCCTAACTGGCATTCAAACTGTCGCCCAAATGGCATAAGTGTACGGGACATTAACAATCTCTTGGTCGAACACGTCATGCCGATCCTCAGGTCGCCCACATGTTACCGAACACGTCATGTCGATCCTCAGACCAAGGGTATGGGAAATTAATAATCACTTGGGCGAACACGTCATTCCAATCCTCAGTCCAAGGGTGCGGAAAAATAATCAACCACTTGATCAAACACGTCATGACGATCCTCAGATCATCCGTACTTGACCGAACACGTCATGCCCATCCTCAGATCAAGAACACAAAACATAACTCTCGGATCAACACCATGGAATTACCGAAAGACCAATTTTGCAAGAAATATCCAAACATGACACGAAAGTTCACGAATCAACTTTGACCGGTAGTCACACGACTAGAAACGAGGCCCAATGTCCCTTATTCTCATAAAATCTGTTATTGAAGGTTTTATCGTTATTTTACACGTTCGTTCATTTTAAAGTTTAGTTCATTAATATCATCCATTTATAACCGTCAGTCTTTCGCTTTCCGTTCGACATTCCGTTTACCTCTCAATATACTTATGATGAAAACTTTTCCAATCACTTACCAACGCAATAATCGTGCCATACAACATACTTGAAGTTTTGGTATGAACTTTCCGACGGTCATAAAACTAAATTCACGTAACTCATGGATTTATAACGTGGATTTAATACAAATAAAAATATAGATAAAACCCTTAACATACTCATCTATGCGATAGCACTACCATAGCACAAGATTTTCATAACAACACATGTACCGACAAACTAGCATCAACATTCAACACCATGCATAAACAAAACATCATACAAAAGCAACACAATCTGCCAGTGTACAATTTCACTGTGTTGCCTGAAACCACATGATTTATTTGGGCATGATAATTTATTTTTTAGATCAAACACGAAACAAAAAAATTGTAGATGATAGTAATATCATCATGTACAAAAAAAATCTAGCTTCAATTACATTTTTGAGCTACTCAAAATATTTATTTTACAAGACATTTCTTATATCTCGGACTGTTCTGTCCGAGATTTATAGTACTGCATTGTACGTGCATTTCACCTATGAAGGACGGGTTTTTAGACTAAGCTATAAAAGAGTAATTTGTAGATAAATGTGCTAGCATTCACCACAAAAACACCTAGCTTAATTCCAATTTTTTAGCTACTCCAAATGTTTATTGTACTAAAGTACATTCTCCTGAAAGTTTCTGTTTCCCAGATTTATAACATTGTGTTGTACCTGCATTTCACCAATGAAGGATTGATTTCTAGACTGAGATATACAAGAGTTATTTGTAGATAAATGAGTTAAATTTTACCACAAAAAACCTAGCTTAATTCCAATTTTTGACCTCCTCAAAACATTCATTTTACTAAACTACATTCTGCTGGAAGTTTCTCTTTTTCCAAGTTTATAACACTGCGTTGTACATGCATTTCACCCATGAAGGAGTGATTTCTAAACTGCGCTATAGAAGAGTTGTTTGTAGATATATGAGTTAGCTTTCTCCACAAAAAAACTAGCTTAATTGAGAAATTTTGAGCTACAGAAAACATTCATTTTACTAAACTACATTCTGCTGAAAGTTTCAGTTTCTCAGATTTAAAGCACTTGTCTTGCATGTCATGAAAACTTCAACACAACATCAAACTCCTAATAAACATTATTACAGACTATATATGTTCTAAATTGAGTTAGATTACTCACAATTACTCACCAAAGCTTGAAATTGATCTTGGATGTTGTTTTTGAGCTCAATGGAGCTTGAACTTCAAACTTCAAGGATGAACTTCTTCTTCTTCTTCTTCTACTTTTGATTGTGTACTTCTTCTTCTTCTAGGGACTCTTTGTAGTTCTTCTAAAACTTCTCATTATAGATTATAAGTTCCCATGATGGCATATTACTAACAAAACTATGATAAAAGAAAAACTCCAAGATCTTCAGCTTGCGAAACCAAGCCTTCCTCGTAGTAATCTTCACCAGCATAGTCTTTAGTAGTAAAGTCTGTGTCTTGATCATAGTCAGCTCCGTCTGGACCTACAAAGGTTGGACGTGGAAGGTCCAGCGGCATAAAAAGCCGTGAGCAGTTAAGCAAAGTGAGGCTCTCCTTAAGGTTACCACCACCAAGGTAAGTTATTCATCATCTCTTCTTATTTCTCAGAAACCATATCTCGTTCATCATTTTTTAATCTCAATACTATGTCTCGTTCGTCTTTTCTTATTCTCAAAACCATGTCTTATTTAAACCCAATCATTCCCTTTGAAACTTAACCCAGAAGTGAACTGACCAATGATATTGACTGAAAGAAGACTTAGCTCCAAATGCTTTTACTTGTCAAGAAAGAATAACTCTCAACAATAAATAGTTAACTGTCGCCCAACTGGCACTCAAACTGTCGCCCAAATTGCATTCAAACTATGCCCAAATGGCATTCACACTATGCCTAACTGGCATTCAAACTATCGCCCAAATGGCATAAGTGTACGGGACATTAACAATCTCTTGGTCGAACACGTCATGCCGATCCTCAGGTCGCCCACATGTTACCGAACACGTCATGTCGATCCTCAGACCAAGGGTATGGGAAATTAATAATCACTTGGGCGAACACGTCATTCCAATCCTCAGTCCAAGGGTGCGGAAAAATAATCAACCACTTGATCAAACACGTCATGACGATCCTCAGATCATCCGTACTTGACCGAACACGTCATGCCCATCCTCAGATCAAGAACACAAAACATAACTCTCGGATCAACACCATGGAATTACCGAAAGACCAATTTTGCAAGAAATATCCAAACATGACACGAAAGTTCACGAATCAACTTTGACCGGTTGTCACACGACTAGAAACGAGGCCCAATGTCCCTTATTCTCATAAAATCTGTTATTGAAGGTTTTATCGTTATTTTACACGTTCGTTCATTTTAAAGTTTAGTTCATTAATATCATCCATTTATAACCGTCAGTCTTTCGCTTTCCGTTCGACATTCCATTTACCTCTCAATATACTTATGATGAAAACTTTTCCAATCACTTACCAACGCAATAATTGTGCCATACAACATACTTGAAGTTTTGGTATGAACTTTCCGACGGTCATAAAACTAAATTCACGTAACTCATGGATTTATAACGTGGATTTAATACAAATAAAAATATAGATAAAACCCTTAACATACTCATCTATGCGATAGCACTACCATAGCACAAGATTTTCATAACAACACATGTACCGAAAAACTAGCATCAACATTCAACACCATGCATAAACAAAACATCATACAAAAGCAACACAATCTGCCAGTGTACAATTTCACTGTGTTGCCTGAAACCACATGATTTATTTGGGCATGATAATTTATTTTTTAGATCAAACACGAAACTAAAAAATTGTAGATGATAGTAATATCATCATGTACAAAAAAAATCTAGCTTCAATTACATTTTTGAGCTACTCAAAATATTTATTTTACAAGACATTTCTTATATCTCGGACTGTTCTGTCCGAGATTTATAGTACTGCATTGTACGTGCATTTCACCTATGAAGGACGGGTTTTTAGACTAAGCTATAAAAGAGTAATTTGTAGATAAATGTGCTAGCATTCACCACAAAAACACCTAGCTTAATTCCAATTTTTTAGCTACTCCAAATGTTTATTGTACTAAAGTACATTCTCCTGAAAGTTTCTGTTTCCCAGATTTATAACATTGTGTTGTACCTGCATTTCACCAATGAAGGATTGATTTCTAGACTGAGATATACAAGAGTTATTTGTAGATAAATGAGTTAAATTTTACCACAAAAAACCTAGCTTAATTCCAATTTTTGACCTCCTCAAAACATTCATTTTACTAAACTACATTCTGCTGGAAGTTTCTCTTTTTCCAAGTTTATAACACTGCGTTGTACATGCATTTCACCCATGAAGGAGTGATTTCTAAACTGCGCTATAGAAGAGTTGTTTGTAGATATATGAGTTAGCTTTCTCCACAAAAAAACTAGCTTAATTGAGAAATTTTGAGCTACAGAAAACATTCATTTTACTAAACTACATTCTGCTGAAAGTTTCAGTTTCTCAGATTTAAAGCACTTGTCTTGCATGTCATGAAAACTTCAACACAACATCAAACTCCTAATAAACATTATTACAGACTATATATGTTCTAAATTGAGTTAGATTACTCACAATTACTCACCAAAGCTTGAAATTGATCTTGGATGTTGTTTTTGAGCTCAATGGAGCTTGAACTTCAAACTTCAAGGATGAACTTCTTCTTCTTCTTCTTCTACTTTTGATTGTATACTTCTTCTTCTTCTAGGGACTCTTTGTAGTTCTTCTAAAACTTCTCATTATAGATTATAAGTCCCCATGATGGCATATTACTAACAAAACTATGATAAAAGAAAAACTCCAAGATCTTCAGCTGGCGAAACCAAGCCTTCCTCGTAGTAATCTTCACCAGCATAGTCTTTAGTAGTAAAGTCTGTGTCTTGATCATAGTCAGCTCCGTCTGGACCTACAAAGGTTGGACGTGGAAGGTCCAGCGGCATAAAAAGCCGTGAGCAGTTAAGCAAAGTGAGGCTCCCCTTAAGGTTACCACCACCAAGGTAAGTTATTCATCATCTCTTCTTATTTCTCAGAAACCATATCTCGTTCATCATTTTTTATTCTCAACAATATGTCTCGTTCGTCTTTTCTTATTCACAAAACCATGTCTTATTTACACCCAATCATTCCCTTTGAAACTTAACCCAGAAGTGAACTGACCAATGACATTGACTGAAAGAAGACTTAACTCCAAATGCATTTACTGGTCAAGAAAGAACAACTCTCAATAATGAATAGTTAACTGTCACCCAACTGTCACTCAAACTGTCACCCAAATGGCATTCAAACTATGCCCAACTGGCATTCAAACTATGCCCAACTGGCATTCAAACTGTCGCCCAAATGGCATTCAAACTATGCCCAATTGGCATTCAAACTGTCGCCCAAATGGCATAAGTGTACGGGATATTAACAATCTCTTGGTCAAACACGTTATGCCGATCTTCAGGTTGTACGCACGTTACCGAACACGTCATGCCGATCCTCAGACCAAGGGTACGGGAAATTAATAATCACTTGGGCGAACACGTCATGCCGATCCACAGTCCAAGGGTGCGGAAAAATAATCCACCACTTGATCGAACACGTCATGACGATCCTCAGGTCATCCGCACTTGACCGAACACGTCATGCCGATCCTCAGATCAAGAACACAAAACATAACTCTCCAATCGACACCATGGAATTACCGAAAGACCAATTTTGCAAGAAATATCAAACCATGAAACGAAAGTTCACGAATCAACTTTGACCGGTAGTCACACGACTAGAAACGAGGCCCAATGTCCCTTTTCTCATAAAATCTGTTATTGAAGGTTTTATTGTTATTTTACATGTTCGTACGTTTCGTAGTTTAGTTCATTAATATCATCCATTTATAAATCGTCAGTATTTCGCTTTACATTCGACATTCCGTTTACCTCTCAATATGCTTATGATGAAAACTTTTCCAATCACTTACCAACACAATAATCGTGCAATACAACATAATCGTAGTTTGGGTATGAACTTTCCAACGGTCATTAAACTAAATTCACGTAACTCGTGGATTTATAACATGGATTTAATACAAATAAACATATAGATAAAACTCTTAACATACTCATCTATGCGATAGCACAAGATTTTCATAACAACACAGGTACCGAAAAACTAGCATCAACATTCAACACCATGCATAAACAAAACATCATACAAAAGCTACACAATCTCTCAGGGTACAATTTCACTATCTTGCCTGAAACCACATGATTTATTTGGGCATGATAATTTACTTTTTAGATCAAACACAAAACTAAAAAATTGTAGATGATAGTAATATCTTCATGTACAAAAAAAATCTAACTTCAATTACATTTTTGAGCTACTCAAAATATTTATTTTACAAGACATTTCTTATATCTCGGACTGTTCTGTCCCAGATTTATAGTACTGCATTGTACGTGAATTTCAGCTATGAAGGAGGGGTTTTTAACCTGAGAAATAGAAGAGTAATTTATAGATAAATGAGTTAGCTTTCAGAACAAAAAAACCTAGCCTAATTCCAATTTTTGACCTGCTCCAAATGTTGATTGTACTAAACTATATTCTGCTGAAAGTTTCTGTTTTCCAGATTTATAACACTGTGTTGTACATGCATTTCACCTATGATGGATTGATTTCTAGACTGAGCTATACAAGAGTTATTTGTAGATAAACGAGTTGGATTTTACCACAAAAAAACCTAGCTTAATTCCGATTTTTGAGCTGCTCAAAACATTCATTTTACTAAACTACATTCTGCTGGAAGTTTCTGTTTTCCCAGGTTTATAACACTGCGTTGTACATGCATTTCACCCATGAAGGAGTGATTTCTAGACTGAGCTATAGAAGAGTTGTTTGTATATATATGTGTTAGCTTTCTCCACAAAAATACCTAGTTTAATTTGGATTTTTTGAGCTACACAAAACATTCATTTTACTAAACTACATTCTACGGAAAGTTTCAGTTTCTCAGATTTAAAGCACTTGTCTTGCATGTCATGAAAACTTCAACACAACATCAAACACCTAATAAACATTATTACATACTATATATGTTCTATATTGAGTTATATTATTCACAATTACTCACCAAAGCTTGAAATTGAGCTTGGATGTTGTTTTTGAGCTCAATGGAGCTTGAACTTCAAACTTCAAGGATAAACTTCTTCTTCTTCTTCTACTTTTGATTGTGTACTTCTTCTTCTTCTAGGGACTCTTTATAGTTCTTCTAAAACTTCTCATTATAGACTATAAGTCCCCATGATGGCATATTAATAACAGAACTATGATAAAAGAAAAACTCCAAGATCTTCAGCTGGCGAAACCATAGCCTTCCTCGTAGTAATCTTCACCAGCATAGCCTTTAGTAGCAAGTCTGTATCTTGATCATAGCCAGCTCCGTCTAGACCTACAAAGGCTGGACGTGGAAGGTACAGTGGCATAAAAAGCCGTTAGCGGTTAAGCTAAGTGAAGGTCCCCTTAAGGTTACCACCACCAAGGTAAGTTATTCATCATCTCTTCTTATTTCTCGAAACCATATCACGTTCATCATTTCTTATTCTCAATACTATGTCTCGTTCGTCTTTTCTTATTCTCAAAACCATCTCTTATTTAAACCCAATCATTCCCTTTGAAACTTAACCCAGAACTGAACTGACCAATGACATTGACTTAAAGAAGACTTAACTCCAAATGCATTTACTGGTCAAGAAAGAACAACTCTCAACAATGAATAGTTATTTATTGCCCAACTGGCACTCAAACTGTCGGCCAAATGGCATTCAAACTATGCCCAACTGGCATTCAAACTGTCGCCCAAATGGCATTCAAACTATGCACAACTGGCATTCAAACTGTCGCCCAAATAGCAGAAGTGTGCGGGACATTAACAATCTCTTGGTCGAACACATCATGTCGATCCTCAGGTCGCCCGCACGTTACTGAACACGTCATGCCGATCCTCAGACCAAGGGTACGGGAAATTAATAATCACTTGGGTGAACATGTTGTTGGACCAAATATGGAAACCTTAGAGGGGGGGTGAATAAGGTTTTAGCGGAATATTAACCTTTTAAAAACTTAATACTAAATTAAACACAAACACAAGCAATTAACTAAAGAGATAAGGGAAGAGATACTTGCAAATCGATTTTTCAAGTGGTTCGGCAATCGCACCCCGCGGCCTACGTCCACCCCTCAAGAACACCTCTTGAGGATTCCTTTATTCCGATCTACTTCACGGGTGTTGACCAAACCGTTCTCCCGGAACACTTACGGGTGTGCACCAAACCGTTACAAGAGCCTATAATCTCTCCCAAAGAAGAACACCTCTTCTTTGCATACAAGGGTTACTAACCCTCAACCTTTACAATGATTTTAACACAAATTGAAACTCTCTCTAAGAGTAGATGATACAATGATAGCTCACACTATAACTCCTTAGTGAGTGGATAATACAAGTAAAACTCACTACAATTTTGCTCTCTTAAGAAATACAAATGAAAGATTTGAGCAAATTGATAAACTCACACAACTAGGGCTCAATTGTGAATGATTTAGAATCAACAAGTTGTGTGATTGATATAGATGTTTTCCAATTGATTGATCAACATAAAATGGTGTTGGAAAACATGTATTTATAGGCCAAGAAAGATTATAGCCGTTGGTGGCAAGTTTGGTAATTAAAAGCCCCTTTAAAAACTAGCCGTTATGCCTTTTCAGGTCGCTTCAGTCGACTGGAACATGAAGTAGTCGACTGGTCCTTGAAGCAGTCGACTGAGATGTGTTTACAGAGGGTTCTGTTTGCATTCTGCTCACTTCAGTCGACTGCATCGGGCCCTCAGTCGACTGCCCCTCCCTGTTTGACAGCCAGACACATCTCCACTAAAATGGCCATAACTCCCTCTACAAAAATCGAATTTGCGATCCGTTTGATGTTTTGGAAACTAGATTCAAATACCTTTCCAACCATATAAGATTCAACATTTAATTATTTTCCAATTGGTTGTGGCATTGCTTTAAAGATGATCCACTTAAAATTTATTTCCAAAACTTTAACTTTTAGAATTTGTTTGAGCCCCTATGAGTGTGAGATCAAGATGCCTTACAATGATGGTCCTAGACTTCAACCAAGGATGAAATATCTTCAAGTCTTCAAGCTTGATCCTTGTTGAGCTCCTTGTAATCTTGATCTACATCAATTAAATCTCATGCACACAAAGATGTTAAAACATTGATACAATATTAATACATGAGATTATATGTGAGCATAAAAATGACTATGATTATAACAAGGAATGAATCAATATGAATCATGTAATTATCATAGCATATTTGACATCATCAAAACATAATTAAATATGCCTTAATATACCTTAAGGCTAACAATCTCCCCCTTTTTGATGATAGCAAACAACCAATAAAGGATATACCAATATAAGCACATTTGGTCATTTTCATATTATCATTCATAATGGATATCAAATATTAAAGAACATGAATGATAACTACCCAAATACTTCTCCCCAATACTTCTCATATTTCTCCCCCTTTGACATTATCAAAAAGATTTGGGAATAAAATACAAAGCTCCCCCTCACAATAGGCATACAAATCAAAGGTCAAAATGATACCAAAAATAAACAAATATAACCACATGTGAGAAAATAAATTCATGAAAGTGCTCCCCCTAAGCATGTGCAATGATAAAAGATACCAAAAGATATGAATAGAGAGCATATTCTCCCAAAAGATACCAATAATAAAGTTGGAGAGCTCAAAAACAAAAAAACTCAGTCAGATCAGTCGACGCCACAGTCGACGGAATAGGGCAGAAGGTAACAGGGAGCAAAAGCAGTCGACGTCACAGTCGACTTAACAATGCAGAATCAAAAACTTCAATGCCTCACACCTAAATCAGTCGACTGTGTCGGGGTACCAGTCGACTGCTTTGTTCAGCAGCAAAAATTTGAATGATTCACAGAACATCATTTGGTCTAATCATTCTTAAAACTTTGTTCTAATCAAACAAAAGCATATCATCATTTTTCAAATAAGCAATATCAAGAGCATGATGATTTGAAACAAATAAGTGTATGATATAAAATAAAAAAAAAATTAAGTATGATAATGAAAACAAATCAAAACAAAATTACCTACTAACCTACCATTACCAAATCAATACTTAACCTTTGTCCAAGCATTTCTTGGATGCTCCATTTGCCGAGGTAGTAGGAAAGGCCCTTTCCAATGTCATGAGGCAAAGATTGACAATCTCTTCACCATTTGAGTCGTCGTCCGATGTTTCGCTCTCGGAACTACTATTGGTGGCCTTGATTGTCTTCTTTTTGTGTTTTTCCTCCTTGGGTGACTTCTTTCCCGATTTGTCTTTCTTTAGAAACTTTGCAAATTTTCGGGTGATCTTTTTCATTTCCTCATCCTCATCACTCTCAACATCTTTCTTCTTTTTCTTTGAGATTGAGGATTTTAAAGCCATGTATCCCCTTTTGGCCTCTTTCTCTTCCAATGTCTTGTCTTCACTTTCGAAGACGGCCAATTCCATTTCATGAGTTATGAGAGAACCCATGAGTTGTTCCAAGGAGAGTGTTGAAAGCTCCTTTGCTTCACGAACCGCCGTGACCTTTGGTTGCCAATCCTTTGGTAAAGACCTAAGTACTTTCTCAATCATTTCTTCATTAGTATAAACTTTACCAAGGTTTTTCAAGTTATTAATAAGAATGATAAAACGAGAAAACATATCTCCAATAGATTCATATGGCAACATTTTAAACATTTCATAAGTTTGAACAAGAAGATTTATTTTTGATTTCTTAACTTGATTAGTACCTTCATGAGCAACCTCAAGTTTATCCCAAATTTCCTTTGCGGACTCGCAAGAGGAAATTCTATTATAATCATTAGGGTCTAATCCACAATATAAAATGTTCAATGCCATAGCATTTATTTTTATGAGTTTCTTATCGGCATTATTATATTCATCTACCGTCTTTGGAATAGAAAAACCATTTTCAATTTTTGTAGGTAGATGAGGCCCTTTGACCACAATTTGCCATAAATCAAAATCTTGAGAAATCATATAGATTCTCATTCTATTTTTCCAATAGGCATAGTTTGAGCCATTAAAACATGGTGGTCTTAATGTCGATTGACCCTTACAATAATAAATGCAAGAAGAGTCGGTTTCCATTGGATCTTATCTCTAGTTTTTCAAAAATCTTTTGAAAGAGAAGAGCCGAGGCTCTGATACCAATTGTTGGCCCAAATATGGAAACCTTAGAGGGGGGGTGAATAAGGTTTTAGCGGAATATTAACCTTTTAAAAACTTAATACTAAATTAAACACAAACACAAGCAATTCACTAAAGAGATAAGGGAAGAGATACTTGCAAACCAATTTTTCAAGTGGTTCGGCAATCGCACCCCGCGGCCTACGTCCACCCCTCAAGAACACCTCTTGAGGATTCCTTTACTCCGATCTACTTCACGGGTGTAGACAAAACTGTTCTCCCGGAGCACTTACGGGTGTGCACCAAACCGTTACAAGAGCCTATAATCTCTCCCAAAGAAGAACACCTCTTCTTTGCACACAAGGGTTACTAACCCTCAACCTTTACAATGATTTTAACACAAATTGAAACTCTCTCTAAGAGTAGATGATACAAAGATAGCTCACACTATAACTCCTTAGTGAGTGGATAATACAAGTAAAGCTCACTACAATTTTGCTCTCTCAAGAAATACAAATGAAAGATTTGAGCAAATTGATAAACTTACACAATTAGGGCTCAATTGTGAATGATTTAGAATCAACAAGTTGTGTGATTGATATAGATGTTTTCCAATTGATTGATCAACATAAAATGGTGTGGGAAAACATGTATTTATAGGCCAAGAAAGATTATAGCCGTTGGTGGCAAGTTTGGTAATTAAAAGCCCCTTTAAAAACTAGTCGTTATGCCTTTTCAGGTCGCTTCAGTCAACTGGAACATGAAGCAGTTGACTGGTCTTTGAAGCAGTCGACTGAGATGTGTTTACAGAGGGTTCTGTTTGCATTCTGTTCACTTCGGTCGACTGCATCGGGCCCTCAGTCGACTGCCCCTCCCTGTTTGACAGCCAGACACATCTCCACTAAAATGGCCATAACTCCCTCTACAAAAATCGGATTTGCGATCCGTTTGATGTTTTGGAAACTAGATTCAAATACCTTTCCAACCATATAAGATTCAACATTTAATTATTTTCCAATTGGTTGTGGAATTGCTTTAAAGATGATCCACTTAAAATTTATTTCCAAAACTTTAACTTTTAGAATTTGTTTGAGCCCCTATGAGTGTGAGATCAAGATGCCTTACAATGATGGTCCTAGACTTCAACCAAGGATGAAATATCTTCAAGTCTTCAAGCTTGATCCTTGTTGAGCTCCTTGTAATCTTGATCTACATCAATTAAATCCCATGCACACAAAGATGTTAAAACATTGATACAATATTAATACATGAGATTATATGTGAGCATAAAAATGACTATGATTATAACAAGGAATGAATCAATATGAATCATGTAATTATCATAGCATATTTGGCATCATCAAAACATAATTAAATATGCCTTAATATACCTTAAGGCTAACACATGTCATGCCAATCCTCAGTCCAATGGTGCAGAAAAATAATCAAGCACTTGATCGAACACATCATGACGATCCTCCGGTCATTCACACTTGATCGAACACGTCATGCCGATCCTCAGATCAAGAACACAAAACATAACTCTCCGATCGACACCATGGAATTACCGAAAGACCAATTTTGCAAGAAATATCGAAACATAACACGAAAGTTCATGAATCAACTTTGACCAGTAGTAACACAACTAGAAACGAGGCCCAATGTCCCTTATTCTCATAAAATCTGTTATTGAAGGTTTTATCGTTATTTTACACGTCCGTACGTTTCGTAGTTTAGTTCATTAATATCATCCATTTATAACCGTCAGTATTTTGCTTTACGTTCGACATTCCGTTTACCTCTCAATATACTTATGATGAAAACTTTTCTAATCACCTACCAACGCAATAATCGTGCCATACAACATTCTCGTAGTTTGGGTATGAACTTTCCAACGGTCATTAAACTAAATCCACGTAACTCATGGATTTATAACATGGATTTAATACCAATAACCATATGGATAAAACTCTTAACATACTCATCAACGTGATAGCACTACCGTAGCACAAGATTTTCATAACAACACAGGTACCGAAAAACTAGCATCAACAATCAACACCATGCATAAAAAAAACATCATACAAAAGCTACACAATCTGCCAGGGTACATTTTCACTTTGTTGCCTGAAACCACATGATGTATTTGGGCATGATAATTTACGTTTTAGATCAAACTCAAAACTAAAACATTGTAGATAATTGGAATTTCTTCGTGTACAAAAAAAATCTAGCTTCAATTACATTTTTGAACTACTCAAAATATTTATTTTACAAGACAATTCTTATATCTCGGACTGTTTAGTCCCAGATTTATAGTACTGCATTGTACGTGAATTTCGCCTATGGAGGAGGGATTTTTAGACTGAGCTATACACTAGTAATTTGTAGACAAATGAGTTAGCTTTCACCACAAAAAAACCTAGCTTAATTCCGATTTTTGAGCTGCTCCAAATGTTGATTGTACTAAACTACATTCTGTTGAAAGTTTCTGTTTCCCAGATTTATAACATTGTGTCGTACATGCATTTCACCTATGAAGAATTAATTTCTAGACTGAGCTATACAAGAGTTATTTGTAGATAAATGAGTTAGATTTTACCACAAAAAAACCTAGCTTAATTCCAATTTTTGAGCTCCTCAAAATATTCATTTTTACTAAACTACATTCTGATGGAAGTTTTTGTTTTCCCAGGTTTATAACATTGCGTTGTACATGCATTTCACCCATGAAGGAGTGATATCTAGACTGAGCTATCGAAGAGTTGTTTATAGATATATGAGTTAGCTTTCTCCAAGAAAAAAACCTTGCTTAATTTGGACTTTTTGAGCTACACAATACATTCATTTTACTAAACTACATTTTGCTGCAAGTTTCAGTTTCTCAGATTGAAAGCACTTGTCTTGCATGTCATGAAAACTTCAACACAACATCAAACTCCTAATAAACATTATTACATACTATATATGTTCTAAATTGAGTTAGATTACTCACAATTACTCACCAAAGCTTGAAATTGAGCATGGATGTTATTTTTGAGCTTAATGGAGCTTGAACTTCAAACTTCAAGGATGAACTTCTTCTTCTTCTACTTTTGATTGTGTACTTCTTCTTCTTCTAAGGACTCTTTGTAGTTATTCTAAAACTTCTCAGTATAGACTATAAGTCCCCATAATGGCATATTAATAACAGAACTATGATAAAAGAAAAACTCCAAGATCTTCAGCTGGCGAAACCATAGCCTTCCTCGTAGTAATCTTCACCAGCATAGTCTTTAGTAGTAAAGTCTGTATCTTGATTATAGCCAGCTCCGTCTGGACCTACAAAGGCTGGACGTGGAAGGTCCAACGGCATAAAAAGCCGTTAGCAGTTAAGCTAAGTGAGGGTCCCCTTAAGGTTACCACCACCAAGGTAAGTTATTCATCATCTCTTCTTATTTCTCGAAACCATATCTCGTTCATCATTTTTTATTCTCGATACTATGTCTCGTTCGTCTTTTCTTATTCTCAAAACCATGTCTTATTTAAACCCAATCATTCCCTTTGAAACTTAACCCAGAAGTGAACTGACCAATGACATTGACTGAAAGAAGACTTAACTCCAAATGCATTTACTGGTCCAGAAAGAACAACTCTCAACAATGAATAGTTAATTGTCACCCAACTGGCACTCAAACTGTCGCCCAAATGGCATTCAAACTTTGCTCAACTGGCATTCAAACTGTCGCTCAAATGGCATTCAAACTATGCCCAACTGGCATTCAAACTGTTGCCCTAATGGCATAAGTGTGTGGAACATTAACAATCTCTTGGTCGAACACGTCATGCCGATCCTCAGGTCGCCCGCACGTTACCGAACACGTCATGCCGATCCTCAGACCAAGGGTACGGGAAATTAATAATCACTTGGGCGAACACGTCATGCCGATCCTCAGTCCGAGGGTGTAGAAAAATAATCAACCACTTAATCGAACACGTCATGACGATCCTCAGGTCATCCGCACTTGACCGAACACGTCATGCCGATCCTCAGATCAAGAAAATAAAACATAACTCTCCGATCGACATCATGGAATTACCGAAAGACCAATTTTGCAAGAAATATCGAACCATGACACGAAAGTTCACGAATCAACTTTGACCGGTAGTCACACGACTAGAAACGAGGCCCAATGTCCCTTATTCTCATAAAATCTGTTATTGAAGGTTTTATCGTTATTTTACACGTCAGTATTTCACTTTACGTTCGACATTCCGTTTACCTCTTAATATACTTATGATGAAAACTTTTCCAATCACTTACCAATGCAATAATCGTGCCATACAACATACTCGTAGTTTGGGTATGAACTTTCCAACGGTCATTAAACTAAATTCACGTAACTCATGGATTTATAACATGGATTTAATACCATTAAACATATAGATAAAACCCCTTAACATACTCATCTACGCGATAGCACTACCATAGCACAAGATTTTCATAACAACACAGGTACCGAAAAACTAGCATCAACAATCAACACCATGCATAAACAAAACATCATACAAAAGCTACACAATCTGTCAGGGTACATTTTCACTGTGTTGCCTGAAACCACATGATTAATTTGGGCATGGTAATTTACTTTTTAGATCAAAATCAAAACTAAAACATTGTAGATAATTAGAATATCTTCATGTACAAAAAATCTAGCTTCAATTACATTTTTGAGCTACTCAAAATATTTATTTTACAAGACATTTCTTATATCTCGGACTGTTCTGTCCCAGATTTATAGTACTGCATCGTACATGAATTTCACCTATGAAGGATAGGTTTTTAGACTGAGCTGTAGAATAGTTATTTGTGGATAAATGAGTTGGATTTCACCACTAAAAATCCTAGCTTAATTCTGATTTTTGAGCTGCTCCAAATGTTGATTGTACTAAACTACATTCTGCTGAAAGTTTCTGTTTCCCAGATTTATAACACTGTGTTGTACATGCATTTCACCTATGAAGGATTGATTTCTAGACTGAACTATAGAAGAGTTATTTGTAGATAAATGAGTTAGATTTTACTACAAAAAAACCTAGCTTAATTCAAATTTTTGAGCTCCTTAAAACATTCATTTTACTAAACTACATTCTGCTGGAAGTTTCTATTTTCCCAGGTTTATAACACTGCGTTGTACATGCATTTCACCCATGAAGGAGTGATTTCTAGTCTGAGCTATAGAAGAGTTGTTTATAGATATATGAGTTAGCTTTATCCACAAAAAAACATAGCTTAATTCGGACTTTTTGAGCTACACAAAACATTCATTTTACTAAACTACATTTTGCTGGAAGTTTCAGTTTCTCAGATTTAGAGCACTTGTCTTGCAAGTCATGAAAACTTCAACACAACATCAAACTCCTAATAAACATTATTACATACTATATATGTTCTAAATTGAGTTAGATTACTCACAATTACTCACCAAAGCTTGAAATTGAGCTTGGATGTTGTTTTTGAGCTCAATGGAGCTTGAACTTCAAACTTCAAGGATGAACTTCTTCTTCTTCTTCTACTTTTGATTGTGTACTTCTTCTTATTCTAGGGACTCTTTGTAGTTCATCTAAAACTTCTCATTATAGATTATAAGTCCCCATGATGGCATATATAAGTATATGGATGTGTATAGGTGTATATGTGAAGGTGTAGGCAAGAGAGGGAGATGAGCTCTTAATTTTTTCTTCCTTACTTTCTTCTTTCTTTTCATGAACTAAAATTCCCAGCACTCTTTCTAATCTAAGTGCAGATTATGGAGACTAAAAATGTCAAATGAATGCATGTGTATGTTTATATAGCAAGGGATGATGGGCATGTGTCTCCATGCATGTTTCCATGTGTGCATAGAGGGCCATGTGTCCATCTAGTGGACAAATGTCACATGGAGTGATGACAAGTGTAGGGGATGATGCATGGAACTTGCCATGTGGGCCCCACCTTGGGCTTTGTGCCACTTTTTTGGTTTACGTTTATAAGTTCCTTGATATACGTGTCGATCTCAATTTACGTGCAACCGGGTATTATTTCTAATGTCCGGGTCCGGGTAAGGGACTACGTTAAATCTTATTACGGTCAAGTCAGTATGGTTACTACAGTCGAATCGGTAATCCTAAGATATGTCAAAACCGTCACCCAACTAAAATAATAATATAATAATGTAGCCGGTCTAATACACAAATTTGAAAAGTTTATATTATTAATGAAAGAAAATTACAGGTGTTACATCTTCCACCACCTATTAAAGGATTTCGTCCTCGAAATCAGAATCAACTAGTACTAAATAGGAATGGGAATTTTCGGAGAATTTCAGGTGCTACATCTCTACCCACCTTATCAGAGGATTTCATCTTCGAAATCTAGGGTTTGTTAGGTCTCAAAAAGTACAAGGTACTAATCATATCTCAGATTTTAAGGTTGTAAGGTTCCCACTAGCTCGCTAATCAGACCTTCTCACCAATTCTTATGAACGTCTAAACTTCTTTGCTAAACAACACCATGTGAATTTCAAAGTTCTGACATTGAATATGGCACCTTCGGTCTTTCGTCTTGTTCAATGCTGAGATTAATTTGGTGATCTGCAAGTTCTCTTTCAACATCTTCTTTGTGGTGGAACCTTGTTTTGAGTTCCTCGTTCTGGACAATCTTTGCGCACATGTCCAGTCTTTCCACAATTGAAGCACTGTGCCTATCAACTTGTGAGTTGTTTCGGTGCTTTGCATTATTTGAAGTGATTACTAGATATTCCGCAGCTATCGCTGATATCATGTTGCTTTGGATGTGTCTGAACGACAGTTTGATTAACTTGCCTTTTATTATTTCTTTGCCTCTTGTGATGATTCTTGATGTATCTAGAGTTTTTCTCAATGATTGTGGACTGCATCCAAGTAGTTGTTCGGGATACTGGTTTGTTTCTTCTACATCGTTAATCGGGCAAGATTCTTACCTCTCAGATTCTTGATGCGATGGTTGAGAAGTCTAGTTGGTCTCACGATTGTCTTCTATAACTTGTAGGGGTCGTGGCGTCCTTTTAAGTGTGTTATTGTGATTGAGTTCCTTTGCGTGTCGACATGAAATCATCGTGGAGTTTCGGCATCGTAGGTGATGACACAAGTCATTAAGCAATTTCTCCATGCACTAATTAATACCAAGCATATAAGTTGTTTCTGGTAATTGGAGTAGGATTGAATTCACTTGTAAGGAGTTGAATTCATAACAAAATGAATACACATTATGTACTAAGTTAAAAACGAAGAGGTACGTGATCAATCACTTGTACGTAGGATCACAATGTATAGAATGAGTATCTGAGAATAACCATTAGATGATTACTATAGGACAATCATAGTAATGCAATGTCTATAGGTGCAAGGCCTCCCAGGTAGGACATAAGAATTCCTTGTCTCATGAGCCAATAATTTAGGTGAAGCCTTAATGATAAAAGTCAAGGTTACCAATAAGAAGAATTTGTGAAATGAAAGGAAATGAAGACTAATTTACAAGGGGTGCAATATGCTTGAGTTCCTTAGGTGAACAAATACAAAGAGATCCTTTGCAATAATGTCAAGGGATACGCACTTGGAAAAGTTGGTCAAACGGTTGACAGTCCAAACGATTTACAAAGATTAATTTAACAGATCATAAGCCCAAATGACTTACAATGATTGTTTTATAAATGAATTATTGGAATCGATTTTCATGGTGATAAGACCAAAGAGGTGACTTATAGCATTAGAAAGCAAATGAATTCACTTGGATTTATCATTGATTAGAATGATCCAAAATCTTGTTAAGTGAAATCAGAGAGGACAACTAATAACTGTCAATTAGTGAAACAATAAAGGACATCCCAAGGTTCATCATAAGGATAATTGATCTAATGCAACCAATGGTAGAAAATAGTGGGTTTACTCAAAAGGAGTTAAATCAGAAAGATGAATATAGTTACTCAGCCTTACATGGTTTTAATTTATAACGTGCGTAGGGTCAGAGATGCATTGCTTCAGCGTGTTGATGGAACATCGATGTTGTAAACCTGAAACGTGTCTGCTCTTGGTAGGCCCTATGCAATCTGAACATTGGCTTGAATGTGGAATGCAGTACTCATCTTCACTAATTTTCATGGTGCGAGTCGTTCGTTGTGATTAAACGTGGTCGATGTCTGCAGTCTATGAGATCGTTTGATCTGTTGTCATTCGATCTGTTGAAGGTATGTTCTATTCTTGCGTCTTCCATCACCTCGGGTTAAGTTAATATCTCATGTGCTCCTTGTAGTAAGGTTGACCTTGGTAGTGTAGCAAGTTGTGGCTTGAGTGGTCTAAAAAATGATTCTGAATGGGCGATATGGAGGTGTCTAAACAGCTCGTTTACATAGTCACTTGTGCTAGTGTCGTCAGCGGTCTTCCATAAGCCTTGTATCAGTCTTCCTAATACACCGGTAGGATCAATCTCCTTAGGTATTATGTTGCTTAGCCTTCTGGACTGGTCCTCAGTTGTTTGAGATGATTCATCCATTGCAGTGATCGAGAAGATTCTTATGTTCCTACGTATGAATTCGTGTCTATAAGGTTTCTATCATAACTTATACGAAGCAATCATACCTTTTACATCTCACATTATATTTATCATCATAATCCCAGTAACTAGAATACGATGATTGAATTGATTGAATAGATTGATCCAAAATGAAGCCGAATCCGAAAAGGCATATGAATTCTCACAGATAGAAGTACAATAGTAGAATGATGTGATCCATTCAAGAATAAGATCTAAATCTAACAATGATTGAATGACTGTTTACTATGGAAGAAATCATAGTATCTCAAGATTTGTAGGAAATGAAAGTAACTGATGGCATAAGGTCTTCAATGAATGAAATAAGAATTAGGTATTTCATAAGTGAAATAGTCCAAATGAAACCCCACTGATAAAAAAATAAGGTAGCAACTAAGAGAGACAATAAGAGGTCAAGATGTACAGAGAGTACAACGTGTTTTTTTTTTAGTTCATGGCAAGCACAAGGACAGAGAGCTCATTTAGAATTATTTTAAATGAAATGAACTTGTAAGAATTTATTCAAGGAATAATAAGTCAAAAAGAATGACTTTGCAGTACTAGTGATCGAACTTGTTCTCAAAAGAATTTGTCAAGAATCGGATGATCAAGTTACACACTCAAGAATTGTTGACTGGGGAATTCCTAAAAATTCAAGGAAATGAATTACTTATCAAGGAGTGTATCACAATAATTATTGATGGTAATTGGAGCTACTTTACAAAATATTTAGATCCCTTTTCCAGAAGAAATGACCATTAGAATAAAAGGTATCGATTTACTCAAAGGGAGTGGAATGAGTAGAAAGGATATGACTGATTACTATGGTACTCACATACCATATCTAAGGTAAAGTTTGCCTCTCTTATTATCTATAACAGGTCCTCTAAGAACTCCTCCTCAGGTTCCTCCACCTTCTCCTTGATGTCAGCTAGATCTGCTTCGTGGTCCTGCTCAGGCATCGGTATCATCTCGTCCCCGTCAATTGGTGGTGCTGGATGGTCGTGTACATCATCCCCTAGTCTCTGAAGATCGTCCATAGGGTCAACCTCCTCGATCAGCTCGTCATCGCTACTCGCCGGATCATCACAATTGTCAGGTCATCGTTATCATCTGTGTCATCACAATCAGATGGGTCATCTACTGAGTGGTCACTGCCTGCAGAATCCTCTTTACTCGCTATGTCGTTGTCGCTATCTGTATCAATGTGATCTAAATCTGCATCTGGCTCTGGTATGGGCTCGGGTGAGAATGGTGGTGCTGGTGCGGCCATGATAATCGGGAAGAGTATATCATCATATAGTGCCTTGTTCTGAGTCATGCTGATAAGCTCCTGGTGAATAAGTATGGTAGTCTTTGAAGCATGGGTTGACTTGAGCAGAACTCGATCCGGCTACTGCAATGCATCGGTAAGCACAACTCTCCGCATGTCGTCGTCCAAGATATGCCTCGCCCTCTGGCACATCCGTTGTCGATATAGTACAAGGTCGGCAGGATGGATACGACCATCGCGATTATAGTGACCTCCGAAATCATCGTGAACGAAGATCGACTCCATAGTCATGCAAGAGGAGCTAACTTAGTGTCAGTACTAATATGAGGTAAATCTTAGGCTCATAACTTAAGATGTAGGACAATCAGTGAGCGCGTCTAAACCAAAAGCTCTGATACCAACAATCCCTGTCATGCCCCGAAGTACCAAAAATAGGGAAAAATAAATTTCCTTTATGGGTTCGTAGACACGTGACTGGTTGTGAATTTCACCTGATTGTCCAAAAATGCTTAAAACAATAATATCATACGGGAAAGTGAGTAAGTTCAGCGGAAGCAAGAATCTAAACATTCAAGTCTTACATGATTAGTATATTACAGACTAAAAGATATCCAAAAGATAGATAATACAAGTTCAACTAAGCTATTACATCATTAAACATATTAATAACATAACTATGATAAAAGAAAAACTCCAAGATCTTCAGCTGGCGAAACCATAGCCTTCCTCGTAGTAATCTTCACCAGCATAGTCTTTAGTAGTAAAGTCTGTATCTTGATCATAGCAAGTTCCGTCTGGACCTACAAAGGCTGAACGTGGAAGGTGCAGCGGCATAAAAAGCCGTTAGCGGTTAAGCTAAGTGAGGGTCCCCTTATGGTTACCACCACCAAGGTAAGTTATTCATCAACTCTTCTTATTTCTCAAAACCATATCTCGTTCATCATTTCTTATTCTCGATACTATGTCTCGTTCGTCTTTTCTTATTCTCAAAACCATGTCTTATTTAAACCCAATCATTCCCTTTGAAACTTAACCCAGAAGTGAACTGACCAATGACATTGACTGAAAGAAGACTTAACTCCAAATGCATTTACTGGTCAAGAAAGAACAACTCTCAATAATGAATAGTTAACTGTCGCCCAACTGGCTCTCAAACTGTCGCACAAATTGCATTCAAACTATGCCCAAGTGGCATTCTAATTGTTGCCCAAATGGCATTCAAACTGTCGCCCAAATGGCATAAGTATACGGGACATGAACAATCTCTTGGTCGAACATGTCATGTCAATCCTCAGGTCGCCCACACGTTACCAAACACGTCATGCAGATCCTCAGACCAAGGGTACGTGAAATTAATAATCTCTTGGATGAACATGTCATGCCGATCCTCAGGTCACCCGTACATAACTAAACACTTCATGCCGATTCTCAATCCAAGGGTGAGGAAAAATAATCAACCACTTGACTAAACACGTCATGATGATCCTCAGGTCATCCGTACTTGACCGAACACGTCATGCCGATCCTCAGATGAAGAACACAAAACATAACTCTCCGATCGACACCATAGAATTACCGAAAGACCAATTTTTGCAAGAAATATCCAAACACAACACGAAAGTTCACGAATCAACTTTGACCAGTAGTCACACGACTAGAAACGAGGCCCAATGTCCCTTATTTGCATAAAATCTGTTATTGAAGGTTTTATCGTTATTTTACACGTTCGTACGTTTCGTAGTTTAGTTCATTAATATCATCTATTTATAATCGTCAGTATTTCACTTTACGTTCGACATTCCATTTACCTCTCAATATACTTATGATGAAAACTTTCCCAATCACTTACCAACGCAATAATCGTGCCATACAACATACTCGTAGTTTGGGTATGAACTTTCCAACTGTCATTAAACTAAATTCACGTAACTCATGGATTTATAACATGGATTTAATACCAATAAACATATAGATGAAACCCTTAACATACTTATCTACGTGATAGCAACCAAAGCACAAGATTTTCATAACAACACAGGTACCGAAAAACTAGCATCAACAATCAACACCATGCATAAACAAAACATCAAGCAAAAGCATCATAATCTGCCAGGGTACATTTTCACTGTGTTGCCTGAAACCACATGATTTATTTGGGCATGATAATTTACGTTTTAGATCAAACTCAAAACTAAAACATTGTATATAATAGGAATATCTTTTCTGTACAAAAGCAATCTAGCTTCAATTACATTTTTGAGCTTCTCAAAATATTTTTTTTACAAGACATTTCTTATATCTCGGACTGTTCTATCCCAGATTTATAGTACTGCATTGTACATGAATTTCACCTATGAAGGATAGGTTTTTAGACTGAGCTGTAGAAGAATTATTTGTAGATAAATGAGTTAGCTTTCACCAATAAAAAACCTAGCTTAATTCTGATTTTTGAGCTGCTCCAAATGTTGATTGTACTAAACTACATTCTGCTAAAAGTTTCTGTTTCCCAGATTTATAACACTGTGTTTTACATGCATTTCACCTATGAAGGATTGATTTCTAGACTGAGCTATAGAAATATTAATTGTAGATAAATGAGTTAGCTTTTACCACTAAAAACTTAGCTTAATTCTGATTTTTGAGCTCCTAAAAACATTCATTTTACTAAACTACATTCTACTGGAAGTTTCTGTTTTCCCAGGTTTATAACACTGCGTTGTACATGCATTTCACCCATGAAGGAGTGATTTCTAGACCGAGCTATAGAAGAGTTGTTTGTAGATATATGAGTTAGCGTTTTCCCAAAAAAACCTAGCTTAATTCGAATTTTTTGAGCTATACAAAACATTCATTTTACTAAACTACATTCTGCTGGAAGTTTCAGTTTCTTAGATTTAAAGCACTTGTCTTGCATGTCATGAAAACTTCAACACAACAACATCAAACTCCTAATTAACATTATTACATACTATAAATGTTCTAAATTGAGTTAGATTACTCACAATTACTCACCAAAGCTTGAAATTTAGCTTGGATGTTGTTTTTGAGCTCAATGGAGCTTGAACTTCAAACTTCAAGTATGAACTTCTTCTTCTTCTTCTACTTTTGATTGTGTACTTCTTATTCTTCTAGGGACTCTTTGTAGTTCTTCTAAAACTTCCTATTATAGATTATAAGCCCCCATGATGGCATATATAAGTATATGGATGTGTATAGGTGTATATGTGAAGGTGTAGGCAAGAGAGGGAGATGAACTCTTAATTTTTTTCTTCCTAACTTTCTTCTTTCTTTTCATGAACTAAAATTCCCAGCAGTCTTTCTAATCTAAGTGCAGATTATGGAGACTAAAAAAGTCAAATGAGTGCATGTGTATGTTTATATAGCAAGGGAGGATGGGCATGTGTCTCCATGCATGCTTGCATGTGTGCATGGAGGGCCATGTGTCCATCTAGTGGACAAATGTCACATGGAGTGATGACAAGTGTAGGGGATGATGCATGGGACTTGCCATGTGGCCGACCATGTGGGTCCCACCTTGGGCTTTGTGACACTTTTTTGGTTTACGTGCATAAGTTCCTCGATATACGTGTCGATCTTGATTTATGTGCAACCGAGTATTATTTCTAATGTCCTGGTCCGGGTATGGGACTACGTTAAATCTTATTACGGTCAAGTCAGTACGGTTACTACAGTCTAATCAGTAATCCTAAGATACCTCAAAACCGTCACTCAACTAAAATAATAATATGATAATATAGTCGTTCCAATACAGAAATTCAAAAAGTTTATATTATTATTGAAAGAAAATTACCTGTGTTACAAGTTTGCTTCACACTTTAGTCCGGGGTACTAGGGAGTGTCCAGTTGCCTCACACTTTAGTCATACCACGTATGCCAGGGAGTGTCTAGTAGGCCACACTATAGCACTATCACGTGTGCCAGGGAGTGTCCAAGTCGACGTCACACACTTTAGCGCTACCACGGGCGCCAGGGAGTGTTCAGATTTGTCATTGTTGCATTTCAAAGATACTCTAAACCACATCATCATAACATCACACTTTAGTACACAAATACCAGGGAGTGTCCAATCACAATCTCATCTACATACTCTTTTCATACTGGCCATCACTCACCATGCATGTACACTTGACTCCACATGTATGTCATGTAACTTTATACAGAAAGTGTAAAGTACTAGAAACTATAACAACGTATGTGCAAGAAAGATCAAGTCCTAAAACATTTATCTTTAACATAATATAACCAACATGATTCTGTTGTAGCATATCTCCCAAACAGTGCTTTAAAAAATTCTCAAACTTCATCTAAACAGTTCCTTAACAGAAAATAGACAACAACCAAAAAAGGCCAAGTCCCTTGCGCGGGCCGCTCGCGCGATATGTCACTTTTTTCAATTTCCTTTTAAAATTTTCAAAATTGTCAAAATTCACATATGTCGTGTGCGCTGGCCGCTCGTGCGAAGGTGTGCTGGCGCGGGGTTCGCTGGCCTGGGTCGTGCCCGCGAGTTGGTGCAGAAACTTCATCTTCTTCATTTTTCTCCCCTATTTCAGTCTGGTGGTCTATTTTTGACCCAATTCAATTTCGAAAGTAAACAAGCCTTATAATATATGGATCTCTTTGTTTTTCCGCAAGGATTATGAATATATAATCGGATTAATGTGAATCGAAACGTAGCTCTCAGATTTCACAAAAAATCGAGAGGTGACAAAACTTAATTTCTAATATACTTTCTCATTTGAATGAACTAGGTTCTAATGTTTAAACTGTTCCTATATACTGTAATCTTTCATATTCATCTCTAAATATTGATTTTGGTTAGGTTAGAGAAATTCAAGTTTTCAGGCTTGAATTTCTATGGACAAATTCAACAATGGTTATTCTAAATTAAACTAATAACAATAGTAAATAAGCATGAAATTACATTCTAAGTGAGTTGACAATACTCACTGTGATAAAGGATTAGAGTATATGTTGAGAAAGATAATCAATTAAGAAACCCAATTTTCAAGCTTCAAGCTATAAAGGTTACGCCTTTCCTTTCTCTATAAAATTTCTGTAAATTGTTCTCTCTTTGAAACTCTCTTTATTCTCAAATTGTAAGAATGTGCAGATTGTGTGAGTTACGCTAAGCTTATAAAGAAAACCAATTTGATGAACTTGGAGGCCAAGTATTTTCTTCCTCACTCAATAAATGATTTTTATTAGCTAATTACATATATACATATTATACATAGCACACACATACATACATATATACATTATATGCATAGATTATATACTACATATACACTCTAATTGGGTTTGTAGGAGTTGCTAGAAATCATAAGGCTCAAATAGTAGTGTTTGGGTAATCTAGCTTTTGGCATAACACAACACACACAAGGTAGACATTGCCAAACAAGGCACTAGAAAGTTGCCTAGGAATTTATTTAGGTGTTTGGAAAAACTATCTTTTGGCACTAAGATACACATACACAATATGCATTGCCAAACAAGCCTAAGTAATCTTTGGTAGCATTAATGTGTATAAAGCAGGTGTCAAATCTTGATTGGTGGTGATTCCAAAGCTGTGGGAGTCCAACGCAGTGCAAACAGTTTTCAAACATAAACTGGTATTTTTGCAGCGCGGTGGTCACCATGGAAATAAAAAAATATATATTTTAACGTAAGAAATGATTTTTTGGTTTCATATAAAAAAAATGCAGTTTGAGTCAAAAGTAAATAATTTCACCGTTTTGAAAATGCAGATTTGAGATCACATCCTAGTTGTTTCTAATCTTATGAAATTACAGTTGTTAAATCATAACATAGGTATTCCTGAATTTTAAAAAAAAATATTGTTTGACCCCCAATTAAAGAATTGCTAATAAAATAAAGCAAGTAATTCAAATTTAAATAAATATTGATATGCAATTAGAAATTAAATGAAATTACAGGTTGTTAAATGGGCCTTCGTGACCTATTCGAGCTGGCAACCCGAGCGGCCTGATATGAACAGCTGCTAGAATAGGAACAGGAGAGAAAAAATTCCTCAAAGGGAACCTACTATAGGGATCCTAGTTATGATATATGCACAGCTGAAACAAAATTAACACTGAAGTGGACGCAGCCGAGATTGTATCAAAATGGCCATATATGTGCCAGCCACTGCCAAAACTAAGTGAGGCACACCTATCATCAGTTAAGAAACAGCCTTTCAAAACCGGCAAACAGTAATCTTTTAATATTGCAATGGCTGATCAAATCTTAGACTTCATGATGGTCGATAGGCAAATTTAACTGCCACATAACGTCAAGTTACCTTTGGCTAATGAGCTAAAAGGGAAGGATTATTGCAAATGGCATAACTCTTGGTTCCATAACACTAACAATTCTCTTGTATCCCAGAATGTTTTGCAAGATATGATCGACAAGGAAAACATAAAGTTCGCAGAAAAAGAGAAAGAGGTCATGGGAGTTGACAGCAATCCATTTCCTATAGTGCTGGGCGCAAACATGGTAGCACCTAACTTTACGACCCTACATAGGCCAAGGAAAAAGATCGACCTTGGGGTTGCCAAAATGAGCTCGAGAAAGAATGGATAGGAGTCAAAGGCAAAATTAGCCTCTAAAGTTATATAAAACAAGGCTAAGATAGATGCCTGTAGGATTCTAATGCTAAAATGGATGGTTGAGTTGATCGAGCAAGGGTTATGCCCCAAGTGTAAGGCCAAAATAAATACTCAATCTGCACCAAACAAAGAAAAGGCTTCTTGATCTCCAAGCCCAAAGAGGTTGATTCAAAGCAATCTCGACTATTCTAGTCAGGAGTCACACAAGAAGCCCGAGCTCTAGAGACACGAGTATCGTTACAAAGAACCAAGGTAGGATAGAGGAGACATATGGAGGGACTAGTACCAACATCGTGATCGATCTCTAAGAATGGTTGTTCGTCCTTAGGTGGAAGCAAACCATTGCAAAAGTTTAGAACACCCCAAGCTCCCAGAGCAAGCCTACTTCACTAAGACATAGAAAAGGAGAATGCAAAGGTTGAGGCAATTTGCTTGAAATTGGGAAGCTAAATACCATTTGGAGAAAAAATGGGCAAGTCGAAGGAATGAAATAGGTGAAGACATCGTACCAAGGTTGATTCTAAGCAAGAAGGGAAAGGAGAAGATTGAGATTGAAATCGTGAGCAATGAACTAAGAAAGTTGAAAATGACATCAATTCCTAAAGCAAATGAATCAAACATAGAGATAGCCGATCTCGATTCAGATTAAGAAGAGCCACTAGCCAAATACATCCAGTTTGGAAGGATTCCAAAAGACTTCTCGATGAACATGGTCTACACGCTGCCAATGTCCTTTAGAGCAAGGCCTAACCAGGGAGTCAAATGGTTAACGATATGCACAAGGACTAGAATTGTCCATCAACTCATTTGTCAAGGACGTGGTGAAAGAAGAAAGACCGAGGGTCTCGATAATAAAGCCTAAAACTAAAGATAAAGCAAGAAAAAAGCTCTTGTATCCTAGAATGTTTTGCAAGATATGATCGACAAGGAAAACATAAAGTTCGCAGAAAAAGAGAAAGAGGTCATGGGAGTTGACAACAATCCATTTCCTATAGTGCTGGGCGCAAACATGGTAGCACCTAACTTTACGACCCTACATAGGCCAAGGAAAAAGATCGACCTTGGGGTTGCCAAAATGAGCTCGAGAAAGAATGGATAGGAGTCAAAGGCAAAATTAGCCTCTAAAGTTATATAAAACAAGGCTAAGATAGATGCCTGTAGGATTCTAATGCTACAATGGATGGTTGAGTTGATTGAGCAAGGGTTATGCCCCAAGTGTAAGGCCAAAATAAATACTCAATCTGCACCAAACAAAGAAAAGGCTTCTTGATCTCCAAGCCCAAAGAGGTTGATTCAAAGCAATCTCGACTATTCTAGTCAGGAGTCACACAAGAAGCCCGAGCTCTAGAGACACGAGTATCGTTACAAAGAACCAAGGTAGGATAGAGGAGACATATGGAGGGACTAGTACCAACATCGTGATCGATCTCTAAGAATGGTTGTTCGTCCTTAGGTAGAAGCAAACCATTGCAAAAGTTTAGAACACCCCAAGCTCCCAGAGCAAGCCTACTTCACTAAGACATAGAAAAGGAGAATGCAGAGGTTGAGGCAATTTGCTTGAAATTGGGAAGCTAAATACCATTTGGAGAAAAAATGGGCAAGTCGAAGGAATGAAATAGGTGAAGACATCGTACCAAGGTTGATTCTAAGCAAGAAGGGAAAGGAGAAGATTGAGATTGAAATCGTGAGCAATGAACTAAGAAAGTTGAAAATGACATCAATTCCTAAAGTAAATGAATCAGACATAGAGATAGCCGATCTCGATTCAGATTAAGAAGAGCCACTAGCCAAATACATCCAGTTTGGAAGGATTCCAAAAGACTTCTCGATGAACATGGTCTACACGCTGCCAATGTCCTTCAGAGCAAGGCCTAACCAGGGAGTCAAATGGTTAACGATATGCACAAGGATTAGAATTGTCCATCAACTCATTTGTCAAGGACGTGGTGAAAGAAGAAAGACCGAGGGTCTCGATAATAAAGCCTAAAACTAAAGATAAAGCAAGAAAAAAGCCTACTCAAGTAATATTTGAGAAGCCCATAGAAGGAATATCACAACACTTGAAACCATTATACATCAACGTTGATCTTGTCAGAATCAAGATATAAAAGTATTCTTTACTTTTCAATAGATTTGCAGTGTGGAAGTAAAGGTCGAACCCACAGAGATTGATTACTACAGCGATTTAATTTTAGAACCTAAGTCTAGTTAATTAGGGAAAACAGATTTGATTTTGAATTTAATTAAACTACTAACAATAAATAAATCTAAACTATGAAAGCAATTAAAATTGTTTTAATAAATATTTAAGGGAACCTAGGATTGCAAATCCACCACTAGTTTCATAATAGGAATATCTATGAATTACTTTAGCTTATTACGTTGGATGAATATGGGGAATTGTAGCTACAAGCCCAATTCCTCTGACAAGAAGATAATCATGGTTCAAGCACCAACATAATCCATCTGCGGATAGCACGAATTATCTCACACTAAACTAGGGTTGTGATCTAATCCGTCTAACCTAGGCATGGACTATTCGGATACTTGATAGCATGAATCAATAAAGCACCATCACATGTAAACAATCTAAACAAGCACAGCAAGAATAGATCGTTGAGCACATCACAGTCAAAATAGATCTAAGACAAGAATAAACTTTGAAAGCAATGATTTAATCAGTGTAAGTACGATTTATTAATAAAAATCCTCTCAACATGTGACTGTCATCCATACATAATAGACTAAAACAAAAGCATAAATAAAACCCTATTACTCATCTAGGGCTTCATTGAAACCCTAGATCAATGATCTAGCCGTCCATGGAAGTAGTAGATAGCAAGAGGTTGATGGAGGAGGCCATGGAAACCCTTGGTCTTCTTCTTCTTCTCCTTGCTTCCCTCCCTTCAATGGCTGGAAGTATGGTTGTAGAATGTGTGTATAATAATTGCCAACCCTCTAATTAAAGTAAAATAGAGTTTAAATAGATTTACAACATGTTTTGGAAGCCTTTACAACTCGAAACGGACTGAAACGCATGTAATTTACAGTCTGGACGTCGTTTAGCAGTCTCGTTGGCACAGGAGTCTTCAGTATACTGAAATACGCAACTTTGGTTTTTTTGGGCATATCGCGCGAGCGGGTCGCGCGAGCGCGACATTTGGCTTTCGCGCGCGCGGGTCGCGCGAGCGATTCTGGGGTTCTCGCGCGAGCGGATCGCGCGAGCGATTTCTCGGATTTCGCGGGCGCGGGTCGCGCGCGCGACTTGGTTTTTTCAGCTTCTTCAACTATGCTTTTTCACCCTGTTTAGCCTGGTTTAGCTGATTTCTTCCAAAACCTGTCAGAAACTAGAAAACGAAGTAAAAATATACAAAAACAGAATAAAAAGGCACTAACAAATGCGCGTTAAGGGGTATAAATAGGATTAGTTCTCTCCCGATCAAACGTGACCATTGATGGAGTGTCGTACTTGAGTGTGTTGATTGATAATGGAGTTGTGGTGAATATCTTACCATCATTCATGTTGATAAAACTGTAGCATGATGAGAGCGAGCTGATCCCCACCGAACTCAAGGTATGTGGATTTATAGGAGCGCCAGCAAAAATAAAAGGGATCCTTCGTATGGAGCTCATTGTGAGGAAAAAGACCACCATAATGGCCTTCTTCGTGGTGGACTCCGGAGCATCATATAATGCTCGACTTGGTCGGGATTGGATCCATACCTATTTATGTATCCCATCAACCTTACACCAGTTCTTGATCTTGGAATAATGATGAGGTAGAAGTAGTTTGGGCTGATCAGAAGCCCTTTGTAGTAAGAGTTCATTATTCTAAGGCCATATTGTACGAGGATGATATCGGCCCTGTCAAATTTATTGGAACAGATAAGAATGGTAGGCCTAAATCAGCCACCATGGTGAAGGAACAGAAGAATCAGTTGATTCAAATGTATAGGCAACTTGATTGGTCATTAATCGTGATTACACCGATCGATGACAATGAAGAAATTTGTATTCCCAATGGACCAGAACCCACCATCAATGAAGCTTAGAAGGGCACTGGCCATGAAGGCCAGTGAAGCCAAAATGCAAGCTTTTTTGGTGGATAAAAGAGTACAAATGTCATCGACCAACTTGGCCGATGTCATGGAAGATGATCAAGAAGAAATCCTCGAAGACTGCATAAACATTTATAAATTGTCGTGGGCTCCATCCAAGATGGACGACCTTAAAGACAACGTGCAAGATCCTCTTCTTGTGGTTAATTTGGGAGCAAGTGGGGAGTACATGCCTACTTTTGTAAACAAGTTACTCGAGCATAACTTCCAAGCATCATTGATTTCTCTCCTCGGGGAATTCAAGGATTGCTTTGCCTGGGATTATCATAAAATGCTTGGATTACCAAGGGGTCTTGTAGAACACCGGCTACCGATCATAGAAGGATTCAGGCCATTCAAGCAGTTACCTGGAGTAATGGTCGAAGTGCATAAAGGCATATGTGAGGCACAACATGCAAGCACAAAAATGAAATGGCTCCTCAAAAGGTACAATTACTATTGGCCAAGCATGTTGAAAGACTGCATTGAGATACAGTAAATCATGGGCTGATACAGTAAATACTGACCATTGAGATGCAGTCAATTATAAGGCCCTGGCCGTTCTGTGGTTGGGCTATGGATCTGATCGATAAAATATTTCAACCATCATCGGGCCAGCATTGTTTTATTATTGTGGCCACTAATTATTTCACTAAATGGGTGGAAGCTGTGCCCGTAAAATTGGTCAATCAAGCATATATGATCAAGTTTATTAACGAGCATATAATTCACCGATTCGGGCTTCTAGAACAATCACGATAGATCAATGATTAGTCTTTACATGGGATGAGGTTAAAGGCATTTGCTGAAAACTAAGGTATTAAAATTCTTAATTCTACACCTTATGTTGCTCAAGGGGATGGACAGTCCGAGTCCTCTAATAAGACTATCAAGGGAATAGTTGAAAAAATGGTAGAAGATAAGCCCAAGGTATGGCATGATCTATTATTTGAAGCATTATGGGCATATCGAACATCAAAGAGATCGACCACAAACATAACCTCATTCATGTTAACCTATGGGCACGATGCCATGTTACCTATGGAGATTACAGTTTGGTCAACAAGACGGGCATTCCATCTCGGTCTAGAGTCTGATAAGTACATCGATGATGTCCGAGTTAGAAGAGCTGGATGATGTCTCTCTCAAAGCTCTAGACTGTATTAAGGCTCAAAAGAATAGAGTTGCTTTGGCATACAACAAAAGGGTCAAGCACAAATGTTTAGGTGAAGGGGACCTAGTTTAGAAAGTTGTGCTCCCTCTGGGTGAGAATGACGGTCGATATAGGAAATGGTCGGCTAAATGGGAAGGGCCATTCCAAGTAATTTTAGTCATAATGGGGGGAGCCTATAGGCTAATGGACAAGGACGGGAAAATGCATGCAAGACCAATAAATGGGAAATATTTAAAACAATATGTACCATCTCTATGGGAAATTTTAAGAATGGAAGAGGGAAGTGCTATGCAAAATTGTGTTCATTGATCAGTTAGAAATATACAATGAAGTCGCATTGTTAAACTGCTGTTACAAATATAGGAATATATACATCATCACCCATTTCCTAAACCTACTTATAAGAAAACATCAGTCTCAGCTCTTCCCATGCCCGATCTGTCACGCCCCATCGTAGCAAAATAAGGAAAATTTTTCATTTCTGTTTTGGACCCGTAGGTCATGACAAGTGATGGATCGCTTGTCCTATACTTAGCTTAACATGTACCAGAAAATAGAGTATATAAAGCAGAAGGGAAGAAAGTATAATTATTACAATTTCAAATATTACATAGGCTTAAATTCAAATATCCTTAAGGCACAGACCACCTTAATAAAATAAAAGCATTATCCATATCCTTATTACAACTTTATTAAATTATAAAAGTAACACTGCGGGCACCTCTAGCTGGCATAATTATATTGTCCTGCATAACCATTTCTTGAACATTTTGGATGTCCAAGGCAAAATAAAGTCATCAGCTAATGAAAGCCGAGTGAGTATTACGAGCACACAAGCAATGTATATAAAAGTACATTAACAGTTATTATAAATGTTTGGTACCTTATGTTATGATTAATCCATTATTCTAATCATTGCATGATATCAATTAATGACAGTTTGAGTAATAAATAATTAAGACCATGCATGAACAATGAAATCATCTCATCTCACTGACTCTTTTATCTCGATCACAATCTCTTGACTCATTCGGTCCACCTAGAACCATCTGGCACAATGTCATTAGTTTAGAAGGTTTGTCAATATGTCTGATATATTTTGGTTGGCCTGGACATACCTAGACATTCAAGGTTACAATAACCTGTGGAATGCTTTAATTAATCTACCGTATCTGAAGCGGCCTGGAATAATTTAAGTCTAACACAAGACTGACCTACCGTATCAAAAGCGGCCTGGGCTCAGCTCTCTTAATTAATCTACCGTATCTGCAGCAGCCTGGAATAATTAAGGCTATCATAAGACTCTAATTGACCTACCATATCAAAAGTGGCTTGGGCTCAATCCTTCCTAATCAATGTGTCGTATCTAAAGCGGCCTAGAATAATTAGGGTTATACGTCCCAAGACATTCTCTCTTCACCCATTCTTACAACATATATGCTGACCAACGAGCCCTTTTCGTACATGCCATCTCGATTATGCAAATGAGTAATTGATTATCTTTCTTGCTTAGATAGAGGTATCAGAGCGGGCGTATGACTTGTTCTTTTTTTTACATATTTTCTTATAAAGATATCATAGACGTTTCTTCCAGTGATTATTTATCGGTTAAATCAACTTATCTAATTCTTGCTTCCAAAATCTATTTTCCTTTCTTTATTAACAAGGTACAATGTACTAGAATCATTAAGTTAACATCCACGATCTAAATTATCATGTCACATATGTGACAACTGAAAATTTCATCAAAGAATGCTTTAATACGCTTTTTCAGCTACCAGTACACAAGTGGGTCCACTTTGAAGCAATGTCCTAAGAAATGAGTTATAATTTTTGTAGATAAATTACATATCAAAAGAAATTTCTCTGTGTCTAGTTTCCAACACTTCGAATAGTGCACATTTTTGAGTTTTCTAGAGGGTGTTATGGCCGTTTTACTAAAAGTCGTCAATGCTGAAAAATGTCAATCGATTGCAAAAAGTACCAATCGATTGGATGAAGTACCCATCGATTGGAAGGAGTGGAAATCGATTGGATGAATTACAAATCGATTAGATAAAGTCCCAGTCAATTGGAGCTGATAGCAATCGATTGCCACTGCGTCTTCTTCCTCTAGACGCTGTAAAATCGAGTGTTTTTTTTTTCATTTTTCAATCTGGAACCAACCAGGTCTTGTAATATACCGTTCTTTTCCTTTTTTCATGTAGATTATGAATACATAAGTTTTAGATCTCAATTATTACCATATCTCTACTTATAGGAGAAAATTCGAGAGTCGTTAAAATTTCATTTTGACCGTATGTCGCAACTCTTACGAATTAAGGCCTAAGATTTGAAACTAACCTACGGGGACTGTAATCTATCATATCTAATTTACAGAATTGATTTTTGTTGACTTTTACAGAACTGCTAATTTGGGACATCCATGGCTATATTAGGCATATACACGTACTTTCGATACTGTAGATATCGCAATTTTTCTTACCCACAGCTTTTTCTTCTAAAGTTCTTTTAAATTTCAAATTCAAATCAAATGAGTCGCCACTTAATTTTTAAAAGGAAAATTAAGAAACCATTTTAAAGCAACTGATCTTTTGCGAAACCAAAGATTGACTAGGTCCGGGGATTATGGAATGAGAAGGGAAGGAGCCCATCGGACTAAAACATCCCTTCTCATCCTATCTCGCGATAGGCATCTACTTTACATCCTTTTAATTGAATTATTAATCTAAGTATGCCCTCAACTAATACATAGATATACGTATACATTACACAAACATGTCAAAATGGTATAAAATTACCAATTTACAAAATATCACTTACGAAGAATTTGAATCTGATCCTACCACTTACGAAGAGGCAATGGCTGATGTTGATTCAGCTCATTGGATTAAAGCTATGAAGGCTGAATTGGAATCTATGGATTCCAATCAGGTCTGGGATCTTGTAGAACTTCCAGCCAATATTAAACCCATTGGCTGCAAGTGGGTCTATAAGAGGAAAAGAGGATCTGATGGAAAGGTTGAGACCTTTAAGGCAAGGCTTGTGGCGAAAGGCTATACTCAGAGGGAGGGCATTGACTATGAGGAAACCTTCTCGCCGGTAGCCATGCTCAAGTCCATCAGAATACTCTTATCCATTGCTGCATGCCTAGATTATGAAATCTGGCAGATGGACGTCAAGACTGCATTCTTGAATGGCAATCTTGAGGAGGACATCTATATGCAACAACCAAAAGGGTTCATAGCTGGTCGGAAAGGTAACTTGGTATGCAAGTTGCAAAAGTCCATTTATGGGCTTAAGCAGGCATCCAGAAGTTGGAACATCCGATTTGACCAAGCGGTCAAGTCGTTTGGTTTCATACAGAATCTGGATGAGCCTTGTGTATACAAGAAATGTGAAGGGAATGTAGTGGCTTTTCTTGTGCTTTACGTTGACGACATTCTACTCATTGGGAATGATGTAGCGGCGCTGTCAACGGTCAAGGTTTGGCTAGCTAGTAGTTTCGATATGAAGGATCTAGGAGAGGCGAGCTATATTCTTGGGGTAAAGCTCTTTCGGGATCGCAAGCGAAAGATAATGGGATTATCTCAAGCTGGTTATATCGAGAAAGTGCTAACTAGGTTTTCAATGGATAATTCGAAGAAAGGTTTGTTACCTTTCAGGCATGGTTTAGCGTTCTCCAAGGACCAGTGTCCAAAGACACAAGAGGAGAGGAATCGCATGGCAGGAATTCCCTATGCCTCGGCAGTGGGAAGTCTCATGTATGCGATGTTATGCACTAGACCAGATATCTGCTTTGCCGTTGGCATGGTTAGCAGGTATCAATCGAATCCTGGTCCAGAGCACTGGACAGCCGTTAAGCACATTCTTAAGTACTTGAGAAGAACTAAAGATTACATGCTTATGTACGGCGGTAGTGAGTTAATTCCAGTAGGATACACTGACTCGGACTTTATGTCATATAAAGATTCGAGAAAGTCGACATCCGGACATCTCTTTACCTTGGGAGGTGGTGCTGTTAGTTGGAGGAGCATTAAGCAGAAATGCATTGCAGACTCAACTACAGAAGCTGAGTATGTGGCTGCTTGTGAAGCCGCAAAGGAAGCTGTTTGGCTCAAGAAGTTCCTCATGGAACTCGAGGTGGTACCAGCGTCACTGTCGACTATTACGCTTTATTGTGATAATAGTGGGGCAGTGGCTCAGTCCAAGGAGCCAAGGAACCACGGGAAAGGAAAGCGCGTAAAGCGGAAATATCACCTAATCCGAGATATAGTTCAACATGGAGATGTGACTGTCACCAAGATTGCCACCGTTGACAATCTTGCTGATCCGTTTACAAAGGCCTTGCCACAGAAGGTCTTTGATCGTCATCTAGATAGTCTAGGTCTCAGATGTAGTTCTGTATGGCTATGAGTGCAAGTGGGAGTTTGTTGGGTTTGTGCCCTCAAACCATTACTTTATGTATGAGACATTAGAATTATAATATATTGATATCAGCTTTACATTTCATTGTGTATGTTTCTTTCATGAGATGATTGTTTTATCCTTAAGTATCATAGTAAGCAATTCGTGTGTGTGTATGAGATACACACAAGTGAGATACAAATTACTAAACTTTGATACTTAGAATATGTCACAGTGGATGATGAGACTGGATACCTCATCAGGTCTACACTGTAGCATAATTAACTACCATTGGATGGAGTGATTAATCTCAATCACTAGAGTGTAGCTCTTAGTTGATATGCTAGTGCTTATAGTGCATTGACGGACCTGAGCTTTCCTATTGACGCTTAAGGCTGTCAACAGTCAATAGGAACTCATAACTTGTATAAGGTACGTGTTCGCAATCTTGAGATGATTATGAACACAGACTATGGATATGGCTGCTTTGACTTACCAATCAATGAGGTCTATAGAAGATCAACACCTGGGTATCTTGGGTATGTCATGTCCATAGGGTTGTGAACATATATTGTCAAGATAGAATCTACCCTCTGATTTAGAGTAAGCATTCCCTTGAGAATGTCACCAAGTTGATTACTGAGTACTGCAGTCTTGTTGATAAGAGTTATCAACATGTTTGGTAATCATGAGTAGTGAATGAGACTCAAGGAATACAAGAAGTAATCATGATTCAGGTTGACAGTAACAGTTATCCGACTACCTGAATTTGATTACGAATGCTGACGGTAGAGGGACATTAGTACACCATACAAGTCTAGTTATCACTTCGGATATGTTCTTTTGCGTTGGAGTTCAGTTATCGTTTTATAGTGGAATAAACGTTAACTGAACAGTTAGTTAGTTTGCTGATCAAAGAGTTTGGTCATGGTAATTAACAAACTGGTCTGAGCCAACAATAAAGAGCCTAGGAGGTCCCACTCTTAGCTCCGCTAGGATGCTTGGAAAGACACTTGAGGAAGCTGTTAAGACAAGTTCGATCGATTGAAGTATGTTCGATCGATTGAAGTCAGCAGGTTCGATCGATCGAGAATGGTTCGATCGATCGAAGGTTCGATCGATCGAAGTCACTTCGATCGATCGAAGTCTAGGTCGGTTCTGGAAATCTATAAATAGGGCAGCTGCGTTCTGGAAGTAAGTGATCGTCATTTTTTATACGCAGAAGCTGCAGAAACTATCATAGTCTTCCCAAAACCTTCCTATCCTCTCTATTAGGGTTCCCACGAACCCTAGTCTTTCCGGCAGGCATCCGCAGGAGTCATAAGGGTGAAGATCATCTAGTGGAGGCTGCTGGAAGTTAAAGTTTCAGAATTGGGTTCAAGACACTAAGGTATAATTCTTGCAACCCCTTGTACGCATCTATGGAATTGACGAGTAGTAGATCCTGGAATACCAAAAGTTTTATAACTTAACCTATTTCCGCTGCGCGTTTAAACTCTAACTTTAAACCACTTTTTCCTTCACTTGGCAATCCCACAACAAAATCCATGGTGATATGCTCCCATTTCCATTCTGGGATTGGTAGAGGTTTTGTAGTAATCCTGATGGTCGTTGGTGTTCCTCCTTGACTTGCTGGCAAGTAGGGTATTTGGCTATGTATTCTGCGACTTCTCTCCGTAGAGATAGTGCCTCCAAACCTTAAGTGCAAAGACAATTGCAGCCAATTCCGGGTCATGAGTAGGATAGTTCAATTTATGTGGCTTTAATTACTTGGATCCATAAGCGATCATCTGACCATTCTACATAAGAACACATCCTAATTCTTTAGTTCCTAAAAGGCGCGTTCATGCTTATCTTTCCATTCAAACTTCGAATCCTTCTTTGTTAGTCCGGTTAAAGGAGACGAAATACTTTAGGGTCCTTCCACGAATCTCCTATAGTATCCAACCAATCCAAGGAATTTTCATACTTCTAATGCATTAGTTGGTCTGTTCCAACTAGAAAGTGCGTCCATCTTGGTTGAGTCCATTGAAATTCCATTTTGTGAAACTATATGTCCCAAGAATTTAACTTCTTTCAACAAAAATTCACACTTACTAAACTTGGCATAGAGACGATTCTCTCTGAGTGTCTGGAGTGCAATCTGTATATGTTCCTTGTGTTCTTCTCCACTCTTTGAGTAAATAAGTATGTCGTCGATGAACACAATGATGAATTAATTTAAGAAGTGTCTAAACACTCGATTCATCAAATCCATGAATATCGCTAGGGCATTAAAAGGCATAACTAAGAATTCATAATGCTCATATCTTGTTCTGAAAGCCGTTTTCGGTATGTCTCCCGATCTAACAAGTAACTGGTGGTAACCTGATCGTATATCGATCTTTGAAAAGGTTTTCGTTCCTTGGAATTGGTCGAATAAGTCGCCTATCATGGGAAAGGGGGTACCTGTTCTTGATATACCTAGAGTTTCCTTTAGTGATTGTGGACTGCATTATAGTAGTTGTTGGTGTCACTGGTTTGGTTCTTCTGCATCTTTAATCGGAAAGATACTTACCTCCCAGCTTCTTGATGTGATGGTTGAGATGCCTAGCTATTCTCACGATTGTCTTTTATAACTTGTAGGGTCGTAGCATCCTCCTAAGTATGTTGTTGTGATTGAGTTCCTTTACGTCTCGACATGAAATCATTGTGGAGTTTCGGCATCGTAGGCAATGACACAAGCCGTTAAGCAATTTCCCTGTACATTAATTAATACATAGCATATAAGGTGTTACTGGTAGTTAGAGTAGGATTGAATTCACTTATAAGGAGTTGAATTCATAACAAAATGAATACTCATGGTGTACTGAGTTAGAGACGAAGAGGTTCGTGATTACTCACTTGTAGCATCACAATTTATAGAATGAGTATCTGAGAATGATCATCAGATGATTACTATAGGACAATCATAGTAATGCAATGACTAAAGGTGTAAGGCCTTTAAGGTAGGACATAAGAATTCTTGTCTCATGAGCCAATAATTTAGGTGAAGTCTTAATGATAAAAGTTAAGAAGAATTCGTGAAATGAAAGGAAATGAAGACTAGTTTACAAAGGGGTGCAATATGCTTTAGTTCCTTAGTCAAACAATTATAGAGAGCTCCTTTACAATAATGTCAAGGGATACGCACTTGCAAGAGTTGGTCAAACGGTTGACAGTCTAATCGATTCATAAAGATTAATTCAACAGATCATAAGTCCAAATGACTTACAGTGAGTGGTTTACAAATGAATTGTTGGAATCGATTTACATGAGGATAAGTCCAAAGAGTTGACTTATAGCATTAGAAAGCAAATGAATTCACAATTAGATTTATCACTGATTAGAATGATCCAAAATCTTGTTAAGTGAAATTAGAGGGGACAATGAATAATTGTCAAGTAATGGAACAATAAAGGATGTCCCAAGGTTCATCATAAGAATAATTGATCTAACGCAACCAATGATAGAAAACAATGGGTTTACTCAAAAGGAGTTAAATCAGAGAGATGGATATAATTACTCAGCCTTATATGGTTTTAATTTATAACGTGCACAGGATGTTGTAAACCCGAAACGTGTCTTCTCTTGGCAGGCCCTGTGCGATCTGATTGTTGGCTTGGAGGTGGAGTGTAGTACTCATCTTTACTAATGTTCCCAATGCGAGTCGTTCGTTGTGATTGAATGTGGTCGATGTCAGCAGTCTATGAGGTCATTCGGTCTATCAAAGGTACGTTTCACTCTTGCGTCTTTTCCATCGACTCGACTATTTAATTAAGTCAATATCTCATGTGCTCCTTGTTGTAGAAAAGCATTGTCGTTGTGTGCCCTCAGCATCCAATAGTCCTTAAGAAGATGACCCTTCTTGCTGCCGTACAAGCAATTAAAATCTGGTCGGCAGTAGATCTTGGGAGTTTGACAATCTTTGTGTATGTGTCCTGGTAGATTGCAAGTGTAGCAGACGTTGCAAAGATTCGCGCGTTCTTATGTATGAGTTGGTGTCCATAAAGTTATCCTAACTTATCCTATTTCGTACATGTGGATACCGGGATTCCACCGCTTCGTTATGTTTTTGAAACTTGTTTGAAATTTGATTTGGATCAAAGAAAGAAAATGGTCTGTTGAAAACAGATACAGAGTCGCCACTTGGTCTTTAAGGAACCAAGAAACCTAATTTGACTCACCCAAACGGATAAAGGGCATCGGCCCTTCATAACCAAAGAACTCGGCTCCGGGTTTTGGTACGAGAGAGGAAGGAGCCTTTGTCACGACTAAAACACCCTCAACTCGCCCCGTCTCTCGACGGGCCTCAATTAGCATCCAAATAATCATCTTATACTATGTTTGGTTCGATAAATAATACTATGATAGTATATTACATCACATAAGAAAACTTGAAATTGGAAGATCTAAAGATAAGATATCATTCATAAGATCTAAGCCAAGTATCACACAATGCAAAGTGAAAGATCACACAAATAAACCTAGGAAAAATCGTCTAATCACATATCAAATAATCAAGACTTCCTAATCTAAAGGGGGACATGAATTGTTCTTGAAATAAAATAATCAAAGAAATCAAAATATGTTTAGCAAGCTAGTATGATGCATGTTAATCTTTGAGGAAAAGAAGACCTCTCGATCCCCGGGACGGATGAGGAAGGAAGATTAGATCGGGGGGAAACACGAACGTGTGATCAAGTTCATTCCTTATGATCTTCTTAGATTAGGAGTTACATAACCCCAAATCTTTGCATGGATGCAATGTATGTATCTAAAATGTGCCAAGGTTGTAGTGTGCTTTGTGTTCATGGATTCCTAGAATGACTTAGAAGTCTAAAATGTGTATGAATGGATGAATGAAATCAACATGGGATATGTACAAATATAGTATGAACTACTTCCTAAGATATGAACTAATTTGGAATGCATATAAGCATCAAATCAAAGAATGAAAGTTAAAATGTGCTTGTTGTGAATAGTGGACAGAACAGTAACATGATCTTGTAAAAATGGAAAGGAGGGGTTAGAAATGCTTTCAATGCATGATTTTTTTATGGAGATGTTCCTTATTGTGTCTAGAATACAACCCAAAAGCCAATCTTTAATAACTATCATAGATTGAGAGAAATCATATGAACAACATAGGTCACTCAGAAATAGAGTCCGTACTGTCGACTGAAATGTTGAAAAATCTTAGAAAATGAAAACGAATGATCTAGGGGCCCATTTTATACAAAGAGTTCCCTAAGACATGGAAGTTTAAGGTAAAAATAAGTTGGGACCACCCCTTTTGGAAACGTTTTCTGAAAAAGAAGTAGGAAGTTAGCGAAGCTGCTGTGACAGCAGAGGCAGAATGTTTGGAAGGAATGTTTGGGTCCAAATGGACCATTTTCAAGTACTTCCAAGTCAAACCAAAAATCATGGGTGTTCTCCAATGAGTTAGGAAGACTTTCCAAGTGGCCTTGCATCTATATGTTGAGTATTGAGTTCTAGAGAATTCTTTGAGCTCAGCTCACTCACTGTTTTGACTCACTGTTTTGAAGATTTTGGGGAAAATAAGGTTTTCTTTCTTGAAATCAAAATGAGAGGGATTGAGGGGGGTTTTGAAGTAGAGGTTTTGAAAGTGTATTTTCAATACTCAATAAAGATTACAACCACTTAAAATGCCAACATTCAACTCATCATCAAGAACCTCCAAGATTGTTGGAGAGACTTATTTTTATTTGAGCATAACTTCAATACACTTCAAGGAGACCTTGGAGGTATTGAAGTTATGATCATCATCTATCAAACATGTTTTTGAGGTCAAGAGCTACTATCCATAAGGATTCACTCACCCCAAACTTCATGTCATCATTTAGATGATGATGAACTAGTAAGTAAATAAAGAAAATAAAAAAGAAATGAGGTAAGAAGAGATAAACAATGAATAAACAAGCAAGTAGATAATGATCAATAGATGATATTCATGAAGTATTGAACTTGTAGCATGGTGTTTCACTCATATGTAATGACATTGGACATGGAAGAAGCTTCCACTCTCTTAAATGCTCACTAAAATGGTGGTTGGGTGTATTGAATGTTGAAGTAAATAGGAGTAATGTAGTAAAAACAAAGTTTAGAACTCACTTTTGTTTTGAAAATCAAAGAAGAAAGCTTCTTTTCTCTTTACTCTAACCTTATCTCTACAACTTTCTCTCCCAAACTTTTCTTAAACTTGTATTTGACTCCCCCAAAATGAAGAGCAATGGGGGATTTAAATAGGCCAACTTGGGGTGGTTTTGGGATTTAGAAAGTATTCTCATTGGCTCTAAACATCTGAAATCATGAAACTATGTCGTTTTGGTTTTTAATTAATCAAAATGGGACCACAAAATAAATTACAAAAATACACTGTTCTGGAGGGCAGGGAGTGCCGCGGCGACACTGGGCCAGTTCCGCGGCGGCGCTGCTCCTCCCTCGTCCAGATAATGCTGTTTAGGCCCCCTGAGGTTTCGGTATTCGCGAAAAGGCCCTATTTCGTCCGAAATTCATAGAAAATGCATACGAACTCCAAACTGAGGTTGTGACATACCGTTGGAAAGGTAATGGAGTCTAATTTACATAACAAATAGTTCGGGGATAGGTCACTTTGAAAAGTTTTACGGTATTCGCGATAAAAGTCGATTTGATCGCCTTTTCCGGCTTTGGAAATTCATAATAAATTCGGTTTAAATCCAGGAATTATGTGCGATATACCGTTGGAAATCTATTGACCTCTAGTATCCATGAAAAATATTTGAAAATTGTTTCGATGCCCCGATTCCAAAGTCAAATCTTGGTCAAACTGGTCAAACTTGGGATTCCCGGGAAGTTCTGGGAACCTCCGGGAGCTCCCAGGAGCCGACGTTTTCGCTCGATTCTCTTTTAAAACTCATTTTAATATTTTTCTAATGATTCCGGTGAATTCGGATGATTTTGGTCAAACTTGGTCAAACTCTGGTCAAACCTTGGTCAAACCAGACAACGGGGACTTTCGGGGAACTTCCGGGGGTCTCTGGGAGCTGACGATTTCATTCGGTTTTACTTAAAAACTCATTTTATCATTTTTCTTACGACATAGCATGTTTTCAGAACTTTGGGACCAAATCTGGGAGTCTTCGGGCTTTTACGGGCATTTTGGTCATTCTGAGCTTTCTGAGAGATAGAGCTGATTTCCAGGAGTCCTTTTGAGTCTTTTACGATCATTGTGAACCACCAAGCTATGGGTCTCCTAAATTTGACAGCCGACAAAATGGGGTGTCTACAGTTTGCCCCTCTTTGGCAGGAACTTGCGAGGCAACGCATATCGCAAGCGAGTGCCAAAGTTTTGAAGAGACAAGACTTTTTGGAGGCTACAGATTTAGGATAAAAAGCGCTGCAAAAGATGCAATGATGCTGAGGCTGTTGGGTTTGTGCCCTCAAACCATTACTTTATGTATGAGACATTAGCATTATAATATATTGATATCAGCTTTACATTTCATTGTGTATGTTTCTTTCATGAGATGATTGTTTTATCCTTAAGTATCATAGTAAGCAATTCGTGTGTGTATGAGATATACACAAGTGAGATACGAATTACTAAACTTTGATACTTAGAATATGTCACAGTGGATGATGAGACTGGATACCTCATCAGGTCTACACTGTAGCATAATTAACTACCATTGGATGGAGTGATTAATCTCAATCACTAGAGTGTAGCTCTTAGTTGATATGCTAGTGCTTATAGTGCATTGACGGACCTGAGCTTTCCTATTGACGCTTAAGGCTGTCAACAGTCAATAGGAACTCATAACTTGTATAAGGTACGTGTTCTCAATCTTGAGATGATTATGAGCACAGACTATGGATATGGCTGCTTTGACTTACCAATCAGTGAGGTCTATAGAAGATCAACACCTGGGTATCTTGGGTATGTCATGTCCATAGGGTTGTGAACATATATTGTCAAGATAGAATCTACCCTCTGATTCAGAGTAAGCATTCCCTTGAGAATGTCACCAAGTTGATTACTGAGTACTGCAGTCTTGTTGATAAGAGTTATCAACATGTTTGGTAATCATGAGTAGTGAATGAGACTCAAGGAATACAAGAAGTAATCATGATTCAGGTTGACAATAACAGTTATCCGACTACCTGAATATGATTACGAATGCTGACGGAAGAGGGACATTAGTACACCATACAAGTCTAGTTATCACTTCGGATATGTTCTTTTGCGTTGGAGTTCAGTTATCGTTTTATAGTGGAATAAACGTTAACTGACTAGTTAGTTAGTTTGCTGATCAAAGAGTTTGGTCATGGTAATTAACAAACTGGTCTGAGCCAACAATAAAGAGCCTAGTGTTGGGTTTGTGCCCTCAAACCATTACTTTATGTATGAGACATTATTATTATAATATATGGATATCAGCTTTACATTTCATTGTGTATGTTTCTTTCATGAGATGATTGTTTTGTCCTTAAGTATCATAGTAAGCAATTCGTGTGTGTATGAGATACACACAAGTGAGATACGAATTACTATTCTTTGATACTTAGAGTATGTCACAGTGGATGATGAGACTGGATACCTCATCAGGTCTACACTGTAGCATAATTAACTACCATTGGATGGAGTGATTAATCTCAATCACTAGAGTGTAGCTCTTAGTTGATATGCTAGTGCTTATAGTGCATTGACGGACCTGAGCTTTCCTATTGACGCTTAAGGCTGTCAACAGTCAATAGGAACTCATAACTTGTATAAGTTATGTGTTCTCAATCTTGAGATGATTATGAACACAGACTATGGATATGGCTGCTTTGACTTACCAATCAGTGAGGTCTATAGAAGATCAACACCTGGGTATCTTGGGTATGTCATGTCCATAGGGTTGTGAACATATATTGTCAAGATAAAATCTACCCTCTGATACAGAGTAAGCATTCCCTTGAGAATGTCACCAAGTTGATTACTGAGTACTGCAGTCTTGTTGATAAGAGTTATCAACATGTTTGGTAATCATGAGTAGTGAATGGGACTCAAGGAATACAAGAAGTAATCATGATTCAGGTTGACAGTAACAGTTATCCGACTACCTGAATATGATTACGAATGCTGACGGTAGAGGGACATTAGTACACCATACAAGTCTAGTTATCACTTCGGATATGTTCTTTTGCGTTGGAGTTCAGTTATCGTTTTATAGTGGAATAAACGTTAACTGACCAGTTAGTTAGTTTACTGATCAAAGAGTTTGGTCATGGTAATTAACAAACTGGTCTGAGCCAACAATAAAGAGCCTAGGAGGTCCCACTCTTAGCTCCGCTAGGATGCTTGGAAAGGCAAATGAGGATGATGTCTAGACAGGTTCGATCGATCGAAGTATGTTCGATCGATTGAAGTCATCAGGTTCGATCGATCGAGCATGGTTCGATCGATCGAAGGTTCGATCGATCGAAGTCACTTCGATCGATCGAAGTCTAGGTCGGTTCTGGAAATCTATAAATAGGGCAGCTGCGTTCTGGTAGTAAGTGATCGTCGTTTTTATACGCAGAAGCTGCAGAAACTATCGTAGTCTTCCCAAAACCTTCCTATCCTCTCTATTAGGGTTCCCACCAACCCTAGTCTTTCCAGCAGGCATCCGCAGGAGTCATAAGGGTGAAGATCATCTAGTGGAGGTTGCTGGAAGTTAAAGTTTCAGAATTGGGTTCAAGACACTAAGGTATAATTCTTGCACCCCCTTGTACGCATCTATGGAATTGACGAGTAGTAGATCCTGCAATACCAAAAGTTTTATAACTTAACCTATTTCCGCTGCGCGTTTAAACTCTAACTTTAAGTTCTAATTCAGTATGTAAAGTGTTTATATACTGTGTGAATCAATTAAGTGTTCCAATAGTTACATATATTTGTTATGTATGTGTGGATGTGTGTACGACTAACCCTTTTGCAGCAAAATTAGTCGCTATCTCCCATGGCACCAAGTCGTTTAAATATTTATATTTAAATTGTTTGAGATTGGTGCATGTTGTAATTTATTAATGGTTTGGTTTTAAGGCGTATGTAAAGGGCGCTGCGGCTTCAATCCTACGAAAAGGAAAGTCGCACCGGTTTCCCTAGCCTTTTATTTCATTTTTGCTATTTCTTTTTTCTAGATAAATTGTAACTTCAAAAGAAGCATAAGTCCAATGTAATAGAATTAGAAATTCCATGAAGATGGAGCAAGGAGCCGTTGTCCATCAAGATGGAGCCGGAGACGACCAAACCAAGTAGGTGTTCTATGGAAATAGAGCCATGGGAGATAGAGGCATTGTTTGAATGCCTATATTTCATTTTAGTTTTTTGTTTTATGTGCTTGTTTTGTGATTGGCGTATAATACATTGTTGCATGCACTTAAAACAAGTTTTCTAAAATAAAATTCAAAAACCGTTTTCAACACATTAGTAAACATTGGATGTTTATGGGTAGTGTGTGGAAACATTTTTCAAAAGCAAAATCCTTAATTTACTAAATCTAGTGGGAGAGGGTCTTATCAAATAACACCCACGATCTTCCATTAACGGTTCATTGTAAGATGAGTAGTGTATTCTGTGTCACCTCGCCAGGGGTGATCATTCCATAGGGAGGGTACACTGCTCATTGGTTACTAGATGTGAACTTCCTATGGATAGGATCAATCAGACGTGTTAGAGGGTGACCACCACACGGAGGCGCTACTTGAGACGGTTGTGATTGGATCCTAGTTAATGGTACACACTAGCTAAGCTATGGATAAGGGATCCCACACGGGGCATTATTCAAAAACTTAGAGATCAAATAGGTTCGGGAGTTATGGCTATTTTGCAAGAGTTGCATAGCGGATAAGTCATGATAAATCGAAAGATCGAACATTGACCACCACACGGAGGCTTTATTCTTTCGTTTCGATATTCCGGCGACTTTGTTTTTAAATAAGAGTTTTAAGGATTCTTTTATTTCAAACTGTCAATTCTGATATCCTTATTTATTTTGTTTGTTTGATTTTCAGTAATCATAATGTCTGGATCTGCATTTAGTCCACTTGCCACCATACTCACTCAAAACAAGTTAACTGGAAATAACTACACTGAATGGAAACGTAACCTTAACATCGTTTTAACTGCGGAGGATCACATATATGTCCTCACCACCCCAAGCCCTGAAGAACCCGCGGCAAATGCTTCGGCAGCTGCTAGACGCGAGTTCGATAAATGGAAGAAGTCGAATGGAATGGCCCGTTGTTACATTCTGGCCTCAATGGCTGGTGTGTTACAACACCAATTCCAATCGAACGATTCTGCCAGTGACATTATCACATCCCTGAAAAAGATGTTTGGGGAGCATGGCAGGCCTGCCAGACAGGTAACCATGCAGAAGATAATGAGTGCAAAGATGTCGGAAGGTACTCCAGTCAAAGAACATGTTTTAAAAATGATTGGTTATTTAAACGAACTGGAGACCTTAGGAGCCAACATCGATGCACAGACCCAAGTTGATATGATCCTCAACTCGCTGTCGCCATCATTCGCTCAATTCAAACTTAACTATAATATGAATCAAATGGATTTTTCAATGAACGAATTAATGAGTTCTTTACTGGCAGCAGAAGGGGTGATCAAACCTGGGGGCAGCGTTTTAAACGTTGAGAAAAGCGCTTCTTCTTCCCGATTTACACCGAAAGGTAAGAAAGGAAAGAAGAAAGCTGGCACTGGTGGTTCAAGTGTTGGACCGGTCCCTAAGATTGCAAAATCTAAGGGAAAAGGTAAGGGCAAAGGGAAGGTGGGTGGCCAAGGCAAAGGAAAGTGTTTCCAATGCGGTGAGAAGGGCCACTGGAAGAGGAACTGTCCAGAATTCTTAGCTACAAGAGTTCAAGGTATGATTGAATCACATGTGATTGAAGTAAGTTTTATTACGGATACTTCAAACACTTGGTGCATTGATTCTGGTGCGACTAACCATATCTGTAATTCATTGCAGGGGTTCAGATCAACCAGGAAATGCAGTGATGGGGAGATCGTGCTTACTCTAGGTTCTAGCACAACCGTATCTGCGGTTGCTATAGGAGTCGTAGTTTTAGAATTTTCAGACAATAAAGTTTTGATTTTATCAGATGTACTTTACGTCCCTTTAATGAGACGTAATTTAATTTCAGTTTCTAATTTAACGAATAATGGTTATTCCTTTCATTTTGGAACTGAAGTTGTCATTAAAAGAAGCAATTCTTTTATATGTTCTGGTGTTAAATCAAATGGTTTGTATGTGATTACTCCCAATATTTCAAAAGATTCTTGTTTGGAACTTAATAACTCAGTGGTAACTTTACCATCTAAAAGAAAGGAACCTTCCACTAATCCAACAAGGCTTTGGCATATGAGGCTTGGCCATATCAATCTGAATAGGATTGGCAGACTAGTCAAAGAAGGGGTCTTAGGCGATTTGATTCTCGAACCAATGGAAGTCTGCGAGTCTTGTTTGGAGGGTAAGATGACCAAAAGGCCCTTTCCTGCAAAGGGCAACAGGACCAATGCATTGTTGGAATTAGTTCATACTGATGTGTGTGGACCAATAAATATTAGAGCAAGGGGTGGTTATGAGTATTTCATAACATTTACCGATGACCACTCTAGGTATGGATATGTGTACCTAATGCAGCACAAGTCTGAAGCCTTTGAAAAGTTCAAAGAGTTTAGGGCTGAAGTGGAGAAGCAATCGGGCACACATATCAAGGCCATTCGATCTGATCGAGGTGGCGAGTACCTCTCTAATGAGTTTATTGATCACCTCGTACAGAATGGGATTCTGTCACAGTTGACTGCACCTGGTACGCCTCAGCAGAACGGTGTAGCGGAGAGAAGGAATCGGACTCTTTTAGACATGACTAGGTCGATGATGAGTTATTCAGAGTTGCCATTATTCCTTTGGGGTTATGCTTTGGAAACCGCTGCATACATACTAAATCTAGTACCAAGCAAATCTGTTCCCAGGACACCACGAGAGATGTGGATTGGGCGCAAGCCTTCTTTGCAACATCTCCGGATATGGGGGTGTCCGGCACATGTGCTCAAAGGAAAGATGAGCAAGTTGGATTCTAGATCGGAAGTATGTTACTTTGTAGGGTATCCAAAGGGTACTTATGGATGGTATTTTTATGATCCAAGAGAACAGAAAGTGTTTGTTAGTACAAATGCTGTTTTCTTGGAGGATGATTATATCATGAACCATAAACCTAAGGGAAAGATAGATCTTAGAGAGATAGAAGGAGAGCCCTCAGTTCAACCCGTAGTTGATAATGATGAAAATCAAGAAAATACCACTTCTTCACCCATTTCCGCACCGGTACCTCGTCGTAGTGGGAGGATTATCAGCCAACCTGATAGATACATGTTCTTAGGAGAAGTTTTCGAAGTTGTCTCCATAGAATCTGAATCTGATCCTACCACTTACGAAGAGGCAATGGCTGATGTTGATTCAGCTCATTGGATTAAAGCTATGAAGGCTGAATTGGAATCTATGGATTCCAATCAGGTCTGGGATCTTGTAGAACTTCCAGCCAATATTAAACCCATTGGCTGCAAGTGGGTCTATAAGAGAAAAAGAGGATCTGATGGAAAGGTTGAGACCTTTAAGGCAAGGCTTGTGGCGAAAGGCTATACTCAGAGGGAGGGCATTGACTATGAGGAAACCTTCTCGCCGGTAGCCATGCTCAAGTCCATCAGAATACTCTTATCTATTGCTACATGCCTAGATTTTGAAATCTGGCAGATGGACGTCAAGACTGCATTCTTGAATGGCAATCTTGAGGAGGACATCTATATGCAACAACCAGAAGGGTTCATAGCTGGTCGGAAAGGTAACTTGGTATGCAAGTTGCAAAAGTCCATTTATGGGCTTAAGCAGGCATCCAGAAGTTGGAACATCCGATTTGACCAAGCGGTCAAGTCGTTTGGTTTCATACAGAATCTGGATGAGCCTTGTGTATACAAGAAATGTGAAGGGAAAGTAGTGGCTTTTCTTGTGCTTTACGTTGACGACATTCTACTCATTGGGAATGATGTAGCGGCGCTGTCAACGGTCAAGGTTTGGCTAGCTAGTACTTTCGATATGAAGGATCTAGGAGAGGCGAGCTATATTCTTGGGATAAAGCTCTTTCGGGATCGCAAGCGAAAGATAATGGGATTATCTCAAGCTGGTTATATCGAGAAAGTGCTAACCAGGTTTTCTATGGATAATTCGAAGAAAGGTTTGTTACCTTTCAGGCATGGTTTAGCGTTCTCCAAGGACCAGTGTCCAAAGACACAAGAGGAGAGGAATCGCATGGCAGGAATTCCCTATGCCTCGGCAGTGGGAAGTCTCATGTATGCGATGTTATGCACTAGACCAGATATCTGCTTTGCCATTGGCATGGTTAGCAGGTATCAATCGAATCCTGGTCCAGAGCACTGGACAGCCATTAAGCACATTCTTAAGTACTTGAGAAGAACTAAAGATTACATGCTTATGTACGGCGGTAGTGAGTTAATTCCAGTAGGATACACTGACTCGGACTTTATGTCAGATAAAGATTCGAGAAAGTCGACATCCGGACATCTCTTTACCTTGGGAGGTGGTGCTGTTAGTTGGAGGAGCATTAAGCAGAAATGCATTGCAGACTCAACTACAGAAGCTGAGTATGTGGCTGCTTGTGAAGCCGCAAAGGAAGCTATTTGGCTCAAGAAGTTCCTCATGGAACTCGAGGTGGTACCAGCGTCGCTGTCGCCTATTACGCTTTATTGTGATAAAAGTGGGGCAGTGGCTCAGTCCAAGGAGCCAAGGAACCACGAAAAGGGAAAGCACGTAGAGCGGAAATATCATCTTATCCGAGATATTGTTCAACGTGGAGATGTGACTGTCACCAAGATTGCCACCGCTGACAATCTTGCTGATCCGTTTACAAAGGCCTTACCACAGAAGGTCTTTGATCATCATCTAGATAGTCTAGGTCTTAGATGTAGTTCTGAATGGTTGTGAGTGCAAGTGGGAGTTTGTTGGGTTTGTGCCCTCAAACCATTACTTTATGTATGAGACATTAGCATTATAATATATTGATATCAGCTTTACATTTCATTGTGTATGTTTCTTTCATGAGATGATTGTTTTGTCCTTAAGTATCATAGTAAGCAATTCGTGTGTGTATGAGATACACACAAGTGAGATACGAATTACTATTCTTTGATACTTAGAGTATGTCACAGTGGATGATGAGACTGGATACCTCATCAGGTCTACACTGTAGCATAATTAACTACCATTGGATGGAGTGATTAATCTCAATCACTAGAGTGTAGCTCTTAGTTGATATGCTAGTGCTTATAGTGCATTGACGGACCTGAGCTTTCCTATTGACGCTTAAGGCTGTCAACAGTCAATAGGAACTCATAACTTGTATAAGGTATGTGTTCTCAATCTTGAGATGATTATGAACACAGACTATGGATATGGCTGCTTTGACTTACCAATCAGTGAGGTCTATAGAAGATCAACACCTGGGTATCTTGGGTATGTCATGTCCATAGGGTTGTGAACATATATTGTCAAGATAGAATCTACCCTCTGATACAGAGTAAGCATTCCCTTGAGAATGTCACCAAGTTGATTACTGAGTACTGCAGTCTTGTTGATAAGAGTTATCAACATGTTTGGTAATCATGAGTAGTGAATGGGACTCAAGGAATACAAGAAGTAATCATGATTCAGGTTGACAGTAACAGTTATCCGACTACCTGAATATGATTACGAATGCTGACGGTAGAGGGACATTAGTACACCATACAAGTCTAGTTATCGCTTCGGATATGTTCTTTTGCGTTGGAGTTCAGTTATCGTTTTATAGTGGAATAAACGTTAACTGACCAGTTAGTTAGTTTACTGATCAAAGAGTTTGGTCATGGTAATTAACAAACTGGTCTGAGCCAACAATAAAGAGCCTAGGAGGTCCCACTCTTAGCTCCGCTAGGATGCTTGGAAAGGCAAATGAGGATGATGTCTAGACAGGTTCGATCGATCGAAGTATGTTCGATCGATTGAAGTCATCAGGTTCGATCGATCGAGCATGGTTCGATCGATCGAAGGTTCGATCGATCGAAGTCACTTCGATCGATCGAAGTCTAGGTCGGTTCTGGAAATCTATAAATAGGGCAGCTGCGTTCTGGTAGTAAGTGATCATCGTTTTTATACACAGAAGCTGCAGAAACTATCATAGTCTTCCCAAAACCTTCCTATCCTCTCTATTAGGGTTCCCACCAACCCTAGTCTTTCCGGCAGGCATCCGCAGGAGTCATAAGGGTGAAGATCATCTAGTGAAGGCTGCTGGAAGTTAAAGTTTCAGAATTGGGTTCAGGACACTAAGGTATAATTCTTGCAACCCCTTGTACGCATCTATGGAATTGACGAGTAGTAGATCCTGGAATACCAAAAGTTTTATAACTTAACCTATTTCCGCTGCGCGTTTAAACTCTAACTTTAAACCACTTTTTCCTTCAATTGTTATCAGAGCCGGGCTCGTTTGGATCTATAGATGCGTTTTTGGAACCCTAGTTTTGATTTGCATGTTGATTTTAGAACTGTTTTCGAAACTGCATCGTCACAGATCTGTTTCTGCAGTGTTATCGCAGCAGAATACAAAACTGTGATTGCATAGGATGCAAGGTGGGTTCGATCGATCGAACTTGTTTCGATCGATCGAACATTCTGTTCTCAATCGATCGAACAGTCTTCGATCGATCGAACTTTCTGGTATTCGATCGATCGAATGAAGTTCGATCGATCGAGATAGATACTTTGTCAGGTTCTCTGTTTCACAGTTTTAAAGTGTTTTGAAATTAAAAAAAAAACTTTAATTTTAAAATATTCTGTAAAATTTTCAAATCATTCTGTGAAACAGAATGTTCAAGCGATTGAACAGTGTTCAATCGATCGAAGGTTCGAGCGATCGAACGGTCTTCGATCGATCGAACTGTGACAGAGAAGTAAGATGCTGTTTTAAGTTCTAATTCAGTATGTAAAGTGTTTATATACTGTGTGAATCAATTAAGTGTTCCAATAGTTACATATATTTGTTATGTATGTGTGGATGTGTGTACGACTAACCCTTTTGCAGCAAAATTAGTCGCTATCTCCCATGGCACCAAGTTGTTTAAATATTTATATTTTAATTGTTTGAGATTGGTGCATGTTGTAATTTATTAATGGTTTGGTTTTAAGGCGTATGTAAAGGGCGCTGCGGCTTCAATCCTACGAAAAGGAAAGTCGCACCGGTTTCCCTAGCCTTTTATTTCTTTTTTGCTATTTCCTTTTTCTAGATATATTGTAAGCTTCAAAAGAAGCATAGGTCCAATGTAATAGAATTAGAAATTCCATGAAGATGGAGCAAGGAGCCGTTGTCCATAAAGATGGAGCCGGAGGCGACCAAACCAAGAAGGTGTTCTATGGAAATAGAGCCATGGGAGATAGAGGCATTGTTTGAATGCCTATATTTCATTTTAGTTTTTTGTTTTATGTGCTTGTTTTGTGATTGGCGTATAATACATTGTTGCATGCACTTAAAACAAGTTTTCTAAAATAAAATTCAAAAATCGTTTTCAACACATTAGTAAACATTGGATGTTTATGGGTAGTGTGTGGAAACATTTTTCAAAAGCAAAATCCTTAATTTACTAAATCTAGTGGGAGAGGGTCTTATCAAATAACACCCACGATCTTCCATTAACGGTTCATTGTAAGATGAGTAGTGTATTCTGTGTCACCTCGCCGGGGGTGATCATTCCATACGGAGGGTACACTGCTCATTGGTTACTAGATGTGAACTTCCTATGGATAGGATCAATCAGACGTGTTAGAGGGTGACCACCACACGGAGGCGCTACTTGAGACGGTTGTGATTGGATCCTAGTTAATGGTACACACTAGCTAAGCTATGGATAAGGGATCCCACACGGGGCATTATTCAGAAACTTAGAGATCAAATAGGTTCGGGAGTCATGGCTATTTTGCAAGAGTTGCATAGCGGATAAGTCATGATAAATCGAAAGATCGAACATTGACCACCACACGGAGGCTTTATTCTTTCGTTTCGATATTCCAGCGACTTTGTTTTTAAATAAGAGTTTTAAGGATTCTTTTATTTCAAACTGTCAATTCTGATATCCATATTTATTTTGTTTGTTTTGATTTTCAGTAATCATAATGTCTGGATCTGCATTTAGTCCACTTGCCACCATACTCACTCAAAACAAGTTAACTGGAAATAACTACACTGAATGGAAACGTAACCTTGACATCGTTTTAACTGCGGAGGATCACATATATGTCCTCACCACCCCAAGCCCTGAAGAACCCGCGGCAAACGCTTCGGCAGCTGCCAGACGCGAGTTCGACAAATGGAAGAAGTCGAATGGAATGGCCCGTTGTTACATTCTGGCCTCAATGGCTGGTGTGTTACAACACCAATTCCAATCGAACGATTCTGCCAGTGACATTATCACATCCCTGAAAAAGATGTTTGGGGAGCATGGCAGGCCTGCCAGACAGGTAGCCATGCAGAAGATAATGAGTGCAAAGATGTCGGAAGGTACTCCAGTCAAAGAACATGTTTTAAAAATGATTGGTTATTTAAACGAACTGGAGACCTTAGGAGCCAACATCGATGCACAGACCCAAGTTGATATGATCCTCAACTCGCTGTCGCCATCATTCGCTCAATTCAAACTTAACTATAATATGAATCAAATGGATTTTTCAATGAGCAAATTAATGAGTTCTTTACTGGCAGCAGAAGGGGTGATCAAACCTGGGGGCAGCATTTTAAACGTTGAGAAAAGCGCTTCTTCTTCCAGATCTACACCGAAAGGTAAGAAAGGAAAGAAGAAGGCTGGCACTAGTGGTTCAAGTGTTGGACCGGTCCCTAAGATTGCAAAATCTAAGGGAAAAGGTAAGGGCAAAGGGAAGGTGGGTGGCCAAGGCAAAGGAAAGTGTTTCCAATGCGGTGAGAAGGGCCACTGGAAGAGGAACTATCCAGAATTCTTAGCTACAAGAGTTCAAGGTATGATTGAATCACATGTGATTGAAGTAAGTTTTATTACGGATACTTCAAACACTTGGTGCATTGATTCTGGTGCGACTAACCATATCTGTAATTCATTGTAGGGGTTCAGATCAACCAGGAAATGCAGTGATGGGGAGATCGTACTTACTCTAGGTTCTAGCGCAACCGTATCTGCGGTTGCTATAGGAGTCATAGTTTTAGAATTTTCAAACAATAAAGTTTTGATTTTATCAGATGTACTTTACGTCCCTTTAATGAGACGTAATTTAATTTCAGTTTCTAATTTAACGAATAATGGTTATTCCTTTCATTTTGGAACTGAAGTTGTCATTAAAAGAAGCAGTTCTTTTATATGTTATGGTGTTAAATCAAATGGTTTGTATGTGATTACTCCCAATATTTCAAAAGATTCTTGTTTGGAACTTAATAACTCAGTGGTAACTTTACCATCTAAAAGAAAGGGACCTTCCACTAATCCAACAAGGCTTTGGCATATGAGGCTTGGCCATATCAATCTGAATAGGATTGGCAGACTAGTCAAAGAAGGGGTCTTAGGCAATTTGGTTCTCGAACCAATGGAAGTCTGCGAGTCTTGTTTGGAGGGTAAGATGACCAAAAGGCCCTTTCCTGCAAAGGGCAACAGGACCAATGCATTGTTGGAATTAGTTCATACTGATGTGTGTGGACCAATAAATATTAGAGCAAGGGGTGGTTATGAGTATTTCATAACATTTACCGATGACCACTCTAGGTATGGATATGTGTACCTAATGCAGCACAAGTCTGAAGCCTTTGAAAAGTTCAAAGAGTTTAGGGCTGAAGTGGAGAAGCAATCGGGCACACATATCAAGGCCATTCGATCTGATCGAGGTGGCGAGTACCTCTCTAATGAGTTTATTGATCACCTCGTACAGAATGGGATTCTGTCACAGTTGACTGCACCTGGTACGCCTCAGCAGAACGGTGTAGCGGAGAGAAGGAATCAGACTCTTTTAGACATGACTAGGTCGATGATGAGTTATTCAGAGTTGCCATTATTCCTTTGGGGTTATGCTTTGGAAACCGCTGCATACATACTAAATCTAGTACCAAGCAAATCTGTTCCCAGGACACCACGAGAGATGTGGATTGGGCGCAAGCCTTCTTTGCAACATCTCCGGATATGGGGGTGTCCGGCACATGTGCTCAAAGGAAAGATGAGCAAGTTGGATTCTAGATCGGAAGTATGTTACTTTGTAGGGTATCCAAAGGGTACTTATGGATGGTATTTTTATGATCCAAGAGAACAGAAAGTGTTTGTTAGTACAAATGCTGTTTTCTTGGAGGATGATTATATCATGAACCATAAACCTAAGGGAAGGATAGATCTTAGAGAGATAGAAGGAGAGCCCTCAGTCCAACCCGCAGTTGATAACGATGAAAATCAAGAAAATACCACTTCTTCACCCATTTCCGCACCGGTACCTCGTCGTAGTGGGAGGATTATCAGCCAGCCTGATAGATACATGTTCTTAGGAGAAGTTTTTGAAGCTGTCTCCATAGAATCTGAATCTGATCCTACCACTTACGAAGAGGCAATGGCTGATGTTGATTCAGCTCATTGGATTAAAGCTATGATGGCTGAATTGGAATCTATGGATTCCAATCAGGTCTGGGATCTTGTAGAACTTCCAGCCAATATTAAACCCATTGACTGCAAGTGGGTCTATAAGAGGAAAAGAGGATCTGATGGAAAGGTTGAGACCTTTAAGGCAAGGCTTGTGGCGAAAGGCTATACTCAGAGGGAGGGCATTGACTATGAGGAAACCTTCTCGCCGGTAGCCATGCTCAAGTCCATCAGAATACTCTTATCTATTGCTGCATGCCTAGATTATGAAATCTGGCAGATGGACGTCAAGACTGCATTCTTGAATGGCAATCTTGAGGAGGACATCTATATGCAACAACCAGAAGGGTTCATAGCTGGTCGGAAAGGTAACTTGGTATGCAAGTTGCAAAAGTCCATTTATGGGCTTAAGCAGGCATCCAGAAGTTGGAACATCCGATTTGACCAAGCGATCAAGTCGTTTGGTTTCATACAGAATCTGGATGAGCCTTGTGTATACAAGAAATGTGAAGGGAAAGTAGTGGCTTTTCTTGTGCTTTACGTTGACAACATTCTACTCATTGGGAATGATGTAGCGGCGCTGTCAACGGTCAAGGTTTGGCTAGCTAGTACTTTCGATATGAAGGATCTAGGAGAGGCGAGCTATATTCTTGGGGTAAAGCTCTTTCGGGATCGCAAGCGAAAGATAATGGGATTATCTCAAGCTGGTTATATCGAGAAAGTTCTAACTAGGTTTTCAATGGATAATTCGAAGAAAGGTTTGTTACCTTTCAGGCATGGTTTAGCGTTCTCCAAGGACCAGTGTCCAAAGACACAAGAGGAGAGGAATCGCATGGCAGGAATTCCCTATGCCTCGGCAGTGGGAAGTCTCATGTATGCGATGTTATGCACTAGACCAGATATCTGCTTTGCCATTGGCATGGTTAGCAGGTATCAATCGAATCCTGGTCCAGAGCACTGGACAGCCGTTAAGCACATTCTTAAGTACTTGAGAAGAACTAAAGATTACATGCTTATGTACGGCGGTAGTGAGTTAATTCCAGTAGGATACAGTGACTCGGACTTTATGTCAGATAAAGATTCGAGAAAGTCGACATCCAGACATCTCTTTACCTTGGGAGGTGGTGCTGTTAGTTGGAGGAGCATTAAGCAGAAATGCATTGCAGACTCAACTACAGAAGCTGAGTATGTGGCTGCTTGTGAAGCCGCAAAGGAAGCTGTTTGGCTCAAGAAGTTCCTCATGGAACTCGAGGTGGTACCAGCGTCACTGTCGACAATTACGCTTCATTGTGATAATAGTGGGGCAGTGGCTCAGTCCAAGGAGCCAAGGAACCATGGGAAAGGAAAGCACGTAGAGCGGAAATATCACCTAATCCGAGATATAGTTCAACGTGGAGATGTGACTGTCACCAAGATTGCCACCGTTGACAATCTTGCTGATCCGTTTACAAAGGCCTTGCCACAGAAGGTCTTTGATCGTCATCTAGATAGTCTAGGTCTCAGATGTAGTTCTGTATGGCTATGAGTGCAAGTGGGAGTTTGTTGGGTTTGTGCCCTCAAACCATTACTTTATGTATGAGACATTAGCATTATAATATATTGATATCATCTTTACATTTCATTGTGTATGTTTCTTTCATGAGATGATTGTTTTGTCCTTAAGTATCATAGTAAGCAATTCGTGTGTGTATGAGATACACACAAGTGAGATACGAATTACTAAACTTTGATACTTAGAATATGTCACAGTGGATGATGAGACTGGATACCTCATCAGGTCTACACTGTAGCATAATTAACTACCATTGGATGGAGTGATTAATCTCAATCACTAGAGTGTAGCTCTTAGTTGATATGCTAGTGCTTATAGTGCATTGACGGACCTGAGCTTTCCTATTGACGCTTAAGGCTGTCAACAGTCAATAGGAACTCATAACTTGTATAAGGTACGTGTTATCAATCTTGAGATGATTATGAACACAGACTATGGATATGGCTGCTTTGACTTACCAATCAGTGAGGTCTATAGAAGATCAACACCTGGGTATCTTGGGTATGTCATGTCCATAGGGTTGTGAACATATATTGTCAAGATAGAATCTACCCTCTGATTCAGAGTAAGCATTCCCTTGAGAATGTCACCAAGTTGATTACTGAGTACTGCAGTCTTGTTGATAAGAGTTATCAACATGTTTGGTAATCATGAGTAGTGAATGAGACTCAAGGAATACAAGAAGTAATCATGATTCAGGTTGACAGTAACAGTTATCTGACTACCTGAATATGATTACGAATGCTGACGGTAGAGGGACATTAGTACACCATACAAGTCTAATTATCACTTCGGATATGTTCTTTTGCGTTGGAGTTCAGTTATCGTTTTATAGTGGAATAAACGTTAACTGACCAGTTAGTTAGTTTGCTGATCAAAGAGTTTGGTCATGGTAATTAACAAACTGGTCTGAGCCAACAATAAAGAGCCTAGGAGGTCCCACTCTTAACTCCGCTAGGATGCTTGGAAAGACACTTGAGGAAGCTGTTAAGACAAGTTCGATCGATTGAAGTATGTTCGATCTATTGAAGTCAGCAGGTTCGATCGATCGAAGGTTCGATCGATCGAAGTCACTTCGATCGATCGAAGTCTAGGTCGATTCTGGAAATCTATAAATAGGGCAGCTGCGTTCTGGAAGTAAGTGATCGTCGTTTTTTATACGCAGAAGCTGCAGAAACTATCATAGTCTTCCCAAAACCTTCCTATCCTCTCTATTAGGGTTCCCACGAACCCTAGTCTTTCCGGCAGGCATCCGCAGGAGTCATAAGGGTGAAGATCATCTAGTGGAGGCTGCTGGAAGTTAAAGTTTCAGAATTGGGTTCAAGACACTAAGGTATAATTCTTGCAACCCCTTGTACGCATCTATGGAATTGACGAGTAGTAGATCCTGGAATACCAAAAGTTTTATATCTTAACCAATTTCCGCTGCGCGTTTAAACTCTAACTTTAAACCACTTTTTCCTTCAGAGGCTAGTGCTGGTCGCGCTCTGCGTGAGCTGCCTACGTACCCCAAGGGGAATCAGACCAGGACGTAGTTTGGGGTGCAAAGGAATGAATCACATATGTACACACGCAACAACCAAGCGGATGATATGCTATGAGGATGGTATGTAATGCGGGGATGTGATACGAGTTGTGTCATGAATCCTATTATGTCTACTGTATGATCCTAGTATGTTGTAGGGTGTGCCACTCCGAGTGGGCTGGTGTCGTGCCGGTGCTTTTGACTATGATGCAGTTATTGACCCGAATAGGGATACCAAGATTTTAGAAGGCTCTGAGTCTAGGGGCAAACTTCTGAATTTTGGGAAGTGTGCTTCGTAAGAGAACGTAATTGGGTGTGGGGTCTCAGAGGACTATAATCGAAGACGCCTTTTGGAAAATAACTGACGGACATGGGAGCCCTGGAAATTAAGAGACGGACACAGAAGTCAAGGGATGATCATGAAATCCTGAGATGTCACACGATGAACATGGAAGCCCCATGGCATATTTTGAATGAGAGCAATGATGATTAATGAACAAACGATGTTTGAATCGAGATGATGAGTCGACAATGGACTACTATGATTGAACTGACGGTGTATGAATCTGCTGAAGATTAATCTAAATCTGCTGGGGATGAAACGACTCTTTCTGGGATCTCTCTTCAACTGCTTCTTTTGATCAAAATTTGATATCATCAAGATCTTTTGGTGCTCAATCCAAAAGGGCCGGTCGGGGCCTCCGGGAGCTGGTATCTTTCCGCTTCTGTCCTCGGGGGATGATGCAGGGTTCTCGGGGAATCTCTCTTCTTGATTGGGAACCAAGACCCATCTCTGAATCTCTCACATTTGATCAAAATGTGTCGGCGCTCAATCCAAGAGGGCCGGTCGGGGCCTTTGGGAGCTGGTATCTTTCTGCTTCTGTCCTCGAGGGATGATGCGGGGTTCTCGGGGAATCTCTTTTCTTGATCGAGAACCAGGACCCATCTCTGAATCTCTCACGGTTGATTAAATTTTGCGGTGCTCAATCCAAGAGGGCCGGTCGGGGCCTCCGGGAGCTGGTATATTTCCGCTTCTATCCTCGGGGGATGATGCGGGGTTCTTGGGGAATCTCTTTTCTTGATCGGGAACCAGGACCCATCTCTGAATCTCTCACGGTTAATCAAATTTTGCGGTGCTCAAACCAAAGAGGGCCGGTCGGGGCCTCCGGGAGCTGGTATCTTTCTGCTTCTGTCCTCGGGGGATGATGCGGGGTTCTCGGGGAATCTCTTTTTCTATTTTTCGGTGCCTTGGCCAAAATTCAGGATTCGTTCTCGGAACTCTCGTGTTTGATCAAAATTTACGACGGTTGTTCTGAAATCGCCGATTCGGGTCCTCGGGAGTCAATATTTCCCAATTTCTGCCTGCTGGAGGTAGTTCTAATAACTTTTAACCTGCTTAGGGTAAAATCTTACAAATCTTGATCGGAATGGGCCACCAGGGCTGATCGGGGCCAAAAATAGGCTGAAAAAGGCCAAAACAGGTCAAAACGGAGTGAAACGGAGCAAAACGGAGCGAAGCGGGGCCCGCGGGGAGCAGTGCCATGGTGGCGCTGCGGCCACTGGGTGGCCGGACTCTATCTTTGTATATCTCGAGTTTTTGAGCTTTTGAAGCTCATTCTTGGCCATTTTGGGGTATTTTTGGAGCCAAAAATGGTCAAAACGCAGCTTGTGCGCGCTCAGGTGAGTAATCCTGCCCCGTAGTTGGAATTTCAATTGGTGTTTTGGTTTGCTCAATTTTGCGAGAAGAAAGTTTAACTTTGACTTCCATTTTCTTTGTAGATCCATGGCTTCGAGCTCGAGGAGACCGTCTAAGAAGGCCAAGGAACGGATGAAAGCCGAGATGCAAACCCCGGACTTGATTTTACGAGACCCCCAACATCATCTTTCGGCCGCAGCTCTAGTGAGTTTGGTATGTGAAACCTTCGACATTTTAGGACTATTTCCATGTACTGTGCTAGTTTTGTGAGCCGTAGTGTGCACCTAGAGATCGTTAGAAGTTCGATTTGTGCTCAAATGTTGATTTTGCGAATTTGGACCTCGGGTCGTGAATAGTGATTTTGTGCATTGCTTTTGTCATCTCTGGTATGTGCAGGTGCCGGAAGTAGCACTGAAGGGCCACGGTAGCCTCGCTCATGCTTTCCTGTGGTACACTCAACTCTCGCCCACCGTCAAGAGGATGGTCGATGACGCCTGGTTCGGAGGCTTTGTCCGTTTGGTTTCGAAGAGCAGCAATGATTTGGCACACTTTTATGCTTTGGCTGAGAGGTGGTGGGACACCACCAATACTTTCCACCTGCCGTTCGGCGAGATGACCATGACGCCCTTTGACTTTTCTATGATTACTGGTTTGAGGGTAGGCGGGAAGCGCCTGATTCTGGATTATTTCTATGAGATCGACCCTGAGGCTATAGAGATGTTGATTGGGGCTGTTCCCCCCAATTTGGAGAGGCACTGGTTTCCTTATGGCTGGCTTTATCGGGCTTATGGCAGAGGAATCATAACCTGAACAATTCCCAGCTTTTGAGGGTATATCTTCTGTATGTCCTCGGCTGCTCGATCTTTGCGACTCGGAATGACCGGGTGAACTTGAGCCTTCTCTCTTGCCTGGTGACCATCGATGAGATCCCTTCTTACGACTGGGGCGGTGCTGCCTTAGCCCATCTTTACAAGCACATGGGTGAGGTTTCCCGAGGTGATGTTAAATCAACAGGGGGATTTTGGCGAGCTTGGGAGGTATATGCTGCATCCTGCTTTATATTTTGACTTTTCAGTTTCTGTATTTATATATTTTTTTTTTCCTTTTTCTGTGCAGCTTTGGAGCTTCGAGTACCTGAAGATGTTGGCTCCCTCCCCTGCGGATGAATCAGGCGAAGACGAGGATGGCATGGCTCCTGTGCCTTTGTTCCCACGAGGCTTGAGATGACGGAGCGACGTTGTCAGGGTGAAGAGTGGGGCCCACCGAATTGTTTTGCTCAGAAACTTCCTAACCGGACTGACGGCTGCTAATGTTGATTGGACGCCTTGGGAGCGCGTTGCCTATGCCGCCCCTGAGGAGATACAAGCGGTCAAACCTCTTTCCTCTTGTCGACTTTTGATGGAGAGTACCGAGTGCAGGCAGTGGTTCCTTGGTGAGCGAGTGTCTCGGCAGGTGGTTGGTGGTTCCAGGTATCGGGTCCCTCAAAATCCCCCTGCGATGGATGCTAGTGACCTTTCTGGTGATGCTCTGCTGGCGGCCTTGGCTGGCACCGATATTTGGGACCATTTTCTCTCTGAGACCGGTTACAAGGCTTACCGTGGTCGTTTCCTGATGCCCAACTTCCCACTCCTGGAGGTGAGTTTTATGTTTTTGTTTTTATCCATTGCCTATGTTTTTTATTTTTCTTTTCTTAACTTGTTTTGTGCCTACAGCTTCGCGAGATGTATAGGAGACAGGCTCCTCCGACTTCTGATCCTATCCCTCCTTGGGATTGGACCGTCAATGTCCTAGGCACTGATGGCAGTCCCCAAGTGATGGAGGTGCCGCGAGTCACATGTGGGTACCCTACTCAGCCAGCGGGCGTTCTCAATGTTCCTTGGAGTTACGCTGAGGAGGGTCACGCCTTGGCGGCTAGCCTTCGGTCCTTGGTCCTCACACGAGACCACCGGGTATGTCCTTTATTTTTGCACTCCTTAAGGTTATGAGGTTCTAACCCTGGATTTTACCCTTGAAAGATGGATGGTATGCGGCAGTTTTTCACTAACCAGATGGCGTCCTTGGTAGGTTTCTGACTCGACTCTATTTTTATACTTTTTGTTGTTCCCTTACTGATTGCCTTTATTTTATTTGTGTGTGCAATACCGGGGAGGCGGAGCTGGCTCATCGAGGACTGGTCCAAGGTGCAGGGGCGGTAGGAGGAGGCCGTCGCCGACATACACTCCGGGCGGTCCGACGGAGGACGAAGAAGAGGAGGACTGAGGCTGCCCCTCAAGCGGGGACTTTGCTTTATTATAATTTTTTTATGTTTTTGATCGGGTTGTACTGGTGATGTGACTATTTGGACAGTGTAGGATGATGTGTGGAACATTTTGTGACCTTTGACAAATTATTATGATGTTTTGCCTTTTAGGCCGGATAGCTTCCGGTTTGGAGGCGTGGTTGTGTGCTTGTTTTAGTTGATGATGATACATGTGCACTGTGATTGTTGGGTGTTACTGCGACGGGCAATTTTGTAATAGTTAGTGTTTTTGCCTTGCAGGTGGGATAGTCCGTGAAACGGGGAGGTGCTGCCAAAATTTCGAATCTTCCTAGAGCCGCGACCGAAAACATGGCTTTGTATGATACCGCTCAACTCACAGCTTGGCTAAACATCACAAATGGTGTGGAACGGATCAACCTCTTTAGCTACGGCCTGACCGAGCTATTCTCTCTTTGCCAGATGACCCTGAACACTGAGTTTTTGCGCGCTGCTATTGCTCACTGGGACCTGGTGAACCATGTCTTCAATTTCAATGGCTTAGAGATATGCCCCTTGTTTGAGGAGTGCTGTGCCATCCTCGGCTATGATTCTGATTTGGACCTGATTCTCCCTTCTGTTGATACCCTCAGTCCTACGCGAGGCTTGGCTGAGTATCTAAATTGTTCCATCACTATTTCCCGCCGGCTGCTTCAAGGTGAGGTTCTCGACATTGCTTCCATAATTGCTCGATATGCCAGTCCTGGGAATCCCAGCGTGTATGATGCTACTCGTGGGGCTGCTCTGATTCTATGCATGACTTCACAATTCTTCTTCTCGAGTGCTTCTAGCGACTTAGTGCATGTATGTCTCGGACTGAAGGCAGGTAAGAACCCCATGGCCATGGTTTTGGCCGAGACCCTGAATGGTTTGGATCGTGCTTCAAGACAGGGAGTGCTTCTACTTTCTGGGGCGCCTCTGGTGTTACAGGCTTGGCTCTACGAGCGTCTTCAGTTATGGACCGGTAATGTGCCGCCAGTTTATTTTCGCAGAGCTGTGCTTCATACTCATTTTACTTCTGCTGATTGGGTGGGTATGATGGGCGCCTTATCTGAGGCTGACATTTGCTGGATTGTGAGGCGTTGGGGTCTTTATGCTGTGACCACCAATCTTGGGGATTTTTCAGAGGGTGTGGCTGATGGGACTGAGAGAGACTTCCTTCTATCATCCTCGTCGGTTGGCCAGACAGTATGGGTAAGTTCAAGAAGTCCCCCGGGGGTTTACTGAGAGGGTCTTTGCTTCCAGAGTCAGAGCCACTACCATTGCTGCTTTCATCAGGGGCTGGGCCAGCCGAGCAAGGGCCTATTTCTAAAGACCTTTGAAGAAATAAAAGACACAAAGATAAAACTAGACCTGACTGATTCTGCTCATTCCTCCCAGTGTCTTTGAACATGTGTGATTGCTTTTCGAAAGACTTATTATTTTTTTTTTTATCTTTCCTGCTTATGTAATATTTAGAGTTTGTTTATCGGTGAACCTTGGTTACTTTGGGAATCTCATTCTATGCATTTTAGCTTTAAAAACATTTTGTAATCGAGATTTCAATTAGATGTTGATTTTGGTACTTGCTTGGGCATGCTAAGACGATTAGAGGCAAACGAGGCGGGTGGCCGAAGTTTGCCCCTAGTTTGAGACATATATGGTTGTGAGGCAAACGAGGTAGATGACCGATGTTTGCCCCTAGTTTAGAAGAGGTTCAGGCGAACGAGGCGAGTTGCCGAGTTTGCCCCTAGTGTGGAGGGTTATTTCGGGGTTATGGTAAGGACCGCGATTTTATTCTCTCAAATGCTCATAATTTTTGCCTAGGCACCAGTGAGGTGACCTAGCGAGCTCTTTTCTCTCTTTTGTTATTGCTCACTTTGGATTTAGTTCTAATTTTTGCCTAGGCGTCCTTTCGGATTTTCGACCTAGCGAGCCATCCTTCTTTTTTTTTTTTTTTTTTTTTTTTTTTTTTTTTTTTTTAAAGTCTGCCTACGTACCCCCAAGTGGGGATCAGGTCCAACGTAGTTCGGGCCAAGGCTTGAAAGAAATGGTTATTTTTGTTGGTGGAGCGACCGAACCGATGTGGTTGCCTAGGTATCCCCGAGCGGGAATCAGGTCGAGCGTAGTTCAGGCCAAAGCTTGAAAGAAATGGTTATTGAATAGTCAAGCATAGTACTTTTTGAGACGATCCATGTTGATTGGTTCTTTGAATTCGACACCATCGAGGTCCATCAGATAAGTTGCTCCCCGGAAAGAACAGTCTTGACGATGTAAGGGCCGACCCATTTAGGTTTAAACTTCCCACGGGGATCAAAGATCGGAGCTCGCAACTCCTTAAGGACAAGGTCACCCTTGACAATCTTCCTCGGACGAACCTTTTTGTTGAAAGCACGGGCTATCCTCTTTTGGTAGATTCGAACATGGTCGACTGCCGCTAGGCGCTTTTCATCTATGAGGGCCAATTCTTCATACCTTTCCCTCAATTAATCTGATTCCGAAATTTTACAATCTGCCATCACGCGTAGGGATGGTAATTCTATCTCGACCGGAAGTACCGCTTCCATCCCATACACTAGTGAGTAAGGAGTTGCTCCTGTGGACGTCCTTATCGAGGTTCTGTATCCCCAAAGTGCGAACGGTAGCTTTTCATGCCAGTCTTTATAAGTATCGGCTGATTTCTGCAGTATGGCCTTAACATTCTTGTTTGTAGCCTCGACCGCCCCATTAGTTTGCGGTATGTATGGTGATGACTTGTGATAAGTGATTTTGTATTCCTCAAACAGATCCCTAACTTCTGCTTTGAAATGACTTCCGTTATCCGAAATAATCTCATGGGGAACTCCATAACGGCAGATGAGATTTCTCTTAATGAATTTGGCCACTTCCTTGGCTCCTAACTTGGTGTAGGATGCAGCTTCTACCCATTTTGTGAAGTAGTCTATGGCCACCAGAATGTACTGATTTCCATTTGAAACTTTCAGAATGATTTCACCGATAATATCGATTCCCCAGGTGGAGAATGGACAAGGCGAGGTCATGCTGTAATACTGATTTCCATTTGAAACTTTCGGAATGATTTCACCGATAATATCGATTCCCCAGGTGGTACATGCATCATGTTTGCATGGATCTGGCGCTTGTGACACTTTCTCATGTATTCGCAACAATCTTTCTCCAATATTGTCCAGTAGTACCCTTGCCTTACGATTTTCTTGGCCAGCATGTGACCGTTCATGTGCGGGCCGCATACCCCCTCGTGTACTTCCTCCATCATTCTTTTGGAGCTTTTCCCAAACAAGCAAGTCAGGTTGTGACCGTTGTATCCTTTCTTCAGCAGTTTCCCACCGCAAATGATGAATTGTGCTGCGAATCTTTGAATGGCTCTTTTGTCTTTTTCGGTAGATTCTTGGGGGTATGTCCCCTTTTCTATGAAGTTCCAGACATCTTGATACCACGGTGTTTCATTCTCTTCTGCTTCGATTGCGGTGATCATGTTGAACGAAGGCTCGCACCTTTGCTCAATTACCAAAGGCATCATCCTGACTCCCACAGGAATTTTGATCATGGAGGCTAAGGTAGCCAACGAATCAGCTAGCTGGTTCTCTTCCCTAGGCAAGTAGAAGAACGTTATGCTCTTGAAGTGCTTCTTAAGTCCATCGAGATGATCATGGTAGGGCTTCAACCTCTCTTCCTTCACCTTCCATTCCCCTCTGTCTTGTGACATGATGAGATTTGAATCTCTGAAGACATCTAGCTTTTGAATTCTCAATTCTATGGCCACTTCCATCCCCAGAATGCACGCTTCATATTCAGCAGTGTTGTTGATGGAGTTATAATTGAGCTTGACTGCCAATGGGGTGTGGTCCCCGTTTGGTGATACGAGAATTATTCCTACTCCGTAGCCTTTTATGTTGGCTGCTCCGTCAAAGTACAACTTCTATTGTTCTTCCTTGATCTCCATGATATTTTCGTCCGGGAATGGGAAGTCTCCACTTTCTTCAGAGTCAATGGCGTGTTCCGCAAGATGCTCAGCCACGGTTCTCCCTTTTACCGATTTGCTTGTAACATACTTGATATCGAATTCGGATAGTAGAAGTAACCAATGGGATATACGACCGGTCAGGGCAGGTTTTTCGAGGAGGTATTTTAGAGGATCCATGTGGGATATGAGTACAACCGGGAAGGCCAGCATGTAGTGCCTTAGTCGGCGAGTGCACCAAACCAAGGCCCAACACGTTTTTTCGAGGGTAGAGTAGTTGAGCTCATACCCAGTCATCCTCTTGCTGAGGCAGTATATGGCTTTTTCAGAGTGGCTTTCTTCTTCTACTTGGGCTAGCATGCAACCCATGGCATTTTCGGAGACGGATAGGTAAAGGAATAAGGGCTTATGAGGCGTTGGTGGTGAAAGGACAGACGGATTTTGAAGGTAAGCTTTTATTTTGTCGAAAGCGGCTTGGCATTGGTCATCCCATTGGAACTTCTCCACTTTTCTCAGCAATCGGAACAAAGGATCGCATGTAGCTGTGAGCTTAGAAATGAAGCGGCTGATAAATTGGATTCTTCCAAGAAATCCCCTTACCTCTTTTTCATTTCGTGGTGGTGTCATTTCTAGGATTGCCTTGATCTTGGAGGGATCCACCTCTATCCCCCTTTGTGTGATGAGAAAACCCAGGAGTTTACCGGAGGTCACACCGAAAGTGCATTTCTTTGGATTTAACCTCATCTTGTACTTACGCAACCTTTCAAAAAACTTTTCCAGTGCCACTAGGTGTCCTTCTCTATCCTTGGACTTCACAATCATGTCGTCTACGTACACTTCTACATCCTTGTGGATCATGTCGTGCAGCAGAGTAGTGGCAGCTCTTTGGTAGGTTGCCCCAGCATTCTTGAGTCCGAAAGGCATTACTCTATAACAGTAGGTCCCCCAAGGGGTGGTGAATGTCGTCTTTTCCCGATCTTCTGGCGCCATAAGAATCTGATTATACCCTGAGAAACCATCCATGAATGATAGTAGCTCATGTCCTGCGGTGTTATCTACCAAAACGTCAATGTGGGGAAGCGGGAAGTCATCCTTGGGACTGGCCTTGTTTAGATCACGGAAGTCGACGCACACACGAACTTTTCCATCCTTCTTCGGGACTGGTACGATATTGGCAATCCATTCCGGATATTCGGTGACAATGATGAACCCTGCCTTAAAATGCTTTTCCACTTCTTCTTTAACCTTGAGTGCCCACTCCGGCCTCATGCGTCTCAGTTTCTGCTTGGCAGGTTTAGAATTAGGGAGGAGGGGAATATGATGTTGGACAATGCCGGGATCGACCCCAGGCATGTCCTCGTAAGACCAAGCAAAAACATCTTTGAATTTTTTTAGCAAGAGGGTTAATTTTTCTTTTTCTTCTTTATTAAGAGTTGAGCCAATTTGCACAATTTGGGGATTATCTGTTTTACCTAGGTTAACTGATAAAGTATCTTCGATTATTTCATAAGCAGGTGGTTTTTCAATTAGTTGCTTAAGTTCAATTGGGAGATCCTCGGAGGGATCTATGCATTCACAAGTATTAGACACAGAGGAGTAAGCAGAATCGTCCTTCATTTCATTCATGATAGGTAAAGTGACTACATTGGACAGTGGTGGGCTTACAGCAGCCGACTCTGGTACAGACTCAATAATCGACAGTACAGACTCTGGGGGAACAGGGGATAGGGAGACACAGACAGATGACTCTACAGCCTGGTTGCTCAGACCCTCCTCAGTTGGCTTGGTCTGATCATCTTGGCTCTTGGCCCTCTTTTCTTCCTTCTTCTCAGCGGATTCCTCCCACATCTTCTCGATGGCTTCAGTGTCCAGGTATTTCAACCAGTCTTCCACCAGGGTTTTCTCAATTTCTTCGGGATAGAACAGATCTTGATATGGAGGCCTCTCGCAGTCAGCAAAGATTTCAAGTCCAGGGTGCCTTTTCCCAGTGGTTTGATGGATCCAGGGTTCGGGGAACCCGGAGTAAGGGAAGTCATCACCCTCTTTGATGAATTGTCGATTCAAGGTCTTGCGGTATGGTGGGAGACCCCTTACCCTTTTCTTCCATGGCCTTTATAGCTCGATGTCTTCTTCAGTGGGCTTGTATCCTAGCCCGAAAGTACCTTGCTGTCCTTTGATCTGAGGGAACTCTCGAATCCCTTGCTGGCGTCGGCCCAATCCCATTCCAGGGAAGTAGTTCATTTTGCGAACGATGTTGACAACCGCAGAGTGGATCTCAGGGAACCTGTCTTCATCATTGATCATGTGGACTTCTTCCATGAAGAATCCCCTAATTTCTCCTTCTTCTAACTCAGGTATTTGGATTTCAAAGACGGGAGCGTAGTTCGGGAAAGCTTCATTACCCCAACTATTATCGAGGATGATTTTCACTTCCTTCTCATGGATGTACTTGATCATTTGATGCACAGTGGACGATACGACTTTGTTGACATGCAACCAGGGCCTTCCGATCAGCAAGTTGAAAGAGGCAAGTATGTCCATGACCTGAAAGACTTCGGTGCTCACCAAAGATCCTACCCGGATTTGGAGAGAAACGGTTCCCATCACATTTCTCCTGGTGTTGTCATAGGCCCTCACAGATTGCACAGATGGTGTGATGTCAAGGACATTGACCCCCAAGGCGGTGGCAGTCCTTAGGGCACAGACATTTAAGGCCGAGCCCATATCGACTAGACAAAACGGCACCTGTTGTCCCTTACATCCCACAGTGATATACAATGCCTTATTATGTGCGGATCCCTCTGGTGGCAGGTACTCATCAGAAAATGTAATGATTGGGTCGGGGGTAAGCACGCCCAAGAAAGCTACCATGTCCTCCGGCGCGGCGTCGATGGGGACTTCAATCCCAGCCAAGGCATTCAACACGGCTTGCCTATGCTTGTAGGATGTTACCATGATGTCCCACATTGAGAGATGTGCTTGGGTTTTCTTCAGCTGTTTTATCAATTCATTATCCTCTTTGATGATCTCATCCATCTTACCCTTCCCCTTGTCTTTAACTGGACCCTTCTCGACGACTTCAGTAGTAGGCTGCAGAGGCTGGTAGTGACGGCCTGACCTGGTCAGGTGATCAATTTCAGCAGGAGTAGGCCCTTCTACAGTCTCATCCTTTTTGAACCAATCACAATCCGTTCCCACATATGGTTTCTCCGGCTCGTCCCAGATAGAAGCATCACTTTTATCATTGGGATCATACCATTTGAGGTCTACCGCCCCCAGATCGTGCTCTTCCAGAAAGAATAAGTCTTGCTCATCGTCTAGCTGTTGCTGCCACTCGTCGTTCTCCCCTTCAATCAGATGAATTCCCATAGAATCCGGGATGTCAATGAAAGGCAAGGGTTGTCCTAGGGGGGTGATATAAGTGGCAGGGTTGAAGGGTACGGGGCTGGACTCAATGAGGTTGACATTTTGGTGGTTTGGTAGAGGATTTTGGGTGATATGGGGCTGCTTTGGTGGCGGCTCGATGATGTTCTGGTCAATAAGGTCCTGAATGTCATGGCGAAGGCGCACGCAATCATCAGTGTTGTGGCCCGGGGCTTGGTGGTAGGTACACCGCTTGGACATATCGCAATTTGGCGGGAGGGGGGTGTTTCAGGGTTAGAGTAGTTGGAGATGGCCTTTTTTGAGGAGGCGGTCTAAAGCTGAGGAGAGAGAGATTTCTAACTTGGCGAAGTTGCGAGGGGGCTTTTTCTGGAAGGGGCGATTGGAGGGGTTTGCCATGGCTGGAGGGTTGGTACGGCCTAAGAGGGTACGCCATGGGTTGGCTGCTAAGGGCATTGACATCCGGGGGATTCCGGGAGTAGTTAGGCCTTCTGGACTGACTCGGGGGCTCTTCCTTTATTATCTTTCCTTCTCTGATAGCGTCTTCAATCCGGGTTCCGACTTCAAACAACTCCTCAAAGGTGGAGATGGACTGGTAGAATAATTTCTCATGGTAGAGGGGCTGCAGATTCCGGATGAGCATCCTTACCTGTTCTTTTTCAATCGGCCGATGGGTCATTTGGGCTACCTTGTTCCTCTATTTGCTCAGAAATGCAGCGAAGGATTCATTGTTGTTTTGCCGAGTTATTTCCAAATCCCTAATGGTGACATCCAGCTCTTGATTGTAGGAGTAATGATCGACGAAGACTCGAACGATGTCTTCCCAGGCTCGGGTTTTGGAGGATTCCAAGGTTAGGAACCACGATAGTGCAGACTTTGCAAGAGTTTGCGGGAACAACATCGCAATGTGTTCGTGGGTACAACCCATGGACTGGAAGATACTCATACATAGCTTCACATGACTTTTCGGATTCCCAGTTCCGTCAAAACAGTCGATGGCAGGCATCTTGAAATTCTCTGGCAGTTTCAGCTTGACAGGCTCGAAGAGGCCTTCCAGGTCTAGCATGTAATCATCAACCCCTTTTCTTTTTCTCAGTACGCTTTCTAGCTTGTCGACCTTATCCATTTTCTCTTGGAGCTTTTTCTCATACGTAAGCGGTGGGACCCCTTGAAACCAGTCTTCCTCCCTATTATTCTCGTGCAGGGGAGGTTCAAATCCTGGTGGTGGAAACCCGGGTGGAGGTTCCGGCTGCTGCTGCTTCAGTTCTTCCATGAACTTCAGAACTTGGGCCAGGCTGTCGGACTGCTGGCTTATGGTCGCTCCCAATTCAGTAAACTTGTTTTCCAACTCCTCCTTATTCATGCTGAAGTAAGCTGTCGGACTGATTCTGATCAATCGATTATCCGAACTCCTGACCCACGAAGAGGACCCTGACTGCTGACCTTGGGAATCTATACTGACCTGACAGATTTAGAGAGGACTAGATTAGATTTTGACAGTGGTGACTTTAGACAGACAAAGACAGTGATGTGGACCGACTCGAAACAGTGCGTGCAGATTGATGGGGAATGGTGCATGCAAAATGGGACAAGCATGCGGATGTAAGCCCTAATCTATATGATGCTTCTATTTCTAACAGATAGCAGTTAAACAAATAAGGCCCTAACCATACAGAGTGTACTAACCTTACTTTCTAGTATGACCACCAAGGGATAATAGGGATTTCTGGGATACAGAGTTTCTGGGAGAAATTGATTAATATGGTTATATCTGGGATATCTGGACAGAGTTTCTGGGAGAAACTGGTTAACGTGGTTATATCTGGCATATCTGGACAGAGTTTCTGGGAGAAACTGGTTAACGTGGTTATATCTGGGATATCTGGACAGAGTTTCTGGAAGAAACTGGTAAACGTGGTTATATCTGGGATATCTGGACAGAGTTTCTGGGAGAAACTGGTTAACGTGGTTATATCTGGGATATCTGGACAGAGTTTCTGGGAGAAACAGGTTAATATGGTTATATCTGGGATATCTGGACAGAGTTTCTGGGAGAAACAGGTTAATATGGTTATATCTGGGATATCTGGACAGAGTTTCTGGGAGAAACAGGTTAATATGGTTATATCTGGGATATCTGGACAGAGTTTTTGGGAGAAACTGGTTAATATGGTTATATCTGGGATATCTGGACAGAGTTTCTGGGAGAAACTGGTTAACGTGGTTATATCTGGGATATCTGGACAGAGTTTCTGGGAGAAACAGGTTAACGTGGTTATATCTGGGATATCTGGACAGAGTTTCTGGGAGAAACATGTTAATATGTGGTGACAGTGATCAAACTGTCTAGCAAGTTTTCATACTCCTATGTCTTAGGACCGATAAACAAGGTTTGCGGTGTATATCTTTGTGAGCATGGAGCAGACATCCTTGTCATGGTGCCTAGGCAGATCAACTCAATGTAATCACATGTGAGTGATTGCCTTGGGAATCATAAGAAAGAGGTTCTGTTCTATGCTACATAAGCGTCTACACCGCTCAGGTAATCCCATCAGGGCATACAGCAGTTATATCACATTGTCCTATCTGAAAAGATAAATGAACAGTCCTATGAAAGGTTCTACAGGAATCTATATGCAAAGGCTGGGTTTAGTCAAAGAGGGTCCGTTGACGAGAGTTCCAATATACCGTCAGAGAGACAGTACGGAGGTTTTACTCTTTTTGATATACCTTGGAAGGTATAGTATCAACGGTGACTTGTGCCCTGGCACAGCAAGACCTGAACAATGTCAGCGCCGCGTTTCAGACACAGTCGGAGGGGGAAAATGCAAGAGTGCAATGCGGTGAACCAAACACAGTAAAAAGATGATTTTAAGGATGCTTCTTATGAGTCAAACCTCTGTATTATTTTGTTTTAGAATAAAAATCCCCAGCAGAGTCACCAGATTGTGGATACCGGGATTCCACCGCTTCGTTATGTTTTTGAAACTTGTTTGAAATTTGATTTGGATCAAAGAAAGAAAATGGTATGTTGAAAACAGATACAGAGTCGCCACTTGGTCTTTAAGGAACCAAGAAACCTAATTTGACTCACCCAAACAGATAAAGGGCACCGACCCTTCATAACCAAAGAACTCGGCTCGGGGTTTTGGTACGAGAGAGGAAGGAGCCTTTGTCACGACTAAAACACCCTCAACTCGCCCCGTCTCTCGACGGCCTCAATTAGCATCCAAATAATCATCTTATACTATGTTTGGTTTGACAAATAATACTATGATAGTATATTACATCACATAAGAAAACTTGAAATTGGAAGATCTAAAGATAAGATATCATTCATAAGATCTAAGCCAAGTATCACACAATGCAAAGTGAAAGATCACACAAATAAACCTAGGAAAAATCGTCTAATCACATATCAAATAATCAAGACTTCCTAATCTAAAGGGGGACATGAATTGTTCTTGAAACAAAATAATCAAAGAAATCAAAATATGCTTAGCAAGCTAGTATGATGCATGTTAATCTTTGAGGAAAAGAAGACCTCTCGATCCCCGGGACGGATGAGGAAGGAAGATTAGATCGGGGGGAAACACAAACGTGTGATCAAGTTCATTCCTTATGATCTTCTTAGATTAGGAGTTACATAACCCCAAATCTTTGCATGGATGCAATGTATGTATCTAAAATGTGCCAAGGTTGTAGTGTGCTTTGTGTTCATGGATTCCTAGAATGACTTAGAAGTCTAAAATGTGTATGAATGGATGAATGAAATCAACATGGGATATGTACAAATATAGTATGAACTACTTCCTAAGATATGAACTAATTTGGAATGCATATAAGCATCAAATCAAAGAATGAAAGTTAAAATGTGCTTGTTGTGAATAGTGGACAGAACAGTAACATGATCTTGTAAAAATGGAAAGGAGGGGTTAGGAATGCTTTCAATGCATGATTTTTTATGGAGATGTTCCTTATTGTGTCTAGAATATAACCCAAAAAGCCAATCTTTAATAACTATCATAGATTGAGAGAAATCATATAAACAACATAGGTCACTCAGAAATAGAGTCCGTACTGTCGACTGAAATGTTGAAAAATCTTAGAAAATGAAAACGAAAGATCTAGGGGCCCATTTTATACAAAGAGTTCCCTAAGACATGGAAGTTTAAGGTAAAAATAAGTTGGGACCACTCCTTTTGGAAAAGGTTTCTGAAAAAGAAGTAGGAAGTTAGCCAAGCTGCTGTGACAGCAGAGACAGAATGTTTGGAAGGAATGTTTGGGTCCAAATGGACCATTTTCAAGTACTTCCAAGTCAAACCAAAAATCACGGGTGTTTTCCAATGAGTTAGGAAGACTTTCCAAGTGGCCTTGCATCTATATGTTGAGTATTGAGTTCTAGAGAATTCTTTGAGCTCAGCTCACTCACTGTTTTGACTCACTGTTTTGAAGATTTTGGGGAAAATAAGGTTTTCTTTCTTGAAATCAAAATGAGAGGGATTGAGGGGGGTTTTGAAGTAGAGGTTTTGAAAGTGTATTTTCAATACTCAATAAAGATTACAACCACTTAAAATGCCAACATTCAACTCATCATCAAGAACCTCCAAGATTGTTGGAGAGACTTATTTTTATTTGAGCATAACTTCAATACACTTCAAGGAGACCTTGGAGGTATTGAAGATATGATCATCATCTATCAAACATGTTTTTGAGGTCAAGAGCTACTATCTATAAGGATTCACTCACCGCAAACTTCATGTCATCATTTAGATGATGATGAACTAGTAAGTAAATAAAGAAAATCAAAAAGAAATGAGGTAAGAAGAGATAAACAATGAATAAACAAGCAAGTAGATAATGATCAATAGATGATATTCATGAAGTATTGAACTTGTAGCATGGTGTTTCACTCATATGTAATGACATTGGACATGGAAGAAGCTTGCACTCTCTTAAATGTTGAAGTAAATAGGAGTAATGTAGTAAAAACAAAGTTTAGAACTCACTTTTGTTTTAAAAATCAAAGAAGAAAGCTTCTTTTCTCTCTACTCTAACCTTATCTCTACAACTTTCTCTCCCAAACTTTTCTTAAACTTGTATTTGACTCCCCCAAAATGAAGAGCAATGGGGGGTTTAAATAGGCCAACTTGGGGTGGTTTTGGGATTTAGAAAGTATTCCGATTGGCTCAAAACATCTGAAATCATGAAACTATGTCGTTTTGGTTTTTAATTAATCAAAATGGGACCACAAAACAAATTATAAAAATACACTATTCTGGAGGGGAGTGCCGCGGCGGCACTAGGCCAGTGCCGCGGCGGCACTGCTCCTCCCTCGTCCAGATAATGCTGTTTAGGCCCCCTGAGGTTCCGGTATTCGCGAAAAGGCCCTATTTCGTCCGAAATTCACAGAAAATGCGTACGAACTCCAAACTGAGGTTATGACATACTGTTGGAAAGGTAATGGAGTCTACTTTACATAAAAAATAGTTCGGGGATAGGTCACTTTGAAAATTTTTACGGTATTCGCGATAAAAGTCGATTTGATCGCCTTTTTTGGCTTTGGAAATTCATAATAAATTCGTTTTAAATCCAGGAATTATGTGCGATATACCGTTGGAAAGCTATTGATCTCTAGTATCCATGAAAAATATTTGAAAATTGTTTCGGTGCCCCAATTCCAAAGTCAAATCTTGGTCAAACTGGTCAAACCTGGGATTCCCGGGAAGTTCTGGGAACCTCCGGGAGCTCCCAGGAGCCGACGTTTTCGCTCGATTCTCTTTTAAAACTCATTTTAATACTTTTATAATGATTTCGGTGAATTCGGACGATTTCAGTCAAACTTGGTCAAACTCTGGTCAAACCTGGTCAAACCTTGGTCAAACCGGTCAACGGGGACTTTCGGGGAACTTCCGGGACTTCCGTGGGTCTCTGTGAGCTGACGATTTCATCCGGTTTTACTTAAAAACTCATTTTATCATTTTTCTTACGACATATCATGTTTTCAAAACTTCGGGACCAAATCTGGGAATCTTCGGGCTTTTAGGGGCATTTTGGTCATTCTGAGCTTTCTGAGAGATAGAGCTGATTTCCAGGAGTCCTTTTGAGTCTTTTACGTTCATTGTGAACCACCAAGCTATGGGTCTCCTAAATCTGACAGCCGACAAAATGGGGTGTCTACAGTACATCGCATACTATCTAAGCAATATAGATCAATCCAAGCATATAAGGTGTCTATCTATCCACAAGGCCTATTTGTATTTCTATATACGACTAGGGAATTTTTATTCCTAAGTTTCGTGTTATGACGTTATCTAACTTACAAGTGGAACCAGTCAACTAACATGTAATTTAAGGTGATGAAGTATCTTATCTTTAGTCTTTCTAGACTCTAGGCTAATGTGATTATTCCGAGATTCGTCTCAGGAAATTCGTCAAAGCCTAAACATCTTGTCGATATAACAAGTCGTTCTAACAAAATATCCAAGGAAGCCATCCACATAAACTAAGTGTCTATCGTCTAACTGCTAACCTTATATCCTTTGAAGACGTCTGGTATTATGTATGGCATCATAACTTACCTGCTTAACAAAACTAACTATGACTAGTATTGGTCTAAGAAATCTTGCGGTTTATAGCTTAAGTGTGTTGGACAGACGGTAAAAGCCTAAACATAGGCTCTGATACCAAAAATACCTGTCACGCCCCAGCGTAGCCAAAATATGGAAAATTTTAAAATTTTCATCTTGGACCGTGAGGCACGTGACTGGTGGAAGTACCGAATTGTCCAAGACCAAAATCATAATAACTAAATGCTATGACAAAAGGGTAAAAGCAATATCTACTACTGGAATATGTTACAATGAAAGGCTACAACGGTACTGGCTAATTAAATACATAAGAATCTTATGACTCTTGGCCTTACAAAAACTTTTACAAAACTATGATAAGTCTTCTGATTATAACAAAAATATTTACAAAGGGAAGCTACTGGTCTTCTTCCTAACTCGCATAACCATAATCTTCTTCAGTATAATCTTCTTCCACATTATAATCTTGAGTAGCTCCATAGCCTGTGTTCTTGTGACCTATATAAACTGGACATGGGAATGTCCAGTGACATGAATGTCGTCAGCTTATGAAAGCTGAGTGAGAAAACTAAATCAAATGGAACGTATATAGTAAAAAAAAACAAAGATACCCTTATTACTTTTTAACACATCTTTTAAGATCTTTGCGTTCTCACCGTCGGGTTATAACTACCAATATACCCCACCACGTATTCGAAAAGAAAACGGCCAACTGAGAAAACTCGTCTCGACATTCTTAACGCCACTATCATCTGTTGCCAACATCCAACATCATTTACTAACCCAAAAACATCTCTTACTAAATAAACCATCTTTCATTTACCAAGACATTTACCAAGACACCTCCACCAACCAAAACATCTTTTAACAACCACCCCGTCATGAAGAACCGAAGTGTTAGGGAGTGCAAGAATATCCATTCCATCACGAAGAACCGAAAGAGGTCTTCACTCTAAGAAACACCACTTCGCCATCACGAAGAACCAAAGCATTTACGGAGTACTAGAACATCCATTCCATCACTAAGAATCGAAAGGGGTATTCACTCTAAGAATCACCGCTTCGTCACGAAGAACCGAAAGCGTTACGGAGTACAAGAACATCCATTTCCTCACCAAGAACCGAAAGGAGTCTTTACTCAAAGAATCACCGCTTCGTCACGAAGAATCGAAAGCGTTACGGAGTACAAGAACATCCATTTCCTCACGAAGAACCGAAAGGAGTCTTTACTCAAAAAATCACCGCTTCTTCAAAAAGAACTGAAAGCGTTACAGAGTACAAGAACATCCATTTCCTCATGAAGAACCGAAAGGAGTCTTTACTCAAAGAATCACCGCTTCATCATGAAGAACCGAAAGCGTTACGGTGTACAAGAACATCCATTTCCTCACAAAGAACCGAAAGGAGTCTTTACTCAAAGAATCACCGCTTCATCACGAAGAACCGAAAGCGTTATGGAGTACAAGAACATCCATTTCCTCACGAAGAACCGAAAGGAGTCTTTACTCAAAGAATCACCGCTTCATCATAAAGAACCGAAAGCGTTACGGAGTACAAGAACATCCATTTCCTCACGAAGAACCGAAAGAAGTCTTTACTCAAAGAATCACCACTTCATCACGAAGAACCGAAAGCGTTACGCGTATCCCTTTCATCACGAAGAACTGAAAGGATACTTACAATAGTCACATTTTAACCATATCCCTTTCATCACTAAGAACCGAAAGGATACTCAAAGTCACCACTTCACAACTCAACAACATATCCTTTGCTCACTATCCCGGCCTCTGCGGATTGGTTTACCTATCCAACACTTATCCTTGACATACGCTGCTCTTAACCAAGCACAATCAATCCTTAAATATCCTTGACTGCATTTGCGTCACTCGTTCCGTGGTTTAATTTGTTAATAACTTTCATTTACACATACAAGGTTGCGTTCCTACGTCCGTTGTTCAGCTTACGGCTTTAATAGTTCCTTAAAGAAACTTTTCCCAGAAAAACTTCCCAGAAACCGATTTCTCCCATAAATCGGTTTCTGGCGCCAGATTCTCAAATCCTCTATTTTTATTCAATGTACAATCATTTAAGCTCAGGGTACGCAAATGATATACTCATATGAGTAGTATAACATGTCTACAGTAGTGTAGATACTCCATATATATCAAAGCATGGGTCTATGTACAACTAATTTAAGCTTATGTTAAGATTTCAAAGCATCACCTTGGTTATACTTGTAAAATACTTGCATGGGTTCATTATCATGTCTATAAAACTAACAAAACTACACAGACCCTTAACATACTCATCTACTCGATAGCACTACCATAGCACAAGATATTCATAACCACACAAGTATCGGAGTACAAGCATCATCAATATACACATCATACAAGTTGTTGTACAATCTGCCAGGAATTAATTTTACTATGTTGACTGAATTGATATGATTTATCTGGGCATGATAAATTGATTTGTAGATCAAACTCAAAATTAGAACATTATAGATAATTGGATTAGCTTCGTGTACAAAAAAATCTGGCTACAATTCCATTTTTGAGCTGCTCAAAATTTTTATTTTACTTAGACATTTCTATATTTTCGGACTGCTCTGTCCCAGATTTATAGTACTGCGTTGCATGTGCATTTCACCTATGAAGTATTGATTTCTAGATTGAGCTATAGAGGAGGTATTTGTAGATAAATGAGTTTAATTTCTCCACAAAAAAACCTATCCTCATTCCCATTGTTGAACTGCTCAAAATGTTCATTTTGCTAAACAACATTCTACTGGAAGTTTCTGCTTCTCAGATTTAAAGTACTAAATTGTATGTACATTTCACCTATGAAGAATTGTTTTTTAGATTGATCTATAGAAGAGTTATTTGTAGATAAACGAGTTAGCTTTATTCACAAAAAAACCTAGCTTGATTCAGATTTTGGAGCTTCTTAAAACACTAATTTTACTAAACAACATTCTGCTCGAGGTTTCTGTTTCTCAGATTTAAAGATTTGACTTGCATGTTGCATAGATCCTCAAAATACAACATCAAACACTTGCTAAACATTACTACAAACTATATAGGTTCTATTGTGAGTTAAAATACTCACAAAGTCTTGAAATTGAGGATGGGCTTTGGATTTGAGCTTAGGAAGCTTGAACACAAGCTTCAATGGTGAAACTCCTTCTTCTTCTAACATCTTGACTTTTATTTCTTCTAGGAATCTTCTTCGACTTCTAGGACTTATAATCATAGCTCCTATGTCCCCATGGTGGTGTGGATGTAAGTATATGAGTGTGTATATGAAGGTGCTCACAAGGAAATGGAGGATCAACTCTTGATTTTCCTCCTAAATTCTCTTTTATCTCTCTATGTATCTCTAACCTCCTAGCCTTCTCTCCATGTGCAGATTTTTAGGCCAAAGAAAATGAAATGCATGAGTATATGCATGGTTATATAGAGATGGTGGAGGGGGAGGTGTCTTCATGCATGTTTGCCTGTGCACATGCAATGACAAGTGCCCACATGTGGACAAGTGTCACATGGGCTGGTGACATGTGTCAATGGGATTGCATGTAGCTTCTATGTGGCCGGCCATGTGGAGCCCACCTTAGGTTTTGTGCCACTTCCTCGGTTTGTGTGCATAAGTTCCTCGTTATGTGTGTCGATTCCGGTTTACGTGCAAATGAATATTGTTTCTAATGTCCGGGTCTGGGTACAAGACTAAATTAATCTTATTACGGTTGAGTCGGTATGGTTACTACAGTCTATCAGTAATCCTACTACACATCCAAACCGTCATACAATTAGAATAATAATATAAAAGTAAACATTTAAATGCAGAAATTGGATATTATTAAGGAAAAGAAAAGAAATACAAGTATTACAATTGATACAGTCACTTCTCGCATCAATAATTCATCTGGTTTGGTTAAATCAGTTTGATCAGTTAATTTAGTTTTGGTTGCTCTGGGTAGTCTAAGAAAATACCCAAAATAAAAATTAGGGACCAAAAATGGAAATAACGTGATAAATATTTTTATTAATTTTAATACTCCGCACCAAATTATGGGGTAACTTAAGGGCATTGTCTGAAGCATAATTAATATGAGTAAAATTACTAAGGGGTCACAAAAATTAATGGTAATGCGTTAATAACTAATATCATCACTAAATGTAAATTATGGAAATAATATCATGATTAAGAATAATACTTAGTAGAAAATAAAATGGCATTAAATTAACAACTAATAATCACGAGCTTTATTTATTTAATTATATAATACCACAACTAAATTTAACATATAGCAAATAAATAAAAACTTACATTTCTTATTTATTATTAGGGATGCAAAAATGCAGGTTGATACACGATCCAAGTACTCCAGCTATCTCTCAGCGTTCACCTTTTTAGTCTCCCACTTGTTGGCAGCTACCGCAATCTTATTCAGATGTTCCAAATGCTCCTTGGCTTCTCTGCCAACTTCGAGGATGGCTTTTTAGAAAGTGTAAGGCCAGCATTAATATTTTGCAGCGCGTCCCGAACCTTGGATAATTCGGCCTCTAACCTTGTTTTTTCCTTAAGAAGGGTTTCTTTTATGGCCTTGGAGGATTTGTATTGTTTCTTACAAGACGCTTGACTGGCAACCTGGGCCTTGCGTACCCTAAAGCTTTCTTCAATATCGGACACTAGCTTTGTTACAGTCTAATGTCGTTTCAGGTAGTCTGGCAGTCTTACTTAAAGTTCCCTGAGTTGAGCCTTCATTTCATCAGATAATTCCAGCCAACTAAGTAGGAGACCGATGGCCGAGTAGAACTCCCCAAAATCTGGCAATTGGGAGAGCTTACGCTGGACCATAGTCTTGAACCATTCCTCAGCCTATTGATATTCACCCAGAGAAGGTCCTGCTTCAGCTTGTGCCACCATTTGTTCAGCCTAAAGAAGTTGTTCAGGGTTTAGAAGGGCGAAAAAGGCCTCGATGGATGATACCGAATTGAAGTCAAGTATTGAAAGAGAGCTGGAAACCTACAAGTAAAAGTCAGCCTAAATAAGGACTACGATAATTGTATCCAAAGGTCAATAATAGAAGAAGCCGAATTACCTGAACAGTGGGGTAATTGGTAGATGAGATTGCCAACAGTGGTGGTGGAGCATGAGTTTCTTGTATTGAAGGTGGTTGACGTATCCATGCGAGAGCCACCAACAGAAGCAGATAGGTTGGGCCTGAGTGGAGATTCACGAGGGGCAAGTTGGTAATTCCCTTCTTGGTCATAATCTCGGCATCGTGGGGAGTCCCCGAATCAATTAGACGGATAGGATCGGTGTGTTCAGATCCCATCTATCTCTCATCACCTGTGGTGTCTAAAGTATCACCAGTAATGGTGCTATCAATGTTGGCTGTGCAAAAATTACCCGCACCCTTGAGCACAGCCTGCCTAGCTTCATCTAGCCCCCTCAGCCTTTGTAGCACAACCACTAATTGATCGTAGGTTATGGGCGTGGTGACCTTTGTTGGATTTGTCTGCTCAGTGGCTTGGACAGAAGGCCAAAGAGGTGATTTGGCTAGGGAGTTGCATCCTAGCCCGAGAAGCTGGGGGCTTCATCAGATCTTGCCCCATCTTCTTTGAGGTAAGGGTACTGGTCTCCTATGATCAAGTAAAATAGAAGTCAGACACACTCATCGATAAAAATAAATAGAAGCATAGGTAAGGATCTTTACCTTGCCCGACATGAGGGTGGCCTTGGTAAGGTTTCGACATTGGTGAAAGGACAGGGGGACATCTTCATCCGACTCCACATCGGTCACACCTAGAAGGCTCTCTCCTCCTTCCCTTAGAAGAGCCTCTGAAAAAGAATGGAAAGTAGAAATTAGATAGAGAACTGGGAAGCATAGGGAAACGTAAAATGAAAATACCTAAAACTGGTTCTCCAGTTTCTACAATCCTAATTGTTGATGAATGATTTGGCCATTCCCAAGTCATGCAGACCGATACAAGTGACTCTCTCCCAAGGCTCCACTGTCGAGTGCACTTGATTGTTTACAATCAAGATGGAAATGGAAAAATTGGCCTTAGGAAGGGGAGCAACTTGACATTGAAAAGGCTTAAGGAAGTGTTCGTAAGGGATTACGGTCGAATAGTCAGTTGTTCATCAGTGCTTTTGTATCTCCTCACCGCCTTCTCCTTGTGTTCTTGCTCAAGCGCTTTTATATGCAATCTTATATTGGACTGCATGACCTCGGGCACTCTGGGGTTGAATTTGAATTTAAAGAACATCTCAAATGCAGTGACTTTATGGTAAGTAGAATTACCTTTGGAGGAATGGGGATTAATTATCAAACCCTGAATTATTGGGCTAAGGCTGGAGCATTTTAATATTCCACCCCGCATTGACTGTTGTGTTGGGGGATGATGGTTCTGTACAAGAGATATCGATCTCGGCCTCCGGAGCCTGGCCAGGATTAAGAAGTAGCCAGCTCGAACATCAAAGCCGAGGGTGAAAAGGGATAAATTATAGGGGTAATCGAGTACCCATGTGTTCCTAGAAGAAAGAGAATAAATGATCAAAAGAAAGACCCTTCGGGCCTAAACCAATAAAATGAAAAGCAAAAGCAGAAGAATGTTCGGGGAGTGTGTTGAGGTCAAAATTATCAAGCATGCACTTCTCAGGGAAGTATGATTGGAGCCAACATTAGAAGAGCCAGAAGACTCCTCATGAGGTTTTGAAATTAGAAAAGATGAGTTCAAAGGTGCCACAATAGAGATGGGAGAGAATAAGGGGAGCAAGAGCAAGCGTTTGGCCCGAGGACAAGGCGAGGGCGATATGGTAGTATTCCTCGGTAACACCCTAAGAGACCGAGCAAAAAATGAAGTGGTTGAGCAAATAGATTAGAGAGGTGATGTGCCCCGAATCGATGACCTCCCCTTGTCCCATATAGGCCGGGATAAATTGACCAAAGGCAGTAATAAAACTTGACCCCTTACCGTTATTGACAAGCGTGGGTATTTGTAAAATACAACCGCGCTAAAAGAAAGAAATACACTGATTTAGTTTATAACCCCCTATTATATCTGCGATTCATGTTACAATGCCAGCTTTTATACAATATGATTAATCTATGATAAGTTGTATTGTTTTAGCTATTATTTGTGCAGATTACTATTTTACTGTGTGAAGAAATGAATAGCAGGATAAAGGAAATGCTGGATTATAAATAAGAGAATTCAATGATGAAAAGTGGACTTCGAGTGATCGAAAACATTTCAAGCGATCGAGACCTCGATCGATCTAACACAGTTAAAGCGCTCGAGGATTTCAAATGTTCAAGCGATCGAAAGAAGTTCGATCGATTGATTGAAAATGCCTTTTATCTGAAACTTATGCGCACGTAGCAGAATTGTTGTAATCAACCCTAGCCTTAGGTTTTGTTACATATATTTGTTATAAACTTATCCTAGAGGATGCCCAGCTTTGGTTTTCAATAGTTTATAGAGAGAGAAGATAGTTTGTTCATGTTATTCTAGGTTAAAATTGGATTAAACGTTGTTCCTTTGAAGATTTCTAAGTTTAATACTCGTTCTGCTCATCCAGGTTATTTATTACTAGTTTATTGATATTCAATTCATAGTCTATATAGTTTCAACCTGTTCTAAATGTTGGTTCTCATAGTAGTCATAAATCACAAGTGTTCATAGTTTACATGTATAAAATCAAACCAAACATGCCCTTAATGAATATTTACATTAAAAACAGATCTGTGACATTCCAGACCATGTCTGAGTAGTCCTGGAGTTGGGAGATCATGATGAAACAGTGATCTCCATCTTCTGCCATTCAGCAGTATAAAACTTGTGTTCGATTGATCAAAGTAAGTTCTATCGATCGGACTAGAGATACAGTCAAGCGATCGAAGACATTTTGATCGACTAAGATGACAATGTTCGATCGATCGAAAGCGCGTTGATCGATCGAACCTTTAGATTCTTGAGAATATCCTATGCAGTATTCCTAGACTTTCTGTTTTTGAGATTCATTATCAAACTGTCCCCAAATGCTCAGTTTGTCAAAACAATTTCTGAACTTTAAGACTTAAGCCATTTTTCTTCAATAATTTTGCAAACCACTTTGAATGCTAACACCATTCAGAGTGCGAGTCTTAACAATTGTTTTAAACCACTTTCCTGTATTTTGAATCAATGTGACGATATGGTCCCGGTCATGAAAGGGCTATGGATTCTTTATTTTAAGATAAATATGGAATACTATAGAAGATGTACTCCATTGAACTTTAATGTAATTCCATGGTAGATGGCTAGGTCACTGTGGATTTGTGTGATCCCAACGCTCCCCTTTTATAAAGTAAAAACCCATTCTATATTCACTTTAGTTAAGTAGTTAATTCGTAGTTAATTTAATTGCTTTACTTCTAGTAGTTGTCAATTGTAGAACTTCGTGTTCTACACTCTTTAAAATTTTGATTTTGATTTTCTTTTTAGAGTTTAATCTAAGTATTTAGTTTTCAACCTTCTCTGTGCGATCGACCTGGTCTTAACCAGAATACTACTTGCACGTTTATCTACACTTGGGTATAGCATACACAAATAAATTCGTGTGTCAAGTTTTTGGAGTAGTTGGCCGGGAAGGTGATAAGCTAACGCTTGGATTACCTCGTTCTATCTTTATCTATTTATGTTTTTCAATTTCTTTCACTTTAGGTTTAAAACCTTTTAGGATCTTTTCCCTTTCATGTCCGATAATTCCATCGATGTAATTCACGGAAATCCACACTACTGATCTGATTCTTATAGCTACACCTAGAGATTCAACGGCTGATAATCAAAGTGAAAATGGTGAGAATGTGGTTGTACGTATTGATGATTTGTTGCCTCTGTTATGCGATCTCATGCGACCCGAACACGCACCTAAGCCTTGTTGCATTCTCATTCCACCCCATACGGGCGAATTCTAATTTCGCAATGGAATGATTCAACTCCTTCAAACCTTTCATGGAATGGAAAGCGAGAAGGCATATCTATATGTCAAAGATTTTGAGGATGTTTGTAAAATATTCTCACAAAATTATCCTATAGATGTGACATGCCTAATGTTATTTCTCTTCACCTTGAAAGATAAAGCAAAAGCATGGCTACTCACCCTTAAGCCAAATTCAATCTTCACTTGGCATGCGATGAACACTGTGTTTTTCAAGAAATTCTTTCCACCTCGCATGACCATTGAACTAAAATGTTAAACAAATTCCTACAAACAAAGGAGCAATGAAACCTTCACTCAAACTTGGGAGCGGTTCAAAGATTTGCTTCTCTCATGCCCACATCACGGGTATGAGACATGGCGAACCATTAGCTACTTTTATGAAGGACTAAATGGTGAAACGAAAAAATTGGCGGAAACCATGAGCTTAGGCACATTCTTCACAAAAACTCCGAAGAGGCTGAACCCAGTTAGAGTGGTTAGTTGAACATGATCATGAATGGTCTAATTATAAGGATGTCCCACGCGCATAGCTATCAGGTATAGAGGAGAAAAGTTTATATCAGCTAAAAAGTGAAGATCGCCTAATGACCAAATATGAAGAATTAGCAAAAAAGTAGAGGAGTTAGGGATGAAAGGAGACAGTTCTAGGCAGGTTTTGCCTGAAGAACCATGCTGTACATGCAATATGTTGGGACACACCACTCAATACTGCCTTAATGTGCCGTATTTTCAAGAACAAACCCCCATGGAGATGAACGCCATGTAAGGATACAGAGGGGCAGGGAATTCCTATAATAACAATAACAACTTTCAAAATAACCCCGGTTGATGGAATCACCCCGACTTTGATTGAAAAAACAACACTGGGACCCAAAATCAATATCAACAACAGCCCTACAACAACAATAACCAATATCAAGGGCAATATAATAGGCATCCCCAGCCATTCAATCAAACTAGATCTAATAATTACAACTATGCTCAACCCTCTAATAATCAATAGTCAAATGTGTACGTGCCACAACATAATAAGGTGCAAGAGGAAGATCCACTCTCTAATGCAAACTTAACACAACAGTTAATTCAAATGATGAGAAAAATGTCTGCGACACTAGAGAGAATGGATGCACGATAAGTGGCATTGGGAGGAACGTTTCCTACCCAACCACTTCAAAACCCTAAGGGATACAACAATGGTCCCAATAATCAAGAACATGCTAAAGTCGTGACTACTTTGAGAAGCGGCAAGATTATAGGGCACAATATACCTCTCTCTACTCTTGAAGAGTACGAGGAGGACAAAGTGGTAAATAGAAACGAACCATCTACTCAGGAAGAGGAGCCATCTACTAATAACAAACCATTAGAGTCAAATGATGAAGCTCCCAAGGAAGTGGAAGAAGTTGAGAGAAGGCCCGAAAAGGAGCCCGTTAATGACAAATTACCTAAATGCCCTTTCCCTGCGCCTTATCCTCAAAGACTAAAGAAACCCAAAAATGAGATAAAGAATCAAGAGTTCTTGGAACTATTTAAACAAGTCAAAATAAACTTTCCACCCCTTGATGCAATTAAACAAGTGTCGGCCTATGCTAAGTATCTTAAAGATTTATGCACGGTCAAGAGGAGGCAAAGTATGAAGAAACATGCTTATGTCGCTTGCCAAGCAAGTGCGATCATCCAAAACGAATTGCCTCTAAAACTCAAAGACCCTGGTACTCCCACCATCTCATGCCAAATTTGGAATCAAAGAACAGATAACGCACTCCTCGATTTAGGAGCAAGTGTAAACCTACTGCCATACTCAGTTTATAAACAACTAGGGTTGGGTGAACTTAAACTTACCTGAGTTGCACTATAACTGGCAGATAGGTCGATCAAATACCTAGAGGAATACTGGAAGTCGACCTCGTTAAAATAAACTCATTTGTCGTCCCGGTTGATTTCGTGATCTTAGACACTGAACCTGTGTCTAATTCATGTGCACAAATCCCGATAATATTCGGACATCCATTCCTCAACACAATCGATGCCACAATAAAAATAAGAAGTATAATGACCATCGTATTCGGGAATCTGACTTTAAATGTCAAAATCTTTTCAAATACCCAACATGAAGAATATGAGGATGAGGAGAAGTGAATTACATCGAGACGGTCATTGAAGATGAGGCTGATTTCGTTGATTACAAAGATCCCTTGGAGGTAGTCATGTCATAATTCGACGCTGTCTATCAAACTAAAGATTCTACTCTATTTGATGCTCCTTTAAGTCACACTTGCCTCATAATGGAAACGAAAGAGGAGGATAGAGCTGAATGCATAGGGGTAACACCATATGAACCATTGCCTCTGAAAACAAAGCTAGTCATGTCCTCAAACATTCAGTTTCCCGATTTAGAATTAAAGAACTTTCCAAAGGATCTCAAATACACTTTCCTAGGAACTGAAAAGACTTATCCTGTCATAATTTCATCTATGTTAAATTCTGAACAAGAGGGTAAATTAATCCAAATGCTGAAACAACATAAGGGATCATTGGGATGGACTATTGCCGACCTCAAAGGCATAAGCTCGTCTGTTTGCACCCATAAAATATATTTGGAGGAAGACGCTAAACCTTCACGACAAATGCAAAGGCATCTGAATCCCAACATGCAAGAAGTAGGAAAAAAGGAAGTTTTAAAACTACTTGATGTTGGGATCATATATCCTATATCTGACAGCCCTTGGGTCAGTCCAACCCAAGTGGTACCAAAGAAGGTAGGCATAACGGTTATTCCTAATAAAGACGGCAAATTAGTACCAACACGCGTCCCCATCGGATGGTGGATGTGTATCGATTACTGAAAACTCAATACCATGACTCGAAAGGACCACTTTTCTTTACCGTTCATGGATCAAATGCTAGAACGAGTGGCAGGTCATAAGTACTATTGCTTTTTGGATGGATATAGTGGATATAACCAGATGAAAATTGCTCCTGAAGATCAGGAGAAAATAGTTTTCACGTGTCCGTTCGGTACTTTCGCTTACCGTCGTATGCCCTTCAGTTTATGCAATGCACCTGCTACTTTTCAGTGGTACATGTTAAGCATATTCAGTGATATGGTCAAACAAATACTTGAAGTCTTTATGGATGATTTTTCTGTGTTCACCCATAGTTTTGAAAATTGCTTAGACAATCTTGAACGTGTGCTAGTACGTTGTGAGGACAAACACCTGGTGCTAAACTGGGAAAATTGTCACTTCATTGTGACCAAGGGAATAGTCCTCGACCACTTTATTTCCGACAAAGGTATCCAAGTAGATAAAGCAAAAATCGACATAATATCAAATATACCTGTCCCCCGTATAGTCAAGGACATTCGTTCTTTCTTGGGGCATACAGGATTTTATCGTCGTTTTTTCCAAAATTTTAGTGCAATATCGCGACCACTCTGTCAACTACTCGTTAAAGACACACCATTCAAGTGGTCAGAAAGCTGTCAAATATCTTTTAATGCACTAAAAAATAACCTTACCTCTGCTACAATAATATAGGCACCCGGTTGGGGTTTGCCATTTGAACTAATGTGCGATGCTAGCGACTACGCTATTGGTGCAGTTCTAGGACAGAGAAAGGATAATACGCCATATGTCATCTATTATGACATTCGAACGCTAAATGAACCTCAAATGAATTATACAACTATTGAAAAAGAGCTACTAGATGTAGTCTTCGCTTTGGATAAATTCAGGTCTTATCTGATAGGGTCCCTAATTGTCTATTTTACAGACCACTCGACCCTCAAATATTTGCTATCTAAGAAAGATGTGAAACAAAGGCTTATCAATTGGATACTACTATTCCAAGAGTTTGATATTACAATCAAAGATAAGAAAGGAGTAGAGAATGTGGTCGCTGACCAGTTATCTAAGTTAACGTTTACTGACAATACTGAATTGCTGCAAATTAAGGATGAATTCCCAGATGAGCAACTGATGACTATTTCTAGTTTGCCCTGGTATGTGGATATAGTAAATTATCTTGTCACGAGAGAAACTCCTGAATATTGGTCAAATCAAGATAAGAAACGATTCTTCTCTTTCGCACGTCACTTCTTCTTTGATGACCTATACTTATTCAAGTATTGTGCCGATCAGGTCATTAGATGTTGCATTCTAAATGAGGATATAACCGTGATCTTAGCTTCATGCCATTCCGAAGCATGCGATGGCCACTTTGCCTCGCAAAAGACCGTACAAATAGTCCTACACAGCGGTTTTTGTTGGCCCATCATATTTAAAGATACCAATTCCTTTTGTAAATTATGCCAACGCAGTCAAAAGCTTGGTAACATTTCAAAAAGGAATGCTATGCGCTTAACCCCTATTATCATAATTGAAATATTCGAATGTTGGGGCATTGATTTCATGGGCCCGTTCCTGAAATTAAACAACTGTGAATACATACTCCTAGCTGTGGAGTATGTGTCAAAGTGCGTGGAAGCGATACCGATGCAACACAATGAACACAAAACAATGATGTCCTTTTTAAAAGAACACATCGTATCACATTTCACAACCCCGAAGGCATTAATAAGTGACCAAGGCAAGCACTTCTACAATAGTCCCTTGGAGTCACTCCTCCAGAAATATGGTGTCAATCACAAGATCGCTCTAGCCTACCACCCACAAACTAACGGGCAGGTAGAGTTGGCCAACCGAGAAATCAAGCATATTCTCGAAAAGACGGTTAGTTTAAATAGGAAAGACTGGGCATATAAACTGATCGATGCTCTATAGGCATACCGTACCACGTACAAAATGAACCTGGGAATGTCCCCGTATAGGCAAGTGTATGGCAAGGCTTGCCACCTCCCTGTCGTGATTGAGCATAAAGCTTATTGGGTGACATGCTCATTAAACTTCGATATTAAAGAGGGAGGTCAGATAAGGAAATTTTAACTTGCAGAGCTAGAGGAAATCCGTAGAGATGCGTATGACTTTGCGAAGTTACATAAGGAAAGGTTGAAGGCTTGCCATGATCAGATGAACTTTCGCAAATCATTCGAGTCGGGGCAGAAACTCTTGCTTTACGACTCTCGCCTTCACCTTTTCCCAGGTAAGCTCTGCTCCCAGTGGATAGTTCCGTCATTGTTAAATCGATCTTTCCACATGGGACTGTTGAGCTCATAAACCCCAAGAACAATGAAAGTTTCAAGTTCAATGGCCAAAGATTAAAACCATTCTTGGAGAACTTCTAACCAGAAGCTGAGCACATCTAGCTGGACGAGCCCAACTATTCTTCTACTTAAGACATCAGAGAGTGTTCTCACATTGTTGTCGTATTCTTTCCTTTTACTGCACTTTATTTTATTTTATTTATTTCTATCTTTTTGAGTTTGAGTTCGACTCTAATCTTCTATTCGATATAATCTTTCCCCTGTAGGCTGTAAGAATGAGAGATGATGATGTTCACTCGATTGGGTCATGGGCTGATTCAAAATATCCTAACCTTCCCTCAACTGCCGAGGAGATTACATTCTACCTTTCTCCTTATCAAGGGCCCAGGGTGGTTGATGTAATTGACCTGACCCAAGGGTACATCCCTTATAACCCTGCTCTCCTCAACATTAATCCTTTTGAGAATATGGACTTCCCTGAAGAGGAAGGAGAACTGTAGGGGTATTTTGTCGGGCAAGTAGATGATGCACTCTTGGAACAGTGGGAGAACGACTCAATGTGGGAACCATGGGACGAGAATGACCTACAAGATGTGGTGCCTGAACGCCACAATGCTATTTTCACGTTTGTTGATGACTTTCTCATTCTCGAGCTGGTCCTATACCTCTACGTGCACATGAACTATTTGTTGTTCCGGTTAAATACCCTTTGCCTGCTAGTGCTTATAGTTCTATCACGCCAATACTGATGTTAATGTCTTATCACAACTCATTTTATTTTCATTTTTCTTTGCTTGCCCTTTCAATCTTAGTTCTTTCTTTTGTTTTATGGTGATTTCCTTTCTTTCCTTTTTATTTTCTTTTGTTGTCTTTGTCCAGGATTATCACTATGAATCCAATGCTACCATCTGTGTTCCTTCCGCATTAATTATTTCATGGACCTCCTGTAGGATCCCCTGGTACTCCACCACAAGAGGAAACTCCGTTGAAGAATTACACTCCTCTATCAATGTCTCTATCTAGATCACCTATTTCCTGTGCAATCACTCCTCTGGAAACTTCAGAATTGCTCGATGATATACTCATTGCTTTTCGACTATTTTGGGAGAGGGAATTATTAAGTTTGGACTCCACCTTCGACGATTTGGCAGAACATGAAGCATTTGTGGAAGAAGAAGTTTTCATGCTCGAAGAATAGTGACCCATTTTAGTTATGTTTGTCATTTGATTCATCTTTTCTCAATTGAAGTGTACTCCTAGACAACAACTTTGTTTTTCTTTAGTTTTAAATTCTAGTTATTATTGTAATAAGGTCTAAAGTGCTATTAAAAATTTGGGGGTTATACTTTTGAAAAATGGATGCTATTAAAAATTTATATTTATACAATTTGCAACTTTATAGTAACGTGATGGTGAATTCTGGCTTACATGTCTGCGGTTGCACTGCCTTTAGACTATTCTTATATGTCCAGACCAGTCTTTGTTAATTGGGGGTGCATAGGTATTCTATTCAAAGAGTTCTGAAAATTTTGGAGTTCGATCGATCGAACTCATCTTGATCGATCGAAGCTTTGGAATCCTTAAGTGCCTGAACAGGTCTCAATCGATCGATATTTTGATCGATCAAAATCTCTCGATCGATCGAGACTTGTATTTAAACGAGGCATCCCCAACACTCTTCATCAGTTTCTCTCTCTCACCCTCACTATCACTCTCGAGCGCTTTAGGACACAGAGAGATAGCTTTGGGCAATTTTGTCTCCTCCCTAATCACTCTCACATCTTGAGGAGTTTGGATTACCCACACCATCATCATTATCAGTTCATCACCTCTCTAGTGTGTATAACTGAGGTAAGGTCTTGAGACCCCCCTATTCATTTTCATTTGAAATCATGTGGGGTAGCCACACAATTGGTCTTATGACATACTAATTCTTGTAGTTATTTTATTTTTCTTGTTGTTACTCTTGTTTCTACTTGTTTCGAATCGTTACCGTGATTCTTCTGTTCTCGATCGATCGAGGTAGGCTTGAGCGCTCGGGCCTAGCCCTTGTTTAACCGATTGAGAAAAGTTTGATCGATCGTACTAAAGCAGTAATAGTTTCTTCTTTTCTTCTCAGTTTCTGGTTTTAATTAGTTTTTCTTTATCTTTCTCCATTTTAGGACCTTCACGATGAATCCTATTACGGGGTGCCATAAGTCTAGGCCCCTCAATCTCACTATACCTAATCTAGTACCTGCACATGGGTTTCGGAACAATGAGGATCGAGTTTGGTTCACCCGCTACTTTCAAGCGCTAAAGGTGATGTTGGAGCGATCGCTTGAGTTTGTATGGCTATCTGCTCCTTGGTTTCTGGCACAGATCAGAGACATGCCTCTTTGGTATGACATGCTAATTTAGGCAAAACGCATCAACATTTCTTGGGTTTGCGAGGCTTGTGCAACGATGATCAAGGACCCTGCTGCACCGTTTACATATAGATCTTTCTTCCACGGATGTGAGATCATCTTTAGCCCTGCTACCGTAGCAGCTACTCTGTGGTTACCTGACTGCTTCTATCCTTATATACCAGGTGCCCTAGAGATTTTTCCCTCCACTATCATACATGAGATTACGGGAGGGGCTGTTCAGATCTGGAATGGTGTTTCCCTGATCGAGGATTAGTTTCTAACCGAAAAATACCATCTCCTCCACCTATCACTCGCTATTGTATTTTGATGACTTCATACCACGAGAAGGTGGCGCCATGGTATGCCCGTGTCCTTTATGCGACATCGCGTCTGTCTGCCACGCCTCTATATCGATTTCTTTATCCAGCCAACGTTGTACATTGCCGCCAAGCTCCATCTGAAGGGCGCTTGGCCTATCCATCGAGTGATAGAGCAGGCGGGGTTACTCCCATTAGCCATAGATGCGATTACATAGGCCTCCAGTCGATTTGGCGAGACGACGGCATGCCATTTTAACGCACAGAAGACGCAGAAATTAAAAGGAAAAGTGATTGTTGGAGTGAAAAGGAGGTGAGGTGGAGGCACCGATACTGAGGGTGCAGCTTCTGGGATGCCTACTGAAGCTGAGGAGCTAGATACAGATGAGGAGGACCCCATTGCTGCCACACAGTAGTTTGAGCTGAGACAGAGATCTTAGGCTCCAATAGAGGGAGAGGCGTCTTATGTGTCTCTCCAGTCTCTCCACACTTTATTCATCGAGGAGAGGGAGGCACAGATGCGGCTTGAGTGCAAGATGGACCATATGATGACTATGCTTGAGACGATTCTGATACAGATGGGGGTTGATCAGTCGTTACACAGCTTCACATCCACCACCACCTACTGCACCACCCACCACTGATCCTTTGTCTTCTGCAGCACCTCCGTCTATTGATCCTTCTGCCCCATCATCATCCGCACCACCTTCAGTTGGGACTGTTCCTTCGTTGACCATTCCTTCAGACACCACTTCTGAGACTCCACTTCCATCGCCTTCAGTTGCTGAGGGTGGCGACATTGATGCTCCTTCTGCACCGATTGAGCTTTTATCTGATCCTGCTGATGATTAGTTGGTTATGCTAGATGAGAGTTTGTGAGTTTTGTTGTATTTATTTTATTTCTATTTTCTCTCTCCTCTCTCTTAGTTTCTTTTGGTTATTTGGCTCTGTGGTGACTGTATGGTTATGTTGGACATTTTGATCACTGATATGTGCTTTTACTGTTTTATCATTCCAGTAATTATGTATTTTATTATGTATGGATCATGCTCTGTCATTATATATTATTTTTTTTATCTTGGATGTTTGGAGATTGTAGTCTTTGGATACAGGATGCTATGGTTGCTATTGTTACTTTACTTCTATCATGTGATATCCATCTATTTTCATTTGAAAATCAACTTCTAAGGACATTGTTATTTTCAGTTGGGGGTGGGATGCAGATAGATAATCACTTGTACATGTTCACACTTAGCAATCTGGATAATCCGGATAATTTTATTGCATATTTCATAGAATTGGATTAAAAATGAAATTAAAAAAATTTGACGATTTTTGAAACTTTGAGCTATATTGGTATAATAACTTTGAATTTTCACTCTTGCTTAACTGTTACCATGCAATGACACATTCATATTAGTCTCATCTTTTTATGAATTAAGTTCACGCGTTTTCTAGTATCACTAGGATGATTGCATGTATTGACATTGCATGTATCCAACAATCATATGCACTAGTTGATAACTATGTAGAAAACCTAAAAATGAGTTAATACGGCTATTATGCTGTGGTCTCGCGGGATTCTACCACTTGTTTGTTTTTGTTTGAAATTTGAAATGGATCAAAGAAAGAAAATAGGTCCGTTGAAAATGGATACAGAGTCGCCACGAAACATAATTTTGACTCACCCAAACGGATAAAGGGCACCGGCCCTTCATAACCAAAGAACATGGCTCGGGGTTTTGGTACGAGAGAGGAAAGAGCCTTTGTCGCGACTAAAACACCCTCAACTCGCCCCGTCTTTCAACGGGCCTCAATTAGCACTCAAATAATCATCTTATACTATGTATGGTTCGACAATTAATACTATGATAGTATATTACATCACCTAAGAAAATTTGAAATGGAAGATCTAAAGATAAGATATCATTCATAAGATCTAAGCCAAGTATCACACAATGCAAAGTAAAAGATCACACAAAACAAACCTAGGAAAAATCGTTTAATCACATATCAAGTAATAAACTTTTCCTAATCTAAGGGGACATGAATTGTTATTGAAATAAATAATCAAAGAAATCAAAATACGCTTAGCAAGCTAGTATGATGCATGTTAATCTTTGAGAAAAGAAGATTTCTCAATCCCCGGGACGGATGAGAAAGGAAGACTAGATCGAGGGAAACATGAACGTATGATCAAGCTCATTCCTTATAATCTTCTTAGATTAGGAGTCACAAAAGCCCCAAATCTTTGCATGGATGCAATGTATGTATCTAGAATGTGCTACGGTTGTAGTGTGCTTTGTGTTGATGGATTCCTAGATTGAATTAGAAGTCTAAAAATATGCATGAATGCATGAAGGAAATCATAATGGGATATGTACAAATGTATTATGAACTACTTCCTAAGACATGAGCTAATTTGGAGTGCATATAAGCATTAAATCAAAGGGGGAAAGTAAAAGTGTGCTTGCTGTGAATAGTGGACAGAATAGTAACATGATCTTGTGAAAATGGAAAAGAGGGGTTATGAATGTTTTCAGTGCATGCTTTTTTATGGAGATATTCCTTATTGTGTGTATCACACAACCCACAAAGCCAATCTTTAATAACTATTACAGATTGAGAGAAATCATATGTACAATAGAGGTTACTTAGAAACAGAGTTCGTACTATCGACTGAAATGTTAGAAAATCTTAGAAAATGAAAACAAATGAACCGGAGGCCCATTTTATTCAAAACACTCCCTAAGACATTGAAGATCAAGGGAAAAATAAGTTACGAACACTCGTTTTGGAAAGGTTTTCTGTAAAACAAGTTGAAAGTAGACCAAGTTGCTGTGACAGCAAAAACAGAATATCTGGAGAGAATGTTTGGGCAAGAATTGACCCTTTTCAAGTGCTTCCAAGTCAAGCCAAAAATCATGGATGTTCTATAATGAGTTAGAAAGACTTTCCAAGTTGTCTTGCATTCATACATTGAGTATTGAACTCAAAATAATTCCTTGAAGTTAAATGACTCACTATTTTGAGGGTTTTGAGAAAAACAAGTTTATTTCTTGAAATAAAAAATGAGGGGGTTTAAAAGGGGGGTTTTGAAATGGGGGGGTTTTGAAAGTATACTTCCAGAACTTGGATGAATATTCTAACCACTTGGAATATCAATTCCTAACTCATTTCAAGAACTTCTCAAGTATTTGCAAAACATGGTTTTATATGGAAACCAAACTCAAGAATCTATGGGAGCATGATACATGAGAGGTAGATGATACATGATATGATATAGCATGCTAAAAGTGGTAAAGAACATATTCATGGGATAAGGGTTCATCTAGATACAAGACAGTGTTGCATTAAAGTGTGGATGTCAAAAAGTGATATGCTGTGAATAATGGACAGACTGTATGCATTAGTTTATAACATCATAATGGGAGGACAAACATGCCTAGGAAAATGTGGGAAAAATCAGAGATTATCCTTATTGTGTCTAGGAAATAACCCAAAAAGCCAAACCTCAATAGCTATCACAGATTAAAAGAAATAAATCAGAATGTACACATGACTTAGAAACAAAAGCTGCACTGTTGACTGATTTTGTATGATTTTTCATAAATCAAAGAAAGGGTTTATGATGACCTATTATATACCAAATGTTTCCTAAGACACCCAAGTTTCATAAAAAAAAAATAGAAATGATATATGTACAGTGACGAAAACATCCAGAATAAGTGCAAGAAGATGGGTGAACATTCTGTGAGAAAAGAGGCAGATTATGAATATAAAATTCTCACATCCAAAAATAATACTTTCACATCTCTATAATTGATGGGAAATATTGGAGACAAACTATGATGTATTAGAAAGATTTTCCAAGTAGTTCATCATCATAACTCAAGTATTTAATTCAAAATAAATCTTTGAATCTGAACAGCTCACTGTTTTAGATCATTCTTGTAGAAAATAGATTTGGGTTTTGAAATAGAGTTTGAGTTCTTGATTGAGGGTTTTGAAATAGATGTTCAAAGCATGAACTTAAACTCTTGAGATGACCATGTGACCACTTAGAACCTCATCCAAACTTGAGTCATCAAAGAACTCCTAATATTATTTGCACAAACATAGTTTTGTTTGAGAATATGACTTCAAGAATACATATGAATGTATTGAAGGTAGAATCATCATCCATCAAACATGTCTTTGAGGTCAAGAGCTACTATCCATAAGGATTCACTCTCCTCAAACAACATGTCATCTAGATGATGATGAAAAACTAAACAATCAATGAAAAGTCAAAAGTAATGAGGTTAAGAGAGAGATGAACATCAAAGTAAACAAACATTCAAATGGCAATCAATAGTTGATATTCATTGAGATATTGGACTTGTAGCTTGGTGTTTCACTCATATGTGGTGACATTTGGACATGGAAGTAGTTTCCTATCTCATAGATACTCAAGAATGGTGGTTGGAGATGATTTGAATGTGGAGTATATGAGAGGTAATGGAAGAAAATAAGATCAAAACTCACTTTGATTGGAAAAAATGGAAGAAGAAGACTACTTCTTCTCTTTCTCTCTCTATATTTCTCTAGAGTTTCTTCCTAAGCTCTCTCTAAGCTTCCAAGTCTCTCCCTAAATGGAAGTAAATGGCTTCTTTTATAGGCAAAGGGGGGGGGGTGGTAAATGGAGTTTTAAAAAGCTTAAAATGGTCTCCCATTGGTCCAAAATAAGCTGGGAACCAAAACTACGTCATTTTGATTTCTAATATATCAAATTGGACCCCAAAATAAATTACAAAAGTGGACTGTTCTGGGGGAGAGTGCCACGGTGGCACTAAGCCTCTGCCACGGCGGCAGTGGGCCAGTGCTGCGGCGACACTGCTCCTCAATCGTATGGATAATTCTGTTTAGGCCCCCAAAGGTTCTAGTATTCGTGAAAAGGCCCTATTTCGTCCGAAATTCACAGAAAATGCATACGAACTCCAAATCGAGGTTGTGATATACCATTAGAAAGATAATTGAGCCTATTTTCCATAAAAATAATTCGGGGATAGGTCACTTTGAAAAGGTTTGCGGTATTTGTGGTAAAATTTGATTTGATCGCCTTTTTCGCCTTCGGAAATCCACAATAAACTAGTTTTAAATCCGAAAATTATGTGCGATATACCGTCGGAAAGCTATTGAACTCTAGTATCCATAAAAAATGTTTGAAAAATGATACGGCACTCCTGTTTCAAAGTCAACTTTTGGTCAAACTGGTCAAACTTGGGATTCCCGGGAAGTTCTTAAAACCTCTAGGAGCTTTCAAAAGCTGACGTTTTCGTTCGATTTTCTTTTAAAACTCATTTTAATACTTTTCACATGTTCTAGAATGATCCCGGCGAATTTGGACGATTTTTATCAAACTTGGTCAAACCTTGGTCAAACTGAGTCAAGCCTTGGTCAAACTGGTCAACGGGGACTTTTCGGGAACTTCCGAGACTTTCGGGGGTCTCTGGGAGCCGACGATTTCATTTGATTTTACTTAAAAAATCATTTTCTTACTTTTCTTATGACATAGCATGTTTCTAGAACTTTTGGTCCAAATATGAGAGTTTTCGGGCTTTCAAGGGCATTTTGGTTATTCTGAGCATCTTGAGAAATAGAACCAACTTCTAGGAGTCCTTTTGAGTCTTTTCAATCATTGTGAACCACCAAGCTATGGGTCTCCTAAATCTGATAGCCGACAAAATGGGTTGTCTATAGTTTGCCCCTCTTTGGCATGAACTTGTAAGGGAACGCCTGTCGCAAGCGAGTGCCAACGCTTTGAAGAGACAGGTCTTTTGGAGGCTATAGATTTAGGATAAAAAGCGTTGCAAAAGATGCAATGATGCTGAGGCTAGTGCTGGTCGTGCTCTGCGTGAGCTGCCTACGTATCCCAAGGGGAATCAGACCAGGACGTAGTTCGAGGCACAAAGGAATAAATCACACATGCACATACACAACAATCAGGCGGATGCTATGCTATAAGAGTGATATGTAATGCATGGATATGATATGAATTGCGTCCTAAGTCCTATCATGTTTAGTGTTCTAATCCTAGCGTGAGCTGGTGCTGTGGGGTGTGTACTACCCCGAGCGAACTTATGTCGTGCTAGTGTTGAATCTAATGCAGTAGTTGATCCTGATAAGGATACCAAGATGTGAAGACCCTGGGTCTTGGAGCAAACTTCTGAATTTTGGGTCCCAGAGGACGTTAATCAAAGATGAAATTTGACAGATAACCGATGGACATGGAAATCCTGGACACAAAAACCCTAAGAATTTAAGTGATAAAAACCAGAGATGTCAAGCGACGGACACGGAAGCACCATTAATGGACATGGAAGCCCAAGATTTTGAATGAGAACGATGAACACAACATATTTTAAATGGGAGTGATGATAAACTAATGATGATTAATGAACTGACGATGCATGATTCGAGATGACGAGTAGTCAGTGAACCATGTGACTGTCATGGGTTGGACCAACGGTTGGACTAACCGTGATCAGAAGAATTGACCATGCACTAATTAAGGTGACGAGTCAACAGTAAACTACTGTGACTGTCATGGATTAGATCAACAGTTGGACTAACCATAATCAGATGGACTGACAATGTACGAATCGAGATGACTAGTCAACAGTGAACTACTGTGACTGTCATGGATTGAATTGACGATGTACGAATCGAGATAACGAGTCGACAGTGAACTACTCTGACTGTCATGGATTGCACTGATGATGTACGAATTGAGATGACGAGTCGACAGTGAACTACTCTGACTGTCAGGATTGAACCAACGGTTGGACTAACTATGATCAAAAGAACTGACGAATTGATATGCGTACTGGGGATGAAACCTTGTTAATCTTGACTGAAATGGGCCACTGGAATGGATAATGCACTCTGCTAGGAAGAAGGAAATATGCCCATTGAATGGGAGTCAAGGTATCATTCTATTTGTGATGAGGGATACGGAGATGGTCTGCGGCAGTTAAGGTTTTGATATTGAATGAGGAGGGTGATCAACAATCACTCATGGACTTATGTTGCTTTAGGATGAAAGAAGGTCATCAACGGCCACTCATGGACTTATGTTGCATGAAGAAAGATGATCAACAGCCATTCATGGACTTATGTTGCTAGGATGAAAGAAGATCATCAACAGCCACTCATGGACTTATGTTGCTAGGATGAAAGAAGATCATCAATAGCCACTCATGGACTTATGTTGCATAAAGAAAGACGAAAGATCAACAGCCACTCATGGACTTATGTTGCTAGGAGAAAGGAAGATCATCAATAGCCACTCATGGACTTATGTTGCATGAACGAAGATGAGCAACAGCCACTTATGGACTTATGTTGCTAGGAGAAAGGAAGATCATCAATAGCCACTCATGGACTTATGTTGCATGAAGAAAGACGAAAGATTAACAGCCACTCGTGGACTTATGTTCCTAGGAGAAGGGAAGATCATCAACAGCCAGTCATGGACTTATGTTGCATGAACGAAGATCATCAATAGCCACTCATGGACTTATGTTGCATGAAGAAAGATGAAAGATTAACAGCCACTCGTGGACTTATGTTCCTAGGAGAAAGGAAGATCATCAACAGCCAGTCATGGACTTATGTTGCATGAACGAAGATCATCAACAGCCACTCATGGACTTATGTTGCATGAAGAACGATGAAAGATCAACAGCCACTCATGGACTTATGTTGCTAGGAGAAAGGAAGATCATCAACAGCCACTCATGAACTTATATTGCATGAAGAAAGGTGAAAGATCAACAGCCACTCAATGACTTATGTTTCTAGGAGAAAGGAAGATCATCAACAGCCACTCATGGACTTATGTTGCATGAAGAAAGATGATCAATGGCCACTTATGGACTTATGTTGCTAGAAGATGATGGTTAACTTTTGGCGGTTTGGAAAGGGATGAAATTTGCATTTTTCCCCAAGCTTGGACACTTCTCATGCTGACGCCTTGACTGGTGTAGTAATGATGTTTGGTACTCCTACTTGTATTGTCATTGCAATGCTCTTTATAACTTGATTTGAAAATTTCATTATTCATCACTGTTGACTTACACATTTGAGACTATGACAGACTCTTTTTCTAAAAAAGACTATGACAGACTCAGAAACTGACAAACACTGACGCGCGAGGGCGACACATTTGACACCAAAATGAAACAAGCTTGACTTGCCAAAACTTGATGTGCTTTCATCATAAATGATGTACCATTTCTCTTCTGTGTTCACTCCGCATAATTTTGATGATAAATTTCATTCTTAAAGTTCTTCCCTATTGATCTAATCAACTCTTCGCTTCTCCCAAGATGTGCTTTGGATTAGTGCCTTAGCTTTTAGAACAAAAGATTCTCTATTTCAAAAATTTTAAAACAACTTGGTGACTGAAAACTCACCCTTTGGTGTGAAGGGATCGTGTTAGGCAAATGGAGTTTGCACCTAGTTCATAGGAAAATGAGGTAGGTGACCAAAGTTTACCCCTAGTTTGGAAGATGGTTGTTTGAAGGTTTTGGGCAAACAAGGTAGGTGACCGAAGTTTTTCCCTTGTATGAAGGGTGGATAGTAAAATTCAGGCAACCGAGGTGGGTGGCCGAAGTTTGCCCCTATTGTGGAAGGTGATTTTCTAGCTTGAGGCAAGGACCGTGACTTTAATCTCTCAAATGCTCATAACTTTTGCCTAGGCACCAGTGAGGTGACCTAGCGAGCTCTTTTCTCTCTTTTGTTATTGCTCACCTTGGATTTAGCTCTAACTTTTGCCTAGGCGTCCTTTCGGATTTTTGACCTAGCGAGCCATCCTTCTTTTCTTTTTGAAAGTCTGCCAACGTACCCCCGAGCGGGGATCAGGTCCAACGTAGTTCGGGCCAAAGTTTTGAGAGAAAAGAGGGTGATTATGATGGTATCGACCGAACTGATGCGGTTGCCTACGTATCCGCGAGTGTGAATCAGGTCAAGCGTAGTTCAAGGCAAGGTCTTGAAAGAAATTAGTTTGATTATGATGGTGTCGATCGAACCGATGCAGTTGCCTACGTATCCTCGAGTGGGAATCAGGTCAAGCGTAGTTCAAGGCAAGGTCTTGAAAGAAATTGGTTTGATTATGATGGTGTCGACTGAATCGATGCGGTTGCCTACGTATCCTCGAGTGGGAATCAGGTCAAGCGTAGTTCAAGGCAAGGGTTGAGGTGTCAGGATTTTTCAAACCAATCGTCAAAGAAGTTCAAACTTGGGTCATTTGTGGTGGACTTGAAGAGGAGGATTCAGTTTCAATCTCCCTTTCTTTTCTTTTTTTTTCATTTCTTTTCTTTCTGAGGATTGATCCTTTTCACTTTCGCCTAGCCAGTAAATTTTACTTTTCATGTAGTTAATTCTTGTGAGATCTTTTGATTACAATTTCAGAATTCTAGAATGTGCATATCAATTCTCAGAATTTATTTGTGGTCATTCCGAGCCTTTTGAAATGTGATCTAGGCATGTTCTCATGACGTACCTTGAAGTGTACAATTCTCTGTATCACCAAAATTTTCTTCCTTTAATTTTCTCCATCATTTTGACTGGCTAAGGTCAGATCTTGGAAATCAACACCTTTTCAGCTCTAACTTTTGCCTAGGTGCCCTTTCAGGTTTTCAACCTAGCGAGCTTTTCTTTTCTTTCTTTTTTTCTCTTTTTATTGTTTTGTTTTTGTTTTTTTTTTTAAAGGGGCGAAGAAACTCATTAAAAGGTTTGGCTACCAACAATGACTAAGTCTGCATTGGACAGGTTTGTATGGCTCTTGATTGGACTGGGCTCAAGGCTTTAAGATGGTGGAAAAGGGTGTTGGGCAAGCCCCAAATCAGTTCCAAGTATGTCTTTTCGAGATTTGAGCAAAAGCATATTTGAATTCTTAAATTAAGACTATTCAATTTTTGGCTCCTCTTCGGGGTCAACGTGAAATCGACTTTGACCTTTTCAGGATTCCGCTTTTTTTTTTGTTTGATGCAAAAATTTATTATCTATGATAGTTTGAAAAGTGACCTTACAGTTCAGTGATTCATGCACTTACGATATACACATCGGGTTAAGCAAAATGAGATTTCATTCCATCAAAAGAGAAAGATTACAGACTCATAACAACTTGATGTCAAACAAACTCGATCACAAGACTAAACTTGAAATAGACTCCAAACATAGAACAGACACGACTAGACTCGACCTGGTCTTAAATGGAATGTCACAGTGACTCGCTTATTCTTTTTATTTCTTTTTTTAAAGAGCATCTTCATTTAGTTTTCTAGCAAGAGTCCCAATCACCATCACTTCACTTGCACAGGTTCAACATTCATGGTCCTCAGCGAAGGGGATCATTTAAACGGATAGGTCAAGGGTTGGTCCAGACAGTGACAGTGGTAGTGGATTGGATTGGGGTGCGGCGCATCATCTAAGAGATCCTGAATTGAGCGACGGAGCCTCTTATAGCTGTCGGTCTCATGGCCTTGGTCTTGGTGGTAATCACAATACTTGGATTCATTATACCCCGGAGGTGGGTGATTAGGAGGCTTACTGGGCTCCAAAGGTACAAGGTGGCCCTTTTGAACAAGGTGATTGAGAGCGGAGGATAAGCTCATGTCAAGTGGTGTGAAGACTCTTTGGTTTCCTTCTTATGCCTCTTACTGCAGTTATTTTGGCTTGATGATGGGCTTAAGGCATTGACATCTAGGCTCTCTTGATCTTCACCAAAGGTATGGGGTCTCTTCTCCTTTTTTAGTGACCCAGCTCCATTGATCTTGCCTTCACAGATAGCATCCTCGATTCTAGTCCTAACCTCAAACAACTCTTCAAATGTTGAGATGGACTGGTAGAATAATTTTTCATAGTATACTAGTAGCAGGTTCTTGACCAGTATACGTACTTGCTCATTCTCAACAGGCTTGTGGATCATTTGGGCTACTTTATTCCTCCATCTTCTCAAGAATGCAGTGAAGAACTCATTGAAATTTTGCCTGGTAGTTTCCAGATCTCGAATGGTGACATCAAGCTCTTGGTTGTAGGAGTAGTGATCAATGAAAGTTCTAGCAACATCTTCCCAAACTCAGGTCTTGGAAGTTTCAAGGGTTAGGAACCAGGATAGTGCGGCTTTCTGGAGGGTTTGAGGGAACAACATAGCTATGTGCTCATGGGTGCAACCCATTGACTGGAAAATGCTCATACAAAACTTCACGTGGCTCTTCAGATTTCCTGTTCCGTCAAAATGGTCGATTTCAGGCATCTTGAAGGTAGCCTCACCTTGTTGGGCTCAAACAATCCTTCCAGATCTAACATGTAATCGTCGACCCCCTTACTCTTCCTTAGTATGTTCTCAAGCTTGTCGACCTTGTCCATTTTCTCTTGGAGCTTTTTCTCATATGCAGGCGGCGGAACCCCTTGAAACCATTCTTCTTCTCCATTATTTTTGGGAGGCGGTCCAAATCTAGGCGGTGGTGGTGGCATGAACCCTGGGGGTGGTGGGAACCCAGGTGGGTACTGTGGCTGCTGTTGTCGGAACTCTTCCATAAATTTCAGACCTTGAGTCAGTCGATCAGACTATTGATTGATTAATTCGGTGACCTTGGCTTCCAAAGTCTCCTGATTCATGTTGAATTTTCTCGGCATACTGATTCTAACCAAATGACTGTTCGAACTTCTGACCCAGGATGGGGATCTCAGTGGCTGACTTTGGGAATCTATAATGACCTATAGATTCGAGAGGAGTGTATCAGATTCTAATAGTGATGACTGGAGAGACAATGACAGTGATGTTAACAAACGTGGACTGACTAGGATAGTGCGTGCAGACTGATAGGAATGGTGCATGCATATGAGGCAAGCATGCGGATGTAAGCCCTGATCTATATGATGCTCCTACCCCTAATAGATAGCAGTTAAACAAGTAAGGTCCTAGCCATACAGAGTGTGCTAACTTTACGTTCCAGTACGATCATCAAGGGATAACAAGGATTTCCAGGATATTTCAGGAGGTTTGGACAGAGAGGAGGAACTGGTATATATTTTGGAAATCTGGGAGATTTGGACAGAGTTTCTGGAAGGAGCTAGCACATATATGGAAAATCTGGGAGATTTGGACAGAGTTTCTAAGGAAGTGAGTTTTCGGAAAATAGGGATTTCTGGAAAGTCTTTGGGAACTTTGGCAGAGTTTCTGGGGAAAACAGGTATATTTGGACAGAGTTTCTGGGAGAAACTGGGAAATCAGAGTTTCTGGGTGAAATTGGGGTTTCTGGTTGATCTAGGAGATTTGGACAGAGTTTCTGGGAGAAACATATTTTTTTGGGAAATCTGGGAGATTTGGACAGAGTCTCTGTATTTTTCGGGAAATCTGGGAGATTTGGACAGTCTTAAGTGAATTGAGCAGAGTTTCTGGGAGAAACAGGGATATATGGTAAGGGCAAGCGATGATGGTGATCATACTTTCTAGAAAGTTTTCATACTTCTATGTCTTTGGACAAACAAACAAGGTTTGCGGGGTGTATCTTTGTGAGCACGGAGCAGACATCCTTATCATGGTGCCTAGGCAGGTCAACTCGATGTGATCACATATGTGTGATTGCCTTGGGAATCATAAGAAAGAGGTTCTGTTCTATGCCACATAAGCGTCTACACCGCGCAAGTAATCCCACCAGGGCATACAACAGTTATATCATATTGTCCTATCTGAAAAGATAAATCAACAGCCCTATGAAACGTTCTACAGGAATCTATATGCAAAGGCTGGGTTTTGTCAAAGAGGGTCCGTTGACGAGAGTTCCAATATACCGTCAGAGAGACAGTACGGAAGTGTTTACACTTTTTGATATACCTTGGAAGGTAAAGTATCAACGGTCACTTGTGCCCTGGCACAACAAGACCTGAACAATTTCAGCGCCGCATTTCAGACACAGTTGAAGGGGGAAAATGCAAAGTGCAATGCGGTGAACCAAACACAGTAAAAGATGATTTTAAGGATGCTTATTATGAGTGAAACCTCTTTATTATTTTGTTTTAAAATAAAAAATCCCCAGCAAAGTCGCCAGATTGTGGACACGCGGGATTCCACCACTTGTTTGTTTTTGTTTGAAATTTGATTTGGATCAAAGAAAGAAAATAGGCCCGTTGAAAATAGATATAGAGTCGCCACTTGGTCTTTAAGGAACCAAGAAACCTAATTTTGACTCACCCAAACGGATAAAGGGCACCGACCCTTCATAACCAAAGAACTTGGCTCGAAGTTTTGGTACGAGAGAGGAAGGAGCCTTTGTCGCGACTAAAACACCCTCAACTCGCCCCGTCTTTCGACGGGCCTCAATTAGCATTCAAATAATTATCTTATACTATGTATGGTTCGACAATTAATACTATGTTAGTAAATTACATCACCTAAGAAAATTTGAAATGGAAGATCTAAAGATAAGATATCATTCATAAGATCTAAGCCAAATATCACACAATGCAAAATGAAATCACACAAAACAAACCTAGGAAAAATCGTCTAATCACATATCAAGTAATAAACTTTTCCTAATCTAAGGGGACATGAATTGTTATTGAAATAAATAATCAAAGAAATCAAAATACGCTTAGCAAGCTTGTATGATGCATGTTAATCTTTGAGAAAAGAAGATTTCTCAATCCCCGGGACGGATGAGAAAGGAAGACTAGATCGAGAGAAACATGAACGTATGATCAAGCTCATTCCTTATAATCTTCTTAGATCAGGAGTCACAAAAGCCCCAAATCTTTGCATGGATGCAATGTATGTATCTAGAATGTGCTAAGGTTGTAGTGTGCTTTGTGTTGATGGATTCCAAGAATGACTTAGAAGTCTAAAAATATGCATGAATGCATGAAGGAAATCATCATGGGATATGTACAAATGTATTATGAACTACTTCCTAAGACATGAACTAATTTGGAGTGCATATAAGCATTAAATCAAAGGGGGAAAGTAAAGGTGTGCTTGCTGTGAATAGTGGACAGAATAGTAACATGATCTTGTGAAAATGGAAAAGAGGGGTTATGAATGTTTTCAGTGCATGATATTTTATGGATATATTCCTTATTGTGCGTAGAACACAACCCAAAAAGCCAATCTTTAATAACTATTACAGATTGAGAGAAATCATATGGACAATAGAGGTTACTCAGAAACAGAGTTCGTACTGTCGACTGAAATGTTAGAAAATCTTAGAAAATAAAAAAAAAATGATCTAGAGGCCCATTTTATTCAAAACGTTCCGTCAGACATTGAAGTTCAAGGGAAAAATAAGTTATGACCACTCGTTTTGGAAATGTTTTCTGTAAAACAAGTTGAAAGTAGACCAAGCTGCTGTGACAGCAAAAACAGAATATCTGGAGAGAATGTTTGGGCAAGAATGGACCCTTTTCATGTGCTTCCAAGTCAAGCCAAAAATCATGGATGTTCTATAATGAGTTAGAAAGACTTTCAAAGTGGTCTTGCATTCATACATTAAGTATTAAACTCAAAATAATTCCTTGAAGTTAAATGACTCACTGTTTTGAGGGTTTTGAGAAAAACAAGTTTATTTCTTGAAATCAAAATGAGGGGGTTTAAAAGGGGGGTTTTGAAATGGGGGGGTTTTGAAAGTATACTTCCAGAACTTGGATGAATATTCTAACTACTTGGAATATCAATTCCTAACTCATTTCAAGAACTTCCCAAGTATTTGCAAAACATGGTTTTATATGGAAACCAAACTCAAGAATCTATGGGAGCATGATACATGAGAGGATAGATGATACATGATATGATATAGCATGCTAAAAGTGGTAAAGAACATATTCATGGGATATGGGTTCATCTAGATACAAGAGCATTGCATTAAAGTGTGGATGTCAAAAAGTGACATGCTGTGAATAGTGGACAGACTGTATACATTACTTTATAACATCATAATGGAAGGTCAAACATGCCTAATAAAATGTGGGAAAAATCAGAGATCATCCTTATTGTGTCTAGAAAATAACCCAGAAAGCTAAACCTCAATAGCTATCACAGATTAAAAGAAATAAATCAGAATGTACACAAGACTCAGAAACAAAATTTGCAGTGTTGACTGATTTTGTATGATTTTTCATAAATCAAAGATAGGGTTTATGATGACCTATTATATACCAAAAGTTTCCTAAGACACCCAAGATTCATAAAAAAAAAATAGAAAAGATATATGTACAGTGACAAAAACATCCAGAATAAATGCAAGAAGTCGGGTGAACATTCTGTGAGAACAGAGGCAGATTATGAAAATGAATTTCTCACATCCAAAAATAATACTTTCAAATCTCTATAATTGATGGGAAAAATTGGAGACAAACTGTGATGTCTTAGGAATATTTTCCAAGTGGTTTCATCATCATAACTCAATTATTTAATTCAAAACAAAATTTTGAATCTGAACAGCTCACTGTTTTGGATCATTCTTGAAGAAAATGGATTAGGGTTTTGAAATAGAGTTTGAGTTCTTGATTGGGGGTTTTGAAATAGATGTTCAAAGAATGAACTTAAACTCTTGAGATGACCATGTGACCACTTAGAACCTCATCCAACCTTGAATCATCAAAGAACTCCCAGTATTATTTGCACAAACATAGTTATGTTTGAGAATATGACTTCAAGAATACATATGAATGTATTGAAGGTAGAATCATCATCCATCAAACATGTCTTTGAGGTCAAGAGCTACTATCCATAAGGATTCACTCTCCTCAAACAACATGTCATCTAGATGATGATGAACAACTAAATAATCAAAGAAAAGTCAAAAGAAATGAGGTTAAGAGAGAGATGAACATCAAAGTAAACAAACATTCAAATAGCAATCAATAGTTGATATTCATTGAGATATTGGACTTGTAGCTTGGTGTTTCACTCATATGTGGTGACATTTGGACATGGAAGTAGTTTCCTATCTCATAGATACTCATGAATGGTGGTTGGAGATGATTTGAATGTGGAGTATATGAGAGGTCATGGAAGAAAATAAGATTAAAACTCACTTTGATTGAAAAAAATGGAAGAAGAAGACTACTTCTTCTCTTTCTCTCTCTATATTTCTCTAGAGTTTCTTCCTAAGCTCTCTGTAAGCTTCCATGTCTCTCCCTAAATGGAAGTAAATGGCTTCTTTTATAGGCAAAGTGGGAGTGGTAAATGTAGTTTTAAAAAGTTTAAAATGGTCTCCCATTGGTCCAAAATAAGCTGGGAACCAAAACTACGTCGTTTTGATTTCTAATATATCAAATTGGACCCCCAAAATAAATTACAAAAGTGGACTGTTCTGAGGGAGAGTGACACGGCGGCACTGGGCCTGTGCCACGGCAGCAGTGGGCCAGTGCCGCGGTGGCACTGCTCCTCAATCGTCTGGATAATTCTGTTAAGCCCCCAGAGGTTTTGGTATTCGCGTATAGGCCCTATTTCGTCCGAAATTCACAGAAAATGCATACGAACTCCAAATTGAGGTTGTGATATACCGTTGGAAAGGTAATGGAGCCTATTTTCCATAAAAAAATAATTCGAGGATAGGTCACTTTGAAAAGTTTTGCGGTATTTGTGATAAAAGCCGATTTGATCGCCTTTTTCGCCTTCAAAAATCCACAATAAACTTGTTTTAAATCCGAAAATTAAGTGCGATATACCATCGGAAAGCTATTGACCTCTAGTATCCATAAAAAATGTTTGAAAAATGATATGGCGCTCCTGTTTCAAAGTCGACTTTTGATCAAACTGGTCAAACCTGGGATTCCCGAGAAGTTTTGAAAACCTCTAGGAGCTTCCAAGAGCTGACGTTTTCGTTCGATTTTCTTTTAAAACTCATTTTAATAATTTCCACATGATCTAGAATGAACCCGGTGAATTTGGACTATTTCGGTCAAACTTTGTCAAACCTTGGTCAAACTAAGTCAAGCCTTGGTCAAACCGGTCAACGGGGACTTTTCGGGAACTTCCGGGACTTCCGGGGGTCTCTGGGTGCTGACGATTTCATCTGATTTTACTTAAAAATTCATTTTCTTACTTTTTTTATGACATAGCATGTTTCCAGAACTTTTGGTCCAAATCTGGGAGTTTTCGGGCCTTCAAGGGCATTTTGGTCATTCTGAGCATCTTGAGAAATAGAAGCAACTTCCAGGAGTCCTTTTGAGTCTTTTTCGATCATTGTGAACCACCAAGCTATGGGTCTCCTAAATCTGATAGCCGACAAAATGGGGTGTCTACATATGCTAAAAGAACGAGTAGTGGAAACTAAGTACTTTTAGTGAGCTTTTGATCCAATCTTTGTTTTTGAGGGAATTGTCACATAAAGTCGAATTATTTTTCTTGATTATGCGTATTAAATTTTTTCCACTAGTCTCAATTAATTTTTCATTTTGGTTGTTTAGTAGGGGAGAACGTTCATGATCTACCAACTAGACTCGATAAACACTTAAAACTAAGAAATTAAGAAAATGAGTCAAGCCATCGATATTATTTCTCAACCACTATCCATATCTCCTTACCTATGGTAACCGTTTCATTTTGTATCCCACACTGATTCACTAATTGCCAATTTTATTACGAAAATATAAACTCCTTGTCTTATACATTGACCCCAATGGACTTCATTGCGCATCTAATATGAATAAACTGTTAAAGTATGTGATGGGAGGAGAGTAGTTGTGGGAGTTTCCTCTTCTAAAAAAAATGGTTGAATGAAAAGAAGGAGAATATATGTGTAATTAAAAAAAAAGTGAGGGATGAGAGTTGGTTGGAGATGTGAAATGAATAAAACAAGATGTTAAGCTCCATCATATGCTAAGACGCGCATTTTTCTGTCTCATCATCATTTTCTACTACATAAAACTTACAATATTCAAAGTCTTAATGATTCTTAATGACTTAGTCGGAATGTAAATGTGTGACTTGAGTTATCCACGGTAGTTCGCTCCTCTAGTAAGTAGTATCCTATTCATGAGACTATACACTCTAAATGTTCGTCTTTTATTGAGTCAAGTATGAAAGCATTAGTAACAAAAATATCACTCTTATCAAAGCTTTCATACATGTGTGATCATTATTAAAAAAGTTTTCGTGAGACGTTCTTTTGTGAGTGTAAACCAATGTGAGAATTGAGTTGAAACCATGAGTTCTAGAAGTACGATAGTCCTAACTAACTCTAAATAAAGTTGGATGCATGGCTGTTAACTTCATACACACACAGATACATGAATGTGATACATATGTTATATCTATCTTGGTGGCATGAGGAGCATGTGAATTTCTTTCATGATTTGCTTGAGGTTAATATGTCGTTGTAGAGCTAAGTTAATGGTTGAATGGAAGGGAGTGTTCAAAAGTTTTTCGATATCTTTTTGAACTTAAAATTGAGAATATTGTGGGTACATTCACTATAAATCCTCACGAGACAACACTCGTACACTAGGGGGAACCTAGGGGTTTAACGGCTTGTTGCATTTGCTAAATGCAACCGCGATTCCTGCGAAAGTGAGTTAGGTAGTATCTCTTTCTATTTAGGTTAGTTTGTTTTAGTCATTTTTATTTTTCTTTTAGCCGTTGTAGTATTAGTTTAGCTTATTTTCATTATTGCTTTATCGCTAGGGACTAGTAATAAGCTAGTTGGGGGTTGTGACAAGCGGGGGTATTTATAAAATACAACCGTGCTACAAGAAAGAAATACACTGATTTAGTTTATAACCCCCTCTTATATCTACGATTCGTGTTACAATGGTAGCTTTTACACAATATGATTAATCTATGATAAGTTGTATTGTTTTAGCTATAATTTTTGCAGATTACTGTTTTGCTGTGTGAAGAAATGAATAATAGGATGAAGGGAATGCTGGATTATAAACAAGAGAATTCAAAGATGAAAAGTGGACTTCTAGCGCTCGAAAACATTTCAAGTGATCGAGACCTCGATCGATCTAACACAGTTAAAGCACTCGAGGATTTCAAATGTCCAAGCGATCGAAAGAAGTTCGATCGATCGAAAATTCCTTTTATCAGAAACTTACGCGCACGCAGCAGAATAGTTGTAATCATCAACCCTAGCCTTAGGTTTTCGTATAAATATTTGTTACAAACTCGTCCCAGGGGACGCCCAGCTTTTCTTTTCAACAGTTTATAGAGAGAGAAGAGAGTTTGTTCTTGTTTTTGTAGGTTAACTTTGGATTAAATGTTGTTCCTTTGAAGATTTCTAAGTTTAATACTCGTTCTGCTCATCCAGGTTATTTATTACTAGTTTATTGATATTGTGCTTATAGTCTATATAGTTTCAACCTGTTCTAAACGTAGGTTTTCATAGTAGTAGTCATAAATCAAAAGTTTTCATAGTTTGCATGTTTAAAATCCAACCAAACATGCCCTTAATGAATATTTACGTTAAAAATAGATCTGTGACACTCCAGACCATGTCTGAGTAGTCCTAAAATTGGGAGATCACGATGAAACAGTGATCTCCAGTCTCTGCCATTCAGCAGTATAAAACCTGTGTTCGATCGATCGAAGTGAGTTCAATTGATCAGACCAGAGATGCAGTCAAGCGATCGAAGACATTTTGATCGATTAAGAGATGACGATGTTCGATCGATCGAAAGCGCGTCGATGGATCGAACCTCCAGATTCTTAAGAATATCCTATACAGTATTCCTAGACTTTCTGTTTTTGAGATTCGTTATCAAACTATCCCCAAATGCTCAGTTTGTCAAAACAGTTTCTAAACATTAAGCCTTAAGGCATTTTTCTTCAATAACTTTTGCAAATCACTTTGAATGCTAACACCATTCAGAGTGCGAGTCTTAATTATTGTTTTATACCACTTTATTGTATTTCGAATAAACTGTGATGATATAGTCCTGGTCATGAAAGGGCTATGGATTCTTTATTTTAAGAGAAATACGGAATACTGTAGAAGATGTACTCTATTGAACTTTAATGTAATTGCATGGTAGATGGCTAGGTCACTGTGGATTTGTGTGATCCCAGCACTCCCCGTTCATAAAGTAAAAACCCGTTATAAATTCGCTTTAGTTAAGTAGTTAATTCGTAGTTAATTTAATTGCTTTACTTCTAGTAGTTGTCAATTGTAGAACTTCGTGTTCTACACTCTTTAAAATATTGATTTTCATTTTCTTTTCAGAGTTTAATCTAAGTATTTAGTTTTCAACCTTCTCTGTGGGATCGACTTGGTCTTAACCAGAATACTACTTGCTTGTCTACTAACACTTGGGTATAGCACACAAGCGCACACAAATAAATTCTCGTGTCACTTATCGATCTTGGGATGCTTAAATTCTAGAGAGGAAGAGAGATTGGGAGTAATTTCTTCAACATGGGTAGGAAGACCGGTGAGGAAGTAGGCATCTTGAATAGTCGGGCTCAGGGCCACAATGGAAGAAGGAAGAATTGGCCGAGGTTGACCAGAAAAAGAGAGAAGAGAATAAGAGGGGTTTATCAAGAAAGAACTTCTCCCAGCTAAGTTTAAAGGCATCATAGATATAAAGGGCCCTCCATAGGTCCCTTTTTTACCTCGGACACTTTGTCTACCGAAGAAATCCAATCTGTCGAAAGAATGGGCCAATTCCTTAAGGGCACGTTTGGTACGCAGGAATGGAATCTTGTAGGAATAGGATGAGTTTAGGAATGGAATGAAACTGGAATGAATTAGAATGAGCAGTTTATTAATTTGTTTGGCTATCCAGGAATGGAATGCTTGATTGCATTCCAGTGTTTTGATTAAACAGTCTACTACTAGAAAAGAATTCAATTTCAATCAAATATCCCAATATACCTTTATTAATTAATAATTAAACAACTTTCAAGAAGTGTCTTTGTAGTAAGCCATTCACTATTTTTGTAGCAAACAATTTCTTTACTACCAATACATTACAAATACCAAATATCACGCACAAGTAAACTAAAGAACAAGTGAATTCTTATTTGTTAAAAAAAAAAAGCAAAAAGAACAATTTTCCAGTTTTGTTCTTCAGAACAAATTTTATTTTTAAACTAACACATATCCAAAAGCTCAAATATCACCCCCTAAGCATGCTTTCACCCATTCTTCCTCCTCATCATCGGCAATGGTGAAAAAAATATCAGTGGTTTCATTATCATGAGCAATTTTAAGTGTTGCTTTGTATCGTTCAAACATGAAAATAGCAGATATCTTCAATAGCTCTTCATTAATCTCCACCCTCTTTTCAGTGATAGCTACATCATAACCAAGTGCTTCAGTCAATTTGTTGGTCAACTCTCTCATCTCTGTTCCCATTATGATTCCTGCCTCTTTTATTGCTTTAAGTAAGTTGTCAGTGCTACGACGATTTCTTTTCCTTCTTTGGCTACAAGATTCTTCGACTGAATTTCTTCCCATTTGTGCTAAACCAATAGAGAATGATTTATCAATATCATCCAAATCATTACTTGCATTATCAGGCTCGTTATCTGAATCTTCCTTATCAAGCTCGTCCACAACATCTGCAACTGTTTGAGCAATCCTACCAGCTGCTCGGTCCTTTCCAAATATTATGAGAAGTTCCTCAAAATGGGGTAGTGATCTATTTCTAAACATAGCTGCACCCTTGTGACTCTGTAAATTCACATTAAAATTTTTTTTTTCTATGAAAAATAGAATATGTAATGCAACTGAAATTTAGTAGTTGCATTTATGTATTCTTCCCACATAGGAGCCTATACCACCACACATTTCTTGTCATTGTCCCAACCAAATCCACTTGTGTTGGGCTTATATAACATGTCATAAACAACATTGAAATCTTTTTTTAGCGTTTTGACTCTTGATTCTATATGTCGTTTTCCCTAATTCCTGCTCCAAGTAACTTGACATTCAATTCGGTCTCTACAGCATTATAAAACCAAGGCTTAAAACCATTATCCACCTATGGTTTTGCTACAAATTGTGTTAAACATGGCCTCAATAAGCTTGTCCTCCTCAGATTTGATCCATTTCCTTTTATTTTTGCCCGGTCCTCGATCTTCCACTGTTAATGAGTCCCATTTGTGTCATATGCACAATCAAATACAAATACAAATACAACAACAATGAAAAAAAAACACACACACACATTCATGTCAATAATTGTAAAATTGATTTTAACTATTCAACAATTGTAAAATTGATTATTACATAACATACATCCATAAGTAATTAATCGTGTACAAAAGAAAAAAAAACAACCATATAAAGTCTAACTATTTTTATCGGGCTTGTCTACTTGCCCTCCACTCATTGAAAATTTGAATTGCCAAATTTTCTCTAAATACACTCCATGCATCTAATGTCTCCATAGTTATAATTGTATCACCATATAGTTCATTACCTACTTCATGTGCTTCCATGTATTCGTCTAATGGATCGAGAGGCATTTCTTTTCTTATGAAATTCTGCAAAAGACAACATACCATGATTATCAAATTTTGTGTGTTTATTGGGTAGAAAGAAGGACACCTAAGAATTGCCCATCGCATCTTACGTAATCCAAAACATCTCTCTACCACATTCCTATCGCTGAATGCTTCATGTTAAAAAATTCTTCATGGATAGTTGGATGGTGTCCCTCCCTCCAATCATTTAGGTGATACGTTTGACCTCTGTATGGGGCAAGAAATCCCTTTCCATTTGTATATCCAACATCAACAAGGTAATAGTAACCTTTAGAAGATAGCTTGACATTCTTAGTATATGCAATTGCTCGAATCTAAAAAATTATGTAATTTTTTAAAGACACGTGAAGGGCATTTTAGTATCTTACTATGTGGGACTCTTTACCCATTCTGTCTACTAATTGCATCTTGAAGCACTCTACCATCGGCAACTGACCCTTCCCAACCCGGCAACACGTAAATAAACTGCATGTCTTGTGAGCATACTCCTAGGACATTAGTGGCAATTTCATTCTTTCGTGTTCGATACCTAGCTGTATCTTCTATTGGCACTTTTACCTTAACATATGTTCCATCTAAAGATCCTAGACAATTCTAATGTTTAAATAAAAGAATACATTAAGATGCTATCTATGAAAGATTCAAGAAAACTTAACGAAAAAAAATATAATATACCTTAAACCATTTCCACCTATCATCCACGGAATTTGCAAGAACTGGACCGGCTTCTTAAGTAACTCTCGTAATCGTATGACAACATTTAATACAACTTTATAGTGCCGACTAATAGTCTCTCCTAATCTAGAAAATTCTTGTTTTAGAACCCAATTTTTAACATGATGGGATAAAATATGCAAAAATATTGCTACTTGTTCATCTATTAGCATGTTTTTTGTTTCTTTTAATTGAGCAATGTTTTGTAGCTTACATCATAATGTATTGAATGCTTTAATATTCATTCTAAGTTGCTCAATACATGTCACATCACTCTTATATACTAATCGGTACATAGTATGTCTTATTTTTTTGAAATTATTATCATATATTACTTTTAACGAATGTTTTCTTACATGCGCTCCTACAATCTTTAGAGGTAATTGAAAAAACCAATTTACTAGATGACTCTATTCAACCAATTCAACGTTATTGCGTTTATTTTCCTCCTCCTCATCAATTTCCTTGTGGCCAAACTTAGGCGGGACATAATTGCATGTTTAAATTCAATGAGATAAAGTAGATATATGTAGAAATAAAGTATTAATGTAAGAAAACAAGAGATGGGAATTTGGGACCACTTTAAAATCATCAAATTAAAATTCAGAGGACCCACTACCACATCATTTGGGATGGAAATTTGGGATTAGGATTTGGGAAGGATAGCATTACTCATAATATTTGGGTTCCATTTGGAAGCAATAAAATTACATCAGACAATATAATTATGTTATGCTTCCCAAATTTGGTTCCCAAATTATTTAAACAGATGTATCACGTTCACATGTCTTTGGAAACCAATATATTGGGATTCACATTTGGGAAGATCGTGAAGCATAATATATAATTACTAAGCTGGTGTTTCTTAACCTTTTTAACTTTCTATTTTTGTTTTTCTGAAAACTCAAAACTAGTTTTTGCTGCACTTGTAAAAATAAAAATTGAAAACATGGTTGATAAAATCATACAAATTTTGCAAATTAAAAATAGAAAAAAAGTAGAAGAATCATAACTAAGAAGAAGAAACATCCAGATCAAATGTAACACATTGAAGTCAAGCATCAATTAACAAGCCACTCCACACACACACACACACACACACACACAAAATAGAATAGAGTATGAGATGGAGACTCACGATCTTGAGGGAGACGGAGACGTGATGATCATTTTTTTTTAAAGGAAATAGTCCATTCCCTCTGGGAATGGAATGAGTATTCCTTGGGTTTTGATAAGGAATAACTATTCCTACTTAAGTGCTCAGTGTCACTAAATATCCACACCACACAGTACTAGTCCACAAGTAAACAGGAATAGGTTCAACTGGAAAAAATAATAGAAACACTATTATAAACCTCTGAGTGTGGTCTGCAGGATCATAATAGGTCTGGAGACAACTTATGCCCAAGTGCCCGTTAAACTAAATTTCAACAGAAATAACGAAACTAGACACAACTATCTTCAGATCTTCAGCTAGCGTAAGGGTACTCATTAGCATAATAACCTTCACTAGTGTAACCAGCATCAGTGGGGCCACCCTCTGCAAAATCCCCCCCAAGGTAGTAGCTGTCATCGTAAGCTCCCTCACCTACAGAATAAGGTACAGGATAGTCTGGACTGCAAATGTCAAGGCAATATAGGCCGTCAGCTTGATGAGAGCTGAGTGAATAGAAACTCACCAGGTATCAATGATATAACCTATAACAAGTTATTGAAGTCATAAGGTATAGTGCTACTAAATAACATCTTCTCTATATTCCAACGTCGTGAATCAACCCTTATCGTCTTTTTATCCTGAGAGCTATAATCAACATACTCTACTTAGAAAGAACACACTCAATCGTTTCACATATATAGACATACCATTATTATGTCCATTGCTCGTTATGTATATATACCATCCACCGCAATCATGGACACCACTTCAGTCCATCCCCCGCTCGTTAAGGATATAAACTATCTATTGCATGTCAGGGATACAAGGCTTTGAACAACAGTATATCGAATCTATTGCCATGATTCATCGCATTGTACCAATGATCCCCATCCACTGCTAGTTAATGATTTAAACCATCCATGCAGCCGACCACCGCTCGTTAAGGATATAACATGGATCATCTAGCTATCTTAGGACTACATGGTCCTACCCACTGCTCTCTAAGGATGTAAACCATCCACTGAATGTGAAAGCATATTCTGACCAGGCATCCTCCCACATCCTATTCCCAAAACTTATCAAACCTACTTAATGTTTCATACTAACATTCATACATGACTTCCCATACTGGCCTGACTACTCAGATTGAAATGAACAAACATCAAACTCATACATGAATCACATATTATCTAACGACATTACTTTAATACATTATTCTCAATTATACTTATCTGTGTTGTCACATTATCCCTGACTAACCCACAGTTGCATAACGGAAGTCCTAATCGAGAATCGAACAATCGAACCTCTTATAAAATATATAGGCAAAGGATTCCATGTTCTGTGAATGCCAATTGATTAGAACAAAGGACAATCGATTGGGATAAAGTACATAACAATTGATTGAAAACATGTCAATCGATTGGGTCCAAAACAATGTTAATCGATTGTTAACTTTAGAAATCGATTGGGTTACAAATAATAACAATCGATTGGGAATCTATCCAATCGATTGGTAATGAACTGATATCAATTGATTGGAAAAAGTCCAATCGATTAATACTTCATCTTCTCTAGCGGATTCATAAATCAACATATATAAACATCTAAAAGACATGCTTATTACATCTAAACATACCAAAAACTTGTTAAAACATATAAAAGAGAGACCAAGTGAGTAAAAACTCACTTAAGGCTTGTTTGGCTATGTTTGAGCTTACAACCTCTAAGCTTTCTCTCTCCTCCTTCTCTTTCTCCTCTGTCTCTGTCTTCTCTCTGTCTCTCCTTCTTTCTCTCTTATTCTTCTTTGTCTCTTCCTCTTGTTCTTCTCTTCTTCTCTGCCAAGGTAGTGTGTGTGAATGGTTGTGTGCATATGTATATATGTATGGATGTATGTATATGTAACAATCCCTCTCTCTTAAACTTAACTAAACCAAATAGACCCAAGGCCTAAAATGGGCTGGTATATATAGGGAATGAGAGTGCCACACGTCCAAAGCGTAAGTAAATAAGAAAACTTGTCTCTGCTTATGCCAATTGATTGGGACTGATGGAAAAAGATTGGTTATAGATATTTCAAGGCAATCGATTGGGTTATACCACGTAATAAATTCAAGTTAGCTGAATAGTAATCAATTTGAAAGATGGCAATTGATTAGTATACAAAAGTACCAATCGATTGTAATACTAAGGCAATCGATTGGTTACCAAAATTACTAAAGGTAAGGTAAGGGTTATACAAGGATATAGAAACAAATATCAGGTCTTATTTATATATAAAAATACAGGGTATTACATCATCCACCACTCATTAAGCATTTCATCCTCGAAATCAAAAACAAACAAGGTCTAAAACAAAAATAGAAACTTCTCATGCATCTCTGACTCTAGCTCCCATGAATCTTCTCCTTCATCATGATGCTTCAAGGATATAGAAATGAATACTAAGGTAATCGATTGGTAACCAAAATTACCAAAGGTAAGGTAAGGGTTGTACAAGGATATATAAATGAATACCAGGTCTTTTTTATATATCAAAATACAGGGTATTGCATCATCCACCACTCATTAAGGATTTCGTCCTCGAAATCAAAAACAAACAAGGTGTAAAACAAAAATGGAAACTTCTCTCGCATCTCTGACAATAGCTCCCACGAAGCTTCTCCTTCATCATGATGCTTCCACTGTACGTTCACCAATGAAATATCCTTATTTATGAGCTTCTTGAATCCTCGATCTAGAATGCGAACATGTCCTTCATTAAATATAACTGATCGGGAGAGAACAAATCCTAATTACATGCCTTAATTCACAGTTGTTAGTACTTTTTATCCTATTTTTGTATATATTTACTTTGTTTTCTATTTTCTATCAGAATTTGGAGAAAAGTAAGGATTCCAAGCTAAATGGGGTAAAAAAGCAGAAGAAAAGAAGCTGAAAAAACCACATCGCGCGAGCGGCCCACTCGTTCGAAACCCAGGAAATCGCTCGCGCGACCTCCCTGAATCGCACTCGCGCGGCCCGCTCGCGCGACCTATCCAAAAAAGTGAAAATGCGTATTTCAGTGTACTGAAGACTCCTACGTGAAAGAAATTGCCTAATTACGTCTGGAAAGCTAAATACAACAATTTTAGTGCGAATTGGATTAGGAAAGCTTCCAAACTTGCTCTAAATCTATAAATACTCAATTATAATTTAATTCTTGGGTTGGCAATTATTATACACACAATATACAATAAAAACTTCAGCCATTGAAGAGAGGAAAGAAAGGAGAAGAAGAAGAAGACCAAGGATTCCCATGGCCTCCTCCATCAACCCCTTGCCGTTCATCAATTCTATGGCCAACTAAACTCAAGATCTAGGGTTTTAATGAAACCCTAGCCAAGTAATAGGGTGTATTTTATGTTTTTATTTTAGTTTTATTATGTATGAATGACAGTTACATGTTTCGAGGATTTTGATAAATAAATCGTGCTTTTATTGATTAAATCGTTACTTTCAAAGTTTACTCTTGTCTTAGATCTATTTTGATGGTAGTTTTCTCAATGATCTATGCTTGCTGTGCTTGTTTAGATTATTTACATGTAATGGTGCTTAAATTGAATTGTGCTATCAAGTATCCGAATAGTCCATGCCTAGATTAGACGGATTATACCACAACCCTAGTTTAGTGTGGGATAATTCGTGCTAACCGAAGATGGATTATGTTGGTGCTTGAACCATAATTATTTTCTTGACGGAGGAATTGGGCTTGTAGCTACAATTCTCCATTATCATCCAACTTAATAAGCTAAAATAATTCGTAAATACCCTTATTATGAAGCTAGTGGTGGATTTGCAATCCTAGGTTCCTTAAACTTATTATAAAAACAAATATTTAATTGCTTTCATAATTTATATTTACTTTTATTGTTATTAGTTTAATTCAAATTAAATCCAAAATTCGTTTTTCTTAATTAACTAAATTTAGGTTTTAAAAATTAAAGTGCGTAGTATTCAATCTTTGTGGGTTCGACCTTTACTTCCACACAGCAAATCTTTTGAAAGTAAAGCATAAGTAAGCATACTTTTATATCTTGATTTTTGACAAGATCAATTTTGGCGCCGTTGTCGGGGATTGCATTACTACCTTTAGTTTTATAATCTTAGTTTAGTTAATTCGTAAATATTAGATTAGGTTTTTCTTTTTCTTATTTTTTCATTTTATTTTGAGTCACTGACTTTTCTTTTTTATTTTTGTAATTTCTTAGGTACTCAAAATTCTAGCATTTCAAGTGGAACAGCTGTGCACGTCAAAGGAGCTTACGCAAAAAAACAAAAACTAAGTAAAAATAATTCAAGTAAATTGCTTACTTTGAAATTCGCTTCAAACCACTGTAAGTCAGGGCACTGAGACGCAATTACATGCATTAGGTTAGTTGTGGAGTGAGCACTGCATTAGCTAGGAAACCCGGGGCGCTGGGCTTGACGCGGTCATTGCATTACAAGATAATGTTCATGCATCATAATAGTTGTGTGCCTGTTGCCTTCTTTGCATGATTATTTTTGTATTTATTGAGTCAATCCTTTTTTTAGTTTATTTTCTTTTTAGTTTATGTTTGGTACACGTTCAAATAAACCAGAATTAAAATCTTTTGATCTTGAACTTGAACTTACCCTTAGAATTAGTAAGTCTTCAACCCATGCTCCGAGAGCTAAGTTGATAATAGACAATGAGTCGATTCCAAAACCATCGTCGTTGTTTCAGGCTGAAATTCAAAGTACCCTTAGACATTTACGAAAAACTCAAACTTTTAACACAGAACCTATTCCAATGGCCGACATTGGAAATAACAGAAACAACGGAAATAATAGAAATAACCCTAATATACCTCCACCGCCTCCGCTTAGGGATTACTTTGTTCCTACTATTTACACGCCTCAAGCAGGTATCGAATTACCGGAGGTGATAGCATTTCACTTTGAGATAAAGTTGTCTACCATCTCGCTACTTCCTTCTTTCCATGGCCGTATAAATGAAGATCCATATCAACACTTAGGGGATTTTCAAGATATTTGCTCCACTTTAAAAATTCAAAACTTCACTGATGATGAGTTAAAACTGCGTCTCTTCCCATTCTCTTTAAGAGATAAAGCAAAATATTGGCTTCAATCACTTGAGCCAAACACAATTAAAACATGAGAAGCCTTACACAACGCATTTTTACAAATGTTTTTCCCAATCACGAGGGATATCCTCATCAACCTAAGAGAGAGGTAAAGTTTGAGTCAAGTCACTCAATTGAATTTCAAGAACTATCTAGAAAACTTGACCAACTTTTGACAATGAATCAAATGTCGGGTTTACCCTCTTATGAAAGTTGTGCATTATCTTCCGATCCTTCACATTCTATACTTGCATGCCCATCAGCGTCTCAATTTTTAGAATTCGTGGAGCAACACCTTAATTCTATTCAACAATTCCCACGAAATAATTTTAATCGTATGACTAATAATCCAGACATGCCATGGAGAAATCATCCAAATTATTCGTGAAAAAATAATAATAATCATAATAATAATGAGGCGACTAAATTTCCTAATACTTATTGACCCCAATTTCAACAAACGCAATGCCAACACCCTCCTCCTAATCCTAAACCTCCAAGGGTTAACGCTTTTGAGGAGATAGTGTTGGCATCCCTTAAGAATATCGAAGCACAAGTACAAGCACTAGCACAGATAGTGCACTCTCACACACAATCCATTGCGAAGCTTGAATCCCAAATGGGACAAATAGCTAATGCTATGAGTCATAGAAATGAGGGTAAGTTTCCTAGTCAAACTATTCAAAATCCTAAGGGACAATGTGGGAATGGGGGTTCGAATGAACAAGTAAACGCCGTCTCAACTAGGATGACTATTCGAGAAGAGGAAGTTGTTGACTTGCCATATGAAAGTGAGAAGGAAGGGAACATTAACTCTAATAAAGAAAAGGGTGGAGAAACGAGTAGAAATAGGAAAGAAAATGTAACAACCCCGACGACGTATATTCCAAAACTACCTTTTCCACCAAATGTCGACGAACCGTCAAATTTTTCAAAGAAAATATCAAAAACTGAAGATATACTCGAGGTATTTAAACAAGTAAAAATTAATATTCCATTCCTCGATGCTATGAAATAAATACCCGCTTACGCGAAATATTTAAAAGACCTTTGTACTAAAAAATGCAAGTTGCGCAATCATATATCGAAAAAGGTCTTCCTCACGGAAAAAGTTAGCTCAATATTCTAACACACTACTCTGAAATATAAAGATCCAGGTACGCCTACGATTTCATGTGTCATAGGTGACACTATCATTCATCGGGCTCTCCTTGACTTAGGAGCTAGTGTTAACCTCTTACCTTATCACGTCTACAAACAATTAGGACTAGGTGAACTTAAACCTACGGCCGCTAAATACAATTAGCGGATCGTTCTATTAAAATCCCTTGAGGAATCGTCGAGGACGTCTTAGTAAAAGTTGATAAATGTTATTATCCTGTTGATTTTATGGTTCTTGACACTGAACCCATGCTAGATGCTCACAAACACACTCCTATCTTCTTAGGCCGTCCATTCTTAGCAACCGCTAATGCTCGTGTTAACTGTCGGACAGGGGTAATGAAGGTGTCATTTGGGAACATGCACTTAAAATTAAACATTTTTAATGCTATGGATCAACCTCCTAAAGACGACGATTACCTATGTGAGGCGGAATATGAGGCAAGATGGAATATTGAGCCTAACAAAGAACTGAATATGGGTGAGGAAAATAATATAATTCGTAATGAGAGGATGAATCCGGACAACCAAGACCCGAATGATGAATTTACTCGAAAGATAAGAAATCGATTTGAACATAATCCGGGAGAACCGTCGGTCGAATTAATTCAAAGCGACGTTATTTCTGCTTATTATCGGGCTCTTCCTGATATCCTAAGGGGTACAAAGTCTGATTTTCAACCTCCATAAATCTTGAGCTAGAAAGGTCTAGCTAAACACGTAAAAGATAGCGCTTCTTGAGAGGCAACCCAAGCTTTATTTCGTTCGTTTTTCTTATTTTTTGTCATTTTTGAGTCCTTTTGAGTCTGTTTTGGACATTCTGGACAAGTTTAGGGGTCGGGATAAACTTATTTTAAACTTATTTACCTTGAAATAAAGAAACAAAGGAAAAAGACCACATCGCTTGCACGGCCCACTCGTGCTAGATTGCCCCTTAGAGAAAAATTTTCTAACTTTTTTATATTAGCTCTCTACTTCATCTCGCATTTGAAATCGCGCGCGCGAGAGTCTCGATCATGCGGCGTGTTCGCGTGATGTGTTGACTTTGAGATTTTTCTTTACTTTTCATAAATATATGCCTCTGCATTCCCTCGTGAAGGTGCTCGCGCGGCCCGCTCACAAAGATGATGTCATGTTGAAACGATTTTGGTCATGTATTGTTTGAATCGTAGTTTTATGTCATAGATTTGCACACAAACCTATGCACTGCACATAGTCGCTTGAATACATGTTTGATGTGAACTATAATATGATTCGGATTTCTAGATAACACAAGGTAGAGACTAAACCCGGTGAGCTTTTGATCCTATCTTTTCTTTTTAGAGGGATATAAATACATTGTGTTTATCGAATTTCATTTGAAATAGCGCATTAACTTGTTGTTTAGTCTCATTATTCTCGTTTTGGTTGATAGTCGAGTTAAAATTTTTGTTACCATGCTAAATAATCTTCCGTCGTAAATGTTGAAAACCATATAACCATAGGACATGATTTTAGGCCTTCTTTTGTTTGCTACTAACCGATAAATGATAAATTTTCTTAGTTCACCCTTTGAGCCATTAAAATGACCTTTTTCTTTAATCACCATTATCCTTGTTTTTGCTCCAACTTGACCAACTTGGCGTTTACCACTAAGAGATTCATCAACTTTTAATGGTATTAAGGTGATGTGTCGATTAAGAAGAAGAAGAGAACAAGATGATGTTTGGGGTGGTTGTCTTGTTATTTATTGATTAATTATTTAGAAAGCAACAAAAACGAAGGGAAAAGAATTAAAAAAAAGGTTGAAAAAAAAGAAGAGGAAAGAAATTAAAAAAGAAATATGAAAAGGAGGAGAATGAAAAGATGAAAGTTGGTAGAAGAGACGAATGAAAGAAATTGAACATTCCTTACAATGCCATTCTAAAACTAGCTAATGAATCCTTTCTATCCTTTTTCATTACCTGAGCCACATTATAACCTTTGAAAGTCCTATTTAATCCTAGGAAACATGGTTCGGATTTGAAAACGATGGGAGGAGAATTAAAACATGGTAATGATTAATTTTTCTTAACTGTTGGCGTCCTATCGATGAGACTACTGTTCTTGCATGTCATGCGTCTTTTCTGAGTTATATGTGAGCGATTTCTTGTTTTGAAAATATATTTCCTTTACTCACATATTTTAGAAAAATTGCACCTGTTTCTGAGTGTTTCGTTTGAGAGTGTAATTCATTGTGAGATTCATAGTCGAAGCATAGTTAGATGGTCATCCGAGTTATATTCTAAGTTCATGACATGCACGTGTTCATTTGACTACCTTATCCCACACGTACAATTTTCTGAGAAACTCTATTGATTTATACGATGCATGTGCTTGGGAATGCTTTTCATGATGTAGGTAGACGTTTGATTCCGTTTCTTCTTGTTCGTTATTCTATTTCGAATCATCGTTCTATGATGAGGAGTATTGATTATTTTGTTTTTCGCTTGAATAAAACTTTTTAAATTTATAAGTTATTAAAGATGGTTGTGTGTGACTTGTTGATTAAAACCCTCACGAGACTTCACTCGTCCGACTAGGGACACCTAGAAGTTTAAAAGGCTTGTTGCATACGCTAAATGCAATCGTGATCCATGCAAAAAATGGAGTAGTATTTTTAATTATTAGTTTAATTTTTATGTTCTTTTTGCTTGAGGACTAGCAAAATGTAGGTTTGGGGGTGTGATCGGGAGAGAACAAATCCTAATTACATGCCTTAATTCACAGTTGTTAGTACTTTTTTATCCTATTTTTGTATATTTTTACTTCGTTTTCTATTTTCTGTCAGGATTTGGAGAAAAGTAAGGATTCCAAGCTAAATGGGGTAAAAAAGCAAAAGAAAAGAAGCTGAAAAAACCACATCGCGCGAGCGGCCCGCTCGAGCGAAACCCAGGAAATCGCTCGCGCGACCTCCCAGAATCGCGCTCGTGCGGCCCGTTCGCACGACCTATGCCAAAAATTGAAAATGCGTATTTCAGTGTACTGAAGACTCCTACGCGAACGAAACTGCCTAATTACGTCTGGAAAGCTAAATACAGTAGTTTTAGTGCGAATTGGATTAGGAAAGCTTCCAAACTTGTTCCAAATCTATAAATACTCAATTGTAATTTAATTCTTGGGTTGGAAATTATTATACACACAATATGCGACAAAAACTTTAGCTAAAGCAAAGAGAAGAAGAAGAAGACCAAGGATTCTATAGCACCTGAATTTTTCCAGAAATTCCACGTAGGATATTAGAAATTAGTGATGTTGCCACCAAGGTTGTCAGGTATTCGCAATATTTTTCACATCAGTATGTTGAAGGAGTATCATCAGGGCGCGACACCACATGTAATCGACTTCAAGGACATTGAGGCGAATAACGTGTCTTACACAGAGAAACCCATCAAGATTTTGGGTCGAGAAACCAAGAAGCTGAGGAACAAGGAGATCCCATTGGTGAAAGTTCAATGGAATCATCATGATGAAAGAGAAGCTTTGTGGGAAATGGAGTCAGAGATGCGAGAGAAATATAATTTTCTATTTTGTAAATAGATAAGCTCTGATTTCGAGGACGAAATCCTTTAATAGGTGGTGGAAGATGTAACACCTGTAATTTTCTGTCATTATAATACCAGCTTTTTCTAATTTCTATATTGGACCCACTATATTATTATATTATTATTTTAATTACGTGACGGTATGGACGTGTTGTAGTATTACCGTATAGACTATAGTAACCATACCGACTCGACCATAATAAGATTTAACTTAGTCCCGGACCCGGACATTAGAAATAATACCAGTTTGCACGTACTTCGAGTCCGACACGTATACCAAGGAACTTATGCACGCAAACTGAGGAAGTGGCACAAAACCTGAGGTGGGCTCCACATGGTTGGCCACATGGAAGCTACATGCAACCCCATTGACACATGTCACCACCCTATGTGACACTTGTCCACATGTGGGACACTTTTCATTGCATGTGCACATGCAAACATGCATGAAGACACCTCCCCCTCCACCATCTCTATATAACCATGCATATACTCATGCATTTCATTTTCTTTGGCCTAAAAATCTACACATGGAGAGAAGGCTAGGAGGCTAGAGATACATAGAGAGATAAAAGAGAAGTTAAGAGGAAAATCAAGAGTTGATCCTCTATTTCCTTGTGAGCGCCTTCATATACACACTCTTATACTTACATCCACATCACCATGGGGACTTAGGAGCTGTGATTATAAGTCTTAGAAGTCCAAGAAGATTCCTAGAATAAAGAAAAGTCAAGATGTTAAGAAGAAGAAGGAGTTTATCTTGAAGTTTGAAGTTTAAGCTCTATTAAGCTCAAAAACAACATTCAAGCTCAATTTCAAGATTTGGTGAGTAATTGTGAGTAATCTAACTCAATTTAGAACCCATATAATATCTACTAATGTTTAGTAGAAGTTTGATGTTGTTGTGTTGAAGCTTTCATGACATGCAAGACAAATCCATAAATCTGAGAAACTGAAACTCGCAGCAGAATATAGTTTAGTAAAATGAAAGTTTTGTGCAGCTCAAACATCATAATCAAGCTAGGTTTTTTTGTGGTAAATGCTAACTCATATATCTTCAAATAGCTCTTCTATAGCTCAGTCTAGAAATCCCTCCTTCATGGGTGAAATGCATGTACAACGCAGTGTTATAAACCTGGGAAAACAGAAACTTCCAGCAGAATGTAGTTTAGTAAAATGGATGTTTTGAGGTGCTCAAACATCCGAATTAAGCTACGTTTTTTGTGGTAAAAGCTAACTCGTATATCTACAAATAATTCGCCTATAGATCAGTCTAAAACTCACTCCTTCATGGGTGAAATACATGAACAACGTAGTGTTATAAATCTGAGAAACTGAAACTTTCAGCAGAACATAGTTTAGTAAAATGAATGTTTTGTGCAGCTCAAAAATGAGAATTAAGCTAGGTTTTTTTTGTGAAGAAAGCTAACTCATTTATCTACAAATAACCTTTCTATAGCTCAATCTAAAAACCCCTCCTTCATAGGTGAAGTTCACGTACAATGCAGCTAGATTTTGAGTAGCTCAAAAATGTAATTGAAGCTAGATTTTTTTTGTACATGAAGATATTCCTATTATCTATAATGTTTTAGTTTTGAGTTTGATCTACAAATCAATTTATCATGCCCAAATAAATCATGTTAATTCAGCCAACACAGTGAAAATGTATCATGGCAGATTGTGTAGCTTTTTGTATGATGTTTTGTTATACATGGTGTTGATTGTTGATGCTAGTTTTCCAGTACCTGTGTTGTTATAAAAATCTTGTGCTATGGTAGTGTTATCGCGTAGATGAGTATGTTAAGGGTTTCATCTATATGTTTATTGGTATTAAATCCATGATTATAAATCCATAAGCTACGTGAATATAGATTAATGACCGTTGGAAAGTTCATACCCAAACTATAAGTATATTGTATGGCACGATTATTGCGATGATAAGTGATCAGGAAAGTTTCCATCGTAAGTATGTTGAGAGGAAAATGGAATGTCATACGTATAGCAAAATATTAACGGTTATAAATGGTTGATATTAATGAACTAAACTACGAAACGTGCGAACACGTAAAATAATGATAAAACCTTCAATAGCAGATTTAATGCGAATAAGGGTCATTGGGCCTCGTTTCTAGTCATGTGTCTACTGGTCAAAGTTGATTCGTGAACTTTTGTGTCGTGTTTGGATAATTCTTGCAAAGTTGGTCTCTCAATTATTCCATGGAGTCGATTGGTGAGTTTTGTTTTGTTCCTTGATCTGAAGATCGGCATGACGTGTTCGGTCAAGTGCGGATGACCTGAGGATCGTCGTGACATGTTCGATCAGGTGGTTGATTATTTTTCCAAACCCTTGAACTGAGGATCGGCATGACGTCTTCGGTTATGTACGGGTGACCTGAGGATCGCATGACGTGTTCGTCCAAGTGATTATTAATTTCCCGTACCCTTGGTCTGAGGATCGGCATGACGTGTTCGGTAACGTGCGGGCGACCTAAGCATCGGCATGACGTGTTCGACCAAGAGATTGTTAATGTCCTGCACACTTATGCCATTTGGGCGAAAGTTTGAGTGCCAGTTGGGCGACAGTTATCTATTCATTGTTGAGTGTTGTTCTTTCCTGACCAGTAAATGCGTTTAGAGTTAAGTCTTCTTTCAGTCAATGTCATTGGTCAGTTCAGTTCTGGGTTAAGTTTCAAAGGGAATGATTGGGTTTAAATAAGACATGGATTTGAGAATAAGAAAAGACGAACAAGACATAGTATCGAGAATAAGAAATGATGAACGATATATGGTTTCGAGAAATAAGAAGAGATGAAGAATAACTTACCTTAAGTGGTGGCAACCTTAAGGGGACCCTCACTTAGCTTAACCGCTAACGGCTTTTCATGCTGCTGGACCTTCCACATCCAGCCTTTGCAGGTCCAGACGGAGCCGACTACTATCAAGATGCTGACTTTACTACTGAAGACTATGCTAGTGAAGATTACTACGAGGAAGGCTACAGTTTGGCCAGCTGAAGACTTTGGAGCTTTTCTTTTGTTATAGTTCTGTTATTATTATGTTAGTGATGTAATAGTTTAGCTGGTCTTGTAATATGTATCTTTTGGATATCTTTTTGGCCTGTAATATACTACTGATGTAAGACTTGGATGTTTTAAATTTCTGCTTCCGCTGAACTTAGTCACTTTCCCATATCACATTATTGTTTTAAGCATGTTTGGACAATCAGGTGACACTCACAACCAGTCACGTGTCTACGAACCCATAAAGGAAATTTATTTTTCCCTATTTTTGGTACTTCGGGGCGTGACAGGGATTTTTGGTATCAGAGCTTTATGTTTAGACGCGCTCACTGATTGCCCTACACCTTAAGTTATGAGCCTAAGATTTACCTCGTATTAGTACTGACACTAAGTTAGCTCCTCTTGCATGACTATGGAGTCGAGCTTCGTTCATGATGATTTTGGAGGTCACTATAATCGCGACGGTCGTATCCAGCCTGCCGACCCTGTACTATATCGACAGCGGATCTGGTAGAGGGCAAGGCATATCTTGGAGGAGGACATACGGAGAGCTATGCTTACCGATACATTGTAGTATCCGGATCGAGTGTGGCCCGAGTCAATCCATGCTTTAGAGACTAACATACTTATTCACCAGGACCTTATCAGCATGACTCAGGACGAGGCACTATATGACGATATACTCTTCCCGATTATCATGGCCTCCCCAGCACCACCATTCTCACCCGAGCCCATACCAGAGCCAGATGCTGATTCAGATCCCATAGATATAGATAGCGATGACGACATAGCGAGTGGAGAGGATTCTGCAGGCAGTGACCACTCAACAGACGACCCATCTAATGGTGATGACACAGATGACGACGATGACCTGACAATTGAGGATGATCCGGCAAGTAGCGACGACGAGCCGATCGAGGAGGTTGACCCAGCAGACGATCTTCAGAGACCAGGGGATGATGTACACGACCATCCAGCACCACCAGTTGACGTGGACAAGATGATACTAATGCCTGAGAAGAACCACGAAGCAGATCCAGCTGACATCGAGGAGGAGGAGGAGGAGGAGGACCCTGAGGAGGAATTCTTAGAGGACCCGTTATAGATAATAAGAGAGGAAAACTTTACCTTAGATATGGTAAGGGAGTACCATAGTAAGCAGTTATATCCTTTCTACTCATTCCACTCCTTTTGAGTAAATCGATGCCTTCTATTCTAATGGCCATTTCTTCTGAAAATGGTATCTATATATTTTGTAAAGTGGCTCCGATTGCCATCAATAACTATTGTGATACACTCCTTGATAAGTAATTCATTTCCTTGAATTTTTAGAAATTCCCCAGTCAACAATTCTTGAGTATGTACCTTGATCATCTGATTCTTGACAAATTCTTTTGAGAACAAGTTCGATCACTAGTACTGGAAAGTCATTCTTTTGACTTATTATTCTTTGAACTAAAATCCTGAAAGTTCATTGTCTTTGAAATTATTCTAAATAAATTTGATTACTAATACTGCAAAGTCATTCTTTTTTTACTTATTATCCCTTGAACAAATTCTTACAAGTTCATTTCATTTGAAATAATTCTAAATGAGTTCTCTGTTCTTGTTTTTGTTAGGAACTCAAAAACGTTGTACTCTCTGTACATCTTGACCTCTTATTGTCTCTCTCAGTTGCTACGTTATTCTTTATCAGTAGGGTTTCGTTTGGACTATTTCACTTATGAAATACCTAATTCTTATTTCATTCGTTGAAGGCCTTATGCCATCAGTTACTTTCATTTCCTATAAATCTTGAGATACTACGATTACTTCCATAGTAATCAGTCATCCAATTATTGTTGGATTTATATTTTATTCTTGAATGGATCACATCATTCTACTATTATACTTCTGTCTGTGAGGATTCATATGCCTTTTCGGATTCGGCTTCATTTTGGGTCAATTTGTTCAATCATTTGAATCATCGTATTCTAGCTACCGGGATTATGATGATAACCATAATGTGAAATATAACAGGTTATGATTGCTTCACATAAGGTATGATAGAAACCTTATAGACACGAACTCATACGTAGGAACAGAAGAATCTTCTCGATCTCTGCAATGGATGAATCATCTCAAACAACTGAGGACCAGTCCAGAAGGCTAAGCAACATAATACCTAAGGAGATCGATCCCACCAGTGTATTTGGAAGACTGATACAAGGCTTATGGAAGACCGCTGACGGCACAAGCACAAGTAACTATGGAAACGAGTTATTTAGACACCTCCATATCGTCCATTCAGAATCTCTTTTTAGACCACTCAAGCCATAACCTGCTACACTACCAAGGTCAACCCTACTACAAGGAGCACATGAGATATTGACTTAACCCGAGGTGATGGAAGACGCAAGAATAGAACATACCTTCAACAGATCGAACGACCTTATAGACTGCTGACATCGACCAGGTTTAATCACAACGAATGACTCGCACTGCGAACATTAGTGAAGATGAGTACTGCATTCCACTTTCAAGCCAATGATCAGATCGTATAGGACCAACCAAGAGAAGACACGTTTCAGGTTTACAACATCAATGTTCCATCAACACACTGAAGAAATGCATCTCTGACCCTGCGCACGTTATAAATTAAAACCATGTAAGGCTGAGTAACTATATTCATCTTTCTGATTTAACTCCTTTTGAGTAAACCCACTATTTTCTACCATTGGTTGCATTAGATCAATTATCCTTATGATGAACCTTGGGATGTCCTTTATTGTTTCACTAATTGACAGTTATTCGTTGTCCTCTCTGATTTCACTTAACAAGATTTTGGATCATTCTGATCAATGATAAATCCAAGTGAATTCATTTGCTTTCTAATGCTATAAGTCACCTCTTTGGTCCTATCACCATGAAAATCGATTCCAATAATTCATTTATAAACCAATCATTGTAAGTCATTTAGATTTATGATCTATTAAATTAATCTTTTGTAAATCGTTTGGACTGTCAACCATTTGACCAACTTTTGCAAGTGCGTATCCCTTGACATTATTGCAAAGGATCTCTTTGTATTTGTTCACCTAAGGAACTCAAGCATATTGCACCCCTTTGTAAATTAGTCTTCATTTCCTTTCATTTCACAAATTCTTCTTATTGGTAACCTTGACTTTTATCATTAAGGCTTCACCTAAATTATTGGCTCATGAGACAAGGAATTCTTATGTCCTACCTGGGAGGCCATGCGCCTATAGTCATTGCATTACTATGATTGTCCTATAGTAATCATCTAATGGTTATTCTCAGATACTCATTCTATACATTGTGATCTTACGTACAAGTGATTGATCACGTACCTCTTCATTTTTAACTCAGTACATAATGAGTATTCATTTTGTTATGAATTCAACTCCTTACAAGTGAATTCAATCCTACTCCAATTACCCGTAGCAACTTATATGCTTGGCATTAATTAATGCATGGAGAAATTGCTTAATAACTTGTGCCATCACCTACGATGCCAAAACTCCACGACGATTTCATGATGACACGCAAAGGAACTCAATCACAATAACACGCTTAAAAGGATGCCACGACCCCTACAAGTTATAGAAGACAATCGTGAGACCAACTAAACTTCTCAACCATCGCATCAAAAAGCTGAGAGGCAAGAATCTTGCCCAATTAACGATGCAGAAGAAACAAACCAGTATCCCGAACAACTACTCGAATGCAGCCCACAATCATTGAGGAAAACTCTAGATACATCAAGAATCATCACAAGAGGCAAAGAAACAATGAAAGGAAAGTTAATCAGACTGCCGTTCAGACACATCCAAAGCAACGTGATATCTGCGACAGCTGCAGAATATCTAGACATCACTTCAAAGAATGCAAAGCACGAAAAAACATCTCACAAGTTGATAGGCACAGTGCTTTAATTTTGGAAAGACTGGATGTGTGCGCAAAGATTGTCCAGAACGAGGAACTCAGAACAAGGTTCCACCACAAAGAAGATCCCGAAAGAGAACTTGCAGATCACCAAATTAATCTCAGCATTGAACAAGATGAAAGACCGAAGGTGCTATATTCAATGTTAGAACTATGAATTTCACTTGGCATTGTTTTAGCAAAGAAGTTTGGATGTTTGAAAGAATTTATAAAAAGATCTGATTAGTTAGCTAGTGAGAACCTCACAACCTTAAAATCTGAGATATGATTAGTACCTTGTACTTTCTAAGACCTGGCAAACTCAAGATTTCGAGGATGAAATCCTCTGATAAGGTAGGTAGAGATGTAGCACCTGAATTTTTCCAGAAATTCCACGTAGGATATTAGAAATTAGTGATGTTGCAACCAAGGTTGTCAGGTATTCGCAATATTTTTCACATCAGTATGTTGAAGGAGTATCATTAGGGCGCGACACCACATGTAATCGACTTCAAGGATATTGAGGTGAATAACGTGTCTTACACAGAGAAACCCATCAAGATTTTGGGTCGAGAAACCAAGAAGCTGAGGAACAAGGAGATCCCATTGGTGAAAGTTCAATGGAATCATCATGATGAAAGAGAAGCTTCGTGGGAAATGGAGTCAGAGATGCGAGAGAAATATTCTTTTCTGTTTTGTAAATAGATAAGCTCTGATTTCGAGGACGAAATCCTTTAATAGGTGGTAGAATATGTAATACCTGTAATTTTCTGTCAATATAATATCAGCTTTTTCTAATTTCTGTATTGGACCCACTATATTATTATATTATTATTTTAATTACGTGACGGTATGGACGTGTTGTAGTATTACCATATAGACTGTAGTAACCATACCGACTCGACCATAATAAAATTTAACTTAGTCCCGTACCCGGACCCGGACATTAGAAATAATACCAGTTTGCACGTACTTCGAGATCAACACGTATACCAAGGAACTTATGCACGCAAAATGAGGAAGTGGCACAATACCCAAGGTGGGCTGCACATGGCCGGCCACATGGAAGCTACATGCAACCCCATTGACACATGTCACCACCCTATGTGACACTTGTCATTGCATGTGCACATGCAAACATGCATGAAGACACCTCCCCCTCCACCATCTCTATATAACCATGCTTATACTCATGCATTTCATTTTCTTTGGCCTAAAAATTTGCACATGGAGAGAAGGCTTGGAGGTTAGAGATACATAGAGAGATAAAAGAGAAGTTAGGAGGAAAATCAAGAGTTGATCCTCCATTTCCTTGTGAGCACCTTCATATACACACTCGTATACTTACATCCACATCACCATGGGGACTTAGGAGCTGTGATTATAAGTCTTAGAAGTCCAAGAAGATTCCTAGAATAAAGAAAAGTCAAGAAGTTAAGAAGAAGAAGGAGTTCATCCTTGAAGTTTGAAGTTCAAGCTCTATTAAGCTCAAAAACAACATCCAAGCTCAATTTCAAGCTTTGGTGAGTAATTGTGAGTAATCTAACTCAATTTAGAACCTATATAATATCTACTAATGTTTAGTAGTAGTTTGACGTTGTTGTGTTGAAGTTTTCATGACATGCAAGACAAATCCATAAATCTGAGAAACTGAAACTCTCAGCAGAACATAGTTTAGTAAAATGAATGTTTTGTGCAGTTCAAACATCAGAATCAATGTAGGTTTTTTTGTGGTAAAAACTAACTCATATATCTACAAATAACTCTTCTATAGCTCAGTTTAGAAATCCCTCCTTCATGGGTGAAATGCATGTACAACGTAGTGTTATAGACCTGGAAAAACAGAAACTTCCAGCAGAATGTAGTTAAGTAAAATGGATGTATTGAGGAGCTTAAAAATCCGAATTAAGCTAGGGTTTTTTGTGGTAAAAGCTAACTTGTATATCTACAAATAATGCTTCTATAGATCAGTCTAGAAATCACTCCTTCATGGGTGAAATGCATGAACAACGCAGTGTTATAAATCTAAGAAACTGAAACTTTCAGGAGAACGTAGTTTAGTAAAATCAATGCTTTGTGCAGCTCAAAACTGAGACTTAAGTTAGGTTTTTTTGTGACGAAAGCTAACTCATTTATCTACAAATAACCCTTCTATAGCTCAATCTAAAAACCCCTCCTTCATAGGTGAAGTTCACGTACAATGCAGTACTATAAATCTGGGGCAGAACAGTCCGAGATATAAGAAATATCTTGTAAAATAAATAGTTTGAGTAGCTCAAAAATGTAATTGAAGCTAGATTTTTTTTGTACATGAAGATATTCCTATTATCTATAATGTTTTAGTTTTGAGTTTGATCTACAAATCAATTTATCATGCCCAAATAAATCATGTTAATTCAGCCAACACAGTGAAAATGTATCCTGACAGATTGTGTAGCTTTTTGTATGATGTTTTGTTATGCATGGTGTTGATTGTTGATGCTAGTTATAAAAATCTTGTGCTATGGTAGTGCTATCGTGTAGATGAGTATGTTAAGGGTTTCATCTATATGTTTATTGGTATTAAATCCATGATTATAAATCCATAAGCTACGTGAATATAGTTTAATGACTGTTGGAAAGTTCATACCCAAACTGTAAGTATATTGTATGGCACGATTATTGCGATGATAAGTGATCAGGAAAGTTTCCATCGTAAGTATATTGAGAGGAAAATGGAATGTCAGACGTATAGCGAAATAATAACGGTTATAAATGGTTGATATTAATGAACTAAACTACGAAACGTGCGAACACGTAAAATAATGATAAAATCTTCAATAACAGATTTAATGCGAATAAGGGTCATTGGGCCTCGTTTCTAGTCGTGTGTCTACTGGTCAAAGTTGATTCGTGAACTTTTGTGTCGTGTTTGGATAATTCTTGCAAAGTTGGTCTCTCGATTATTCCATGGAGTCGATTGGTGAGTTATATTTTGTTCCTTGATCTGAGGATCGGCATGACGTGTTCGGTCAAGTGCTGATTACCTGAGGATTGTCGTGACGTGTTCAATCAAGTGGTTGATTATTTTTCCACACCCTTGGACTGAGGATTGGCATAACGTGTTCGGTTATGTACGGGTGACCTGAGGATCGGCATGACGTGTTCATCCAAGTGATTATTAATTTCCCCTACCCTTGATCTGAGGATCGGCATGACGTGTTCGGTAACGTGGGGGCGACCTGAGGATGGCATGACGTGTTCGACCAAGAGATTGTTAATGTCCCGCATACTTATGCCATTTGGGCGACAGTTTGAGTGCCAGTTGGGCGACAGTTATCTATTCATTGTTGAGTGTTGTTCTTTCTTGACCAGTAAATGCGTTTGGAGTTAAGTCTTCTTTCAGTCAATGTCATTGGTCAGTTCAGTTCTGGGTTAAGTTTCAAAGGGAATGATTGGGTTTAAATAAGACATGGATTTGAGAATAAGAAAAGACGAACAAGACATAGTATCGAGAATAAGAAATGATGAACGATATATGGTTTCGAGAAATAAGAAGAGATGAAGAATAACTTACCTTAAGTGGTGGTAACCTTAAAGGGACCCTCACTTAGCTTAACCGCTAATGGTTTTTCATGCCACTGGACCTTCCACATCCAGCCTTTGCAGGTCCAGACGGAGCCGACTGCTATCAAGATGATGACTTTACTACTGAAGACTATGCTAGTGAAGATTACTACGAGGAAGGCTACGGTTTCGCCAGCTGAAGACTTTGGAGCTTTTCTTTTGTTATAGTTCTGTTATTATTATGTTAGTGATGTAATAGTTTAGCTGGTCTTGTAATATGTATCTTTTGGATATCTTTTTGGCCTGTAATATACTACTGATGTAAGACTTGGATGTTTTAAATTTCTGCTTCCGCTGAACTTAGTCACTTTCCCATATCACATTATTGTTATAAGCATGTTTGGATAATCAGGTGACACTCACAACCAGTCACGTGTCTACGAACCCATAAAGGAAATTTATTTTTCCCTATTTTTGGTACTTCGAGGCGTGACAGATTCCCATGTCCTCCTCCATCAACCTCTTGTCGTTAATCAATTCTGTGGCCAACTAAACTCAAGATCTAGGGTTTCAATGAAACCCTAGCCAAGTAATAGGGTGTATTTTATGTTTTTATTTTAGTTTTATTATGTATGGATGGCAGTTACATGTTCCAAGGATTTTTATAAATAAATTGTGCTTTTATTGATTAAATCGTTACTTTCAAAGTTTACTCTTGTCTTAGATCTATTTTGGTGGTAGTGTGATCAATGATCTATGCGTGCTGTGCTTGTTTAGATTATTTACATGTAATGATGCTTAAATTGAATTATGCTATCAAGTATCCGAATAGTCCATGCCTAGATTAGACGGATTATATCACAACCCTAGTTTAGTGTGGGATAATTCGTGCTAACCGAAGATGGATTATGTTGGTGCTTGAACCATAGTTATTTTCTTGATGGTGGAATTGGGCTTGTAGGTACAATTCTCCATTATCATCCAACTTAATAAGCTAAAGTAATTCGTAAATACCCTTATTATAAAGCTAGTGGTGGATTTGCAATCCTAGGTTCCTTAAACTTATTATAAAAACAAATATTTTATTGCTTTCATAATTTAGATTTACTTTTATTGTTATTAGTTTAATTCAAATTAAATCCAAAATCCGTTTTTCTTAATTAACTAAATTTAGGTTTTAAGAATTAAAGTGCGTAGTATTCAATCTCTGTGGGTTCGACCTTTACTTCCACACTGCAAATCTTTTGAAAGTAAAGCATAAGTAAGCATACTTTTATATCTTGATTTTGACAAGATCAATAACATTGTCGTTGATTTCAATATCTTCGAAGTTGATCTCATACGTTGGGTTATGAGCACATTTCTATAGCATACTAATGTCGAAAACTTTGTGCACTCCTGACATCTTCGGCGGTAATGCAAGGCTATAAGCAACCTTCCCAACACGTTCCAAGATCTCCAATGGTTGAATGAATCGTGGTGATAGCTTGCCTCTCTTCTGACCAAATCTGACGATTCCTCGAACAGGTGAAACTTTAAGCAGCACATGATCTCCAAAGGAAAACTCAAGTCTTTACGTTGCTTCTTAGCATAACTCTTGTGTCGGGTCTGAGCTGTCTTCATCTTCTCACGTACAATCTAAATCTTCTTGCTAGTTTCTTATACCATCTCCGGTCCAAGAAGTTGAGTATCTCTGACTTTGGCCCAACACAATGGCGATCAACAAGGTCTTCCATATAAAGCTTCAAATGGCGCCATCCCTATACTCTTATGATAACTGTTGTTGTAGGTGAACTCGATCAAAGGTAAGTGTGTCTCCCAAAAACAGTTGAAATCAATAATCCAAGCATGTAGCGTATCTTCCATCACTTGACTGACTCATTCAATATGTTCATTGGTCTATAAATGAAAGGCTATTTGGAGACTCTTCCAAAATGTTATAGTAAAGCGTGAATCTCGATCTGACACAATGAAAATAGGTACACTGTATAACTATACAATGTGTTGTAGATACATCTGGCTCAAATGTTCTACTGGATACGTCATACTATAGGCGATCAAATGTGTCGTCTTTATAAGTCGATCCACGATTACCCAAATAGCATCGTGGTTCTGCTGTGATTTCGGTAATCCTACCATGAAATCCATGGTTATGTGTTCCCATTTTCATTGAGGAATCTATAATGAATGTAGAAGTCCAGGTGGTTTCTGATGTTTTACCTTTACTTGCTTACAATTAAGACATTGGGCTACATACTCAGCCACTTCTCGCTTAATTCTTTCCCACCAGAAATTCCTCTTTAGATCCTTGTACATCTTCGTACCTCCTGGATGAATCGTCATTTGTGACTTATGTGCTTCATCCAATATTTATTTCTGAAGATTTTCTTCGTCAGATACACATAGTCCACCTTTACATCATAAGGCTCCGTCTGTACTAATACTCCAAACTTCTGGTTCTTTCGCTGATATATTCGCAAACCATAACTTCAAATCTTCTGTCATCTGCTAAGCTTCTATCATACGGTTGATCAAAGTTGGATTTACCATAAGACATCAAAAATGCTGTCCTTCCATTGGTTCCAGTGGCCGAAGATAGAATTTAGCTAAAACTTCTAATGCTTTCCATTCTCGAATTAATAACGCAACGATCACTAATCAAGGTTTACAACTTAAAGCATCTGCTACAACATTTGCTTTACCTATTGTAATGAAAAGTTATAGTCCTTAAGCAACTCCATCCATCTTCGTTGTTGCATGTTCAATTGCTTCTGAGAAAACAGATACTTCAAGCTCTTATGATCGGAAAACAAATCAAACTTCTCTCCACAGAGATAGTGTCTTCAAGTCATCAATGCAAACACTATTGCTGCTAATTCTAGATCATGCGTAGGATAATTCTTCTTATGTGCCTTCAATTGTCTGGATCTATATGCAATGACATTCCCATCCCGCATAAGTACACACCCAAGTGCATGGTGTGATGCAATACTATAGATCATATACCTTTCTCCACACTGTGGACATGAGGAATCCGGGAGCCGACCCGTGTTCCGTTCTTTCTAGGGGTTTAGGAATTAATTTTCCTTTATTTTGAACTTGTTCTGAAGAAAAGAAAAAAGTATGTGAAAATAGATATAGAGTCGCCACTTGGTCTTTAAGGAACCAAGAAACCTAATTTTGACTCACCCAAATGGATAAAGGGCACCAGCCCTTCATAACCAAAGAACTTGGCTCGGGTTTTGGTACGAGAGAGGAATGAGCCTTTGTCATGACTAAAACACCCTCAACTCGCCCCATCTTTTGACGGGCCTCAATTGCATCCAAATAATCATCTTATACTATGTTTGGTTTGACAATTAATACTATGATAGTGTACTATATCTCATAAGAATCTTGAAATGGAAGATTAAAAGAAAGATATCATTCATAAGATCTAAGCCAAGTATAAAATAATGCAAAAGTTGAAGATCACACAAACAAACCTAGGAAAAATTGTCTAATCACATATCAAGTAATCAAGTTTTCCTAGTCTAGGAGGGGGACATGGATTGTTCTTGAAACAAATAATCAAAGAAATCACAAACATGCTTAGCAAGCTAGTATGATGCATGTTGATTCTTGAGAAAAGAAGATCTTTCAATCCCCGGGACGGATGAGAAAGGAAGATTCAATCGATGGGAAGCATGAACATTTGATCAACTTCATTCCTTGTAATCTTCTTAGATTAAGAGTTACAAAAACGCCAAATCTTGCATGGATGCAATGTATGAACCTAGAATGCGCAAAGCTTGTAGTGTGTTTTGTGTTCATGGATTTTCTAAAGTGACTTTGAAGTCTAAAATATGTATGAATGAATGAATAATGTCATTGTAGGATATGTGCAAATGTAGTATGAACTACTTCCTAAGAGATGAGCTAATTTGGAATGCATGTAAACATCTAATCAAAGAATAAAAGTTAAAACATTCTTGCTGTGAATAGTGGACTGAACAGTGAGTTGATATTGTAAAAATGGAAATGTGAGCATAGAAATGTTTTTAATCCATGATTTTTTTATGGAGATCATCGTTATTGTATCTAGAACACATAGAAAAAATCCAAATCACTAATGAAGTTATAGATTGAGAGAAATCATATAAACAAGAGAGATTACTCAGAAATAGAGTTTGTACTGTCGACTGAAATAAAGAAAAATCTTAAAAAATGAAAACAAAACATTTTGAGGCCTATATTATATAGAATATGACACTGAAGTTAAAGGGAAAAATGAGTTAGGACCACTCTCTTTGGAAAGTTTTTTGAAAAATAAGTTGCAAGTCAACTAAGCTGCTGTGACAGTAAAAACAAAATGTTTGTAAGCAAAGTTTGGGTCAAAATGGACCCCTTCCAAGTGTTTATAGATCAAACGAAAAATCATGGGTGTTCTCTAATGAGTTAGGAAGCCTTTCTAAGTGGTCTTGTAATTATCTTTTGAGTATTGAACTCAGAATAATATTTTAAAGTTGAACTACTCATTGTTTTGATGATTTTGAGGTAGCAAATGTTTTGTTTCTTGAAATCAAAATGATGGGTTTAAGAGGGTTTTTAAATAGTGGTTTTGAGGGTATATTTTCAGCTCTCAAAGAAGATTATAACAACTTAGGAAACCAACATCAAACTCATCATCAAGAACTCCCAATATTACTTGTACAAACATAGTTTTGTTTGAGAATATGACTTCAAGAATACATATGAATGTATTGAAGTTAGAATCATCATCCATCAAACATGCCTTTGAGGTCAAGAGCTACTATCCATAAGGACTCACTCTCCTCAAACAACATGTTATCTAGATGATGATAAACATGTAAGTAAACAAAGAAATAATCAAAAAAGAAATTAGGTAAGAAGATATGAAAATAGTTTGTAAACAAGAAAATAAACAATCAATAGATAATCAATGAGATATTGGAGTTATAGCGGTGTTTCATTCATAGATATTGACATTTATACATGGAAGTAGCTTCCTAACTCAAGATTGCTCAAAAATGGTGATTGGAGAGGATTTGAATGTGAAGTATAAGAGAGTTAATGGAAGAAAACAATATTAGAACTCACTTTCTTCTAGAAAATAGTAAAAGGAAGCTCGTTTCTCACCTCTAATTCTAACTCTATCTCTCATTCTCTCTACAACTTTCTAAAGCTTTGCACTTAATCGCCCTAAAATGAAGAGAAAAGGGGGGTTTATATAGGCCAATTTGGGGTGGTTTTGGGATTTCAGAAGTGCTCCAATTGGTCATAGACTTCTGTGAACAAGAAACTACGTTGTTTCGACTTCCAATTATTCAATTTGGACCCGCAAAATAAATTACAAAAATGGATTTGTCAACGGTTGAGTGTCGTTATGGCACTGGCCATGTTCCGTGGAGGCAGTGGCCTAGTGCCGCTGCGGCACTGCTCCTCAGACGCCTAGAAAATTACATTTAGGCCCCCAAAGGTTCTGATATTTGTGAAAAGGCCATATTTTGTCCGAAATTCACAGAAAATGCGTAAAAACACCAAATTGAGCTTGTGATGTACTGTGGGAAATGTAATGAAGTCTACTTTCCATTATAAACAGTTCAGAGATAGGCCACTTTGAAAAGTTTAGCGGTATTCGAGATAAAAGCCGATTTGATCGCCTTTTTCACCTTCAAAAATTCATAATAAATCCTTTTTAAATCCAGAAATTATGTGTGATATATCGTTGGAAATCTATTGACCTCTAGTATCCATAAAAAAATTTGAAAAATGATACGGTGCTCCGGTTTCAATGTCAACTTCTAGGTCAAACTGGTCAAACTAAGGACCTCCAGGAAGTTCTGGGAACCTTTGGGAGCTCCCAAGAGCTGACGTTTTGGTCCAATTTTCTTTTAAAACTCGTTTTAGTACTTTTCACATGATCTAGGATGAACTCAAAACTTTTGGGTGAATTCAAATGATTTCGGTCAAACCTTGGTTAAACTTTGTCAAACCGGTCACCGAGGACTTTCTGGGAACTTTCGGGACTTCTGGGCGTCTCTGGGAGTTGACGATTTCATCTGATTTTGCTTCAAAACTAATTTTATTACTTTTCTTATGACGTAGCGTGTTTCCAGAACTTTTGGTCCAAATCTGGGAGTGTTTGGGCTTTCAGGGGCATTTTGGTCATTTTGATCCTTTTGAGAGATAGGATTAACTTCCAGGAGTCATTTTTGAGTCTTTTTCAATCATTGTGAATCACCAAGCTATGGGTCTCCTAAATCTGATAGCCAACAAAATGGGATGTCTACAGTTTGCCCCTCTTTGGCATGAACTTGCGAGGCAACGCATGTCGCAAGCGAGTGTCAAAGCTTTGAAGAGATAGGTCTTTTGGAGGCTATAGATTTAGGACAAAAAGTGTTGCAAAGTTGCAGTGATAGAAAAGCATGATGCTGAGGTCAGTGTTGGTCATGCTATGCGTGAGCTGCCTATGTATCCTAAGGGGAATCAGACCAGGACGTAGTTCGGGACACAAAGGAACAAATCACACATGCATAACAAGACAGACAGATGCTATGCTATGAGGATGATATGCAATGCATGAATGTTATATGAACTATCTACTGAGTTATGGTGTGATCATATTATGACTATGGTGTCTTTGCCAGCCTTAATGGGTTTTATGCATGCTTTTTATAGTGCTGATGATCCTAGCATGAGCTAGTGATGTGGGTGCGTGCCACTCCGAGTGAACTTATGTCGTAATAGTGTTACGGACTATGATACAGTGGTTGGCTTTAACAAAGACACCAAGGTTTGGAAGACTTTGGGGCTCGGGGCAAATATCTTGAATTTTGGCTAGTGTGTTTAGCAAGAGAATAGGATCAGATGTGGGGTCCTTGAGGACGACAATTAAAGATAACCGATGGACACGGAGCCCTGGATACGAAACGATGAATGAGGAAGCTCAAGACAACCAATAGGTAAGGGAGCTCACAATAACTGACAAGCGAGGAAGCTCACAATAAGTTGAAGGCGAGGGAGCTCACAATAAGCGGTAGGCAAGGAAGCTCACAATAAGTGAGGAAGCTCACGATAAGTGGTAGGAGATGAAGCTCACAATAAGTGATAAGTGAGGAAGCTCATGATAACCAATGGACATGGAGCCTTCGATTGTGAATAGACAATGCTTGCCCCGGGAGTCGGGGTCTCTTGACTGTTGGAGGTGTTTCAATCGTTGGGTGATTCTTGCGGTGACCAATCCAGAACATTGGTTTAAGCTTCTAAGAGCTGATGTTTTTTTTTTTGCTTTCTTTTGCTAGGGATGGTGCTGGACTCTCTAAGAATCTCTCTTAACTCTCTTCTGACCGAGAACCAAGATCCATCTCTGAATCACTTGTGGTTGATCAAATTTTGCAATGCCCAATCCAAAAGAGCCAGTTAGGACCTTCAGGAGCTGATTCCTTTCTTGATTCTTTTAGAATCTCTCTTTCAATTCTTGACCTAGAACCAGGATTCCATCTCTGAATCTCTTGCAGTTGATCAATTCTTTTAACCGAGAACCAGGATCCATCTCTGAATCTCTCGCGGTTGATTAAATTTTGTAATGCCCAATCTAAAAGAGCCGGTTAGGGCCTTCGGGAGCTGATTCATTTCTGGACTCTCAGAGAATTTGTCTTTTAACTCTTGACCTAAAACCAGTATTCTATCTCTAAATCTCTCACGATTGATCAAATCTTGAAATGCTTAATCCAAAAGAGCCGGTTAGGGCCTCAAAGAGCTGATTTCTGCTTGTATTTTCCTGCTGGGGATGGTCTGATAGACTTTTAGACTATTGAGGATAAATTGAATCTGTTGGGGATGAAACGACTCTACTGGGGTGGAATGGATGAGATGCACTCTTCTAGGGAAGAAGGAAATACGCCCACTGATGGGAGTAAAGGTATCATTCTCTTTTAGATGAAGGATACGTAGATGATCTATGGTGGCTATGGATTTGACATTGATGGAGGACAATGATCAATAGCCACTCATGGACTTATGTTTCATGGATGAGGAAAGATAATCAACAGCCACTCATGGACTTATGTTGCATGGATAAAGGAAGATCAACAGCCACTCATGGACTTATGTTGCTAGGATGAATGAAGATCATCAAATGCCACTCATGGACCTATGTTGCATAAACTAAGAAAGATGATCAATAGCCACTCATGGACTTATGTTGCTAGGACGAAGGAAGATCATCAACAGCCACTCATGGACTTATGTTGTTTGAACCAAGAAAGGTGATCAACAGCTACTCATGGACTTATGTTGCTAGGAGATGATGGTAAACATTCGGCGATTTGGAAAGGGATAAAATTTGCATTTAACCTAAGTTTAGACACTTCTCATGCTGACGCCTTGACTGATGCAGTAATACTGTTTTGCTTCTCCTGCTTCTCACTTTGAAAATTAGTCACTGTTGACTTACATATTTGAGACTACGATAGACTCAAAAACTGATAGACATCGAAACACGAGGGCAACACATTTGACACCAAATTGGAAGAAACTCCACTTGCCAAGATTTGATGTGCATTTGTCATAGATGATACCATTTCACTCCTCATCTTAATATGGTAGCACTTTGCTTATAAATGTGATTTTTGAAAATTCCTCCCTATTGATCTAGTCGATTCTCTGCTTTTCCCAGGATGTACTTTGAATTAGTGCCTTATCTTATAGAATAAAAGATGCCCCATTTCAAAATTTATTAAAATAACTTGGTGACTTGAAAACTTGCCCTTGGTCTGAAGGGGTTGGGCGGCAAACAAAGTTTGCCCCTAGTTTGAAGGATGGTTCATTGGAGGCTTTGCGCAAATGAGGTAGGTGACCGAAGTTTACCCCTTGTATGAAGGGTAGATAGTAAAATTCAGGCAAACAAGGCGGATAGCCGAAGTTTGCCCCTAGTGTGGAAGGTGATTTTCTGGCTTGATTCAAGGACCATGACTTTAATCTCTCAAACGCTCATAACTTTTGCCTAGGGACTAGTGAGGTGACCTAGCGATCTCTTTTCTCTCTTTTGTTATTGCTCACTATGGATTTAGTTCTAATTTTTGCCTAGGCGTCTTTTCAGATTTTTGTCCTAGCAAGCTATCCTTCTTTTTTTTAAGAGTCTGCCTACATACCCTTGAGCAGGGATCAGGTCCAACTTAGTTCGGGCCAAGGCTTTGAAAGAAAAGAGGGTTGACTATGATGGTATTGACCGAATTGATGTGGTTGCCTATGTATCCCGGAGTGGGAATCAGGTCGAGCGTAGTTCAAGGTAAGGCTTTGGAAGAAGAGGGGTGAGGGTTTTTCAAACCAATCATCAAAGAAGTTCAAACTTAGGTCACTTGTGGTAGCCTTGAATAAGAGGATTCAGTTTCGATCTCCCTTTCTTTTCTTTTATGTTTTTGCTTTTGTTTTGAGGATTGATCCTTTTCACTTTCGCCTAGCCAATCAAATTTTCTTTTTATATAGTTGATTCACGTGAGATCTTCTATCAGAATTCCAGAATGTGCATGTCAGCTCTCGAAATTTGTTTGTGGGCGGTCCGACCTTTTAAAATATGAACTAGACAAGTTTTCATGATTTACCTTGAAGTGTACGAATCTTTTTATCACCACAATTTTCTTTCTTTCATTTTCTCCATTATTTTGACTAGCTAGGATCAGATCTTGAAAATCAATACCTTTTAGCTCTAACTTTTGCCTAGGTACCCTTCCGGGTTTTCAACCTACCGAGCTTTTCATTTTCTCTTCTTTTTTTTTCTCTCTTTTGATTTTGTTTTTCTTTTTGAAAGTTGAGATGAAACTCACTGAAATGTTTGGCTACCATCAAGGACCAAGTCCGTACAGATTTGCGTGGCTACCAACTGGGTTGGGCCCAAGGCTTTGAAATAGCGGAAAAAGGGTGTTGGGAAAGTCCCAAGTTAGTTCCTAGTATGTCTTTTCGAGATTGAGCAAACACATCTTTGAAATTCTTAAAGTAAGACTAATCATTTCTCAGCTCTTATTCGGTGTCAGAGCGAAATTGACTTAGACTTTTCAGGGAATTTGTTTTTTTTTTTTTGCAAATATTTATTAGCAAAGTAATATCCATGGTATTTTGAAAAGTGGCACTTTTGGTTCACTGATTCATTCTTTTATGACTAGACACATTACGTTAAGGAAAATGAGAATTTATCCCATCAAAAGAGCATGATTATATTACTCGACACAGACTCATAACAACTCGATGAGAGACATGCTTGACCACAAGACTAAACTTGAAATAGTTTCAAAACATAGGACAGACACGACTAGACTCGACTTGGTGTCAAATGGAGTGTCACGGTGACTCGCTTATTCTTTTCTTTTCTTTTTTTTTTTAAAAGAGCATCCTCATTTGTTTTGCTAGAAACAGTCCCAAACACCACCACTTCACTTGTACAGGTTCAACATTCATGGGCCTCAACGAAGTGGATCATTTGGACATATGAGCCAGGGGCTTTAGGTTTGATGAAGCCAGGGACTTAGGTTCGATAAAGCAATGGGCTTTTTTGTTCCATAGGGTTGGACGGGTGGTGGCTCAATGATTTTTCGAGACCGATGAGGTCTTGGATATCATGGCAAAGGCTTATGCTATTGTCGATGTCATGGCCTAGGCCTTGGTGTGTTTATAACGGTCTGCGCTAGCCTACGAACAAGGCAATGAATTCAAGGAGGTAGAAAAGTGTCCTTACCCGGGACTACGATAGAAGTAAAATCCAAAATTAGCAGAGGCGCGAAATAGTTGTTATGTACTCCTAGTGGGGAGAGATGATCCGAATTTTGAAGGATTTATCGATGTGAACCGATGATGGTTGCGGTGTGTATACAATTTCTATACAATTATTAGGATGAGTGAGGATGATGACATGTATGCATTTGATGTGTAGGATTGACACATGTGAGACTGACGAGATGTGCGTGGATGCAAATTGACATGAATTGTGTATACACATGAGACAAGCATGCGCATGCAAGCCCTAATATATATGATGCCCCTACTTCTAACATATAGCTGTTAAGCAAATAAGGTCCTAGGCATATAAAGTGTGCTAACATTACTTTCCAGTGTGATCACCATGGGGGAAAGAAGAATTTCTAGGATATTTGGGAGATTTAGGGGAATTTAACAAAGATTTCTGTGATTAGGACAGAGTTTATGGAAGAAACAGATATTTTTGGGTGAGTTGGATAGAGTTTCTAGGAGAGACTGGAAAATCAAAGTTTCTGGGAAAAGCAGAGATTTCAAGGTTTCTGGGAGAAACTGGGATTTCTGGGAAATCTAAGTGGATTGGACAGAGTTTTTGGGAGAAACTGGGAAATCAGAGTTTCTGGGAAAAAGAGGAATACGTGGGTGATTCGGACAGAAATTCAGGGAGTAACAAGTCTATTAGAGTTTTTGGGAGAAACTGAGATTTCAGGGTAATCTGGGGGAGAGTTTTTTAGAGAAACAGGTATTTTTTGGGCATTTTTTAGAGAGTTTTTGAGAGAAACAAGTATTTTCTGGGAAATCTGGGAGATTTGGACAGAATTTTTGGGAGAAATATGGATATCCGAATGAGTTGGGCAGAGTTTCTGGGAGAAACAGGTGTATATGACAGGAGCATGTGATGATGGTGATCATATTGCCTAGCAAGTTATCATACTCCTGTGACTTTGGATGGAAAAACAAGGTTCGCGGTATACATCTTTGTGATCATGGAGCAGACATCCTTATCATAGTGCCTAGGCAGGTCAACTCAATGTAATCATATGTGAGTGATTGCCTTGGGAATCATAAGAAAGAGGTTCTGTTCTATGCTACATAAGCGTCTACACTGCACAGGCAATCCCTTCAGGGCATATCACATTGTCTTATCTGAAAAGATAAATCAATAGTCCTATGACAAGTTTTATAGGAATCTATATGCAAAGGCTAGGTTTAGTCAAAGAGGGTCCGTTGACAAGTGTTTCAATAAACCATCAGAGAGACAGTATGGAAGTTTTTACTCTTTTTGATATACCTTGGAAGGTACAGTATCAATGGTGACTTGTGCCCTGGCACAGCAAGACCTGAACAATGTCAGCGCCGTGTTTCAAACACAGTCGAAAGGGGAAATTCAGAAGTGCAATGCGATGAACTAGACACAGTAAATAGATGATTTTAAGGATGCTTCTTATGGATCAAACCAAGATGATTATTTTGTTTTTTTAAAAATAAAAATCCCCAATGGAGTCGCCAGATTGTGGACATGCGGTCCGGGAGCCTACCACTGTTCCGTTCTTCCCGGGGTTTAGGAATTGATTTTCCTTTGTTTTGAAAGTGTTTTGAAGAAAAGAAGAAAGTCTGTGAAAGCAGATACCGAGTCACCACTTGGTCTTTAAGGAACCAAGAAACCTAATTTTGACTCACCCAAATGAATAAAGGGCACCGGTCCTTCATAACCAAAAAACTTGGCTTAGGGTTTTGGCACGAGAAAGGAAGGAGCCTTTGTCACGACTAAAACACCCTCAACTCGCCCCGTCGTTCGACGTGCCTCAATTAGCATATGAATAATCATCTCATACAATGTTTGGTTCGACAATTAATACTATGATAGTATATTACATCTCATAAGAAACTTGAAATAGAAGATCAAAAGATAGGATATAATTCATAAGATCTAAGCCAAGTATGAAACAATGCAAAAGTGAAAGATCACACAAACAAACCTAGGAAAAATCATCTAATCACATATCAAGTATTCAAGTTTTCCTAGTCTAGGAGGGGGACATGGATTGTTCTTTAAACAAATAATCAAAGAAATCAAAATGATGCTTAGCAACCTAGTATGATGCATGTTGATTCTTGAGAATAGAAGATCTCTCAATCCCGGGGACGGATGAGAAAGGAAGATTTGATCGATGGGACGCATGAACATGTGATCAAGTTCATTCCTTGTAATCTTCTTACATTAAGTGTCCCAAAAACTCCAAATCTTGCATGGATGTAATGTATGAACCTAGAATGTGCAAAGTTTGTAGTGTGTTTTGTGTTCATGCATTTTCGAAAGGGACTTAGAAGTCTAAAATATGTATGAGTGAATGAAGAATGTCATTGTAGGATATTAACAAATGTAGTATGAACTACTTCCTAAGAGATGAGCTAATTTAGAATGCATGTAAACATCTAGTCAAAGAATAAAAGTTAAAACAGGCTTGCTGTAAATAGTGGACAGAATAGTGAGCTGATCTTGTAAAAATGGAAATGTGAGCTTAGAAATGTTTTTAATTTATGATTTTTTATGGAGATTATCCTTATTGTATCTAGAACACATAGCAAAAATCCAAATCACTGTTTAAGTTACAAATTGAGAGAAATCATATAAACAAGAGAGATTATTCAGAAACCGAGTTCGTACTGTCGACTAAAATGTAGAAAAATCTTAGAAAATGAAAACAAAATATTTGGAGGTCTGTATTATATAAAACGTTCCCTAAAGACACTGAAGTTCAAGGGAAAAATGACTTAGGACCTCTCTCTTTGGAAAAGTTATCTGGAAAACAAGTTGCAAGTCAACTAAGCTGCTATGACAGTAAAAACAGAATGTTTGTAACCAAAGTTTGGGTCAAAATGGACCCATTCCAAGTGTTTATAAATCAAACCAAAAATCATAGGTGTTCTCTAATGAGTTAGGAAGCTTTCCAAGCGGCCTTGTAATCATCTTTTGAGTAGTGAACTCAGAATAACATTTTAAAGTTGAACTACTCACTATTTTGAAGATTTTGAGGAAATAAATGTTTTGTATCTTGAAATCAAAATGAGGGGTCTAAGAGGGGTTTTGAAATGGGGGTTTTGAGAGTATATTTTTAGCACTAAAAGAATATTATAACCAATTAGGAAACCAACATCAAACTCATCATCAAGAACTCCTAATATTACTTACACAAACATAGTTTTGTTTGAGAATATGACTTTAGGAATACATATGAATGTATTGAACTTAAAATCATCATCCATCAAACATGTCTTTGAGGTCAAGAGCTACTATTGATAAGGATTCACTCTCCTCAAACTACATGTTATCTAGATGATGATAAACATATAAGTAAATAAAGAAATAATCAAAAAGGAAATGAGGTAAGAAGAGATTAACATAGCATGTAAACAAGCAAATATACAATCAATAGATGATAATCAATGAGATATTGGACTTGTAGCTTGGTGTTTCACTCATAGATATTGACAATTGGACATGGAAGTAGCTTCCTAACTCAAGATTGCTCAAAATCAGTGATTGGGAAGGATTTGAATGTGAAGTGTAAGAGAGGTAATGGAAGAAGACAAGATTAGAACTCATTTTCTTATAGAAAAACAGTAGGAGGAGGCTCCTTTCTCACCTCTAATTCTAACTCTATCTCTCATTCTCTCTACAACTTTCTCAAGCTTTACACTTGACCCCCTAAAAATGAAGAGCAAAGAGGGATTTCTATAGGCCAATTTGGGGTGGTTTTGGGATTTAGGAAGTGCTCCCATTGGTCCTAGACATCTGTGAACATGAAACTACGTAGTTTTGACTTTCAATTATTCAATTTGGACCCCCAAAATAAATTACAAAAATTGATTCATCAGGGGTTCAGCGCCGCTGTGGCAGTGGCCTAGTACTGCCATGACATTGCTCCTTAGATGCCCAAAAATTACGTTTAGGCCACTAGAGGTTCTGGTATTAGTGAAAAGGCCATATTTCGTCCGAAATTCACAGAAAATGCATACAAGCTCCAAATTGAATTATGATATACCGTTGTAAAGGTAATTAAGTCTACTTTCCATAAAAAAAATAATTTGGAGATAGGTGACTTGGAAAATTTTTGACGTATTCGTGATAAAAGATGATTTGATCGCCTTTTTCACCTTTAGAAATTCAGAATAAATCCGTTGTAAATCTAGAAGTTATGTGTGATATACCGTTGGAAAGATATTGACCTCTAGTATCTATAAAAATTGTTTGAAAAATGATACAGTGCTTTGATTTTAAAGTCAACTTTTAGGTCAAACTGGTCAAACTAGGAACCTCCAAGAAGTTCTTGGAACCTCTGGGAGCTCCCAAGAGCAGACGTTTTCGTCCAATTTTCTTTTAAAAATTGTCTTAGTACTTTGTACATGATCTAGGATGATCTTGGAACTTTCGGGCAAATTCGGTTGATTTTAGTAAAATCCTAGTCAAACTTGGTCAAACCAGGGTCAAATCGGTTAACGAGGACTTTTTGGGAACTTCCGGAACTTCTGGAGGTCTCTGGGAGCTGAAGTTTTCATCTGATTTTACTTCAAAACTTATTTTTATTACTTTTCTTATGACGTAGTGTGTTTTCAAAACTTTTGGTCCAAATCTGGGAGTGTTTGTGCTTTCAGGGGCATTTTGGTCATTCTAAGCATTTTGAGAGATAGAACTAACTTTCAGGAGTCCTTTTTGAGTCTTTTTCAATTGTTGTAAACCACCAAGCTATGGGTCTCGTAAATCTGATAGCCGACAAAATGGGGTGTCTATACCTCTTAGGTATCACGAGTACTAGTGCAGAAGTCAATCTTTCCTTTAACTCCTGAAATGCATGCTCAAGCTTATTTGTGTATTCGTACTTCGTCTCCTTTCCTGTTAAATTTTTCAATGGTCTTGCTATCTTGGAAAATGTTTCTATGAATCTCCTGTAATATCCTACTAGACCAAGAAAACTTCTAACTTCCATAGCATTAGTTAGTCTGTTCCATCTTAAGACTGCATCAATCTTAAAATGGTCCACTGAGATACCAACTTGAGATATAACGTGTCCCAAGAATTTGACCTCCTCTAGGAAAAACTCACACTAACTGAACTTAGAATACAACTTATTATCTTAAAGCGTGTACATGGCAATCTGTAAGTGCTCCTTGTGATCTTACTCCATCTTGAAGTAGATCAGTATGTCATCAATGAATACTATAATGAATTTATCCAAATATGGTCTGAATACTCTATTCATCAAGTCCTGAATATTGTTGGAGCATTGTCAATCCAAAAGGCCTGACTAGAAAACCATAATGCTTGTATCTTGTCCTGAAGGCAGCCTTCGATACATCCTTCGGTCGAACTAATTGTTGGGTTTGTGCCCTCAAACCATTACTTTATATATGAGACATTGACATTTTAATATATGGATATCAGCTTTACATTTAGTTATGTATGTTTCTTTCATGAGATGATTGTTATCCTTAAGTATCATAGTAAGTAATTCGTGTATGTATGAGATACATACAAGTGAGATACGAATTACTATTGTTTGTTACTTAGAATGTGTCACAGTGGATGTTGAGACTGGATACTCATCAGGTTTACACTATAGCATGATTAACTACCATTGGATGGAGTGATTAATCTCAATCACTAGAGTTTAACTCTTAGTTAACATGCTAGTGCTTATAGTGCATTGACGGACCTGAGCTTTCCTGTTGACACTCAAGACTGTCAATCAGTTGATAGGAACTCATAACTTGTATAAGGTACGTGTTCTTAATCTTGAGACGATTATGAACACAGACTGTGGATATGGCTGCTTTGACTTACCAATCAGTGAGGTCTATAGAAGATCAACACCTGGGTATCTTGGGTATGTCATATTCATAGGGTTGTGAACATATATTGTCAAGACAGAATCTACCCTCTGTTTCAGAGTAAGCATTCCCTTGAGAATGTCACCAAGTCGATTACTGAGTGCTGCAGTCTTGTTGATAAGAGTTATCAACATGTTTAGTAATCATGAGAGATGAATGAGACTCAAGGAATACAAGAAGTAATCATGATTCAGGTTGACAGTAACAGTTATCCGACTACCTGAATATGATTACGAATGCTGAAGGTAGAGAGACATTAGTACAACATACAAGTCTAGTTATCGCTTCGGATATGTTCTTTTGCGTTGGAGTTCAGTTATCGTTTTATAGTGGAGTAAACGTTAACTGACCAGTTAGTTAGTTTACTGATCAAAGAGTTTGGTCATGGTAATTAACAAACTGGTCTGAGCCAACAATAAAGAGCCTAGGAGGTCCCACTCTAAGCTCCGCTAGGATACTTGGAAAGACACATGAGGAAGTTGTCAAGACAAGTTCGATCGATTGAAGTATGTTCAATCGATTAAAGTCTTGGCAGTCTCGATCGATCGAAGACTGTTCGATCGATCGAAGGTTCGATCGATCGAAGATCTTCGATCGCTAGAAGTCTAGGTCAGTTCTGGAAATCTATAAATAGGGCAGCTGCGTTCTGGAAAAGGAGTTCGTCGTTTTAGAACGTCAGAAGCTGCAGAAACTATTTTAGAGCCTCAAACCTTCTTTTTCCTCTCTATTAGAGATCCCACCATCTATAGTCTCTCCGGCAAGCATCCGTAGGAGACATAAGGGTGAAGACAACCTAGTGGAGGCTGCTGCATCACCAAGGAAGAATAAGGTAATCAGAATTGGGTTCAAGACACTAAGGTATAACTCTTGTCCTCTCTTGTGCGCATCTATGGAATTAACGAGTAGTAGATCCTGAGCTACTATTAAGTTTTTATAACTTGACTTTTCTGCTGAGCGTTAAACTTTTAACTTAAACCGATTTTTCCATCAATTGGTATCAGAGCCACGCTCGTTTGGATCTATAGATGCATTTTTGGAACACTATTTTGATTTGCATGTTGATTTTAGAACTGTTTTCGAAACGGCATTGTCACAGATCTGTTTCTGCAGTGTTATCGCAGCAGAATACAAATCTGTGATTGCATGGGATGCAAGGCAGGTTCGATCGATCGAACATGTTTCGATCGATCGAACATCCTCTGTACTCAATCGATCGAACAGTCTTTGATCGATCGAAACCTTCTGGTGTTCGATCGATCGAGACAGATTCTTTGTCAGGCTCTCTGTTTCACAGCTTTAAGGTGTTTTGAAATTAAAAGTTTTTTTAAAGTATTCTGAAAAAATTTTAAATCATTTTATGAAACAGAAAGTTCAAGTGATTGAACAGAGTTCAATCGATAGAAGGTTCGAGCGATCGAACGGTCTTCGATCGTTCGAACTGTGACAGAGAAGTAAGATGCTGTTTTAAATTCTAATTCAGTATGTAAAGAGTTTATATACTGTGTGAATCAATTAAGTGTTCCAATAGTTACATATATTTATTATGTATGTATGGATGCGTGTACGACTAACCCTTTTGCAGCTAGATTAGTCGCTATCTCCCATGGCACCAAGTCATTTGAATATTTTGTATTTAAATTGTTTGAGATTGGTGCATGTTGTAATTTAAGTTTGGTTTGGTTTTAAGGCATATGTAAAGGGCGCTGCGACTTCAATCCTACGAAAAGGAAAGTCGCACCGGTTTCCCTAGCCTTTTATTGTATTTTGTTGTTGCTATTTCTATTTCTAGAAAAATTGTAAGCTTCGAAAGAAGCATAGGACAAATGTAATAGAATTAGAAAATCCATGAAGATGGAGCAAGGAGCCGTTGTCCAGGAAGATGGAGCTGGAGGCGATCAAACCAAAAGGAAGTTCTATGGAGATAGAGCCATGGGAGATAGAGGCATTGTTTGGATGTCTTTATTTTCAATTTTAGTTTTTTATTTTATGTGATTGGTTTGTGATTGGCATTTAATTATATTGTTACTACTTGCATGCACGTAAAACAAGTTTTCTAAAATAAAATTCAAAAACCATTTCAACACAGTAGTAAACATTGGATGTTTATGGGTAATGTGTGGAAACATTTTTTTTAAAGCAAAATCCTCAATTTCTAAATCTAGTGGGAGAGGGTCTTATTAATTGACACCCACGATCTTCCATTAATGGTTCACTGTAAGATGAGTAGTGCATTCTGTGTCACCTCGCCAGGGGTGATCATTCCATACGGAGGGTGCATTACTCATTGGTTACTAGATGTGAACTTCTTTTGATAGGATCAATCAGACGTGTTAGAGGGTGACCACCACACGGAGGCGCTACTTGAGACGGCTGTAATTGGATCTTAGTTAATGGTACACACTAGCTAAGCTATGGATAAGGGATCCCACACGGGACATTATTTAGAAACTTAGAGATCAAAAGGGATCGAGAGTCATAACTTGTTTTGCAAGAGTTGCATAGCGGACAAGTCTTGATTAATCGAAAAATCAAAAATTGACCACCACACGGAGGCTTTATTCTTTTGTTTCGATATTCTGGTGACTTTGTTTTAAAATAAGAGTTTTTAAGGATTTTTTTATTTCAAACTGTCTAATTCTGATATCCATATTTATTTTGTTTGTTTGATTTTCAGTAATCATAATGTCTGGATCTGCATTTAGTCCACTTGCAACCATACTCACTCAAAACAAGTTAACTGGAAATAACTACACTGAATGGAAACGTAACATTGACATCGTGTTAACTGCGGAGGATCACATATATGTCCTCACCACCCTATGCCCCGAAGAACCCGCGAGTTCGACAAATGGAAGAAGTCGAATGGAATGGCTCGTTGCTATATTCTGGCCTCAATGACTGGTGTGTTGCAACACCAATTCCAATCGAATGATTCTGCTAGTGACATTATCACATCCCTCAAAAAGATGTTCGGGGAGCATGGCAGGCCTGCTAGACAGGTAGCCATGGAAAAGATAATGAGTGCAAAGATGTCGGAAGGGACTCCAGTCAAGGAACATGTTTTAAAAATGATTGGTTATTTAAACGAGCTGGAGACCCTAGGTGCCAACATCGATGCACAGACCCAAGTTGATATGATCCTCAATTCGCTGTCGCCTTCATTCGCTCAATTTAAACTTAACTATAATATGAATCAAATGAATTTTTCAATGAGCGAATTAATGAGTTCTCTTTTGGCAGTGGAAGGGGTGATCAAACCTGGGGTCAACGTCTTGAACGTTGAGAAAAGCGCTTCCTCTTCCAGATCAACACCAAAAGGAAAGAAAGGGAAGAAGAAGGCTGGTACTGGTGGTCCAAGTGTTGGACCGGTCCCTAAGATTGCAAAATCTAAGGGAAAAGGTAAGGGCAAAGGGAAGGTGGGTGGCCAAGGCAAAGGAAAGTGTTTCTAGTACAGTGAGAAGGGCCACTGGAAGAGGAACTGTCCAGAATTCTTAGCTACAAGAGTTCAAGGTATGATTGAATCACATGTGATTGAAGTAAGTTTTATTACGGATACTTTAAACACTTGGTGCATTGATTCTGGTGCGACTAACCATATCTGTAATTCATTGCAGGGGTTCAGATTAACCAGGAGGTGCAGTGATGGGGAAATCATACTTACTCTAGGTTTTAGTGCAACCGTTTCTGCGGTTGCTATAGGAGTCGTAGTTTTAGAATTTCTAGACAATAAAGTTTTGATTTTATCATATGTACTTTACGTCCCTTCAATGAGACGTAATTTAATTTCAGTTTCTAATTTATCGAATAATGGTTATTCTTTTCATTTTGGAACTGAAGTTGTTATTAAAAGAAATAGTTCTTTTATATGTTCTGGTGTTAAATCAAATGGTTTGTATGTGATCACTCCCAATATTTCTAAAGATTCTTGCTTGGAACTTAATAACTCAATGGTAACTATACCATCTATAAGAAAAGAACCTTCCACTAATCCAACAAGGCTTTGGCATATGAGGCTTGGCCATATCAATCTAAATAGGATTGGCAGACTAGTCAAAGAAGGTGTCTTAGGCGATTTGGTTCTCGAACCAATGGAAGTCTGTGAGTCTTGTTTAGAGGGTAAAATGACCAAAAGGCCCTTTCCTGCAAAGGGCAATAGAACCAATGCATTGTTGGAATTAGTTCATACTGATATGTGTGGACCAATAAATATTAGAGCAAGGGGTGGTTATGAGTATTTCATAACATTTACTGATGACCACTCTAGGTATGGATATGTGTACCTAATGCAGCACAAGTCTGAAGCCTTTGAAAAGTTCAAAGAGTTTAGGGCTGAAGTGGAGAAGCAATTGGGCTCACATATCAAGGCCATTCGATCTGATCGAGGTGGCGAGTACCTCTCTAATGAGTTTATTGATCACCTCGTGCAGAATGGGATTCTGTGACAATTGACTGCACCTGGCACGCCTCAGCAGAATGGTGTAGTGGAGAGAAGGAACTGGACTCTTTTAGACATGACTAGGTCAATGATGAGTTATTCAGAGTTGCCATTATACCTTTGGGGTTATGCTTTGGAAACCGCTGGATACATACTAAATCTAGTACCAAGCAAATCTGTTCCCAGGACGCCACGGGAGATGTGGATTGGGCACAAGCCCTCTTTGCAACATCTCCGGATATGGGGGTGTCCGGCACATGTGCTGAAAGGAAAGATGAGCAAGTTGGATTCTAGATCAGAAGTATGTTATTTTGTAGGGTATCCAAAGGGTACTTATGGATGGTATTTTTATGATCCAAGAGAACAGAAAGTGTTTGTTAGTACTAATGCTGTTTTCTTGGAGGATGATTATATCATCAACCATACACCTAAGGGAAGGATAGATCTAAGAGAAATAGAAGGAGAGCCCTCAGTCCAACCCACAGTTAATAACAATTTAAATCAAGAAAATACCATTTCTTCACCCATTTCTACACCGGTACCTCGTCATAGTGGGAGGATTATCAGCCAGCCTGATAGATACATGTTCTTAGGAGAAGTTTTTGAAGCTATCTCCATAGAATCTGAATTTGATCCTACCACTTAGGAGGAGGCAATGGTTGATGTTGATTCAGATCATTGGGTTAAAGCTATGAAGGCTGAATTCGAATCTATGGATTCTAATCAGATCTGGGATCTTGTAGAACTTCCAGCCAATATTAAACCCATTGGTTGTAAGTGGGTATACAAGAGGAAAAGAGCATCTGATGGAAAGGTTGAGACCTATAAGGCTAGGCTTGTAGCGAAAGGTTATACTCAGAGGGAGGGCATTGACTATGAGGAAACCTTCTCGCCGGTGGCCATGCTCAAGTCCATCGGGATACTCTTATCCATTGATGCATGCCTAGATTATGAGATCTGGCAGATGGACGTCAAGACTATATTCTTGAATGGCAATCTTGAGGAGGACATATATATGCAACAACCAGAAGGGTTCATAGCTGGTCGAAAAGGTAACCTAGTATGCAAGTTGCAAAAGTCCATTTATAGGTTTAAGCAGGCATCTAGAAGTTAGAACATCCGATTTGACCAAGCGATCAAGTCGTTTGGTTTCATACAAAATCTGGATGAACCTTGTGTATACATGAAATGTGAAGGGAAAGTGGTGACTTTTCTTGTGCTTTACGTTGACGACATTCTACTCATTGGAAATGATGTAGCGGCATTGTCAACGGTCAAGGTTTGGCTAGCTAGTACTTTCGATATGAAGGATCTAGGAGAGGCGAGCTATATTCTTGGGATAAAGCTCTTTCGGGATCGCAAGCGAAAGATAATGGGATTGTCTCAAGCTGGTTATATTGATAAGGTGCTAACTAGGTTTTCTATGGATAATTCGAAGAAAGGTTTGTTACCTTTCAGATATGGTCTAGCGTTCTCCAAGGACCAGTGTCCAAAAACACAGGAGGAGAGGAATCGCATGACAGGAGTTCCCTATGCTTCGGCAGTGGGAAGTCTCATGTATGCGATGTTATGCACTAGACCAGATATCTGCTTTGCCATTGGCATGGTTAGCAGATATCAATCGAATCCGGGTCTACATCACTGGACAGCCGTTAAGCACATTCTGAAGTACTTGAGAAGGACTAAAGATTACATGCTTATGTACGGTGGTGGTGAGTTAATTCCAGTAGGATATACTGACTCGGACTTTATGTCAGATAAAGATTCAAGGAAGTCAACATCCGGACATCTCTTTACCTTAGGAGGTGGTGCTATTAGTTGGAGGAGCATTAAGCAGAAATGCATTGCAGACTCAACTACAGAAGCTGAGTATGTGGCTGCTTGTGAAGCCGCAAAGGAAGCTGTTTGGCTCAAGAAGTTCCTTATGGAGCTCGAGGTGGTACCAGCGTCATTGTCACCTATTATGCTTTACTGTGATAATAGTGGGGCAGTGGCTCAGTCCAAGGAGCCAAGGAACCACGGGAAGGGAAGGCACGTAGAGCGGAAATGTCATCTTATCCGAGATATTGTTCAACGTGGAGATGTGACTGTCACCAAGATTGCCACCGTTGACAATCTTGCTGATCCGTTTACAAAGGCCTTGCCACAGAAGGTCTTTGATCATCATCTAGATAGTCTAGGTCCCAGATGTAATCCTATATGGTTGTGAGTACAAGTGGGAGTTGGTTGGGTTTGTGCCCTCAAACCATTACTTTATATATGAGACATTGACATTTTAATATATATGGATATCAGCTTTACATTTAGTTGTATGTTTCTTTCATGAGATGATTGTTATCCTTAAGTATCATAGTAAGTAATTTGTGTATGTATGAGATACATACAAGTAAGATACAAATTACTATTCTTTGTTACTTAGAATGTGTCACAGTGGATGATGAGACTGGATATCTCATCAGGTTTACACTGTAGCATGATGAACTACCATTGGATGGAGTGATTAATCTCAATCACTAGAGTTTAACTCTTAGTTAACATGCTAGTGCTTATAGTGCATTGATGGACCTGAGCTTTCCTATTGACACTCAAGACTGTCAATCAGTCGATAGGAACTCATAACTTGTATAAGGTACATGTTCTTAATCTTGAGACGATTATGAACACAGACTGTGGATATGGCTGCTTTGACTTACCAATCAGTGAGGTCTATAGAAGATCAACACCTGGGTATCTTGGGTATGTCATATTCATAGGGTTGTGAACATATATTGTCAAGACAGAATCTACCATCTGTTTCAGAGTAAGCATTCCCTTGAGAATGTCACCAAGTCGATTACTGAGTACTGCAGTCTTGTTGATAAGAGTTATCAACATGTTTGGTAATCATGAGAGATGAATGGGACTCAAGGAATACAAGAAGTAATCATGATTCAGGTTGACAGTAACAGTTATCCGACTACCTGAATATGATTACGAATGCTGAAGGTAGAGAGACATTAGTACAACATACAAGTCTAGTTATCGCTTCGGATATGTTCTTTTGCGTTGGAGTTCAGTTATCGTTTTATAGTGGAGTAAACGTTAACTGACCAGTTAGTTAGTTTACTGATCAAAGAGTTTGGTCATGGTAATTAACAAACTGGTCTGAGCCAACAATAAAGAGCCTAGGAGGTCCCACTCTTAGCTCCGCTAGGATACTTGGAAAGACACATGAGGAAGTTATCAAGACAAGTTCGATCGATTGAAGTATGTTCGATCGATTGAAGTCTTGGCAGTCTCGATCGATCGAAGACTGTTCGATCGATCGAAGGTTCGATCGATCGAAGATCTTCGATCGCTCGAAGTCTAGGTCGGTTCTGTAAATCTATAAATAGGGCAGATGCGTTCTGGAAAAGGAGTTCGTCGTTTTAGAATGTCAGAAGCTGCAGAAACTATTTTAGAGCCCCAAACCTTCTTTTTCCTCTATATTAGAGATCCCACCATCTCTAGTCTCTCCGGCAAGCATCCGTAGGAGACATAAGGGTGAAGACAACCTAGTGGAGGCTGCTGCATCACCAAGGAAGAAGAAGAAAATTAGAATTGGGTTCAAGACACTGAGGTATAACTCTTGTCCCCTCTTGTGCGCATCTATGGAATTAACGAGTAGTAGATCCTGGGCTACCATTAAGTTTTTATAACTTGACTTTTCCGCTGCGCGTTTAAACTTTTAACTTAAACCGATTTTTCCATCACTAATAACTGATGATATCCTGAACATAGATCAATCTTAGAGAAGATACTTGATCCTTGTAACTGGTCGATTAGGTCATCTATCCGAGGAAGTCGATACCTATTTCTTGATCGTAACCTTGTTCAACTCCCAGTACTCTATGCAAAGTCGAAGTGTTCCATTCTTCTTCTTCACAAACAAAACTGGTGCTCCCCAGGGTGATGTACTCGGATGAACAAAACCTAAATCTTCAAGCTCCTGAACTTGCTTCTTCAATTCCAACATCTCAGTCGGCCCCATCCTATATGGAGTCTTAGATATTGGCAATGTGCTAGGTACTAGTTCCATACAGAAGTCTATTTTCTTTTCGGTGGAAGTCCTTTAATATCCTGGAATGCATCCTGAAAGTCTTGTACGGTATGAATCTGCTCCATCTTAAGTTTTGTACTATTACTACCAATCATAACTAAACCACTTGTCAAGAACATATCGCTTGTTGACTGACACTGAAATCTAATCGTCAGTCATCCTGGTATCGAAAATACAATCATCTTAGTAGGGCAGTCCAAATTGCCTTCATACTTAGTCAACCAATCCATCCCTAGGATAATGTCAAACTTTGACATTGACAGAACCACTAAGTCCGCTGGAAGATTCCTATCTCCCAAGGTCAAAGGGCAATCTCTGCACACTTTACCCAACTTAATGGTTACGTACAATAGTGACACATCATTAAGTGCTAGCTCAAGTGTTTGGGGTTCTAAACCCAACTAACGCATAATCTTAACAGCAATAAACAAACGTGCAGCTCCAGTATCGAATAAATCTTTAACTGGACTATGAAAGAGTATAAGCGTACCTTCCAAATGTTACTGCTCATCAGCATTAAAGCCTGCTTCTACTGGGATGATAGCATTCGTCCTTGTTTGATCTGGGGGTCCTTAAATTCCTTGAACTGGTGAACCATAGTATCTTCCTTGTGTTGTACGGCAATCCCTGCTCAAGTGCCCTGGCTTGTTGCAATTTCGACAGTTAGCACCCATCCGGTGGTTAACCCTGGAAGCAGTGCAGAACATTATAATGTGCCTTGGCTTTCCGCCGTTAAAACATCCTCCGTTATTAGTTGGCAAAGTTGTTAACAGTGCCAGAGGCTGGGGTTCCTTCTGGCAATATTTCTAGGGTCGAGAATAACCCTGTTGTGGCTTCTTGGTTCCCTCCCAGGTTCTCTTGTTTCCCTGAAAATTTTTCTGAGATCTCCAACCCTTGGTATTCCTTGGTGGTTGATTCTGGACACTCTTGTGTTGCTGAAAACTTCTCGATTGCTGGGGTCGATTCATCTATTGTTGCAGTGCGGGATAAGCGTCCTTTTCCAATCCTACTGCAAATCTGACAATCCCTTCAAATGACTAGTTCAGATGACCAACCATCATATATCTAAGGTCGGGGTTCAATCCTTAGTGAAATATCTTCACCTTCTTTTGTGGAGTGTCTATCATATGTTGAACAAACAGGGATAGACGCTCAAATTGTGTGGTATATCCGTGTATAGTCCATCCTCCTTGAACCAGATAAAGAAAGTTCTTCTCCTGCTGATTTCTCTCATATTCGGGGAAGTACTTTTCCAGAAATCTTTCTCAGAACATCTCCCAAGGCATCATCCTTGCAGCATTTATCCCTACAATGGCTCGCTCAGCTTCCTACCAATTTGCGATGGCGTAGGTGAGCTGAAACGTAGCAAGCCAACGCTTCTCTTGTGTACTACATTCTAATGCTTAAAAAGTCAACTCCATTTCTCTTATCCATTGCTCAGCTTTCCACAGTTCGGTTTATCCGTCAAACTTTTCAGGACGGAGTCCATGAAAATTTGTTAACTCTTGTCTCCAGTTTTCATTTGCTGAAATGGTGTCACTGGGGGTTTAACAAGTCGCTGATTGGTAGCTTGGTTGTACTGTTGGGTTTGTGCCCTCAAACCATTACTTTATGTATGAGACATTGACATTTTAATAAATGGATATCAGTTTTACAATTTATAATGTATGTGTAGACACCCAATTTTGAACACACTGATAGGATTTAGGGTGGACAACGTCCTAGAGGATTCGATGATGAAAGTACACTGTGGAAGGTACTAGATTCCACTCAATCGAAAGAAAAGCCCTTTTTCATGCATAAATCTCGATTTTTATCAAAAATGTCTCTCACAATTCATATTCACTCAGGGTTATATGAACATGAAGTGTTCTAAATATAGTATTCTAGGTATCCAGAGATTCAATTTTAAAGAAAAGTTCAAAATCCATGCACATTTAAAAGTAATTTTGGAAAAGAAGTCATTTGATTTCAAAAAGATGACTAAAGTTCCGGAGGAATTCCGGACTTCAATTAGACTTCAATTCTCATTTCAAAACCTCCCGGAATATTTTTACACTAAAATTTAACTCGACAGCTTTCCAACGGTACATAAACGGATGATTTTAGACACCAAAAAGTATTTTTACAAAAATCTGGAAAAACAGTGCATGTAATTTTTTAAACAGAACTTAAGGGCAACTAGGGAACAAGAAATGCAGATAGCGGGTCCCACAAGTGGGGTGGTGGTTCCCCCCTTAACTGCCACCTATATATCATATTCGCCACCAAGCTCTTTCAGTTCTAGACCCTTCTAGAAGCCTCCCACTGCGAAGATATTTCCTGGAAACTGCATTTAGGCACCGAAATGGCCATTTTAACCCTTTTTTTATCTCTGAAAATCCTGTTTTAACCCTGAAACTTAAGAATTAAGTTTTCAAAACACTATATATATCCCATGCATCTCATATGAGATCATGTTGAATCATCTTAAAGAAGCCTTAAGTACACCATTGAATATACTCATATATACTTTTAATTTAAAAAAGATTTTCTAGAGGGAAGAAGTGAATTATGAATTAAAATTTCCTAAAACTAATCTCAAGATAATTAGATTAGATGAATTGGACTTCAATTGCCTCCCTTAACTTCCATGGATGAGTGCTTGAAGAACTTGATGAACACTTGAAGAAGAAGACTCTTCAAATCAACTCTGATTGCATAATTGAGAATCCTCCAAGAGGTAGACATCACAATTCATCTCTAATTCCTACTTTTATATATAGATCTATAAGCCTTGGAACTTGTTTGGTTTTGTTTTATTTGTTAGAACACTCATCTTCTTCCTCTCTTGTTCTTCACACACTTACATAGCTAGATCCCAGTCTCTTTTGATTTTGTTGATAATTCTTAAGTAGAGATTGATTTTCATTTTCAGTTTTCAGTTTTCAATTTTGATTTCATTCTTCTATTTAGTTCAGATCCATGCATACATTATGATATATATATGTGTGTGTATCTATTTTGAATTCCATGATGGTTTGGAAGTATGATCTATGAGAAAGATGATTCCTATGTTCATACTTTTCTCTTGATTATTCCTATAACCTAGAATTCCTATTGAATTTCATCTCCAATAGGATATTTGTAAGTCCTTTTGAACCATAATATTTAGTTCTTCATAGAACTTGAGGGCTAAATTGATTGGGAATAATGATAATTAAGTTGATCTATGAGTTTGATCTCTCTAATATGCTTCAACCATCACCTAAGATGTTTTTCTCATACTTTAAAATGAACTAGATAAATTTCAGCAAAACCGATTGGTTTTATCCATAAGATTTGGTACACCTAAACCCATAGTCTGGGTAAACTTTGATGAATTAGCTTTCATTCGATCCGTTTTGAGAGTCATTAGTATCCATGTGCTATTTTTAGAAGTTGTTGAGAAATCGGTTAAAAGATTTGAACATAGTCTCTTTGTGCTTGAATATCAAAAAATCTATAATAGTTATCGATTATCCGCTTTTTGGGGATGATTCCTAACATATGTATCTATAAGCCGATGTAAAATCGTGAGCATACGATCTAGTTAAGATCGTTTTCTAAACATTTAAAGTTGGCACATCTATTCTAGAATTTTCTAAGTTTTACTATAATCATGATTATGTATACAAAATTGTCATACCTTGATCACTCAACAACAATTAATGAATAAAACTTGGTTTAGAAATCATCTAGGATAAATGGATGAGAGATCAAAAGCTTAGATTAACATGATTAATGAATTTTTAGTATTTTTTGCATTTCTTTGTCAAATGATACCAAATTTCCAGAATAACAGAGTCAGTTTAAAACAACTTTTCAAAAACCTTAAGTTTATGACATGTCCATGGGATTAATTGTTTCACTAACTACAATGAAATAGCTTTTTTTGACACCGAATAGAGCTTCACATGATTGCTTTAGAATTAATTATGATTTTTACAAGCACAGTGGACAGTCCTAGTCCACTGTTCCCAAAACTCTTATTTCTCTAACTTCAAAAATGGTAATGAGGTTTGACTTCTTGGACAAGTTCCCTAAGACACGGGTCTAACTTTAGGTAAAAGGGTTTTAACCCAGCTCATGTTTAAGACCACTTTTGATAGGATTCATGAGAGGTTGCTGAATCTAGAAATTTGATTGATGACATCTTCCTCTTGTTTATCATGCATATCATTTGTTTTTTTGTATATTCGCAATGCTTTGGTATTTCTTGGTGTCTTAGTTCAGAGAATTGAATGCCGTGGATCCAGACTTTGATTTGTGGATTTGCCTCGTCTACATGTGGCATAGTGCCCATGTATCGTGTACTATTTCTAACCTTTCTCTTAGAATTTTTCTAGGCTTACAACTTTGATTTCAATGACACATTTCCTTTAGGATAGTCCCCATTTATATGCTTATATGTTAGAGAAATTTTATCTAGGATTGTTGCATGATTGTGTTACACGTTTCCTTTCTTTTTGTTTTTTGCGACTCCGCTTGAGTCAACCCAAATTAAGTCTTCTTGTTGCCTTTTGCATATCATGTGACATGTTTCCTTTACTTGCATTGGTCTCGGGCGGGACTAGCCACTGTGAGTATACCTCTCTCTTGTATTGCATGTGCATCCGATTTCTACTTGATTTAATCGATTAACATGATTTTCCTTAGATGTTCCCTTTTGATATGTATATATATTATCTAGTATGTTTGAGGAAACAACACCAATTATGAATCTAGAACAAGGATATTTGAATCAAGGCATACCGTTCGGTAGGGCGAGGTGGGGGTGCTTTAGTCCTGCATGGGCTCCTTTCCTTCTCGTACCAAGATCCCCGAACCTAGTTTTTGGTAATGAAGGACGTGTAACCTTATTCAATTTTGGGCGAGTCAAACTTGGGTTTCCTAATTCCCGATAAAAATTAGGTGGTGACTCTTTGTCTCTAGGATCGTGTGAGGAAGTTCTAGTTTCTCTAAAGTGTGCTCCTTTGATCCGTGTGGGGACACTATCGAGGGAAACACCTGGACGCCTGCGCATGTGTCCATAATCTGGCATCTCTGCTGTGGACTTGAACATGAAACTTATAGTTTCTTATCCTTCGAAGATTTGACTTAAGCCAATGAATATCTTGTTATTAATTCGATATTCGTGTTGTTTATGCCTACATTTGCATTTGCATTGTCCTTTCACCGCGATTGCTTGAGACCATTGCCATGTGGGTGGAGGGCCCTCTTTCCTCCATTTGTCAAGAGACTTTGGTAGCATGTAGTCATCGTTAGCCTTGCACCGCGTGCGGTATATAGAGTCATTGGCTTGCTAATGAACCTTTTATGAGACTAAAAACCAACCTTTGTATATAGTTTCTGTAGAACCCTTCTGATATGCTAAAAAATATTAGGTCAAAGTCAAGCCTCGCCACCTCAGCAAATAGAAGCTAGGTCCTCTTGAATTTGGACTGACTACACAGTATCCCGGTCTGTGACGTAGAATTGCCTGGATGGCCGTAAGCCCGGTTGTTCTTTCCACATGGACCCCGCATGGGCGCGCCCCAGTAGGCGTGGTTTCTTGGTCAACAAGCCTCGAGGCAGTTTCCTAGCCCAGTTAGAAGACTAAATGGAATGAGCAAACAGTTTCCTAAACTACTTAGGAAACATCCCTAGATTCATGCAAATCAGGCTGGAATAGATTAGGCTTCCTAATCTACAAACTTACCATGTACTGCTGGTCTCTTGCACCTATAGAAGAGGCCGCTTACCCCCATTAAAGGAGAGGACATTCGATAAAAAAGAATAGTATCTAATTCTCACTCATACGCATAAACTCGGTCGGTTTTACTGGTAGTGCCACCCAAACTATTGGCTCACCAGGCCCACCGGTGATCTGCTAGTGAAGCGCACTGACACAACCGTGGACGTAGGTCACCTCGTTAACGGGACCGAACCACATACAAGCTCTTGTGTCCCCATATCTCTTTTAATATCTCTTACCAATTTTTGGCATCATCAGTTTGGCACCGTATGTGGGAAACGATAAGTTTTTCACTAACAAATTCCTTGAATGATCAACATGCCACCGAAGACGGGTAAGAAAAATATTGTACCAACCGGTCAGGAAAACTTGCAGCTCGAGCAGCAGGCCGCCTCCATCACCTCCGAGTAAATGACGGCGGCGCTCGCGTAACTTCTGGAAGGCCAACGGCAAACCCAGTAGCCAATCAAAACACTGTTTGCCTTGTAAGAAAAGTGCCCTCAATCCAAGAACCAGACAGAGAAGAGTGCCCCTAACCAGGAGCCCGCAAGAGTCCGGAACCATACCCACTCTGCACCGGTATCCCCGTCGGATTAGGAAGACGCCCGGGATGGTGATCGTAGCTGATCGCCAAGGCACACTAGGCGGCAAGCTCGAATCAATCCTCGTCGGGTAGAAGATGCTAGAGACATCATCAATAGGCGACGCGCCACCAGGAGGGAGGAATCAGGGCCAAAGCCCCGGGAATCAGCCAAAGACCCTCCGGCCCAGAGTCGGGGAGATCTTAGGCATATGATTACCCTAAGCCGAAGCCGGGTTCTATCCCCGAGGATGACGCACTTCGAGGAGGAAGCATCATCATCAGACCTGATGTACCGCTCAAATATAGAAAGGAAAATCGGGCGAGATGTAAAGGCCCAGATCGAGGACTTGCAACAGCAAATTGAAAAACTGAGCCACAAGCAGCTCCATGACCATACCAACACGGAGACCGAGTCATCCTATATAACTCGAGTCACCGGATTCCCCATGCCACGGAAGTTTAAGCCACCGTATCTCAGCTCTTACGATAGGATAGGGAGCCCAGTGGATCATGTTTGCACCTACAGGGCCCAGAAGGCATTGGTCACCACTGTCGATGAATTACTGTGCCTAGCTTTCCCCAGCACTCTCAAAGGGCCAGCCGTGTAGTGGGTCAACACCCTTAAACCTCAAACGGTGGATGACTTCAAGATGCTGAGCAAGCTTTTCATTAGCCAGTTTGTAGGGATGCTTGATTGGTCACAATCGGACACTCAGCTATTGACTATCAAGCAGCGGAAGGGCGAATCCCTAAGGGAGTACGTGGACCGTTTCAATTAGCAGAGGCTCCAGATCCGTAACTTGAATGAAATAGCAGCCATCATGGCCTTCTGCTCGGGAGTTCAACACACCAAAGTTTCTACGTTGTTCCACCGAGACCGGCCGACAACCTTGGTGGAACTCTCGGGGAGGGTCGGGAAATATATTGACATGGAATAATTTCTGAAGTCCAAACATGCCAGTTTCGCAGGAGATGAGTCCCTGAAAGCTAAGCGGAGGCGTGAAGGCTCTAAGAAGGGTCCGGTAAACAAGCCCAGGCTAGACCAACAGAGAGGAGGCCGGGATCAGCCCCCGATCGCCTTTACGTCCCTTTCTCGACCAATCCATAAGGTCATGGCCGCCGCTGAGGCGCAGAGGTTGCTTTAGCAACTGGTAAAACTAAAAGCCCCGCCCGGAAAGTGGAATCGGGATAAGTTTTGCCGCTTCCATAGAGACCACGGTCATGACACAGAGGATTACTTTAAGTTAAAGATAGCCATAGAAAAACTGATCGAGCAGGGTCATCTTGCAGAAATACATCATGATAGATGGACGGCCTTCGCAGGGAGCCCGAGATCCTGGTCAAACACAACCTCTTGGTCAAATTAACGTGATCTCCGGAGGAATGTCAGGCGGTGGGGACTCACAATCGGCAAGGAAGAGGCATGCTCGGGCATCCCTGCCAGCTGACGTATTGACATTTACCTCCGACGATGCGCAAGGCATCCACTGCCCCCATGATAACTCGTTAGTTGTGATGCTCTCCATAGCTAATTACGTGGTCAAAAGGGTGTTGGTGGACATAGGCAGCTCGACCGATATCATGTTCGTGTCAGCGTTTGATCAGCTCGGGATGTCCAAGTATCGGCTCTGTACAGTAGCTACTCCCCTGGTGGGTTTTAACAGATCCAGCACCCAGCCGCTCAGTACCATGGAGCTCCCTGTTCTTATGGGAACTTACCCTCAGCAGATCTCCCTGCTGGCAAACTTTGTAACCGTGGAGGCCCCATCTGCCTACAATGTCATTCTTGGGAGGACTACACTCAACAAAGCCAGGGCCATCATCTCTACTCATAGCCTGACAGTTAAGTTCCCGACCCCTCAGGGACCCGGGAACCTGCGTGGAGATCAGGCGACCGCCCAGAGTTGCTATATCAGTTCCCTTCGCCGGTAAGTCTTCATAGAAATGCTGAACGTCCAGGAGATGTACTCGAGGAATCAAAATGATAGAGTGGGTCTGATCGAAGAACTGGATTAAGTGGCGTTGGACCCACAACTCCCTGACCGAATGGTCAGCATCGGCACCATGCTGGAGCCCAGCCTTTAGGAGAAGCTGATTTAATTCCTGCAACAGAGTCAGGATGGTGAAGCAGAGTTGCTATGAAGATATGCCTGGGATTGACCCCTAGGTAATGTCTCACCGACTTAACGTCAATCTAGATTCCCGTCCGGTGAAGCAGAAAAGACAGGGCATGGCCCCTGAGAGGCAAAAGGCAGTGTGTAAGGAGGTCGAGAAGCTCCTCAAAGCCCAATCTATCCGACAGGTCCACTATCCCGACTGGTTAGCAAACGTAGTATTTGTCAAGAAAAGCACTGGGAAGTAGAGGATGTGTGTGGACTTCACCGATCTAAACAAAGCCTGCCCTAAGGACTGCTGTCTACTCCCCCAGATAGATCTCTAGGTGGACTTCACAACCGGTCATTTGCTCCTCTCGTTCATGGATGCCTACTTCAGGTACAACAATATTAGCATATACCACGGGGATGAAGAAAAAACCTCGTTCATCACGAATCAAGGGACCTACTGCTACAAAGTCATGTCATTCTGCCTCAACAATGCCGAGGCAATCTCTCAGCGCCTGGTTAGTCACATGTTTAAGGAATTGATTGGGAAATTCATAGAGGTTTACATTGATGATCTGCTGGTTAAAGGCCGGGAAGAGTCTTATCACCTTGAGCATTTAGCCGGGGCCTTCAGCATTTTGAGAAAGTTTGGGATGAGGTTGAACCCGGCCAAGTGCATATTTGGCGCCTCATCCAGAAAGTTCCTTGGGCACCTAGTCAGCAGGCGGGGGACTGAGGCGAACCCCGAAAAAATTCAAGTCATCTTAAACATGCAGTCACCCAGGTTAACCAAAAAGGTACAGAGTTGGCCGGGTAAGTGGCTGTATTAAATAGATTTGTGTCCTGAGCTACCGACCGGTGTCTGCCATTCTTCAAGATCCTTCGTAAAGCTTTTCAGTGGTCAGAAGAGTGCAAGGAAGCATTCCAGGAACTCAAGAAGTATATGACATCGCCCCCTCTACTCTCAATGCCCACTCCAGGCAAGGAATTGTTCTTGTACCTGGCGGTGTCACCTCAACGGTCAGCTCGGCACTCATTCGAGAAGAGCACGAGATACAATTCCCGGTATATTACACAAGTCGAGCACTTCAAGATGCAAAAAGTAGGTACTCCCGCATTGAAAAGCTCGCATTCACCCTCATCACTTTAGCCCGGAGACTTTGCCCGTATTTACAGGCCCACGTCATCGTGGTCACTATAGATCAGCCCCTCCGTAAGATCTTAAGCAGGCCTAAAAAGTCCAGAAGGCTCATTAAGTGGGCCTTAGAGTTAGAAGAATTCGAAGTGGTCTACAGACCCCACACAGTAATCAAGGGACAGGCAGTAGTAGACTTCCTTGTTGAATTTACATACCGAGAAGACCCCATTGAAGAGCTCGACCCACCGGTCTTACCACCCGATTTATAATCAGATATCCCAACCTGGGTACTCTATGTAGACGGATCATCCAACAAACAGGGAAGTGGAGCAGGGATCATCCTAACCACGCTTGACGGGATCTAGCTCAAGTATGCGCTTAGGTTCGGATTCAAAGCCTCCAATAATGAGGCCGAGTCTGAAGCCCTCATAGCCGGATTACCGCTGGCCACTTCAATGGATGCATCGCAAGTCAAGGGGTACAGTGACTCTCAACTCGTATTAAATAAATTCAAGCAAGAGTATGAGGCTCAAGAAGATAACATGATAGCTTATCTATCCCCTGTCCGAGCAGTTTCAAAGAAGCTTCAGGGGTTCTCCGTCATGCAGATACTGAGGGAGGAGAACACTAGAGCCAACCGGTTAGCCCGCCTTGCCTCATCCTCTGAGTCAGACTTGCCTGGGATAAGGATAGAGTACCTACCCGAGCTAAGTGTGATCAGCTCAGAATGTATGGAGGTAGAACCGGTCGCCCTAGGACCTAGTTGGATGGACCCAATCATGGCATTTCTGGCAACAAACGTGTTACCAGAAGGTAAGGAGGAAGCCCGCCAGGTTAAATACCGAGCCTCAAGATACCACATTATTGATAGAATCCTTTATAAATGGGGTTTTTCCATACCGTATCTCCAATGTGTCCATCCTGCACAGGTCCAAGGGGTGTTACACAAAATCCATGAAGGGGTGTGTGGGAACCACATCGGAGGCCGGGCACTCTCGCGTAAAGCCCTGTTACAAGGATACTACTGGCCGACCATGGATAGAGACTCTCAAGAATATGTCAAGAGGTGTGATACGTGCCAAAGATTTTCTCCCATGATCAACCGTCCGGGAAAACTTCAGACACCCATCTTTAGCCCCGGGCCGTTCGCTCAATGGGGCACTGACATTGTCGGTACCCTCCCAATGGGAAAGGGATAAGTCAAGTTCACTGTTGTCGCCGTGGATTACTTCACCAAGTGGGCAGAGGTCGAGCCTCTGGCAACAATCACCGAGAAGAAAATGGAAAACTTCATGGAAAGGAACATCCTCAGCAGGTTTGGCGTTCCCCAGGTCCTGGTTAGTGACTACAGTAGGCAATTTAACACCCCGGTATTCTGGCAGTTCTGGTCGGGCTATAGGATAACCAATCAGTACTCATCCCTCGAGCACCTCCAGGCAAATGGCTAAGCCAAGGTGACAAATCAGACTATTCTTCAGTCAATCAAGACGAGGCTCGAGGGCACTAAAGGACTATGGGCAGAAGGGCTACCGACCCTCCTATGGGCCTACTGCACTACACCTCGAGCAGCAATAGGCGAGACACCATTCTCTCTAACCTACGGCTTTGAGGTGGTGGTCCCCACAGAGCTTGGGTTACCTACCTACCGGGTGGCAAATTATAGCGAGCTAGATAATAAAAACGCCCTCAGGGCAGAGCTCGACCTAGCAGAAGAGAAAAGAGACCGGGTGTATCTAAAAGTGGTAGCCTACAAGCAAAGAGTATCCCAATACTATAACAGTAATGTGAAGCATCGCAGTTTCCTGGCGGGGGACCTGGTCCTTAAAGTCGTTAACCAGTCCACAAAAGTCCCGAGCCACGGAAAGTTAGGGCCCGGTCATATACACACCCATGCACTTATATATAGCACCAAGGGCACTTAGAATCTATAATAAGAAGTCTTAGAAGACCTACAAAGAATCCCATAAGTCAAGAAGTAAAGAAGAAGGAGAAGAACAAAGAACATCCACCATTGAAGTTGAGTTCAAGCTTCCTAAAGCTCAAATTCAAATCTGAAGTTCAATATCAAGATTTGGTGAGTTTACTTACTTACTTCATAACATATATAGAATGTAGTGATGTTTAGTAAGAACTTGATGTTGCTATTTTTGAGGATTCTATGCCATGCAAGACAAATCCTTAAATCTGAGAAACTGAAACTTTTAGCAGAACATAGTTTAGTAAAATGAATGTTTGGAGTAGTAGAAAAATCTTAATTAGGCTAGGTTTTTTTATGGAGAAAGCTAACTCATTCTTCTACAAATAACTCTTCTATAGCTCAGTCTAGAAATCATTCCTTCATTAGTGAAATGCATGTACAACGCAGTGTTATAAATATGGGAAATAGAAACTTCCGGCAGAACATAGTTTAGTAAAATTAACGCTTGGAGTGGCTCAAAAATCTGAATTAGGCTAGGTTTTTTGTGGAGAAAGATAACTCATTTATCTACAAATAACTCTTTTTATAGTTTGGTCTAAAAATGAATCCTTCATAGGTGAATGTCACGTACAATGCAGTACTATAAATCTGGGATAGAGCAGTCCAAAAATATAGAAATGTCTAAGTAAAATAAATATTTTGAGCAGCTCAAAAATGTATTTGAAGCTAGATTTTTTTGTACATGAAGATTATCTAAATACCTATAATGTTCTAGTTTTGAGTTTGATCTACAGAGCAATTTATCATGCCCAAAATAAATTAGGTTGTTTCAGTCAACATAGTGAAAATGCATCCTAGCAAATTGTGTAGCTTTTTGTACGATGTTTTGTTTATGCATGGTGTTGATTGTTGATGCTATTTTTTCCGTACCTGTGTTGTTATGAAAATCTTATGCTATGGTACTGCTATAACGTAGATGAGTATGTTAAGGGTTTCATCAATATGTTTAGTGGTATTAAATCCATGGGCTACGTGCTATGTTTTCCATTGTTATGAATGTATTAATGACTGTTGAAAGTTCATACCCAAACTTTTAAGTATATTGTATAGTATGATTATTGCGTTTATAGTGATTGGGTACGTTCTCATCGTAAGTATATTATGATATAAAATAGAATGATAGATGTATAAACGTAACTTTGAAAGTATAAATGGATGTTATTATTGAACTAAACTACAAAACATACGAACGCGTTAAATAACGATAAAACCTTCAATAATAGATTTTATGCGAATAAGGGACGTTGAGCATCGTTTCTCGTCATGTGACTTCTGGTTAAAGTTGATTGGTAAACTTTCGTGTCATGTTAGGATATTTCTTGCAGAGTTAGTCCTTCGGCATGACGTGTTCGGTCAAGTGCGGATGACCTGAGGATAGTCATGACGTGTTTGATTAAGTGATTGACTATATTCCGCACCCTTGGTCTAAGGATCGGCATGACGTGTTTGGTTAAGTGCAGGTGACCTGAGGATCATCATGACGTGTTCGATCAAGTGATTGTTAATATCCTGCATTCTTGATCCGAGGATCGTCATGATGTGTTCAATCTTACGAGTGACCTGAGGATTGTCAGTGACGTGTACGATCAAGCGATTCATTTTCAAGTGTTGTTCTTTCTTGACCTGTAAATGCGTTTGGAGTTAAGTATTCTTTTAGTCAATGTCGTTGGTCAGTTCAGTTCTTGGCTAAGCTTCAAAGGGTATGATTGGGTTTGAACAAGACATGGTTCTGAGAATAAGAGATGATGAATAACTTACCTTAGTGGTTGTAACCTTAAGGGTACCCTCACTTAGCTTAACCGCTAATGACGTTTCATGCTGCTGGACCATCCACGTCCAGTCTTTGCAGGTCCGGACGGAGCCAGCTATAGTCAAGATGCAGATTTTACTACTGAAGACTATGCTGGTGAAGATTACTACGAAGAATGCTACGGTTTCGCCAGCTGAAGATCTTGGAGCTTTTCTTTTGATATAACTATGTTGTTAATATGATTAATGATACAATAACTTAGCTGAACATGTAATATGTATCTTTTTGATATCGTTGGATCTGTAATATATTAATCATGTAAGACTTGAATGTTTTAGATTCTTGCTTCTGCTGAACTTAGTCACTTTTTTGTATTATATCATTATTTTAAGCATGTTTGGACAACCAGGTGACATTCACAACTAGTCACGTGTCTACGAACCCATAAAGGAAATTTATTTTTCCATATTATTGGTACTTCGGGGCATGACAAGAGCATTTACGGCTCTATACTCATATAATTTGTCATTCGATGTTACTACAAGAGATCTGGAAACCACTAGCCAAGAGTGCGGGGAATCCTTCGTAGGATTCCTTACTGGTTGGAGGGCTAAGGCTACTTAGATGACAAGCAGGCCTACTGAGAAAGATCAAGTCCGAATGATCATTAAGAACCTACAGCCTGAGTATCTTGAAAAAATCTTATTCCAGGCTATCATGACATTTGAACAACTATTTTACATAGGTACACAAGTCAAAGATGCAATCAGGGATGGGATAATCAAGAAAGAGAACATGAATAATTGAAGGTCAGTCTATCATCAGTGTGATAACGTCAATGCATTATCTCCTCAGCCTTTTCAGAAAGAACATCGAAGTACTACTGCGGTAAGAGGAAATCAAAACCAGGGGCAGTCAAGAGAGAAAAGGGAATTTTTTGAATTGGGAATATCCTTGAGCACTGCACTTAAGAGAATGCTAGAAAAAGGGTGCTTGGAGAAATTGGAACCCGGCCAGAGCCAGATCCACTTTTGCCAAAATTTAGAACCCATTTGTACTGCGATTTTCACCAAGAATGCGGACATAGCAGAGATCAATTTTGGAGGCTCAAGCATGCAATTCAGAACCTGGTTGAAAAAGGTGTCATTGCCCCCCCCCCACCGCAACAGAATATCAATTCTCTTTGAGATAGGGTCTGCACACTATGACCCAATAATTTACATCTCATCATTAGGACAACCAGTGTCCCATGTAATTTTGCCTGATCTTGGGGAGATGATGGAATCTGCCAAGGAAGAGGATGGGTGCCTTGAAGACAATGAGTATGGGCTTGAAGAATTAGCCAAAGAATTTAAGCCTTCATTGAGGAATGAAGAACTTCAGAAAGCTTAAAAGGAGATAATGATATGATGGTGTTTGTAACTGTTGCTATTGAAGACGAATGGATGTTTTAAGAAAAAAATAATAATAAGTAAATCATAGTGACGCTCCACTTGAGATCAAGTCGAGTCAGTTTTGAGTCATGTTGTTGAGTCTGTCTATCGTCAAGTTGTATTTGAGTCTATGCCAAGTACTGTCTCTTTCGAAGTAATGAAATAAAATCTTCATTTTCTTGATCTAATGTGCCTTGTCATGAATGAATGAATCACTAAGTTTAAAATGTCACTTCTCTGATTATTGTGAAAAAATACACTGCTGATAATTTTATGCATTCAAAAGAATCCTAAAATGATCAAAATTGATTTCACGCTGACACTGAAGAAAGCTAAGAATTGATTAGTCTTACTTTAAGAATATTGAGATGCTTTGGCTTAAATCTTGAAAAGATATGCTTGATAGTAACTCGAGACTAGCTTAAATCCTTGATCTTCCCCTTTTGAAATCTTGAGCCCAGAAAAATGAGTCATTCAAACCTGTTGTAGACACCCCAATTTTGACCAAACGTCAAATCCAGGGATTGGTTACCTCTCAAAAGACCGATGATGACAATGGCCGGTGACATTCGAAGATTTTCCAGGAAATTCAAAATCTTCAATTGATTCCTCAAGACAAATTTCAAAATTAAAAATAGAAAATATAAAAAGGAGAAAGAAGAGAGAGAGTTTGGGTATTCGGGAGAAACCCGAACATTGAAGAACACATGAGGAAATCAGTCTGGGAATTTGCTCAATATATATATAAAAGAAGAGTTTTGAAAAGAAATATAAAATAAAAATGATGAAAAAGGAATTTTAAAATAAAGAGGAATTTTTGAAAAGAAAAGGAAGAAAAGAAAAGGAAAAAGAGAGGAGGAATAATACATTTAGAGCATATATTATGGATGTATTCTTAATGGAATATATTACAAATACAAGTATTTTAACATAATTCGTCAATAATTAAGCTTATGTTAATATATATGTTGAAAATTAAAAAGTAGGGCAAAATTCAGTTAGCCCCGGCACCCGGAAAACCCGGCGGCACTCTGTCATTCAGCGAATGCTGCCAGGCACTCAGCGAATGCCGCCGGGAGCCATCGAGTGCCGCTGGCTGTAACAGACTGTTTTTCTCACATGTTCTAGAAGAAAACTTTGCACATGGGTCTCCACCCGAATTTACCCATTTATCCTTGAGATGATGGCCTATATAAACAGATCTTCATCTTCATTTTGAGGGGACTTGAACTTTTGAATCAATATACAAACATATACAAGAGATATACTTGAGTTTAGAGAGAGAATTATATAGAGAATTGAGAAGAAGAGAAGAATTTCTTGAAGAATTTGAAGAGTTTTGAGAAGAATTTGAAGATCTTGGAAGAACTTCACAAGAAATTGAAGAATTCTTTGAGGTCATAGAGGTAACCTCTTAATCCTTGGTAGAGTTAGGCTAATTCAATCACAAGTTCTTAGATCTAGGAACTTTTCACATTTTCAAAACCTCTCTTCTTACCCCATTTCATCACACACCACTTAGAACTTGTGATTGAATCTCATAATATTTCATTGATTTGGATCTAATTGATGCCTTGGGTTTAAGATAAATTCAATTTTGAAGAGTTTGTGTTCCTAGTGTCTCCAAATAAACTTTGATTTCTTATTTTTATTATTTCTCATAAGGCTCATGAGATTTTACATATCTTAGTGAGCCTCTTTGAGTTTTGATTCCTTAGTTTCCTATGATCTTATGATCTATATGGAGATTAAAATGAATCATAGTGCTAATCTACACATAATTGGTGAGATTCAAGTCTTAACCCATGACTTGGACCTCCTCATTAAGAATCTTATGGAATTCTTACTATATTCCAATGAGGTTTGAGTAGATTTAAACTTCATTTAGTCTCCAATGACCATCAAATGGTAGGAGAAATACTTTAGTTTGAGTCTATCTCTATGCCTTAGACTAATCTCTTCCTTGGGTTTTGAGAAGTTCTTCATACTTCATCGTAAACTTACATGTATGTGTGTCTTTAGCCTCCCATGACCATCAAGTGGTAGGAGTGATGATTTGAACTCAAGTTTTGATTCATGAGTTTGAGTTCATTGTTTGGGATTTTGTGAGATTCATTTCATACTTCATCAAAAGTCCATAAGTCTAAAGATGTCCTTATTCTTCAATGACCATTAAATGGTAGAAGAAGTGATTTGGTTTAAGCCCAACATTATGATTTAATAGTTGAGGTCAACCAACAAAGTTGAACTAGCAAAATGAAAACAGTGGGTTCACAAACTGTTTTCGATCAAAGATTTTTAGTTCAAAATATAACCGTTGAAATCAAGTGAAACCAACGGGAAAGTGTTAATAACACAATGTTCTACCGCTGTAATTTTTGTTTTAAGGTAGTTTCATGCTTAAAATGGTTTGATCATGAGTTTTGTGAAGTAACAACAATCTGCCCAGAATTTCAGCACAGCAACACTCTTTTGGAATAAATAAATCGGGATTTTAATAAGGTTTTTGTGACCCAAAATAATTTTTTCTAAGAACCTTAATGTGTTAGGAAGGTTCCCTTAAAAGAATGAAGCAATTCAGATTTGTTTGCTATTTTTAAAAAATCATACAAGATCTCTGGACAGAGAGTTGTAAAATCCTAAGTGAGGTCTAGTATTTTCCGTATTCCCGGAGATCTAACCGTTGAAACTTCAATTTTCTTTTTGGGTTAGAAACTCGACTCACGGAGACGTAACATATCCAAAAATCATTAAGATCCAACCGTTGGAAGTATTTTATTTCTATTTATTAAGATCTGGTCTGCTCTCTGTAATTCATGAAAAACTGCTACTGTTTTGTCTAATCTTATTTATCTCAACTCAAATGGTTCCCTAATGTCTTGGGACCCAAATCATGTTTTGAATAACGATAATTTAGCTTAAATCCAGAGGCTAAGTGATCCAAATTAGTGAATAAATCCATGTTTTATTCTTATTCACATTCATTCATTCATGTACATCAATGCTTATGATTAGAACTAGTCCTTGGATAAAGTTGGACCTAGTTGAAAAGTTGGACTTAGTTGAAGCTAATTGAACATTGACTTAGGATTAATTACACTTTGATATTATATCTTGTCTAAGGCATGTGTACTAACCTTTGTTTTGTAGCGCATTTGAGGTACAACTTCTCATCCCTTCTCTAGTTTAATTCATTCCTTTGATTTTGAGTTGATTTTCGACTCCATGTGCGACACTTTAGACTAGGTCTTGCCTTATGTGTTTATATGTGATAGAGACCTTTTCTTGGATTTCTATTCTCGCATGCATTGCACGTTTAATATTCGCGGCTGGATCCCGGGTATGTTTTCTAGTTCTCTATTGCATATCATGTTGCTTGCTACTTGAATTACGTGGCTTATGAATGATATTTTGCCGTTAGCAATTTTACACCATTTCCAACATGCTTGTGTTATGTATACCTATATATGTATTAATTGAGGGCATGCTTAGATTATTAATTTGATTAAAAAGGATGTTGAGTAGAGGCCTATCGTGAGATAGGATGAAAGGGGGTGTTTTAGTCCGCCGGGCTCCTTCCCCTTTCATTCCATAATCCCCGGACCCAGTTTATCTTTGGTTTCGCAAAAGATCAGTTTGCTTTAAAATGGTTTCTTAGTTTTCCTTTTAAAAATTAAGTGGCGACTCATTTTGTTTTTGAATTTGGAATTTGAAAAATGTTTTAAGAAACAAAAGTGGGCCCAAATGCCGGCATATCCACAATCTGGTGACTCTGCTGGGGATCGAACCCAGAATCTCTGGTTTCGCAGACCAGAATTCTGATTTTGGGTTCACTCGAAGATTAGACTTGAAAGCATCCTTCTAATCAAATTAATTAATTTTTGTATTCTCGTTGCATTGCACTTGCATGTCTAGCCAGTCAATTGCACGGAACTATGACCTTGGAGGCTCGGGGAACCCGGTCGGTCAAGTCATCATGGGACCGTGTAATCACCCTTGATCTTATACCATGTTTTGGTATATGAAGCATCCTATCGGGTGTGTGTCAAGGGTCCCTTATTTGACCAAAACCCGGCCTTTGCATGATAGCTTCCATAGAACCTTTCGATCTTAGGAAATCAATTCTTGATTAGGATTTATGTGCTAGGGAGTTTTGTATGCCCGAAAGGGATTACTTGAGATGATGACGATGCTTACTTGATAAAAGATATGTAACCTCTTAATCACTTTTGGGCAATTCCTTTTCATGTCCTATGACATTTAAGAATAAGCCGAATCTTGATTATAAAATTACATCTCTTGTATCATGTTTAGCTAAGCATCATTGACCTTGTATGCATCCGAATTCATGAAAAGTGCGATGATTATCTAATCGTGTGATACTCCTACCCAAGAATTCAAAGTTCACTGTTAATGACATATTTTGATTATCCATCATCTCTTATCCAAAAATATTTCAAAAAAAAAAATCACTCTTTCAAAAAATGAGGGGATCCAAGGTTTATCTTTTTTGTAAAAAAAAAAAAACAAAAAAAAAATCAAATAAACCTAATCATCGTTTATATCTTCATTTTCAAAGAAAAGATTTAAATTTCGCAAAAATTACTTTGAAAGACTTCATCATCCAAAGAAATGGTTTTCAAATGAGTTTCAAAGTAATATTTCAACTCAATCATCTTTCGTGAAAAAAAAAATGATTTCACTTTCAAAGGAAAATTCGAGATTCTTGAGAATTTGAAAGATCCCATCATGCTTTTCAAAAAAAAAAAAAAAAGAGAAAGAAAATTTTTTAATCCGACCTTTGAGAGCGTAGTGAAGATCACGATGAAAGGAGAAGTTAAGCGCACTTGACATGGATGAGGATTTTATGTGCTTATGTGTTTATGTGTTAGGATTAGAATTTTCCTTTTCTTTTGCATATAGAATAGGCACACATGCATCGCATCCGTGTGACATATGAGCCATTCATAAGAATTCTACCAAGCATTTTCAAAAAAAAATAAGGTTGTTTGAAAATTGATTAAAAATAAAAATGGTTGTAGGCAATATAGCTTTGGACACCAGGACAGTTTGGATCAGGGATTCGAGTGCAAGGTTAGTACGAAGAGAGCCAGAGATAGAAAGAGAAATGGATCACGAACAACATGCTACAGAAATAGCACAATTGAAAGAGAGAATGGACCAAATGATGACCATGTTGGAAGCATTAACCCGTCAAAGGCCCGTCATTGACCCACCGATAGTCGACCCTCCTCCTGTTCGTGATATGGAAGATGATTGGTTTGATGATCCGGAACCGCCAAGAGTTGACATACCTAGGGCAGAGAGAGAGAAAATTGAGAAAGCTGAGAAAGAGCGTATCGAGATGAAGGAGAAAGTGGAAAAGCTAGAGAAAGTTGTCCGCAAGTCCAATGGAGTTGATAGTTATCTGCTAGAGCTAGAGGGTTTGTTTGAGGGGACTAGGGAAAAACTACCAGTTGGTTTCAAGATGCCAGAGATAGATAAGTTCGATGGTTCCGGCAACCCTAGAAACCACATGAGGATGTGCATCGGGGCCTTTCAGCCAAGTGGTCTGAGTCCTGCCATGATGGCCATGCTGTTTCAACAAACTTTGACTGGGGCAGCTTTATCCTGGTATTTCACATTAGAGCCAAGCAAGAGTCGCATATGGGAGGAAGTGGTGAAAGCCTTTGTCACCCAATATGAATACAACCAAGAGCTCGATGTAACTGTGAGGGATCTGGAAACAACCATACAAGAGAATAGAGAGTCATTTGCTGAATTCCTGGCACGATGGAGGGGGAAGGCTGCAAAAATGACCCAACGGCCATCAGAGAAGGAACAGATCCGGATTGTAATCAAAAATCTCCAGAGCATCTATCAGGAGAAACTCATGTACCAGTGCATTCATACCTTTGCAGAATTATTTGAAATTGGAACCAGGATCGAGGACGCAATCAAGGATGGAAGGATTAAGAAGGAGGAACCTCAGGGGAACCGCTCTAGAAGACCATTTTATGGGGTGAACACGGGAAACCAGGTAGCGACTGATGTCAATGTTTTGAGCAAGGAGGGTGCGCCAAGACCAAGGTTGGGGGGACAACCACGTCAGTTTACTGATTTAGGGATCTCATTGACCACCACTCTCAAGCGATTGATGGAAAAAGTATATCTAAAGCCGCTAGATCCAAAACTAATGCCTGATCCGCTCCCGCCAGGTTTCAATTCAAGCCTCTATTGTGAGTTTCACCAAGCTCATGGCCATACGACTGACCGATGTATGAGGTTAAGGTATGAAGTACAAGATTTGATCGATAATAAGACCATTTCCCCTCCGCCTGGAGCTCGACCGCATGTGACTCGGAACCCGCTCCCCAATCATCATGATGTACTACCAGCACGGAACATCAATCTCTTAGATGTTGGGAAGGAAATCTTCGACCCATCTGTGTTGATCGTACCGGTAGGATGAGCTGCCAAAGCTTATGAATTCCCAGAAGATCAAAGGATATGCCTTATAGTAGTCGAGGAAGAGGATTGGCTGATAGGAGGAGAAGAAGAACAAGCATTTGAGGAAGATATGGACAATGAAATCATCCAAATCAATTGGTGGGATCCAAACAATCCTACTGATAACTCCGTCTGGGAAGAAGAGGTTTACAGTGACACGGATGGTCTGTGGTCCAAAGGAGAAGAAGAAGGAAATGCTGAGGAAGTGGTCAATCATGCCAAGCTGTGTGGGTTAGATGGGAATGATTTGGAAAAAGGTCAAGCGTCACATTTCATCCAGAAAGGAGGAGATTTCCCCTGCTACGGCTCTCCAGAGCCATGGGTGGACTGCAAGGATAAGTACTCTTTCTTACATGAATACACTGGCTATGAAGATCCATACCTGCAAGCGCTCACAGAACCTATGTCTGTCCAAGATTGGATTTATTCACTGGATGGCCTGGCCATGAGGAATCTCTTTAATGAAGAATGCAGTAAGAACGAGGAGAGTGGTCCAAAGAAGATCATGGAGGTGAAGATTGGGAAAGACCAGATGGGAGAAATACTGAAAGAAGAGGTCAAGGGAAATAAAGCAAGGAGGGAGAAGTTGGAAAATGGAGGAGAGATAGAATCAGGGAATTTGCCAAGAGGTCCTTGAGTCTAGTGATAGGATTCCCCTACCCCGGAAGTCTGTAATGGCCAGTATGAGCCAAACCTTTTTCTGTTATCAATGAAAGTGACTGATTCTGCTTACTTGATTCCGCTTAATATTTTTTTAATAACTGTGAAAAAAAAAAAGAGCAAATGAACCTGCATGCAAAATCATTGAGGAAACCTTGGCATTTGGCTTAGAAAATGAAGAAGATTCTCAAAGTGATTCTTTCCATATTTCACTCAATAAAGATAAAAGCATAAAATTGATCTCATTGCTAAAAGAATACAAGGATGCCTTGCATGGTCCTATGATGATGTGCCAGAATGAATTCAGAAATTATCCCACATCCCCCCCTTTATACCAAACCTAAAAGGTGAGCTCACAGTCCAAAGCCATGAACTTGTTCCTTAATGGTAGCTAGATATCTTAAATGAACTTCTTCTTCTTAAAAGAAAAAAAGAAGAAAGAAAAAAAAAAGAAGAAAAAGAAAAAAAGAGAGCTCGCTAGGATGAAAACCCGAAAGGGCGCCTAGGCAAAAGTTAGAGCAAAATAAGATGCGTGTTGATTTCAAAATCCAAATCCTAGCCAGTCAAAATCATGAAGAGAATAAGAGATAGTGAGAAAAGAAAGGAAAGACAAAAAAAAAAAAGAAAAAAGTAGAGAATAAATAAGATGGAGAATTCTTGAGTACTTCAAAGTACATAAATTATCCTAAGAAAAGAAATTGGAAATGAAAAGAAAGATTTGAAAGTATCAATTAAATTTTTGTGAGAGACTCAATGGACAAGTGATAAGTGGACCTAAAACAATGCAGAAATATCTTTGAGAAAGATAAAGAGTAATTTGGAGGGCTGGTATTACTATATGAGTATGATAGAGTATGAGTAAAACATGATGTATTATGAGAGTTGTAAGGATTGACTGGCTAGTGATAAGGTGAAGAGAATCAACCACCACAAAAAAAAAAACAACAAAAAAGGAAGAAAAGAAGAAAAGAAAAGAAAAAAAGAAGGAAGAAAAGAGGAAAAGAAAAAAAAAATGCATAAGAAGGAGAAGTAGTTCATCATCTTGTTCGAAAGCTGCCACAAGGAATATGTTTCAGAAAATCTGCCCAGAAAGGGCACCCATTGAACCTAAATGAAAACATGGCTCGAAAAGCCCACCAATTCTTGAAGCCTTATTCTTTCGAGACCTCCAGAGTAGATGAACTACGTTTTGACCTGATTCCCATTCGGGGATATGTAGGCAGCCTGCAAGGTTCGGTCACAACTACAGACACAGTCAATCATTGCACTTCTTTCAGGCCTCGATCGAACTACTATAGGACCTGATGCCCATTCGGGGATAAGTAGGCGGGTCTCCCAAGGCCCTCGGTCCAAAGAAAAAACCCAACCAATTCATGAAATTACCTTGAAAACTAGGGGCAAACTATCGTTTGCCCAGAGGCCGCGTCAACTCCCTCAAACCAGGGGCAAACTTCGTTTGCCTAGCATTCCCAAGCCCCCTGTCAAACTAGGGGCAAACTGTCGTTTGCCAAATAAAACATCTCTGTGTTTACTGGCTTTCAAGGACCAAGCTTAGGCATCCTAAGAATTCTTGAAGTAAAAGTTGAAGTTTTCATGCATAAATCTAAAATTGATTTAAGATGGAAAGAAACATGAAAAGAAGAATTCTTCATTATCAAAAAGTCAATCGTAAAGGAAGATACAATGAAAGAATATTATGGGATAACAATTTTTTCTAAAGTTGATCAAAGAAGCGCAAAGAAAAGAAAGCAGAATTGGTCACAAATTTGAAAATGTGTGTATCTCAACTCAATTTGAGTCTACCTTCTTGAAATCCAAAAGATATATTCCGCAGAGGGATCAACAAGAATTGAAGATTCCAAAACAAGGGTAATAGCAGGGAGGTCAAGGAGTCAGATTCTGCTCCGCTAAGGAAATCAAATAGAGGTAGAGTAATATCTTCAGAGAGAGCAAAATCAAGTGAATACCCTCAGCAGATCAGGCTCCAAGCCGTACAAGCTAGTCATCGGATGAACCAGAAAGCCTTTGGATTTGTCTATAATCAAAAAGGAAATCAGTAAATAGAAAAGTCGGGTTGTTGTGGAGAACTGGCTCATACTTCTTCCTTTTCTTGCCCGAATCGCCCAAACTGCTGTCCATAGCAAGCAATCTATCAAAAGGAAATTTTGAAAAAAGATCAATCCAATAAGAAGCATATAAACATCTCTTCAGCTAGAATAGCCCCAAAGCAAATCTTTTGAGGCTGTACCGTCATCAATCAAATCCTTGGTCTTGGTATAAGTCGTCTATCGCATCCTATGAGTTACCGATCAAATTCTGGGTCTTGGTATAAGTCGTCTATCGCATCCTATGAGTTACCGATCAAATTCTCGATCTTGGTATAAGTCGTCTATCGCATCCTATGAGTTACCGATCAAATCCTCGATCTTGGTATAAGTCGTCTATCACATCCTATGAGTCACCGATCAAATTCTCGGTCTTGGTATAAGTCGTCTATCGCATCCTATGAGTTACCGATCAAATCCTTGGTCTTGGTATAAGTTGTCTATTGCATCCTATGAGTCACCGATCAAATCCTCGGTCTTGGTATAAGTCATCTATCGCATCCTATGAGTTACCGATCAAATCCTCGGTCTTGGTATAAGTCGTCTATCGCATCCTATGAGTCACCGATCAAATCCTCGGTCTTAGTATAAGTCGTCTATCGCATCCTATGAGTTACCGATCAAATCCTCAGTCTTGGTATAAGTCGTCTATCGCATCCTATGAGTTACCGATCAAATCCTCGGTCTTGGTATAAGTCGTCTATCGCATCCTATGAGTCACCGATCAAATCCTCGGTCTTGGTATAAGTCGTCTATCGCATCCTATGAGTTACCAATCAAATTCTCGGTCTTGGTATAAGTCGTCTATCGCATCCTATGAGTTACCAATCAAATCATCGGTCTTGGTATAAGTCGTCTATCGCAGCCTTTGAAGTCACCGATCAAATCTTCAATCTTGGCATAAGTCATCTACTGCAGCCTGGGGTTACCGATCAAAACAAAAAGGGAAGGGATAAAACCAAATTTAGAAATACCGAAAACAAGTTGTCGAGTGTGCGCGAATCCAAGTCTTCGAAAAATAAAATGAATTTTTAGAAAATGAATTTTTTGAAAAGTAGAAATGAATTTTCGAGTCCGCGCGACTCCCAATCTTTGAAAAGTAGAAATGAATTTTCGAGTCCGCACGACTCCCAATCTTTGAAAAGTAGAAACGAATTTTCGAGTCCGCGCGACTCCCAATCTTTGAAAAGTAGAAATGAATTTTCGAGTCTGCGCGACTCCAGATAGAAAATGAATTATTTAAGTCCGCGTGACTGTTCTGAAAAGGAAAAGAAAAATAAAAATTACCCTTGCAATACCGAGCGAATTTGGGGTCATTGAATCTGGAGCGATTCTGACTTTTCTGCGATCATTGGGGTCATTGAATCTGGAGCGATTCTGACTTTTGCTGCGAGCTTTGGGGTCATTGAATCTGGAGCGATTCTGACTTTTCTGCGATCATTGGGGTCATTGAATCTGGAGCGATTCTGACTTTTCTGCGATCATTGGGGTCATTGAATCTGGAGCGATTCTGACTTTTCTGCGATCATTGGGGTCATTGAATCTGGAGCGATTCTGACTTTTTCTGCGATCATTGGGGTCATTGAATCTGGAGCGATTCTGACTTTTCTGCTCTCTGGGGTCATTGAATTTGGAGCGATTCTGACTTTTCTGCTATCTGGGGTCATTGAATCTGGAGCGATTCTGACTTTTCTGTTCTTTGGGGTCATTGAATCTGGAGCGATTCTGACTTTTCTGCTATTTGGGGTCATTGAATCTGGAGCGATTCTGACTTTTCTGCTATCTGGGGTCATTGAATCTGGAGCGATTCTGACTTTTCTGCTATCTGGGGTCATTGAATCTGTAGCGATTCTGACTTTTCTGCTATCTGGGGTCATCGAATCTGGAGCAATTCTGACTTTTCTGCTATCTGGGGTCATCGAATCTGGAGCGATTCTGACTTTTCTGCGATCATTGGGGTCATTGAATCTGGAGCGAATCTGACTTTTCTGCGAGTCATTGAATCTGGAGCGATTCTGACTTTTCTGCTATCTGGGGTCATCGAATCTGGAGTGATTCTGACTTTTCTGCTATCTGGGGTCATCGAATCTGGAGCGATTCTGACTTTTCTACAAAAACATCTCTTTTTTTTTTTTTTGAAAGACGTCAGAGTATAAGGCGCGAAGCGCATCTCAGTCTTTTCAAAAGCACGCTTCATGATTCGGCACTGGAGTATAAGACGCAAAGCGCATCTCAGTCGATCGTCGTTCTCATAAAAAAATGGCAGTCACGACTTTCCCAGGATAAGACGTCATCAGCATAGAAGGATTTCAAGACAAAGGTACATTTTGCTAACTCTAGGGAGTAGCATTGTCCTAAGTCATTTGAACCTAAAAACATAGAGCATAATTTTGCTTGAGCACATACATCACGATAGGATAGGTGCATTCATCTGTGTGACTACATGCGTTTGTGTATTGTTGTCCCTTGCTTGAACTACGCCTTGGTCTGATTCCCGATGGGATACGTAGGCAGCTCAACTTTGAGCACGACCAGCACTTGGCTATCTGCGCACCCGATTTTGAAACGCACTTTTGTTTTTACCTGGATTCGACTATTTGGTCAAAGGCTTGTCTTTCACACAGGCTTTGACATTCACTTGTGATACGCGTTGCTTCACAAGCTCTGTCAAAGAGGGGAAAACTGTAGACACCCCAATTTTGACCAAACGTCAAATCCAGGGATTGGTTACCTCTCAAAAGACCGATGATGACAATGGCCGGTGACATTCGAAGATTTTCCAGGAAATTCAAAATCTTCAATTGATTCTTCAAGACAAATTTCAAAAATAAAAATATAAAATATAAAAAGGAGAAAGAAGAGAGAGAGTTTGGGTATTTGGGAGAAACCCGAACATTGAAGAACACATGAGGAAATCAGTCTGAGAATTTGCTCAATATATATATAAAAGAAGAGTTTTGAAAAGAAATATAAAATAAAAATGATGAAAAAGGAATTTTAAAATAAAGAGGAATTTTTGAAAAGAAAAGGAAGAAAAGAAAAGGAAAAAGAGAGGAGGAATAATACATTTAGAGCATATATTATGGATGTATTCTTAATGGAATATATTACAAATACAAGTATTTTAACATAATTCGTCAATAATTAAGCTTATGTTAATATATATGTTGAAAATTAAAAAGTAGGGCAAAATTCAGTTATCCCCGGCACCCGGAAAACCCGGCGGCACTCACTGAGTGCCGCCTGGCATTCAGCGAATGCCGCTCGGCACTCAGCGAGTGCCGCCTGGCACTCAGCGAATGCCGCCGGGAGCCATCGAGTGCCGCTGGCTGTAACAGACTGTTTTTCTCAGATGTTCTAGAAGAAAACTTTGCACATGGGTCTCCACCCGAATTTACCCATTTATCCTTGAGATGATGGCCTATATAAACAGATCTTCATCTTCATTTTGAGGGGACTTGAACTTTTGAATCAATATACAAACATATACAAGAGATATACTTGAGTTTAGAGAGAGAATTATATAGAGAATTGAGAAGAAGAGAAGAATTTCTTGAAGAATTTGAAGAGTTTTGAGAAGAATTTGAAGATCTTAGAAGAACTTCACAAGAAATTGAAGAATTCTTTGAGGTCATAGAGGTAACCTCTTAATCCTTGGTAGAGTTAGGCTAATTCAATCACAAGTTCTTAGATCTAGGAACTTTTCACATTTTCAAAACCTCTCTTCTTACCCCATTTCATCACACACCACTTAGAACTTGTGATTGAATCTCATAATATTTCATTGATTTGGATCTAATTGATGCCTTGGGTTTAAGATAAATTCAATTTTGAAGAGTTTGTGTTCCTAGTGTCTCCAAATAAACTTTGATTTCTTATTTCTATTATTTCTCATAAGGCTCATGAGATTTTACATATCTTAGTGAGCCTCTTTGAGTTTTGATTCCTTAGTTTCCTATGATCTTATGATCTATATGGAGATTAAAATGAATCATAGTCCTAATCTACACATAATTGGTGAGATTCAAGTCTTAACCCATGACTTGGACCTCCTCATTAAGAATCTTATGGAATTCTTACTATATTCCAATGAGGTTTGAGTAGATTTAAACTTCATTTAGTCTCCAATGACCATCAAATGGTAGGAGAAATACTTTAGTTTGAGTCTATCTCTATGCCTTAGACTAATCTCTTCCTTGGGTTTTGAGAAGTTCTTCATACTTCATCCAAAACTTACATGTATGTGTGTCTTTAGCCTCCCATGACCATCAAGTGGTAGGAGTAATGATTTGAACTCAAGTTTTGATTCATGAGTTTAAGTTCATTGTTTGGGATTTTGTGAGATTCATTTCATACTTCATCAAAAGTCCATAAGTCTAAAGATGTCCTTAGTCTTCAATGACCATTAAATGGTAGAAGAAGTGATTTGGTTTAAGCCCAACATTATGATTTAATAGTTGAGGTCAACCAACAAAGTTGAACTAGCAAAATGAAAACAGTGGGTTCACAAACTGTTTTCGATCAAAGATTTTTAGTTCAAAATCTAACCGTTGAAATCAAGTGAAACCAACGGAAAAGTGTTAATAACACAATGTTCTACCGCTGTAATTTTTGTTTTAAGGTAGTTTCATGCTTAAAATGGTTTGATCATGAGTTTTGTGAAGTAACAACAATCTGCCCAGAATTTCAGCACAGCAACACTCTTTTGGAATAAATAAATCGGGATTTTAATAAAGTTTTTGTGACCCAAACTAATTTTTTATAAAAACCTTAATGTGTTAGGAAGGTTCCCTTAAAAGAATGAAGCAATTCAGGTTTGGTTGCTATTTTTAAAAAATCATACAAGATCTCTGGACAGAGAGTTGTAAAATCCTAAGTGAGGTCTAGTATTTTCCGTATTCCCGGAGATCTAACCGTTGAAACTTCGATTTTCTTTTTGGGTTAGAAACTCGACTCACAGAGACATAACATATCCAAAAATCATTAAGATCCAACCGTTGGAAGTATTTTATTTCTATTTATTAAGATCTGGTCTGCTCTCTGTAATTAATGAAAAACTTCTACTGTTTTGTCTAATCTTATTTATCTCAACTCAAATGGTTCCCTAATGTCTTGGGACCCAAATCATGTTTTGAATAACGATAATTTAGCTTAAATCCAGAGGCTAAGTGATCCAAATTAGTGAATAAATCCATGTTTTATTCTTATTCACATTCATTCATTCATGTACATCAATGCTTATGATTAGAACTAGTCCTTGGATAAAGTTGGACCTAGTTGAAAAGTTAGACTTAGTTGAAGCTAATTGAACATTGACTTAGGATTAATTACTCTTTGATATTATATCTTGTCTAAGGCATGTGTACTAACCTTTGTTTTGTAGCGCATTTGAGGTACAACTTCTCATCCCTTCTCTAGTTTAATTCATTCCTTTGATTTTGAGTTGATTTTCGACTCCATGTGCGACACTTTAGACTAGGTCTTGCCTTATGTGTTTATATGTGATAGAGACCTTTTCTTAGGATTTCTATTCTCGCATGCATTGCACGTTTAATATTCGCGGCTGGATCCCGGGTATGTTTTCTAGTTCTCTATTGCATATCATGTTGCTTGCTACTTGAATTACGTGGCTTATGAATGATATTTTGCCGTTAGCAATTTTACACCATTTCTAACATGCTTGTGTTATGTATACCTATATATGTATTAATTGAGGGCATGCTTAGATTATTAATTTGATTAAAAAGGATGTTGAGTAGAGGCCTATCATGAGATAGGATGAAAGGGGGTGTTTTAGTCCGCCGGGCTCCTTCCCCTTTCATTCCATAATCCCCGGACCCAGTTTATCTTTGGTTTCGCAAAAGATCAGTTTGCTTTAAAATGGTTTCTTAGTTTTCCTTTTAAAAATTAAGTGGTGACTCATTTTGTTTTTGAATTTGGAATTTGAAAAATGTTTTAAGAAACAAAAGTGGGCCCAAATGCCGGCATATCCACACCTGTCTAAACTGCAAGCCATGTATACTTCATCCTTGATGGAAGCCAAACATTTGAAATAAACTGCTTCTCTCAAAAACAAAAAAAGAAGCTCGCTAGGATGAAAACCCAAAAGGGCACCTAGGCAAAAGTTAGAGCACGAAAGAAGAAAAAGAAGAACGATAAAAAAATGAAGAAGCTCGTTAGGATGAAAAACCGAAAGGGCACCTAGGCAAAAGTTAAAGCATGAAAAAAGGAAAAAGTTGCATGTTGTTTTCAAGAACCTGATCCTAGCTAGTCAAAACTTTAGAAAGAAAAGAAAAGAAAGAAGAGAAGAAGAGGAAGGAGAATGAAGAAAATTGAGAAATCGGGAACATGAATTATCCCAAAGCTTTGATTTGTAAGTCCTTTAAGTAAGCCCAAAGATTTGAAGGGCTAATCTTGTTCCGAAAACGTGTATGATGTATGATTAGAAATGCGAAATTGACTGGCTAGTGAAAATGTGAAAAGAATCAACCGTCAAAGGAAAAGAAAGAAGAAAATGAAAAGAAAAGAAAAGAAAAGAAAAAAAAGAGAGGTAGTTTAGTTTCTTTAAACACTACCACAAGTGACCTGCTTTAAAATATCTGTCTGATGACATGGCTAGAAAAGCCCCCAATTCTTGAATCCTTGCTCTTTCAAAACCTCCAGCCTTCGAGGAACTACACTTGACATGATTCCCACTTGGGGATACGTAGGCAACCTAATAGGTTCAGTCACTACTCCTGAAATAATCAGCCACATCTCAAATACCTTCTTTCAAGACTTGGCCGAACTACTTTGGACCTGATTCGCACTTTGGGATATATAGGCGAGCTTTCCTGGCTCTCGGTCCCTGACTCTTGCAAACTAGGGGCAAACTTTTAGTTTGCCCAGAACCTTAAGATATCATTGCCATACTAGGGGCAAACTACGTTTGTCCAAGCCTTCATTTATCCCCGAGAACTAGGGGCAAACATCATTTGTATGTACTCCCTTTCACATTATAAGTGAATCCTGAGCCATCAAGTATATCTTTGAAAACATTTGAAATGAATCATCTCTTATTTTATAAACTAAGGCACTAATTTAAAGCAAATTTCAGAGAAAGGGAAGGATTGATTGAGATCCATATGGAGTATTTTCAATGCATTACTTTATCAGCTGAGTATCATCACACTAAGATGAGAAGTGTACACAAAACAAAAAGAGGTACGTCAAACATGACAAATGCGTATTATGTCTTGGAAGATTGAGTCTTTTCCTCTAAACTCCTGTCAAGAGTGTCATCTTCCTGTGTCAATGTCTGTTAACTCTGTCGTGGTCTAGTCTGTCATCGTTTAGTCTGCCGTGATCTCGAGTGTGTGGGTCCAAAATGATTTATAATTGAAAAACTCTAAGAGCATCCAAAGGTGGATATAAGCAGAAGTTCTGATCACTGTTATTGCATCAATTAATCCTAGTCAAGATGAGGTGTCGAGTGGTTGATAGAAAATGCTAATCAGAAGACCGGCCGTGGATGTTGAGTTGAGCCGTTGCTAGATCAGTGTGCCTTGCATGAATATCTGCTCAAATTGATTGAAGATTTATGAAGCACGTCAAAGTCATGGCAAAATCATTAGGTCTTTTGAGTACTTATCAAATGTGATTCAAAATTAGCTTTGTTTTGACCCCGGATTGGTCTAATCTTGATGTATAAGCCTTAAGAGTGCTTGAAACTTGTTGGAATTGGTCTAAAGGACCCATAGGAATTTGAATCTTGGTAGAAACCATTCAGAATTGAAGGAAAATGTCCAGACATAAAGAATCGAGGGAACCACAGCTTGAAAATAGCCAAGAAATGACGATTTGCAGCGAACTCCCATTGTTTTGGGTTGATTATGTGTCGTCTTGGAACGTCGACACTTGGGTTTGCAGTCTTTCAAGAATTGCATCCAGAAAGGATTTGCATAAAATGAATCAGAATACAGAATCTTCAAACCGTGATCAAGAAGTTTAGGGTCAGAATAAACCCAATGTATTTGCAAGAATGTTTGAGCTGGTCAAAGCACCAATATGAGTCTCAGATTGAATCAACAAAGCCTCCAGAATAGAAGCCATTTACCCGCATATCAGAATCTCCCTAGTAGAGAACTTTTAGATATCATCAAAATTACCTTCAGAGGAAGGATATATCTCAGGATCATGAATTAGAATTACCTCCAGAGGAAGGGAATACTTCAGAAAGTCGTTGTAAGAAGACGCCTTTTACTTCACAATGTCATCATAAGGAGATACCCTCTATTTCAGAAACTTATCATAAGGAGACGTCATTTACTTCACAAACTCATCGTAAGGAGATGCCCTTTACTTCAGAAAGTCATCATATGGAGACGCCATTTACTTCACCAAGTCATCGTAAGGAGATGCCCTTTACTTCAGAAAGTCGTCGTAAGAAAAAGCCCTTTACTTCACAAATTCATCGTATGGAGATGCCCTCTACCTTTGAAAGTCGTCATATGGAGATGCCCTTTACTTCAAAAAGTCATCGTACGGAGACGCCTTTTACCTTTAGAAGTCGTCGTATGGAGATGCCCTCTACCTTTGAAAGCCATTATAAGGAGATGACCTCTACATCAAAAAAGTCATCGTAAGGAGACCCCTTTAATATCATAAAGTCATCGTAAGGAGACGCCCTCTACTTCATAAGAAAATTCCCTCTATCTTTGAATGTCGTCATATGGAGATGACCTCTGCATTTGAGAATCGTACCGAAGATCATCAAAGGAAATCCTTCAACCTCAGCCTCTACTTGTCATCAAAGACAATCCCTCAGTCTCAGCCTCTGCTTATTGTCAAAGATAATCACACAGTCTCTACAGATTATCCAAACAATATAGACACCCTCTACTTCATGTAAACATCATGAAAACATCATAAATATATATATATATATATAATTTTTGCCACCTCTCAGAGAGAGTTATCGCATTCTTGATTTTCTAGGATTTTGAAATTCTTGATTTTTGTGGATTTTTTTTTCCAAAAACCTATCAGTATGGTTATTGGGTGCCTTCTAACTTTGGCACTCACTTGCAGTTCACATTGTTCACAACAAGCTCTGCCAAAGAGGGGCAAATTGTAGACACCCAATTTTGACCACACTGATAGGATTTAGTGTGAACAATGTCTTGGAAGATTCAATGATGAAAAGTGTCCCATGGAAGGTACTGGATTCCATACAATCAAAGATCAAACATAGAAAAGTGACTTCACATTCAGAAAAGCCCTTTTTCATGCATAAATCCCAAATTTTATCAAAAATGGCTATCAGAATTCATATGCACTCAGGGTTATATAAACATGAAGTGTTTTAAATGCAGTATTCTATGTATCCAGAGATTCAATTTTAAAGAAAAGTTCGAAATCGACGCACATTTAAAAGTAATTTGGGAAAAGAAGTCGTTTGATTTCAAAAAGACGACGAAAGTTCCGGAGGAATTTTGGACTTCAATTGGACTTAAATTCTCATTTCAAAACCTCTCAAAATATTTTTGTACTGAAATTCAACTCGATAGCTTTCCAACGGTATGCAAACGGATGATTTCGGACACAAAAAGTTTTTTTTGAAAATTTGGAAAACCAGTGCACGTAATTTTTGAAAAAGGGACTTAAGGGCTACTGGGGGAACAAGAAATGTAGGTGGCGGGTCCCACAAGTGGGGAAATGGTTACCCCCTTAACCGCCACCTATATATATCATGTTATCTACCGAGCTTTTTGAGTTCTAGATCATTCAAGAAGCTTCCCACCATGAGGAAATTGCCTGGAAACTGCATTTAGGCATCGAAATGACCATTTTTACCCTTTTCTGATCCCTGAAATTCAATTTTTAACCCTAAAACTTAAGAATTAAGTTTTCAAAACTCTATATATAGATCCCATGCATCTTATATGAGATCATGTTAAATCATCTTGAAGAAGCCTTAAGTACACCTGTAACACCCGTACCCGAAAAATAATATTAATGCGATATCAATGTGTGTTAATTAAAGATAATTAATGCATGAGATGAATTAAGGTGGGGTTATGAACCCACATGTGAAAAGGTGTTCAAATGCGGACACAGATGAAAGTCCTGTGAAAGGCGGGACTGGTATAAATGTGGGGCCCAACGAGGGTCTAATTAAAATAATTTGCATTTTCATGTCATTGTGTGCTTATATGATTACTTGTTTAAATGTTTATTGATATTATTATATCTTATGATAGATTAAGGGGACCAATTTGGGTACCCATGTGAGGGCGTATTTGAATAAAATCGATAATTGGTAGGTTTAATAGCAACCTCATAATTTATGTGGGACCACGTTTGGGACCTACGCGGGACTTAGATTAAATCCTTTTAGAAAAGATGGGTAGTTAACGTAATTAACCCGAGGGCTTCATAATAAAACTTATAGAAAGTTGGGGGAGGTAAGTAGGAATAAGGGAAAAAGGGGACAACACATATGCATGTCTTGCATATGTGTCTCATAAGTGTTAATGAGCTGGAAATCTCCAGAAATTCAAGAGAACGAAGAGCTCGAGTCGGCAACGGAAATTTCCGACGACGTTTCTTGCCGTTTCTTTGCCGTCCGGCGTCGGATTCACGAACCGAGACCGGATTTGGACTCGTGGAGGTAAGAGGATCACATGCACGTCTTTTATTTTCAGTTTCGGCAACGTTTTTACGGCAGCCGTTCTTAATAGATGATGTTCTTGATACCAAACTTGTGTAGGATTATCACCAACTAGGAATTGAGCTAAACTTGGGAAGGAATTGGGGAAATCTAAGCTTAGTTGTGTATAAATCAAAGAGGTGAGTGCTCTAATCCCAAAATTGGGTGTTTAGATATGTTTGTGTAATAATTGTTGGCTTAGAATGCTTAATCCATGTTTATGTTTATATGTGTTGTTGAAATTGGGGAAAAAGCATGTCAAAGTTATGAAATTGCTATGCTTATATGCCTATATGTTAAGTTGCTTAAATGCTTATGTGGATCAAAGGGAAGTCAAGTAGTGAGCACCATTTATAGGTCCCATATGTAAGGGATAGGAAGTCCTCAATGAGTAGGACGTGGTGACGACCACAATGAAATGCCGGTGACGCCTTCGGGGTCACAAGAGAGTGTGTGTTGTGCTATATGCGCCAAAAGAGTGAGAAATTCCGGGGTGAGAAGGACCCGGGGGTGGTGGCTTATGTTACTTGACTTTCCGGAGATCAATTGGTTGATGTTCATAGTGATTGTTGCATTTGCATATTAAACATTCCAATAGCATGGTTAGTTCCCTCACTAAGCGAAAGCTTAAACGAAAATATATTTTCTGTTGTGGTTATTGAATAACCATCGCAGGTACCGAACGGGAGAACGAGAGGAAATGATCCGTGCGACGGTTGGGCGTGGGGGTTACAAGTTATGTTGATATGTACATGTGTATAGAAGTTTTGGTTAATGGTAGTCTTTGTAATCCATGGGTTAAAAACATCTTGTGTTTTGAAAGTGTTAGGCTCACCTTGTATTTGGAGGACTTGTATCTTGAAAGGTTGGGTTATTGCTAACTATGTCATATGTTGATGGTGGTTTCTTTGTTAGTCACAAGTTGTATAATGTTGGAAGAAAGTCCTTTTTGGTTGTAAATTTAACTTGAGTTCTCCTATGATTGAATGGTCATGAGTATAATGGGAGAAATATGGATTTTGATGTAAGTTCATGATCCTAAGGAAGAATTTGTGTGTTTGATTGTCAATCCATGCTTTAGAGATGTTGTGTTAATGTTAGAAACATTTGAAAATGCTTTGAGAATGAGTTTTAAGGGTTTCACAAAGTTTTGGGAAGTTTGGAACAAGTTTGGATATGAAAAACTGATGTTTTTAGCAGCAGGGAGGTGTTCTGCCAAGGCCGGATCGATCCGACCTTTCCGCGGATCGATCCGCCCATTTCCGGGGACATTCTGCCTCAAAATATAGAAAATGGATCGATCCGCCCTTTTCGCGGATCGATCCGCCCCTATGAAAACTGACTGTCAGCTTTTACGGAAACAAGCATAACTCTCTCTACAAAACTCGGATTCGTGCACCGTTTTTTGCGTTGGAACCGGGACTCAAAGAGCTATCTTTCCATATAAAATTTGCTATACTTTATTAATGACCATTTTGCCCTTGGGTCTGTTTTGTGTCAACGGAGCTGTTTTAGTAAGTCTAAATCATGTGTTTATTAATGAATTAAGGGTGTTTTGAACGTGTGGGCTTGTTACACGTGTCCCAACTTGCCCGAGGCGGGTTGGGGTGTGACAATTTTTGGTATCAGAGCTATAGGTTAGAGCCTTTGGGGACGAGTGACAATTACGACGCGTAATAAGCATAAAGGATTAAAAGATGTGTAGTTCATGCATTCACATTTACTTAGCATGTTGAATGATGTTGAGCATGCATTGAAAACTATAAAAGTAACGTGTATATGAATATGTATTGTGAATGCCAGAGAGAAAATGTCTGGTGAAAGATCGACACCGCCTACGCAAATGGAAAGAATGGAAAGAGTTGTAGCCGGATTAGTACAAGTTGTTGAAACTCATACAATAGAGGGAAGACGTGAACAACCGAATCCTAATCCGAGGGAGGAGGTGACCACTATTTCACAATTTTACAAGCAGAAACCGACACTATTTCGAGGAGAGACTGATCCAATGAGAGCTGACTTTTGGTTGTCCGACATGGAAAGGATATTCCGGGTTCTTCCGTGTTCCGAGGCTCAACAGGTTCTATTTGCCGCTGATACTTTAAAAGAAGAAGCGCAATACTGGTGGCGTACAAAATTGGGACTCGAAAGGCCGAACACTTGGGGGGAGTTCGTAATACTCTTCAAGAAGCAGTACTTTCCGAAATCTTTTGAAGATTTGAAAGCTCAAGAGTTCATGGAATTGAAACAAGGGGGAATGACAGTTCGGGAGTACTCCGTCAAATTCACAAGTTTGGCACGATTTGCTGAAAATATAGTACCGAATGAAGGGGATCGAACTAGAAAGTTTGTGACGGGGCTGAGGGATGAGATTCGACGCCAAGTATCAGTGCAACGGTTGGATAGAGTTGCAGAGGCATTGGATGTGGCTTCAATCGCTGAAAGGGATATGGGGTATCAACAAAGTTCGCAAGCACCAACAACTCAACAATACAAAAGGCCGAGTTCAAGTCAATATAGCGGTCAAGGGAGTTCAAAGCGACAGAGTTTTGGGGGTTCTTCGGGTGGTAGAGGTAACAAGCCACGATGTAACACATGCGGGAAATTTCATTGGGGTGTATGTAATCTACCGACAACGGTGTGTAATAATTGCCGACAAATGGGACATGTAGCAAAGAATTGTCCGGGAGTGAGGCCAAATACTTATACTCCGATGAGGCGTACCGACGATAGTGGGATGGTTTGCCATAACTGTGGGGAGCTTGGACATCGAATGCGTAATTGTCCTAAGCCGAGGCAAGGAGGTTTTAGTGCAACCGCAAGTAGTGCACCAACACCACGACCACCTCAACAACAACCACAAGGAAGGGAACAACGTCAGGGCCGTTATTTCCAGCTTAATCCAGGGGAGACTACCGTTGCTAACACAGTTGTGTCAGGTAAAGTTCTTATTTGCTCAACACCTGCTAATGTGTTAATGGATTCTGGTTCTACACACTCGTTTGTATCACACCAATTTGCTAGGAATATGAATGTACCCTTAGAACTTCTTGAATATGATTTGTCTGTTGATGTTCCATTGGGAAGATCTTTGGTGAGTTCGGGAGTTTATAGGAATTGTGAAGTTAAAATTAATGATGAAGTGTTAACAGCGAATCTAGTACCGTTAGTAATCCAACATTTTGATGTCATATTGGGAATGGATTGGTTGTCAGTTAATCACGCGGTTATTGATTGTGAAAATAAAAGGGTAAAATTTCAGACACCGACCCATAGAATCTTCTCTTTCCAAGGGGTAGGTGTTGTGTCACCACCCTATCTCGTATCTGCCATCAAAGCTTATCGTTTATTGAGGAAAGGGTGTAAAGATTTCCTTTGTAGTGTATTGGATACCAGAAGTACGGAACTAAAATTGGAAGATATACCCGTAGTTAAAGAATTCTCTGATGTATTTCAAGACGATTTGCCGAGTGTGTTGATTGAGAGGGAGGTTGAATTTGGTATAGATGTAATACCGGGAACACAACCCATTTCGCGGGCACCATATAGAATGGCTCCAGTAGAGTTGAAAGAGTTGAAAACTCAGTTACAAGAGTTGTTGGATAAGGGGTTCATTCGGCCAAGTGTATCACCCTGGGGTGCACCGGTTCTTTTTGTGAAAAAGAAAGATGGGACGATGCGGATGTGTATAGATTATCGTGAGATCAACAAAGTAACTATCAAAAACAAGTACCCATTGCCGCGAATCGACGATTTATTTGACCAGTTACAAGGAGCTCAAGTGTTTTCAAAGATCGATTTGAGGTCGGGGTATCATCAACTAAAGGTAAAAGCTGAGGATGTTGAGAAGACGGCCTTCAGAACTCGATACGGCCACTACGAGTTTCTTGTAATGCCATTTGGAGTAACCAATGCACCGGCTGCGTTCATGGACTTAATGAATAGGGTCTTTAAAACGTATCTTGATGAATTTGTTATTGTTTTTATTGATGATATTCTTATTTACTCAAAAAGTCCAGAAGAGCATGATAGGCATTTGAGATTGGTGTTACAACGACTTCGAGAAAACAAGTTATTCGGAAAATTGAAGAAAAGTGAATTTTGGTTAACAAGTGTCACCTTCCTTGGCCATGTGATTTCCAAGGATGGCGTGTCAGTTGATCCGCAGAAAATAGAAGCTGTTATGAATTGGGCGAGACCAACCAACGTGTCAGAAATTCGTAGCTTTCTGGGATTGGCTGGGTATTATAGAAGGTTTGTTCAGGATTTCTCGAAGATTGCTACTCCGATGACAACATTAATGAGAAAGGATATTCCGTTTGAATGGGGGAAAGAATGTGAGGAATGTTTTCAAACATTGAAGAGTAAGTTAACTTCTGCTCCAATACTTTCGATTCCGACAAGTACCGGGGGATTTAGTATTTACAGTGACGCTTCTCATCAAGGCTTGGGATGTGTTCTTATGCAAGGGGATAAAGTGATAGCGTATGCTTCAAGGCAATTGAGGACTCATGAGAAGAATTATCCAACCCACGATTTGGAACTTGCCGCGGTAATTTTTGCCTTAAAGATTTGGCGACATTACTTGTATGGGGAAACTTGCGAAATCTTCACTGACCACAAGAGCTTAAAGTATTTGTTTACTCAGAGGGATTTGAATATGCGACAACGAAGATGGTTGGAGTTAATGAAGGACTACGACCTGAAAATTCAATATCATCCGGGTAAAGCCAATGTGGTGGCCGATGCCTTGAGTCGAAAATCATCAGAAAATTTAGCATGTGTTTTGACGGCACAAGAAGGGTTGGTGAAAGAGTTTGAACGGTTGGAATTGGAAGTTATTCCTAGAGTTAAAGGTGGATTGATGGCAGCAATTGTAGCACAACCTGACTTGATTGGAGAGATTAAAGTAAATCAACTTTTGGACCCAACCTTAAAGAAAGTTGTAGATGAATTACCTGAGGGTAAGCGACCGGAGTTCAGTTTACATGATGGGGTATTATGGTATATTAATCGGTTATGTGTGCCTAATGTTGGCAATTTAAAGGAAAGAATTTTGGAAGAAGCTCATAGTACTCGGTATTCCGTGCATCCGGGTAGTACGAAAATGTATAGAGATTTGAGGGAGGTCTACTGGTGGAGTGGAATGAAACGTGAAGTTGCTGAGTATGTGGCCAAATGTATGACTTGTCAATTGGTAAAACTTGAACGTCAACGACCTGCGGGGGAAGTACAACCATTGGAAATACCGGAATGGAAATGGGAGCACATTACAATGGATTTTGTGTCTGGATTGCCAAGGTCTCCTAGATCTAATGATAGCATTTGGGTAATCGTTGACAGGTTGACTAAGTCAGCCCACTTCTTGCCGATTAAGACCACAGAACCGACAAAGTTAGCTGAACTTTATGTTAAAGAGATTGTAAGATTGCATGGGGCACCGGTATCTATAGTGTCAGATCGTGACACACGTTTTGTATCCAGATTTTGGGAAGGGCTACAAAGAGCAATGGGGACAGCTTTGCATTTTAGCACCGCTTTTCACCCGCAAACTGATGGACAGTCGGAACGAGTTATTCAGATTCTCGAGGATATGCTTAGAGTATGCGTTATGGATTTTAAGGCTGACTGGGAAACTCACTTGCCGTTAATTGAGTTTTCTTATAACAATAGTTTCCAGACAAGCATTGGAATGGCGCCTTTTGAGGCATTGTATGGTCGAAAGTGTAGATCGCCTGTGTGTTGGACAGAGGTTGGGGAGAAGCAACTTCTGGGGCCAGAAATTGTACAAATCACCACTAATAAGGTTAAGTTGATTAAGCAACGGTTGCAAGTGGCACAAAGTCGCTACAAAAGTTATACTGATACGGGTAGAAGACCGTTGGAGTTCGAGGTTGGTGATTATGTGTTCTTAAAGGTTTCACCTTCGAAAGGTATTACACGGTTTGGTAAGAAGGGTAAGTTAAGTCCAAGATATGTTGGACCTTTTCTGATTTTGAGTAAGGTGGGACCGGTAGCTGACAGATTGGAGTTGTCACAAGAATTGGCACATGTTCACAACGTGTTCCACGTATCTATGCTCAGACGTTACGTGTCAGATTCGAGTCATATCCTTGAACCAGAACCGTTGGAAGTCCGAGAAGATATGACATATGTTGAACATCCGGTACGGATTCTGGATAGGAAGGATCAAGTGTTAAGAACGAAGACAATTCCGTTGGTCATGGTCCTCTGGCGTAATCATAGCGTTGAAGAGGCAACTTGGGAACGAGAAGATGAGATCAGAGAAAGATATCCACACTTGTTCGATTGATGAGGTAAGAATAAGTTTGGGGACAAACTTCTTAAAAGGGAGGGAGAAATGTAACACCCGTACCCGAAAAATAATATTAATGCGATATCAATGTGTGTTAATTAAAGATAATTAATGCATGAGATGAATTAAGGTGGGGTTATGAACCCACATGTGAAAAGGTGTTCAAATGCGGACACAGATGAAAGTCCTGTGAAAGGCGGGACTGGTATAAATGTGGGGCCCAACGAGGGTCTAATTAAAATAATTTGCATTTTCATGTCATTGTGTGCTTATATGATTACTTGTTTAAATGTTTATTGATATTATTATGTCTTATGATAGATTAAGGGGACCAATTTGGGTACCCATGTGAGGGCGTATTTGAATAAAATCGATAATTGGTAGGTTTAATAGCAACCTCATAATTTATGTGGGACCACGTTTGGGACCTACGCGGGACTTAGATTAAATCCTTTTAGAAAAGATGGGTAGTTAACGTAATTAACCCGAGGGCTTCATAATAAAACTTATAGAAAGTTGGGGGAGGTAAGTAGGAATAAGGGAAAAAGGGGACAACACATATGCATGTCTTGCATATGTGTCTCATAAGTGTTAATGAGCTGGAAATCTCCAGAAATTCAAGAGAACGAAGAGCTCGAGTCGGCAACGGAAATTTCCGACGACGTTTCTTGCCGTTTCTTTGCCGTCCGGCGTCGGATTCACGAACCGAGACCGGATTTGGACTCGTGGAGGTAAGAGGATCACATGCACGTCTTTTATTTTCAGTTTCGGCAACGTTTTTACGGCAGCCGTTCTTAATAGATGATGTTCTTGATACCAAACTTGTGTAGGATTATCACCAACTAGGAATTGAGCTAAACTTGGGAAGGAATTGGGGAAATCTAAGCTTAGTTGTGTATAAATCAAAGAGGTGAGTGCTCTAATCCCAAAATTGGGTGTTTAGATATGTTTGTGTAATAATTGTTGGCTTAGAATGCTTAATCCATGTTTATGTTTATATGTGTTGTTGAAATTAGGGAAAAAGCATGTCAAAGTTATGAAATTGCTATGCTTATATGCCTATATGTTAAGTTGCTTAAATGCTTATGTGGATCAAAGGGAAGTCAAGTAGTGAGCACCATTTATAGGTCCCATATGTAAGGGATAGGAAGTCCTCAATGAGTAGGACGTGGTGACAACCACAATGAAATGCCGGTGACGCCTTCGGGGTCACAAGAGAGTGTGTGTTGTGCTATATGCGCCAAAAGAGTGAGAAATTCCGGGGTGAGAAGGACCCGGGGATGGTGGCTTATGTTACTTGACTTTCCGGAGATCAATTGGTTGATGTTCATAGTGATTGTTGCATTTGCATATTAAACATTCCAATAGCATGGTTAGTTCCCTCACTAAGCGAAAGCTTAAACGAAAATATATTTTCTGTTGTGGTTATTGAATAACCATCGCAGGTACCGAACGGGAGAACGAGAGGAAATGATCCGTGCGACGGTTGGGCGTGGGGGTTACAAGTTATGTTGATATGTACATGTGTATAGAAGTTTTGGTTAATGGTAGTCTTTGTAATCCATGGGTTAAAAACATCTTGTGTTTTGAAAGTGTTAGGCTCACCTTGTATTTGGAGGACTTGTATCTTGAAAGGTTGGGTTATTGCTAACTATGTCCTATGTTGATGGTGGTTTCTTTGTTAGTCACAAGTTGTATAATGTTGGAAGAAAGTCCTTTTTGGTTGTAAATTTAACTTGAGTTCTCCTATGATTGAATGGTCATGAGTATAATGGGAGAAATATGGATTTTGATGTAAGTTCATGATCCTAAGGAAGAATTTGTGTGTTTGATTGTCAATCCATGCTTTAGAGATGTTGTGTTAATGTTAGAAACATTTGAAAATGCTTTGAGAATGAGTTTTAAGGGTTTCACAAAGTTTTGGGAAGTTTGGAACAAGTTTGGATATGAAAAACTGATGTTTTTAGCAGCAGGGAGGTGTTCTGCCAAGGCCGGATCGATCCGGCTTTTCCGCGGATCGATCCGCCCATTTCCGGGGACATTCTGCCTCAAAATATAGAAAATGGATCGATCCGCTCTTTTCGCGGATCGATCCGCCCCTATGAAAACTGACTGTCAGCTTTTACGGAAACAAGCATAACTCTCTCTACAAAACTCGGATTCGCGCACCGTTTTTTGCGTTGGAACCGGGACTCAAAGAGCTATCTTTCCATATAAAATTTGCTATACTTTATTAATGACCATTTTGCCCTTGGGTCTGTTTTGTGTCAACGGAGCTATTTTAGTAAGTCTAAATCATGTGTTTATTAATGAATTAAGGGTGTTTTGAACGTGTGGGCTTGTTACACGTGTCCCAACTTGCCCGAGGCGGGTTGGGGTGTGACAACACCATTGAACATACTCATATATACATTGAATTTAAGAAAGATTTTCTAGAGAGAAGAAGTGAATTATGAATTAAAATTTCCTAAAACTAATCTTAAGATTATTAGAATAGATGATTTGGACTTCAATTGCCTCCCTAAACTTCCATGGATGAGTTCTTGAAGAACTTGAAGAACACTTGAAGAAGAAGACTCTTCAAATCAACTTTAATTGCATAATTGAGAATCCTCCAAGAGGTAGACATCACAATTCATCTCTAATTCCGACATTTATAAATAGATCTATAAGACTTGGATCTAGTTTAGTTTTATATTATTTGTTAGAACACTCATCTTCTTCCTCTCTTGTTCATCACAACTCACATAGCTAGATCCAAGTCTCTTTTGATTTTGTTGGTAATTCTTAAGTAGCGATTGATTTTCATTTCTGGTTTTCAATTTTGATTTTATTCTTCTATTTAATTTAGATCCATGCATACATGATTATATATGTTGATGATGCCAGAAATTGGTAAGAGTAAAATAGAGCAATTTTAGGAGAGAGAGAGAGAGTGAGAGACTATTTTTTGTATGTGGTTCGGCCCTGTTAATGAAGGTACCTACGTCCATGGGTGTGTCTGAGCACGGTCACTAGCAGATCACCGACGGGCCTGGTGAGCCAACAAAGAGGGGCGACACTACTAGTAATACCGGCCGGGTGTATGCGTATAATGGTGAATTTTATAGAGGTGCTGTGTAGACTAAAGAGTTGGCCCCTTCAATGGGGGTGAGAGGTCTCCTTTATAGATGCAAGAGACCTACTCTTACATGGATAAGGAAATATAATCCAATTGATATAGATTGGCATTAATTGTGGGGTTTTCCTAATTAGATTAGGAAATAGTGGGCACTTTCCATTAGTCTTCTAGCTTGAGTAGGAAACCGCCCGTAATGCTCGGGATCATGCCTGTGGGCCCGGATGAGCTGTTCCTGCGGTGGGATGTGTCTGCGCAGTTTTCCTGACCTGTTGGCCGGGTCGTGGATAAACCGCTCGGGATGATGAGTTCCATGTTGACTAGACCGCTCAGGATGATGAGTTCCATGTTGACTAGACCGCTCGGGATGATGCTTGTCCGAGGAGTTGTACATGATTTGACCGGGGCATGGACCGACTGCTGATTAGAACCGTTCGGTCATAGGATGGAGCCAATTTTGGGTGCATCAGCTGCCCCCAATTTCCAAGGTTGGCCAGATGCTATATCGGGGCAAGTTTGGAAATCAGTTTGATGCTACTTGCCACTGTCTGAGTGCTTGGAGAAGCTACATCAGGGCTTCTGAGCTTGGTGAGTCCTCAGGAACTGACTAAGAGTTGAGACCCAACCTAGCTCGGGACTTTTAAGTGCTCGGGAACTGACCGAGAGTTGAGACCCGGCCTAATTCGGAGTCTTTGAATGATCGAGAAGTGACCGGGAGTTGAGACTCGGCCTACTTCGGAGTCTTTTTACTTGAATTAGCTCCTAGGATGGTTATCTTCTGCCTGTAAACCTTCGTCAAGGTTGTGGGTAGAAGAATTTGACCATATTGGAAAAGCCGACCTAAAGCGTATCACTTTAGGGTCCTTTTGTGTTAACTCCCCAGGATGGTTGTCTTCTGCCCGGTCAGCCTTCGTCAAGACTGTTGGGAGAAGAGCTTGATCATGTTGGTGGAGCCTACCTAAATCACGTTGCTTTAGGGTCTTTTTGCTCCTCTATCGTCGGCCAACCTAAAAGATTTAGTCACCTCTATCGTCGGTCTGAACCTAAGTGGAGTTAATGCCTTTGAGTACTATAGGTGCTCGGGTTGTCCAAGATTTTGACTTAGTTATTTGCGAGGCCTATAGATACCCGGTGTGATTGCCTGTTTAGTTCACTGCGGCGTCTTGCCCCCCAAGCTTTAGCTAAGACAAAGGTCTTATAGAGGCTATGAACTATAGGTAACCGACCTGGAACATGGTGGTTGCAGGGTCTTTTGAAGCTTGCCGTCATCAGCCACCTAGGGGGTTTGCCCCATCATCGGTTGGACCTAAGCAAAGCCGGTGCCTCGGGCGTGACCCCGAGGACTTTGGTGCCTGGGTTCAGAGCCCGAGGTCTTTTTAGTGCCTGGGTTCAGAGCTTGAGGTCTTCTTCGTGCCTCGAGGTTAGGCCTGAGGTCTTTGTATGCCTCGGGGTTAGGCCCGAGGTCTTGGTCTTTGTATGAGTTCTCTGACAATCGGTGGAGCCTCATGTGGTGATCAAGCAAGTACCACTGTAGTCGGGCTCTTCTAGACCGATGGAGACAAGAGGTCGGATCAGGATCGTTGGGCTTCTAACTTCTCTGTGCTAGAGGCAAAGTTGGAGCTGTTTAATCCTGACCGATGAGAACTGAAGGTTGGGTCGGGGTTGCCGGACTCAGACCACTGTGAGCTGGAGGTCGGGTCGGGACTGCCGGACCCTGCCTGCTGTGAGCTGAAGGAACTGTCAGAATTCCTGGGCTGATCTCACTTTCGATTTCTTCGGGAAGACTCGTTGCTTTCTTGCCCGGTGTCTTTGATCTTCAGAAACTCTTCAGTGTCAATGTATTTTCCAACCCTCTCAGAGAGCTCAACCAAAGATTCCGGTCGGTTTTTGTGGAACGACGCAGCGCACATGGTGTGTTGAACTCCCGAGCAGAAGGCTACGATAGCGGCGGTTTCATCAAGATCGTAGATGCTAAGCTTCTCTTGATTAAACCGGCCGGTGAACTCCTTGAGGGTCTCATTATTCCTTTGTATGACCGTCAGTAGATGTATGTCAGGCTTTGACCGTTCATGCACACCGATAAACTGATTGATGAACTGCTTGCTGAGTTGCGTGAAACTACGGACCGATCGGGGCTCCAACGAGTAGAACCATTGGGCGGTCGGGCCTTTCAAAGTGCTGGGGAAGGTTATGCAGTGTAGTTCATCAGAGTGGGTGTCTAGGGCCATCTGAGCCTTATAGGTCCGGACGTGGTCGACCGGGCTTCCCGAGCCGTTATAGGGATCTAGGCGAGGCTGCTTGAATTTGTGCGGGACGGCAAACCCTGTGATCTGGCTGGAGAACGGTGACTCTGTCTCAGTATTGGCCTGATTCTGAGCGCGATTTTGACCAAGCTTTTTGGCCACTCCGTCAATATGCTTCTGCAAGTCTTTGATTCGGGCTTCCACTCCTTCTCGACCGGTATCGGTAGAAGAGGCTTTTTCTTTATGATGGTGTGTTGTCCTCTGGGATCGGGCTCGGCTATGGCTTCGGGTAACCGTTCGCCTAGGGACAACTCGGCTCTTGACCGAGTGACCCTGGACTGATTACCGGGCCATATGCTCCTGCTTTTCCTTTCGGGCAGCACGCCCACTGTTGATGTCTCTGGCATTCTCAACACTGGATGGGTTGGCTCGGGCACGTTGTCTGGTCAAGATCGGTTCTTGACCGTACGCAACGTTCCCGGGTCGTTTCTCGGCCCCTGGAGGACTGCTTTTTTGGGCTAGCAGGGCTTCGATCTGTTGCTAGATTTGACGCAGGCCCTCTAAGAGTTATGTGAGGGTCGCGGTGATCTGCTCAGATGTCATGACTGCTGCAGCCGGTGCCGGGGCCGGAGGAACATCCCGGTTAGACTGCTGACTAACCTTCTTACCCTTCTTCGGTGGCATGACGATCAGTTAAGAGATTTGCTGATGAGAAGACTTATCGTTTTCTACAGACGGCGCCAAACTGATGATGCCAGAAATTGGTAAGAGTAAAGTAGAGCAATTTTAGGAGAGAGAGAGAGTGAGAGACTGTTTTTTGTATGTGGTTCGGCCCTGTTAATGAAGGTACCTACGTCCACGGGTGTGTGTGAGCACGCTCACTAGCAGATCACCGACGGGCCTGGTGAGCCAACAAAGAGGGGTGGCACTACCAGTAATACCGACCGGGTGTATGCATATAATGGTAAATTTTATAGAGGTGCTGTGTAGACTAAAGAGTTGGCCCCTTCAATGGGGGGTGAGAGGTCTCTTTTATAGATGCAAGAGACCTACTCTTACATGGATAAGGAAATATAATCCAATTGATATAAATTGGCATTAATTGTGGGGGTTTCCTAATTGGATTAGGAAATAGTGGACACTTTCCATTAGTCTTCTAGCTTGAGTAGGAAATCGCCCGTAATGCTCGGGATCATGCATGTGGGCCCAGATGAGCTGTTCCTGTGGTGGGATGTGCCTGCACGGTTTTCCCGACCTGTTGGCCGGGTCATGGATAAACGGCTCGGGATGATGAGTTCCATGTTGACTAGATCGCTCGGGATGATGAGTTCCATGTTGATTAGACCGCTCGGGATGATGCTTGTCCGAGGAGTTGTACATTATTTGACCGGGGCATGGACCGGCTGCTGATTAGAACCGCTCGATCATAGGATTGAGCCAATTTTGGGTGTATCATATGTATCGATTTTGAATTCTATGATGGTTTGGAAGTATGATCTACGAGAAAGATGATTCATATGTTCATACTTTTCTCTTGATTATTCCTATAATCTAGAATTCCTATTGAATTTCATCTCCAATAAGATATTTGTATGTCCTTTTGATCCATGATCTATAGTTTTTCATAGAACTTGAGGGCTAAATTGATTGGAAATCATGATAATTAAGTTGATCGATGAGTTTGATCTCTCTAATAAGCTTCAACCATCACCTAAAATATTTTTCTCATACTTTAAAATGAACTAGATAAAATTCAGCAAAACCGATTGGTTTTGTCCGTAAGATTTGGTCCAGCAAAACCCATAGTTTGATGGATTTCAAATTTTCTGGGTAAATTTTGATGAATTAGCTTTCATTCGATCCATTTTGAGAGTCACTAGGATTCATATGCTATTTTTAGAATGTCGAGAAATCGGTTGACAGATTTGAACATAGTCTCTTTGTGCTTGAATTTCCGAAAATCAATAATAGTTATCGATGATCAACTTTTTAGGGATGATTCCTAACTTACGTATCTCTATGCCGATGTAAAATTTTGGGCATACGAGCGAGTTAAGATCATTTTCTAAGCATTTGAAGTTGGTACAACTATTCTACAATTTTCTAAGTTTAACTAGAATCCTGATCATGTATACAAAATGGTCATACCTTGATCACTCAACAACAATTAATGAATCAAACCTGGTTTAGAATTCATCTAGGATAAATGGATGAGATATCAAAAGCTTAGATTAACTTGATTAACATGATTCATGAATTTCTATTATGTTTTGCATTTCTTTGTCAATTGATTCCAAATTTCTAGAATAAAAGTGTCTGTTTAAAAGAAACCTTAACATCATGACATGTACATGGGATTATTTTTGTCACAAACTACAATGAAATAGCTTTCTTTTGACACCAATAAAGCTTCACATGATTTTTGTAGAATTAATTATGTTGTTTACAAGAATAGTGGAAAGTCCTGGTCCACTGTTCCCAAAACTTGTATTTCTCTAACTTCAAAAATGGTAATGAGGTTCTACTTTTTGGAGAAGTTCCCTAAGACATTTGTCTAACTTTCTGAAAAGGGGTTTAATCAAGCTTATGTTTAAGACCAATTTTGATAGGATTCATTAGAGGTTGCTGAATCTGGAAATTCGATTGCTGATATCTTCCTCTTATTTATTATGCATATCATTTGTTTGTTTGTATTTTTGCAATACTTAGGTATTTCTTGGTGTCTTAGTTCAGAGAATTGAATGCCGTGGATCCAAACTTCGATTTGTTGATTTGCCTCGTCTACATGTGGCTTAGTGCCCATGTATCGTGTACTATCTCTATCATTTCTCTTAGAATTTTTCTAGGTTTACAACTTTGATTTCAACGACACATTTCCTTTAGGATAGTCCCCATTTATATGCTTATATGTTAGAGATATTTTATCTAGGATTGTTGCATGATTGCATTACACGTTTCCTTTCTTTTTCCTTTTTGCTACTCTGCTTGAGTCAACCCAATATAAGTCTTCTTGTTCCCTTTTGCATATCATGACATGTTTCGTTTACTTGCATTGGTCGCGGGCAGGACTAGCCACTATGAGTATACCTCTCTCTTGTATTCCAATGTGTTTATGATTTCTACTTGATTTAAACTCTTGACATAATTTTCCTTAGATGTTCCTTTTTAACATGTATATATATTATCTAGTATGTTTGAGAAAACAACACCAATTATGAATTAAGAATAAGGATAATTAAATCAAGGCCTATCGTTCAGTAGGGCGAGGAGAGGGTGCTTTAGTCCTACTTGGGCTCCTTTTCCTCTCGTACCATGACCCCTGAACCTAGTTTCTGGTAATGAAGGGTGAGTTACCTTATTCAATTTGAGGCGAGTCAAACTTGGGTTTCCAAATTCCTGATAAAAATTAGGTAGTGACTCTTTGTCTCTAGGATCGCGTGAGAAAGTTCTAGTTTTCCTAAAGTGTGCTCCTTAGATCCGTATCGGGACACTATCGAGGGAAACACCAGTACGCCAATGCACGTGTCCACAGTATGGATATCAGTTTTACATTTTATTATGTATATTTTTTTCATGAGATGATTGTTGATCCGTAAGTATCATAGTAAGTAATTTGTGTATGTATGAAATACATACAAGTGAGATACGAATTACTATCCTTTCATATTTAGAACTTGTCACAGTGGATGATGAGATTGGATGCTTTATCAAGTTTACACTGTAGCATGATTAACTACCATTGGATGGGGTGATGAATCTCAATCCCTAGAGTATGACTCTTAGTTAACATGCTAGTGGTTATAGTGCATTGGCGAACCTGAGCTTTCCTAGTGACATTCAAGATTGTCAACAGTCGATAGGAACTCATAACTTGTATAAGGTACGTGTTCTCAATCTTGAGATGATTATGAACATAGACAGTGGATATGGCTGTTTTGACCTACCAGTCAGTGAGGTCTATAAAAGATCAACACCTGGGTATCTTGGGTATGTCATGTTTATAGGGTTGTGAACATATATTGTTAAGATAGAATCTACCCTCTGATTTATAGTAAGCATTCCCTTGAGAATATCGCCAAGTTGATTGCTGAGAACTGCAGTCTTGTTGATAAGTAGTTATCAACATGTTTGGTAATCATGAGAGGTGAATGGGACTCTAGGAATATAAGAAGTAATCATGATTTAGGTAGACAGTAACCTTTATCCGACTACTTGAATATGATTACGAATACTGATGGTAGTGGGACATTAGTATACCATGTAACTCTAGTTATCACTTCGGAGTTGTTCTTTTCCGTTGGAATTAAGTTATCATTTTATAGTGGAGTAAATGTTAATTGATCAGTTGGTTAGTTTGATCATGGGAATTAACAATTACTCTGAGCCAACAATAAAGACCCTAGGAGGTCCCACTTTTAGCTCTTCTAGGATGCTTTGAAAGGCACATGAGGATCTTGTCAAGATAGGTTCAATCGATCAAAGGAGTCTCTATCGATTGAAGTCTAGACAGGTTTGATCGATCGAAGGTATTTTAATTGATCGAAGCTTCGATCAATCTAAGCTACTTCAATCGCTTGAACGTAGGTCAGTTCTGGGAATCTATAAATAGGGCGGATGCATTAAAAAATTAAGTTCGTCGTTTTTATAAACCAGAAACTGCAGAAACTATTTTGGGTTCCCAAAACCTACTCCACCCTCTCTAGTAGGGTTCCCACCAACCCTAGCCTCTCTAGGAGCCTCCGTAGGAGTCATAAGAGTGAAGACCATCTAGTAGAGGCTGTTGGAAGTCAGATATTTTAGAATTGAGTTCAAATCCGTGAGGTATAATTCTTGTCCCCTCTCTTGTGCGCATCTATAGAGTTAACAAGTAGTAGATCCGGGCTACCAATAAGTTTTTGGAACTTAATCTTTCCCCTACACGTTTGAATTTAATTTTAAACCTGTTTTTCCTTCAATTAGTATCTGAGCCACGCTTGTTTGGATCTATAGATGCGTTTTGGAACATTTGTTTTGATTTGCATGTTGATTTTATAACTGTTTTCAAAACTGCATTGTCACAGATCTATTTCTGCAGCAGTCTCGTAGCAGAATACAAATCCGTGATTGCATTGGATGCACGGTGGGTTTGAGCGATCGAAGTATGTTCGATCAATTCAACCTCTTTGTTCTCAAGCGATCGAACTATTTTTGATCGATCGAACGTTGTTTTGTTAGATCGATTGAAGTGGGTTATATCGATAGAGGCATATTCTCTGTCCTGGTGTTCTGTTCACAGTTTTAAAGTTTTTTTTAAATTATGTACTTTAATTTTAAGTTTTTCTATAAAATTTTCAAATCATTCTGTAAAACTAAAAGTTTAATCGATCGAAGGTTCGATTGATCGAACCTTTGTCGATCGATTGAAGTGTGACAGAGAATAAAGATATTGTTTTATGTTCTAATTTAGTACGTGAAGAGTTTAAGTATTGTATGAATCAATTAGGGGTTCCAATAGTTACATATATTTATTATATATGTGTGTTTATGCGTACAACTAACCCTTTTGCAGCAAGATTAGTCCACTATCTCCCATGGCACCAAGACCTTTTTAAATTTTGTATTTAACTATTTGTGATTGGTGTATATTGGTTGGGTTTTAAGGCATATGTAAAGGGCGTTGTGACTTCAATCCTACGAAAAGGAAAGTCGCACCCATTTCTCTAGCCTTTTTATTTTATTGTTGCTATTTCTTTTCCTAGATAAATTGTAAGCTTCTAAAGAAGCATAGGACCAATGTAATAGAATTAGAAAATCCATGAAGATAGAGGAGCAAGTCGTTGTCCATGAAGATGGAGCTGGAGGCGATCAAACCAAGGAGGTTTTATGATGATAGAGCCATGGGAGATAGAGGCATATGAATGCCTTCATTTCATTTTATTTTTTTGTTTTTATATGCTTGTTTATGATTGGAATATTTAATATGTTGTTACTACATGCACAGTAAAAAAAGATGTTTTCTAAAATAAAATTCAAAATCCATTTTAACTCATTAGTAGAAATAGGATGTCTATGGGCAATGAGTAGAAACATTTTTCTAAAAAGCAAAAACCTTATTTATCAATCTAGTGGGAGAGGGTCTTATTTATAACACCCATAATCTTCCATTAACGGTTCATTCACTACACTATTTGGACCAATTTGTAACGGTCTTTTACCATTAGTATAAATATTAGCAACGGTTTTTTGCCATTGTAAATTGCCCGTGGGGAATATTACTATCGAATTTTGTAACGGCTATAAACCGTTACTACGTTATTTATTGTAACGGTTAAATACGTTACTAGATATAATTGTAATGGTTATTCAACACTAGTTTTGAGTGTTAGTAATGGGTATTGTAATTGTTTTAACTGTTACAAATCTAAACATTAGGAAGGCTTTATGACTATTACTAAATGTAATAGTAACACTTTTGTGATTCCACTTTTGACCGCTAGTAATAGAATTTGCAATGGTTATAACCGTTACTAATGTTTGGATTAGTAATAGTTAAAACCGTTAGAAATAATACTAAAATATAAAAAAATAATTTTCACAATATATGCTTTAACCTGTTTCAAGAACTTACCAAAAATGCTGCTGGAAATATTCAAGAAACCAACAAAAAATGGAAACCCACATAAGCTTAAATTTACTTAGATAACCAAACATATAAATTCATAACACATACAAACCATAGAAGTTGGATATACATAAACAACCATAAGAAGCATAATATCCATAACGAACAAAAAAAACATAATACTAGACATGCTAAACTAACTAGTCGATCGTGTCTTAAGTTCAAAAAGAGTTTAAGAATTAGGATGACCAAAATCAAGCACTCTTCAACCAACACTCGAGCCAAATTAGGAATCCGCCACCAACATAACCTGCTAAAGTATCATGATCATCCTTAGGAGCATCCCATAAACGAGCTTCAGGATCAAGAACATTTCCAACATAAACTTTCTTCTCACTATTGCAAACACGTATACCGTGACATAATCCGGCTGTAGCATCTGACACAATATATCCCTTAGCTAAATCTTTACCAAACTTATCACAAATGATGACTGGGACATTCTCAGGGTAGTCCATTCTGTGTCACCTCATTAGGGGTGATCATTCCATATGGAGGGTACACTACTCATTGGTTACTAGATGTGAACTTTCTATAGAAAGGATCAATCAGACGTGTTAGATGGTGACCACTGCACACATGCACTACATGAGGCAATTGTGTTTAGATCCTAGTTAATGGTGTACACTAGGTAAGCTATGGATAAGGGATCCCACACGGGACATTATTCAGAAACTTAGAGATCAAATAGGTTCGAGAGTCATAACTTGTTTTGCAAGAGTTGTATAGTGGACAAATCATGATTAATCGAAAGATCGAGTATTGACCGCCACACGGAGGCTTTACTTTTTCGTTTTGATATTTTGGCAACTTTGTTTTTTAATACGAGTTTTAGGGATTCTTTTATTTCAAAACTGTCAAATTCTGATATCCATATCTATTTTGTCTGTTTGATTTTTCAGTAATCATAATGTCTGGATCTGCCATTTAGTCCACTTGCCACCATACTCACTCAAAACAAGTTAACTAGAAATAACTGCACAGAATGGAAACGAAACCATGACATCATATTGACTACAGAGGATTACATATATGTCCTTACCACCCTATGCCCTGAAGAACCTGTTGTAAATGCTATAGCTGCTGCTAGACGCGAGTTCAACAAGTGGAAGAAATCAAATGGAATGGCCCGTTGCTACATTCTGGCCTCAATGGCTGGTGTGTTGCAACATCAATTCCAGTCGAATGGTTATGCCATTGACATTATTGAATCCCTGAAAAAGATGTTTGGGGAGTATGGCAGGCCTGCCAGGCAGGTAGCTATGCCGAAGATAATGAGTGCGAAGATGTCGAAATGGACTCCAGTCAATGAACTTGTTTTAAAAATGATTGGTTATTCAAATAAACTGGAGACCTTGGGAGCCAACATCGATGCACAGACCCAAGTTGACACGATCCTCAATTCGCTGTCACCTTTATTCACTCAATTTAACTTAACTATAATATGAATCAAATGAATTTTTAATGAATGAATTAATGTGTTTTTTACTGGCAGCGAAAGGATGATCAAACCTGGGGCCAATGTTCTGAACGTTGAGAAAAACTCTTCTTCCTCCCGATCTACACCGAAAGGTAAGAAAGGGAAGAAGAAAGCTGGCACTGGTAGTCCAAGTGTTGGCCTGGTCCCTAAGATTGCAAAATCTAAAGGAAAAGGTAAGGGTAAGGGGAAGGTAGGTGGCCAAGGCAAAGGAAAGTGTTTCCAATGCGGTGAGAAGGGCCACTGGAAGAGGAACTGTCCAGAATTCATAGCTACAAGAGTTCAAGGTATGATTAAATCATATGTGATTGAAATAAGTGTTATTACGAATACTTCAAACACTTGGTGCATTGATTTTGGTGCGACCAACCATACATGTAATTCATTGTAGGGGTTTAGATCAACCAGGAGGTGTAGTGATGGGGAAATGATACTTATTCTAGGTTCTAGCAAGTTCTAGCACAACCGTATCTGCGGTTGCTATTGGAGTGGTAGTTTTAGAATTTGAAGACAATAAGATTGTAGTTTTATCAGATGTACTTTACATCCCTTTGATGAGACGTAATTTAATTTATGTTTCAGATTTATCAAAAAAAAATTATTCTTTTCATTTTGGAACATAAGTTGTCGTCAAAAGAAATGGTTCTTTTATGTGTTCTGGTGTTAAAACTAATGGCTTAGATGTGATTACTCCCAATATTTCTAAAAACTCTTGTATGGAACTTAACAACTCAGTAGTAATTGCACCATCTAAAAGAAAGGAACATTCCACTAATCCAACAAGGCTTTGGAATATGAGGCTTGGCCATATCAATCTAAATCGGATTGGCAGACTAGTCAAAGAAAGGGTCTTAGGCAATTGGTTCTCAAACCAATGGAAGTCTGCGAGCCTTGTTTAGAGGGTAAGATGACCAAAAGGCCCTTTCTAGCAACGGGCAATAGGACCAATGCATTGTTGGAATTAGTTCCTACTAATGTGTGTGGACCAATAAATATTAGAGCAAGGGGTGATTATGAGTATTTCATTACATTTACTGATGACCACTCAAGGTATGGATATGTGTACCTAATGATGCACAAGTCTGAAGTCTTTGAAAAGTTTAAAGAGTTTAGGGCTAAAGTGGAGAAGCAATTGGGCACACATATCAAGGCCATTCGATCTGATCGAGGTGGCGAGTACCTCTCTAATGAGTTTATTGATCACCTTATATAGAATGGGATTCTGTCACAAATGATTGTACCTGGTATGCCTCAGCAGAATGGTGTAGCGGAGAGAAGGAATCAGACTCTTTTAGACATGACTAGGTCGATGGTGAGTTATTCGGAGTTGCCTTTATTCGTTTGGGGTTATGCTTTGGAAACTGCTGCGTATACACTAAATCTTATTCCAAGAAAATCTGTTCCTAAGACACCAAGAGAGATGTGAATATTGGGCGCAAGCCTTCTTTGTAACATCTCCGGATATGGGGGTGTACAACACATGTGCTGAAAGGAAAGATGAGCAAATTGTATTCAAGATCAGAAGAATGTTATTTTGTGGGGTATCCAAAGGGCACTATTGAATGGTATTTTTATGATCCAAGAGAACAGAAAGTGTTTGTTAAATGTTGTTTTCTTGGAGGATGATTGTATCTGGAACCATAAACCTTAGAGAAGGATAGATCTTAAAGAGATAAAAGGAGAGCCCTTAGTCCTACCCGTAGTTGATAACGATGTAAGACAAGAAAATACCAGTTCTTCACCCATTTTCGCATCGGTACCTCATCATAGTGGGAGGATTATCAGCCAGCTTGATAGATACATATTCCTAGGAGAAGTTTTTGAAGCTGTCTCCATAGAATCTGAAAATTTGATCCTACCATGTACGAAGAGGCAATGGATGATGTTGGCTCAGCTCATTGGGTTAAAGGTATGAAGGCTGAATTGGAATCTATAGATTCCAATCTGGTCTTGGGTCTTGTAGCACTTCTAGCCAATATTAAACCCATTGACTATAAGTGGGTTTGCAAGAAGAAAAGAGCATCTGATGGAAAGGTTAAGACCTTCAAGGTAAGGCTTATAGCGAAAGGTTATACTCAGAGGGAGGGCATTGACTATGAGAAAACCTTCTCGCCGGTATCCATGCTCAAGTCCATCAGAATACTCTTATCCATTGGTACATACCTAGATTATGAGATCTGGCAGATGGACGTCAAGACTGCATTCTTCAATGGCAATCTTGAGGAGGACATCTATATATAGCAACCAGAAGGGTTCATAGCTAGTGGGAAAGGTAACTTTGTATGCAAGTTACAAAAGTCCATTTATGGGCTCAAGCAGGCATCCAGGAGTTGGAACATACATTTTGACCAAGTGTTCAAGCCGTTTGGTTTCATACAGAATCTGGATGAACCTTGTGTATACAAGAAGTGTGAAGGAAAAGTGGTGGCTTTTGCCGTTCTCTATGTTGATGACATTCTACTCATTGGGAATGATGTAGAGGTGTTGTCAATGAAATAGGTTTGGCTAGTTAGTACTGTTGATATGAAGGATCTAGGAGAGGCGAGCTATATCCTTGGGATAAAGCTCTTTCGAGATCACAAGGGAAAGATAATGGGATAATCTCAAGCTGGTTATATCGATGAGGTGCTAACTAGGTTTTTTCAATGGATAATTCAAAGAAAGGATTGTTACCTTTCAAGCATGGTTTAGCATTCTCCAAGGACCAGTGTCCAAAGACACAAAAAGAGAGGAATCGCATGGTAGGAGTTCCTTATGCTTCGGCAGTGGGAAGTCTCATGCATGTGATGTTATGCACTAGACCAGATATCTTCTTCGCCATTGGCATGGTTAGTAGGTATCAATCGAATCCAAGTCCAGAGCACTGGACAGCCGTTAAGCACATTCTTAAGTACTTGAAAAGGACTAAAGATTACATGCTCATGTACGGTGGTGATGAGTTGATTCTAGTAGGATACACTGACTCGGACTTTATGTCAAATAAAGATTCAAAAAAGTCGACATCCGGACATCTCTTTACCTTGGGAGGTGGTGCTATTAATTGGAAGAACGTTAAGCAGAAATGCACTGCAGACTCAACTATAGAAGCTGAGTATGTGGCTGCTTGTGAAGCCGCAAAGGAAGCTGTTTGGCTCAAGAAGTTCCTTATGAAACCCGGGGTGGTACTAGCATCACTATCACCTATTACACTATACTGTGATAATAGTGGGGCAATGGATCAGTCCAAGGAGCCAAGGAATCCTGGAAAGGGAGAGCACGTATAGCAAAAATATCATCTGATTCGAGATATTGTTTAACTTGGAGATGTGACTGTCAGTAAGATTACCACCACTAACAATCTTGTGAATCCATTTACAAAGGCCTTGCCACAGAAGGTCTTTGATCGTCATTCAGATAGTCTAGGGGTTAGATGTAGCCCTGAATGGTTATGAGTGGAAGTAGGAGTTTGTTGGGTATGTGCCCTTAAACTATTACTTTATGTATGAGACATTGACATTTTAATATATGAATATCAGCGTTACATTTTATTATATATGTTTCTTTCATAAGATGATTGTTGATCCAATGTATGTATGAGATACATACAAGTGAGATATGAATTACTATCCTTTGATACTTAGAACTTGTCACTGTGGATGATGAGACTAGATACTTCATCAGGTTTACATTATAGCATAATTAACTACCATTGGATGGGGTGATGAATTTAAATCACTGGAGTATGACTTATAGTTAATATGCTAGTGCTTATAGTGCATTGATGGACCTGGGCTTTCCTATTGACATTCAAGACTGTCAACAGTCGATAGGAACTCATAACTTATATAAGGTACGTGTTCTCAATCTTCAGACGATTATGAACACACACCGTGGATATGGTTGCTTTAACTTACCAATCAGTGAGGTCCATAAAAGATCAACACCTAGGTATCTTGGGTATGTCATGTTCATAGGGTTGTGAACATATATTGTCCAGATAAAATCTACTATCAGATTCATAGTAAGCATTCCCTTGAGAATGTCACCAAGTTGATTATTGAGAACTGCAGTCTTATTGATAAGTAGTTATTAACATGTTTGGTAATCATAAGAGATGAATGAGACTCAAGGAATATAAGAAGTAATCATAATTCAGGTTGACAGTAACCGATATCCGACTACCTGAATATGATTACGAATGCTACTGGTAGATGAACATTAGTACACTATGCATGTCTAGTTATCACTTCGGATTTATTCTTTCGTGTTGGAGTTCAGTTTTCGTTTTATAGTGGAGTAAACGTTAATTGATCAGTTGGTTAATTTGCTGAACAAAGAGTTGGATCATGGGAATTAATAGCTGGTCTAAGCCAACAATAAAGAGCCTAGGAGGTCCCACTCTTAGCTTTGCTAGGATTCTTGGAAGGGCACATGAGGATCTTGTCAAGACAGGTTCAATCAATCGAAGGAGTGTAGATCGATTGAAGTCTAGACAGGTCAGATCGATCGAAAGTGGTTCAATGGATCGAAGCCTTGATCGATCGAAGCCACTTCGATCGCTTCAACGTTAGGTCAGTTATGGGAATTTATAAATAGGGCAGCTGCGTTCAGAAATTTGAGTTCGTCATTTTTATAAACCAGAAGCTGCAGAAACTATTTTAGGTTCCCAAAAACATACTCCATCCTCCAAAACATACTCCATCCTCTCTAATAGAGTTCCCACCAACCCCAGCCTCTCCGGGAGCATCTGTAGGAGTCATAAAACTGAAGACCATCTAGTGGAAGTTGTTGGAAGTCAGAGATTTTTGAATTGGGTTCAAGACCGTGAGGTATAATTCTTGTCCCCTCTATTGTATGCATCTATAGAATTACCATGTAATAGATCGGGGCTACCAATAAGTTTTTGAAACTTAATCTTTCTGCTGCGCGTTTGAATTTAATTTTAAACCTATTTTTCCTTTATGTAAGTATCCAGTACATGCTCTAGTCTTTGCATAAATGCTTCAAAAACTCCTGATGGATCCATTCCTTCTGGAATAAGTGCTCCATTATGCGCTTGGTGATTTCTCAAAGGTCCCACCATAAATGTGCTATGGAGGTACACCTACAAAAGACCTATCGATTAACTACAAGGAAAAAGGCTATTTATGTCACTTAAAAAGTGACATAAATAGATATTTATGTCACTTTTTTTTCTAGTAGAAAGTGACATAAATAGAGGCGACATAAATGTTTTAAAAGTGACATAAATGTTTTCGAAAAAGTGACATAAATGTTTCACAAAACCAACACATTTGTTAATAAAAGTGACATAAATGCCATTTTATTTATGTCACTTTTAACCTAAAGTGACATAAAAGTAGAAAAGTGACATAAATACCAAACAAAATTATTACATCAAAATCTTAAAAGTGACATAAATACTTAAAAGTGACATAAATACAATTTTATTTATGTCACTTTTAACATAAAGTGACATAAAAGTAGAAAAGTGACATAAATACCAAACAAAATTATAACATCAAAGTCTAAAAAATGACATAAATAATTAAAAGTGACATAAATACAATTTTATTTATGTCACTTTTAACATAAAGTGACATAAAAGTAAAAAAAAGTGACATAAATACCAAACAAAATTATTACATAAAAGCCTTAAAGTGACATAAATATCACCCTGTACAAACAATATATACCATCCTGTACATATATAGAATGCCATGCACCCTGTACAAAATTAAATCCAACTCAATATATAATCTATTTCAACTACTAAATTTCATCGATTCATCTCAATATCAACCAATTAATTGAGATGAACAAAAAGTATACAATCGATCCGAGTCAAGTGCAAAACTAATAACATATACATATAACATATTCATCAAAAAGTACTAACAAAACCATGAAAGCAACAAAAAAGAATTAGCCCAAAAAAATAAGTGGTTTGTTTGTTAGAACCTTCCATCAAATTGTGAAACTTTGTACCTACAAAAAAGATAAAGTTTTCATTAATTAGTTGTATATAAAATAATAAAAGAGAAACTATGTTTGGGGGTTTTGAGATACCACAATGTGTTCGATCGGGGACTCGGAATGATGAAAGAGTCATTTTTTTTGCATTTTTTGTGAACCGTGAATCCGTAAAGCATTCCGTTAGTTCCCGCAAGTTTATTTAGGTATGTTTGAGGTGCGATAAAGGTTTCGTGGCATTTGGTTAAGCGGTTACCGATTCACTACTCAAAACCTCAATAACTAAACTTTTTCAAGCATAAGTGTCTAAAGAGTCACTTTTTCGCATTTTTTTTAACCGTGAATTCGTAAAGCATTCCGTTAGTTCACGCAAGTTTATTTAGGTATGTTTGAGGTGCGAGAAAGGTTTCTTGGTGTTTGGTTAAGCGGTTTACCGATTCACTACTCAAAACCTCAATAACTAAGCTTTTTCAAGCATAAGTGTCTAAAGAGTCAGTTTTTCGCATTTTTTGTGAACCGTGAATCCGTAAAGCATTCCATTAGTTCAAGCAAGTTTATTTAGGTATGTTTGAAGAGCGAGAAAGGTTTCGTGGCGTTTGGTTAAGCGATTTACCGATTCACTACTCAAAACCTAAATAACTAAGCTTTTTCAAGCATAAGTGTCTAAAGAGTCACTTTTTCGCATTTTTTGTGAACCGTTAATCCGTAAAGCATTCCGTTAGTTCATGAAAGTTTATTTAAGTATGTTTGAGGTGCGAGAAAGGTTTTGTGGCGTTTGGTTAAGCGGTTTACCGATTCACTACTCAAAACCTCAATAACTAAGCTTTTTCAAGCATAAGTGTCTAAAGAGTCACTTTTCGTATTTTCTGTGAACCGTGAATCCGTAAAGCATTCCGTTAGTTCCCGCAAGTTTATTTAGGTATGTTTGAGGTGCGAGAAAGCTTTTGTGGTGTTTGGTTAAGCGGTTTACTAATTCACTACTCAAAACCTCAATAACTAAGCTTTTTCAAGCAAAAGTGTCTAAAGAGTCACTTTTTTGCATTTTTTGTGAACCGTGAATCCGTAAAGCATTCCGTTAGTTCTGGAAATTTTTTTAGGTATGTTTGAGGTGTGAGAAAGGTTTTGTGGCATTTGGTTAAGCGGTTTACCGATTCACTACTCAAAACCTCAATAACTAAGCTTTTTCAAGCATAAGTGTCTAAAGAGTCACTTTTTCGCATTTTTTTTGAACCGCTAATCTGTAAAGTATTCCGTTAGTTCCCGCAAGTTTATTTAGGTATGTTTGAGGTACGAGAAAGATTTTGTGGCATTTGGTTAAGCGGTTTACCGATTCACTAGTCAAAACCTCAATAACTAAGCTTTTTCAAGCATAAGTGTCTAAAGAGTAACTTTTTCGCATTTTTAGTGAACCGTGAATCCGTAAAGCATTCCGTTAGTTCTTTCAAGTTTATTTAGGTATGTTTGAGGTGCGAGAAAGGTTTTGTGGCATTTGATTAAGCGGTTTACCGATTCACTACTCAAAACCTCGATAACTAAGCTTTTTCAAGCATATGTGTCTAAAGAGTCACTTTTTCGCATTTTTTGTGAACCGTGAATCCGTAAAGCATTCCATTAGTTCACGCAAGTTTATTTAGGTATGTTTGAGGTGCGAGAAAGGTTTTGTGGCATTTGGTTAAGCGGTTTACCGATTCACTACTCAAAACCTCAATAACTAAGCTTTTTCAAGCATAAGTGTCTAAAGAGTCACTTTTTCACATTTTTTGTGAACCGTGAATCCGTAAAGCATTCCGTTAGTTCACGCAAGTTAATTTATGTATGTTTGAGGTGCGAGAAAGGTTTTGTGGCGTTTGGTTAAGCGGTTTACCGATTCACTACTCAAAACATCAATAACTAAGCTTTTTCAAGCATAAGTGTCTAAAGAGTCACTTTTTCGCATTTTTTTTGAACCGCTAATCCGTAAAGCATTCCGTTAGTTCCCGCAAGTTTATTTAGGTATGTTTGAGGTGTGAGAAATATTTTGTGTCATTCGGTTAAGCGGTTTACCGATTCACTAGTCAAAACCTCAATAACTAAGCTTTTTCAAGCATAAGTGTCTAAAGAATAACTTTATCGGATTTTTTGTGAACCGTGAATCCGTAAAGCATTCTGTTAGTTCTTTCAAGATTATTTAGGTATGTTTGAGGTGCGATAAAGGTTTTGTGACGTTTGGTTAAGCGGTTTACCGATTCACTACTCAAAACCTCAATAACTAAGCTTTTTCAAGCATAAGTGTCTAAAGAGTCACTTTTTCGCATTTTTTTTGAACCGCTAATCCGTAAAGCATTCCGTTAGTTCCCACAAGTTTATTTAGGTATGTTTGAGGTGCGAGAAAGATTTTGTGGCGTTTAATTAAGCGGTTTACCGATTCACTAGTCAAAACCTCAACAACTAAGCTTTTTCAAGCATAAGTGTCTAAAGAGTAACTTTTTCGCATTTTTTGTGAACCGTGAATCCGTAAAGCATTCCGTTAGTTCTTTCAAGTTTATTTAGGTATGTTTGAGGTGCGATAAAGGTTTTGTGGCGTTTTATTAAGCGGTTTACCGATTCACTACTCAAAACCTCAATAACTAAGCTTTTTCAAGCATATGTGTCTAAAGAGTCACTTTTTCGCATTTTTTGTGAACCGTGAATTCGTAAAGCATTCCGTTAGTTCACGCAAGTTTATTTACGTATGTTTGAGGTGCAAGAAAGGTTTTGTGGTGTTTGGTTAAGCGGTTTACCGATTCACTACTCAAAACCTCAATAACTAAGCTTTTTCAAGCATAAGTGTCTAAAGAGTCACTTTTTTGCTTTTTTTGTCAACCGTGAATCCGTAAAGCATTCCGTTAGTTTAGGCAAGTTTATTTAGGTATATTAGAGGTGCGAGAAAGGTTTTGTGGTGTTTGGTTAAGCGGTTTACCGATTCACTACTCAAAACCTCAATAACTAAGCTTTTTCAAGCATAAGTGTTTAAAGAGTCACTTTTTCGCATTTTTTTTTAACCGCTAATCCGTAAAGCATTCCGCTAGTTCCCGCAAGTTTATTTAGGTATGTTTGAGGTGCAAGAAATATTTTGTGGCATTCGGTTAAGCGGTTTACCGATTCACTAGTCAAAACCTCAATAACTAAGTTTTTTCAAGCAAAAGTGTCTAAAGAGTAACTTTATCGCATTTTTTGTGAACCGTGAATCCGTAAAGCATTCTGTTAGTTCTTTCAAGTTTATTTAGGTATGTTTGAGGTGCGAGAAAGGTTTTTTGGCGTTTGGTTAAGCGGTTTACCGATTCACTACTCAAAACCTCAATAACTAAGCTTTTTCAAGCATAAGTGTCTAAAGAGTCACTTTTTCACATTTTTTTTGAACCGTGAATCCGTAAAGCATTCGGTTAGTTCACGCAAGTATATTTAGGTTTGTTTGAAGAGCGAGAAAGGTTTCGTGGCGTATGGTTAAGCGGTTTACCGATTCACTATTCAAAACCTCAATAACTAAGCTTTTTCAAGCATAAGTGTCTAAAGAGTCACTTTTTCGCATTTTTTTTGAACCGCTAATCCGTAAATCATTCCGTTAGTTCGCGCAAGTTTATTTAGGTATGTTTGAGGTTCGAGAAAGATTTTGTGGCGTTTGGTTAAGCGGTTTACCGATTCACTAGTCAAAACCTCAACAACTAAGCTTTTTCAAGCATAAGTGTCTAAAGAGTCACTTTTTCGCATTTTTTGTGAACCGTGAATCCGTAAAGCATTCCGTTAGTTTTTTCTAGTTTATTTAGGTATGTTTGAGGTGCGAGAAAGGATTTGTGGCATTTGGTTAAGCGGTTTACCGATTCACTACTCAAAACCTCAACAACTAAGCTTTTTCAAGCATAAGTGTCTAAAGAGTAACTTTTTCGCATTTTTTGTGAACCGTGAATCCGTAAAGCATTGTGTTACTTCTTTCAAGTTTATTTAGGTATGTTTGAGGTGCGAGAAAGGTTTTGTGGCATTTGGTTAAGCGGTTTACCGATTCACTACTCAAAACCTCAACAACTAAGCTTTTTCAAGCATAAGTGTCTAAAGAGTAACTTTTTCGCATTTTTTGTGAACCGTGAATCCGTAAAGCATTGTGTTACTTCTTTCAAGTTTATTTAGGTATGTTTGAGGTGCGAGAAGTGTTTTGTGGCGTTTGATTAAGCGGTTTACCGATTCACTACTCAAAACCTCAATAACTAAGCTTTTTCAAGCATATGTGTCTAAAGAGTCACTTTTTTCGCATTTTTTGTGAACCGTGAATCCGTAAATCATTCCGTTAGTTCCCGCAAGTTTATTTAGGTATGTTTGAGGTTCGAGAAAGATTTTGTGGCGTTTGGTTAAGCAGTTTACCGATTCACTAGTCAAAACCTCGACAACTAAGCTTTTTCAAGCATAAGTGTCTAAAGAGTAACTTTTTCGCATTTTTTGTGAACCGTGAATCCGTAAAGCATTCCGTTAGTTCTTTCATGTTTATTTAGGTATGTTTGAGGTGCGAGAAAGGTTTTGTGGCGTTTGGTTAAGCGGTTTACCGATACACTACTCAAAACCTCAACAACTAAGCTTTTTCAAGCATAAATGTCTAAAGAGTAACTTTTTCGTATTTTCTGTGAACCGTGAATCCGTAAAGCATTCCGTTAGTTCACGCAAGTTTATTTAGGTATGTTTGAGGTGCGAGAAAGGTTTTGTGGTGTTTGGTTAAGCGGTTTACTGATTCACTACTCAAAACCTCAATAACTAAGCTTTTTCAAGCAAAAGTGTCTAAAGAGTCACTTTTTCGCATTTTTTGTGAACCGTGAATCCGTAATGCATTCCGTTAGTTCTGGAAAGTTTTTTAGGTATGTTTGAGGTGTGAGAAAATTTTTGTGGCATTTGTTTAAGCGGTTTACCGATTCACTACTCAAAACTTCAATAACTAAGCTTTTTCAAGCATAAGTGTCTAAAGAGTCACTTTTTCGCATTTTTTTTGAACTGCTAATCTGTAAAGTATTCCGTTAGTTCCCGCAAATTTATTTAGGTATGTTTGAGGTACGAGAAAGATTTTGTGGCATTTGGTTAAGCGGTTTACCGATTCACTAGTCAAAACCTCAATAACTAAGCTTTTTCAAGCATAAGTGTCTAAAGAGTCATCCTCATTAAAGGGGGAGGTGGTTTCCTCTCTAGTCTCTCCTCGCGGGACATCTGCCTGGTAAGAGGAGCAAGCTTCGGGACAAGATGTCCGGGCAGAAGGCAAGGCAATGGTATCAACTTTGACAGGTTTAGGATCAGGGTCTTCCAAAAGCTGATAAAGGGCTTCGAACCGGTTATCCCTCGCAATCGGAGTTACCAAGCCATTCGTGCTGTCTTAGTGATTCTGGCCAAGCTAGTGAGGACGGGACCCCTTTAAGGTGTAGTCCCCTCTCCAACAGACAGAAAAAGAAGGCAGCTAAGATGAAATTCAGTGGGAGTCGGCCCAAAGGACGACAACGATCCTGAGGAGGCTCTTGCTTTGGGTTGTTGGTTGTCTCTTGTGTTTGGTTCATTCCATGTAGCTAGTTTGTGCTTGTTGCTCTTCTTTTCAAATACTTAGTATGGCTCTTGTAGCATGATAATTGCGCTTATTGTTATATCCTAGGGTATGGCCCTTTTTTGGAATCTATTTGCCATTTTTCCGAAGAAAAAAAAAGTGTCTAAAGAGTCACTTTTTCACATTTTTTTTGAACCGTGAATCCGTAAAGCATTCTGTTAGTTCACGCAAGTATATTTAGGTATGTTTGAGGTGCGAGAAAGGTTTTGTGGTATTTGGTTAAGCGGTTTACCGATTCACTACTCAAAACCTCAATAACTAAGCTTTTTCAAGCATAAGTGTCTAAAAGGTCACTTTTTCGCATTTTTTGTGAACTGTGAATCCGTAAAGCATTCCGTTCGTTCACACAAGTTTATTTAGGTATGTTTGAAGAGCGAGAAAGGATTCGTTGCGTTTGGTTAAGCGGTTTACCGATTCACTACTCAAAACCTCAATAACTAAGCTTTTTCAAGCATAAGTGTCTAAAGAGTCACTTTTTCGCATTTTTTTTGAACCGCTAATCCGTAAAGCATTCCGTTAGTTCCCACAAGTTTATTTAGGTATGTTTGAGGTGCGAGAAAGGTTTCGTGATGTTTTGTTAAGCGGTTTACCGATTTACTACTCAAAACCTCAATAACTAAGCTTTTTCAAGCATAAGTGTCTAAAGAGTCACTTTTTCGCATTTTTTTTGAACCGTGAATCCGTAAAGCATTCCGTTAGTTCCCGCAAGTTTATTTAGGTATGTTTGAGGTTCGAGAGAGATTTTGTGGCGTTTGGTTAAGCGGTTTACCGATTCACTAGTCAAAACCTCAACAACTAAGCTTTTTCAAACATAAGTGTCTAAAGAGTAACTTTTTCGCATTTCTTGTGAACCGTGAATCCGTAAAGCATTCCGTTAGTTCACGCAAGTTTATTTAGGTATGTTTGAGGTTCGAGAAAGATTTTGTGGCGTTTGGTTAAGCGGTTTACCGATTCACTAGTCAAAACCTCGACAACTAAGCTTTTTCAAGCATAAGTGTCTAAAGAGTAACTTTTTCGCATTTTTTGTGAACCGTGAATCCGTAAAGCATTCCGTTAGTTCTTTCATGTTTATTTAGGTATGTTTGAGGTGCGAGAAAGGTTTTGTGGCGTTTGGTTAAGCGGTTTACCGATTCACTACTCAAAACCTCAACAACTAAGCTTTTTCAAGCATAAATGTCTAAAGAGTAACTTTTTCGTTTTTTCTGTGAACCGTGAATCCGTAAAGCATTCCGTTAGTTCACGCAAGTTTATTTAGGTATGTTTGAGGTGCGAGAAAGGTTTTGTGGTGTTTGGTTAAGCGGTTTACTGATTCACTACTCAAAACCTCAATAACAAAGCTTTTTCAAGCAAAAGTGTCTAAAGAGTCACTTTTTCGCATTTTTTGTGTACCGTGAATCCGTAATGCATTCCGTTAGTTCTGGAAAGTTTTTTAGGTATGATTGAGGTATGAGAAAGTTTTTGTGGCATTTGTTTAAGCGGTTTACCGATTCACTACTCAAAACTTCAATAACTAAGCTTTTTCAAGCATAAGTGTCTAAAGAGTCACTTTTTCGCATTTTTTTTGAACCGCTAATCTGTAAAGTATTCCGTTAGTTCCCGCAAGTTTATTTAGGTATGTTTGAGGTACGAGAAAGATTTTGTGGCATTTGGTTAAGCGGTTTACCGATTCACTAGTCAAAACCTCAATAACTAAGCTTTTTCAAGCATAAGTGTCTAAAGAGTCACTTTTTCACATTTTTTTTGAACCGTGAATCCGTAAAGCATTCTGTTAGTTCACGCAAGTATATTTAGGTATGTTTGAGGTGCGAGAAAGGTTTTGTGGTATTTGGTTAAGCGGTTTACCGATTCACTACTCAAAACCTCAATAACTAAGCTTTTTCAAGCATAAGTGTCTAAAAGGTCACTTTTTCTCATTTTTTGTGAACTGTGAATCCGTAAAGCATTCCGTTCGTTCACACAAGTTTATTTAGGTATGTTTAAAGAGCGAGAAAGGATTCGTGGCGTTTGGTTAAGCGGTTTACCGATTCACTACTCAAAACCTCAATAACTAAGCTTTTTCAAGCATAAGTGTCTAAAGAGTCACTTTTTCGCATTTTTTTTGAACCGCTAATCCGTAAAGCATTCCGTTAGTTCCCACAAGTTTATTTAGGTATGTTTGAGGTGCGAGAAAGGTTTCGTGATGTTTTGTTAAGCGGTTTACCGATTTACTGCTCAAAACCTCAATAACTAAGCTTTTTCAAGCATAAGTGTCTAAAGAGTCACTTTTTCGCATTTTTTTTTAACCGTGAATCCGTAAAGCATTCCGTTAGTTCCCGCAAGTTTATTTAGGTATGTTTGAGGTTCGAGAGAGATTTTGTGGCGTTTGGTTTAGCGGTTTACCGATTCACTAGTCAAAACCTCAACAACTAAGCTTTTTCAAGCATAAGTGTCTAAAGAGTAACTTTTTCGCATTTTTTGTGAATCGTGAATCCGTAAAGTATTGCGTTAGTTCTTTCAAGTTTATTTAGGTATGTTTGAGGTGCGAGAAAGGTTTTGTGGCGTTTGGTTAAGCGGTTTACCGATTCACTACTCAAAACCTCAATAACTAAGCTTTTTCAAGCATAAGTGTCTAAAGAGTCACTTTTTTGCATTTTTTGTGAACCGTGAATCCGTAAAGCATTCCGTTAGTTCACGCAAGTTTATTTAGGTATGTTTGAGGTGCGAGAAAGGTTTTGTGGTGTTTGGTTAAGCGGTTTACTGATTCACTACTCAAAACCTCAATAACTAAGCTTTTTCAAGCAAAAGTGTCTAAAGAGTCACTTTTTCGCATTTTTTGTGAACCGTGAATCCGTAAAGCATTCCGTTATTTCACGCAAGTTTTTTAGGTATGTTTGAGGTGTGAGAAAGGTTTTGTGGTGTTTGGTTAAGTGGTTTACCGATTCACTACTCAAAACCTCAATAACTAAGCTTTTTCAAGCATAAGTGTCTAAAGAGTCACTTTTTCGCATTTTTTTTGAACCGCTAATCTGTAAAGTATTCCGTTAATTCCCGCAAGTTTATTTAGGTATGTTTGAGGTACGAGAAAGTATTTTGTGGCATTTGGTTAAGCGGTTTACCGATTCACTAGTCAAAACCTCAATAACTAAGCTTTTTCAAGCATAAGTTTCTAAAGAGTAACTTTATCGCATTTTTTGTGAACCGTGAATCCGTAAAACATTCTGTTAGTTCTTTCAAGTTTATTTAGGTATGTTTGAGGTGCGAGAAAGGTTTTTTGGAGTTTGGTTAAGCGGTTTACCGATTCACTACTCAAAACCTCAATAACTAAGCTTTTTCAAGCATAAGTGTCTAAAGAGTAACTTTTTCGCATTTTTTGTGAACCGTGAATCCGTAAAGCATTCCGTGAGTTCTTTCAAGTTTATTTAAGTATGTTTAAGGTGCGAGAAAGGTTTTGTGGCGTTTGATTAAGCGGTTTGCCGATTCACTACTCAAAACCTCGATAACTAAGCTTTTTCAAGCATATGTGTCTAAAGAGTCACTTTTTCGCATTTTTTGTGAACCGTGAATCCATAAAGCATTCCGTTAGTTCACGCAAGTTTATTTAGGTATGTTTGAGGTGCGAGAAAGGTTTTGTGGCGTTTGGTTAAGCGGTTTACCGATTCACTACTCAAAACCTCAATAACTAAGCTTTTTCAAGCCTAAGTGTCTAAAGTGCCAATTTTCCGTGATTTTTGTTAATTGTGAATCTATAAAGCATTCCGTTAGTTCACGCAAGTTTATTTAGGTATGTTTGAGGTGCGAGAAAGGTTTCATGGCGTTTGGTTAAGCGGTTTACGGATTCACTACTCTAAAGGTCAATAACAAAGCTTTTTCAAGCCTAAGTGTCTAAAGTGTCACTTTTTCGTGATTTTTGTGAATCGTGAATCCGTAAAGCATTCCGTTAGTTCATGCAATTTTATTTAGGTATGTTTGAGGTGCGAGAAAGGTTTTGTGGCATTTGGGTAAGCTGTTTACTGATTCACTACTCAAAACCTCAATAACAAAGCTTTTTCAAGCCTAAGTATCTAAAGTGTCACTTTTTCGTATTTTTTGTGAATCTTAAATCCGTAAAGCATTCCGTTAGTTCACGCAAGTTTATTTAGGTATGTTTGAGGTGCGAGAATGGTTTCATGGCGTTTGGTTAAGCGGTTTACGGATTCACTACTCAAAACCTCAATAACAAAACTTTTTCAAGCCTAAGTGTATAAAGTGTCAATATTCTGTGATTTTTGTGAATCGTGAATCCGTAAAGCATTCCGTTAGTTCGCGCAAGTTTATTTTGGTATGTTTGAGGTACGAGAAAGGTTTCATGGCGTTTGGTTAAGCGGTTTACGGATTCACTACTCAAAACCTCAATAATTAAGCTTTTTCAAACCTAAGTGTCTAAAGTGCCAATTTTTCGTATTTTTTGTGATTAGTGAATCCGTAAAGCATTCCATTAGTTCACGCAAGTTTATTTAGGTATGTTTGAGGTGCGGGAAAGGTTTCGTGGCATTTGGTTAAGCGGTTTACGGATTCACTACTCAAAACCACAATAACAAAGCTTTTTCAAGCCTAAGTGTCTAAAGTGTCACTTTTCCGTGATTTTTGTGGATCGTGAATCCGTAAAGCATTCCATTAGTTCACGCAAGTTTATTTAGGTATGTTTGAGGTGCGAGAAAGGTTTCACGGCGTTTGGTTAAGCGGTTTACGGATTCACTACTCAAAACCTCAATAACAAAGCTTTTTCAAGTCTAAGTGTCTAAAGTGCCAATTTTCCGTGATTTTTGTGAATCGTGAATCCGTAAAGCATTCCGTTAGTTAACGTAAGTTTATTTAGGTATGTTTGAGGTGCGAGAAAGGTTTCATGGCGTTTGGTTAAGCGGTTTACAGATTCACTACTCAAAACCTCAATAACAAAGCTTTTTCAAGTCTAAGTGTCTAAAGTGCCAATTTTCCGTGATTTTTGTGAATCGTGAATCCGTAAAGCATTCCGTTAGTTAACGTAAGTTTATTTAGGTATGCTTGAGGTGCGAGAAAGGTTTCATGGCGTTTGGTTAAGCGGTTTACAGATTCACTACTCAAAACATCAATAACAAAGCTTTTTCAAGCCTAAGTGTCTAAAGTGTCATTTTTCCGTATTTTTTGTGAATCGTGAATCCGTAAAGCATTCCGTTAGTTCACGCAAGTTTATTTAGGTATGGTTGAGGTGCGAGAAAGGTTTCATGGCGTTTGGGTAAGCGATTTACTGATTCACTACTCAAAACCTATATAACAAAGCTTTTTCAAGCCTAAGTGTCTAAAGTGTCACTTTTTCGTATTTTTTGTGAATCGTGAATCCGTAAAGCATTCCGTTAGTTCACGCAAGATTATTTAGTTATGGTTGAGGTGCGAGAAAGGTTTCATGGCGTTTGGGTAAGCGGTTTACTGATTCACTACTCAAAACCTCAATAACAAAGTTTTTCAAGCCTAAGTGTCTAAGGTGTCAATTTTTCGTGATTTTTGTGAATCGTGAATCCGTAAAGCATACCGTTGGTTCACGCAAGTTAATTTAGTTATGGTTGAGGTGCGAGAAAGGTTTTGTGGCATTTGGGTAAGCGGTTTACTGATTCACTACTCAAAACCTCAATAGCAAAGCTTTTTCAAGCCTAAGTGTCTAAATTGTCAATTTTCTGTGATTTTTGTGAATCGTGAATCCGTAAAGCATTCTGTTAGTTCACGCAAGTTTATTTAGGTATGTTTGAGGTGCGAGAAAGGTTTCAAGGCGTTTGGTCAAGCGGTTTACAGATTCACTACTCTAAAGGTCAATAACAAAGCTTTTTCAAGCCTAAGTGTCTAAAGTGTCACTTTTCCGTGATTTTTGTGAATCGTGAATCCGTAAAGCATTCCGTTAGTTCATGCAATTTTATTTAGGTATGTTTGAGGTACGAGAAAGGTTTCATGGCGTTTGGTTAAGCGTTTTACGGATTCACTACTCTAAACCTCAATAACAAAGCTTTTTCAAGCCTAAGTGTCTAAAGTGTCAATTTTTCGTATTTTTTGTGAATCGTGAATCCGTAAAGCATTCCGTTTGTTCACGCAAGTTTATTTAGATATGTATGAGGTGCTAGAAAGGTTTCGTGGCATTTGGTTAAGCGGTTTACAGATCCACTACTCTAAACCTCAATAACAAAGCTTTTTCAAGCCTAAGTGTCTAAAGTGTTACTTTTCCGTATTTTTTGTGAATCATGAATCCGTAAAGCAATCCGTTAGTTCACGCAAGTTTATTTAGGTATGTTTGAGGTGCTAGAAAGGTTTCGTGGCGTTTGGTTAAGCGGTTTACAGATTCACTACTCTAAACCTCAATAACAAAGCTTTTTCAAGCCTAAGTGTCTAAAGTGTTACTTTTTCGTATTTTTTGTGAATCATGAATCCGTAAAGCAATCCGTTAGTTCTCGCAAGTTTATTTAGGTATGTTTGAGGTGCGAGAAAGGTTTTGTGGCATTTGGGTAAGCGGTTTACTGATTCACTACTCAAAACCTCAATAACAAAGCTTTTTCAAGCCTAAGTATCTAAAGTGTCACTTTTTCGTAATTTTTGTGAATCATAAATCCGTAAAGCATTCCGTTAGTTCACGCAAGTTTATTTAGGTATGTTTGAGGTGCGAGAATGGTTTCATGGCGTTTGGTTAAGCGGTTTACGGATTCACTACTCAAAATCTCAATAACAAAGCTTTTTCAAGCCTAAGTGTATAAAGTGTCAATATTTTGAGATTTTTGTGAATCGTGAATCCGTAAAGCATTCCGTTAGATCACGCAAGTTTATTTTGGTATGTTTGAGGTACGAGAAAGGTTTCATGGCGTTTGGTTAAGCGGTTTACGGATTCACTACTCAAAACCTCAATAATTAAGCTTTTTCAAGCCTAAGTGTCTAAAGTGCCAATTTTTCGTATTTTTTGTGATTAGTGAATCCGTAAAACATTCCATTAGTTCACGCAAGTTTATTTAGGTATGTTTGAGGTGCGAGAAAGGTTTCATGGCGTTTGGTTAAGCGGTTTACAGATTCACTACTCAAAACCTCAATAACAAAGCTTTTTCAAGCCTAAGTGTCTAAAGTGTCATTTTTCCGTATTTTTTGTGAATCGTGAATCCGTAAAGCATTCCGTTAGTTCACGCAAGTTTATTTAGGTATGGTTGAGGTGCGAGAAAGGTTTCATGGCGTTTGGGTAAGCGGTTTACTGATTCACTACTCAAAACCTATATAACAAAGCTTTTTCAAGCCTAAGTGTCTAAAGTGTCACTTTTTCGTATTTTTTGTGAATCGTGAATCCGTAAAGCATTCCGTTAGTTCACGCAAGATTATTTAGTTATGGTTGAGGTGCGAGAAAGGTTTCATGGCGTTTGGGTAAGCGGTTTACTGATTCACTACTCAAAACCTCAATAACAAAGTTTTTCAAGCCTAAGTGTCTAAGGTGTCAATTTTTCGTGATTTTTGTGAATCGTGAATCCGTAAAGCATACCGTTAGTTCACGCAAGTTAATTTAGTTATGGTTGAGGTGTGAGAAAGGTTTCATGGCATTTGGGTAAGCGATTTACTGATTCACTACTCAAAACCTCAATAGCAAAGCTTTTTCAAGCCTAAGTGTCTAAAGTGTCAATTTTTCGTGATTTTTTGTGAATCGTGAATCCGTAAAGCATTCCGTTAGTTCACGCAAGTTTATTTAGGTATGGTTGAGGTGCGAGAAAGGTTTCATGGCGTTTGGGTAAGCGGTTTACTGATTCACTACTCAAAACCTATATAACAAAGCTTTTTCAAGCCTAAGTGTCTAAAGTGTCACTTTTTCGTATTTTTTGTGAATCGTGAATCCGTAAAGCATTCCGTTAGTTCACGCAAGATTATTTAGTTATGGTTGAGGTGCGAGAAAGGTTTCATGGCGTTTGGGTAAGCGGTTTACTGATTCACTACTCAAAACCTCAATAACAAAGTTTTTCAAGCCTAAGTGTCTAAGGTGTCAATTTTTCGTGATTTTTGTGAATCGTGAATCCGTAAAGCATACCGTTAGTTCACGCAAGTTAATTTAGTTATGGTTGAGGTGTGAGAAAGGTTTCATGGCATTTGGGTAAGCGGTTTACTGATTCACTACTCAAAACCTCAATAGCAAAGCTTTTTCAAGCCTAAGTGTCTAAAGTGTCAATTTTTCGTGATTTTTGTGAATCGTGAATCCGTAAAGCATACCGTTAGTTCACGCAAGTTTATTTAGGTATGTTTGAGGTGCGAGAAAGGTTTCATGGCATGTGGTTAAGCGGTTTACGGATTCACTACTCAAAACCTCAATAATTAAGCTTTTTCAAGCCTAAGTGTCTAAAGTGTCACTTTTTTGGATTTTTTGTGAATCGTGAATCCGTAAAGAATTCTGTTAGTTCACACAAGTTAATGTAGTTATGGTTGAGGTGCGAGAAAGGTTTCATGGCGTTTGGGTAAGCGGTTTACTGATTCACTACTCAAAACCTCAATAGCAAAGCTTTTTCAAGCCTAAGTGTCTAAATTGTCAATTTTCCGTGATTTTTGTGAATCGTGAATCCGTAAAGCATTCTGTTAGTTCACGCAAGTTTATTTAGGTATGTTTGAGGTGCGAGAAAGGTTTCAAGGCGTTTGGTCAAGCGGTTTACAGATTCACTACTCTAAAGGTCAATAACAAAGCTTTTTCAAGCCTAAGTGTCTAAAGTGTCACTTTTCCGTGATTTTTGTGAATCGTGAATCCGTAAAGCATTCCGTTAGTTCATGCAATTTTATTTAGGTATGTTTGAGGTACGAGAAAGGTTTCATGGCGTTTGGTTAAGCGTTTTACGGATTCACTACTCTAAACCTCAATAACAAAGCTTTTTCAAGCCTAAGTGTCTAAAGTGTCAATTTTTCGTATTTTTTGTGAATCGTGAATCCGTAAAGCATTCCATTTGTTCACGCAAGTTTATTTAGATATGTATGAGGTGCTAGAAAGGTTTCGTGGCATTTGGTTAAGCGGTTTACAGATCCACTACTCTAAACCTCAATAACAAAGCTTTTTCAAGCCTAAGTGTCTAAAGTGTTACTTTTCCGTATTTTTTGTGAATCATGAATCCGTAAAGCAATCCGTTAGTTCACGCAAGTTTATTTAGGTATGTTTGAGGTGCTAGAAAGGTTTCGTGGCGTTTGGTTAAGCGGTTTACAGATTCACTACTCTAAACCTCAATAACAAAGCTTTTTCAAGCCTAAGTGTCTAAAGTGTTACTTTTTCGTATTTTTTGTGAATCATGAATCCGTAAAGCAATCCGTTAGTTCACGCAAGTTTATTTAGGTATGTTTGAGGTGCGAGAAAGGTTTTGTGGCATTTGGGTAAGCGGTTTACTGATTCACTACTCAAAACCTCAATAACAAAGCTTTTTCAAGCCTAAGTATCTAAAGTGTCACTTTTTCGTAATTTTTGTGAATCATAAATCCGTAAAGCATTCCGTTAGTTCACGCAAGTTTATTTAGGTATGTTTGAGGTGCGAGAATGGTTTCATGGCGTTTGGTTAAGCGGTTTACGGATTCACTACTCAAAATCTCAATAACAAAGCTTTTTCAAGCCTAAGTGTATAAAGTGTCAATATTCTGTGATTTTTGTGAATCATGAATCCGTAAAGCATTCCGTTAGTTCACGCAAGTTTATTTTGGTATGTTTGAGGTACGAGAAAGGTTTCATGGCGTTTGGTTAAGCGGTTTACGGATTCACTACTCAAAACCTCAATAATTAAGCTTTTTCAAGCCTAAGTGTCTAAAGTGCCAATTTTTCGTATTTTTTGTGATTAGTGAATCCGTAAAACATTCCATTAGTTCACGCAAGTTTATTTAGGTATGTTTGAGGTGCGAGAAAGGTTTCATGGCGTTTGGTTAAGCGGTTTACGGATTCACTACTCAAAACCTCAATAACAAAGCTTTTTCAAGTCTAAGTGTCTAAAGTGCCAATTTTCCGTGATTTTTGTGAATCGTGAATCCGTAAAGCATTCCGTTAGTTAACGTAAGTTTATTTAGGTATTTTTGAGGTGCGAGAAAGTTTTCATGGCGTTTGGTTAAGCGGTTTACAGATTCACTACTCAAAACCTCAATAACAAAGCTTTTTCAAGCCTAAGTGTCTAAATTGTCAATTTTTCGTGATTTTTGTGAATCGTGAATCCGTAAAGCATTCTGTTAGTTCACGCAAGTTTATTTAGGTATTTTTGAGGTGCGAGAAAGGTTTCATGGCATTTGGTCAAGCGGTTTACGGATTCACTACTCAAAACCTCAATAATTAAGCTTTTTCAAGCCTAAGTGTCTAAAGTGTCACTTTTTTGGATTTTTTGTGAATCGTGAATCCGTAAAGCATTCCGTTAGTTCACGCAAGTTTATTTAGGTATGTATGAGGTGCGAGAAAGGTTTCGTGGCGTTTGGTTACGCTGTTTACGGATTCACTACTCAAAACCTCAATAACAAAGCTTTTTCAAGCCTAAGTGTCTAAAGTGCCAATTTTCCGTGATTTTTGTTAATCGTGAATCTGTAAAGCATTCCGTTAGTTCACGCAAGGTTATTTAGGTATGTTTGAGGTGCGAGAAAGGTTTCATGGTGTTTGGTTAAGCGGTTTACGAATTCACTACTCTAAAGGTCAATAACAAAGCTTTTTCAAGCCTAAGTGTCAAAAGTGTCACTTTTCCGTGATTTTTATGAATCGTGAATCCGTAAAGCATTCCGTTAGTTCACGCAAGTTTATTTAGGTATGTTTGAGGTGCGAGAATGGTTTCATGGCGTTTGGTTAAGCGGTTTACGGATTCACTACTCAAAACCTCAATAACAAAGCTTTTTCAAGCCTAAGTGTCTAAAGTGTCAATATTTTGTGATTTTTGTGAATCGTGAATCCGTAAAGCATTCCGTTA